>AP025056.1:11522690-12037435 GCA_036186865.1 Eustoma russellianum
CATATATATTTATAGTGGCTAACAATTGTAACTGAAAGTTTTAAAACGTTTTGTGAAACGTTTCTAATAAATATTTGGCATCAGTTGTCCGTATTGATGCAAAACGTTTCAACTGAAATTTTATGAAGTTTCCGTTACATATTTTATTACTTAAATAAATATGTAACGGAAATGTTTAATATATATCAAACAACTTACTTAAAACACTTCGAGAAGAATACTTGTCGGTTCTTGTCCCTCAGGGACCAGATGTCATTAATAATACGGTCTCGACTTTACGAGTCCTACCATCAATGACTGTAACCGTATGACTGTCTACACGTTTAGTGGTCCATTCAGATTACACTGTATCCACTAATATACCGAAGTGATCACTTAATGTGTGGATACGTACAAATATTACGTAACATTAGTAACATATAATATATAACATACATAAGTCCACATGTATTTGATATGTAACTTAAGTCACACGTGTCGTGCACTACACGTATGAGCATATCAAATCCAACAATCTCCCACTTGGACTATGTATGTTTATGTTACTTGTTTGAGCTCCTTTACTGAATGGCCAATAGTGTAATCAACTTAGTCCGGTCCACTCAGTCAATGCCAATAAAAGAAACAAGCAGTACGTCGCCACACTTATGGGTGACGGGTCCCGAATCATGAATCATGATACCAACATTAACTGAATGACATGGATGCTAGAATGGATGTGTAGTGTGGAAATTACATGCTATGTGATCGTACATGTCAATTTCCAACTTGGTCCTCTTAATGAGATCGACAGAATTCAGAATGAAAGTCGCAAATAATGTACAATCCTGAAAACTGCAGTACAACTGAAACTGTAGAGTACATTATAATGAATGTCTGAAACAATGTTCTTTATTGAGCACTACAAAATGAATTCAATAGGCTCCCACTAAAGCTGAATATCTTTGGCTGTACTAATACCCATACGAGCCACATGCCCGTGAAACACTATAGGTATTACCCATTTGGTTAAGGGATCAACCACCATAAGATTTATGTCTATGTGCTCGAATCATCTCTTTAACAGCCAGATACTTAATGTCTATGTGTTTCGACTTAGACGAAATCTGGTTGTTGTTTGATTATAGCACCACAGAGTTATTGTCACAATAGACTTTCAGAAGTCTCTGAATAGTCTCTACAATACGCAGCTCTGTGACAAAGTTGCAAAGCCATATCGCTTGACTAGAAGCATGGTAGAATGATACATACTCAGCTTCCATAATAGATGATGCAACAAGCGATTGCTTTACACTTTTCCATGAGATAGCACCACCTGTCAGCAAGAAGATGTAGCCGCTGGTGGTCTTCATGCTATCTTGGCATCCACCAAAATCAGAATCTGTGTACCAAATGATCTCCAATTTTTCAGATTTCCGATACGTCAGTATGTAATGTTTTGTTCTTTATGATACACACACTCGTCAACCTGATTTACCTCAAAACCGAATGAGGTAAAGACTTGTGCGAACTTAAAATACCACTCTCGAGACACCTGCTTTAGTCCATAAATGGATTTCTTAAGTCAACAAACCATTCTTTTATTTTTGATCTCCCACTTCAAAACAAGGTGGTTGAGTCATGTATATGGTTTAGTCGATGTCACCATTTAGAAAAGCAGTTTTAACATCTATTTGATATAACTCAAGACAAGAGAATCGTCTTAGTGGTACAAGTTCTTAAGATATTGATGGTTCCTCAACTGCATCAGGTGTTCCTCATCCATCAGAAACGATTTCCATAGGTTCCTGTGGACCAGAACTACTAGGGATTAGATCGTTAGATGTGTGTATCCTTAGTAGAATCTCACCAATGATTGGTTCGATTCGCATATTTACACCATCAGAACGATCTTCTTCTAATTCAGTGATCTGCGGATGCAAACCATTTCCCCCCGGAACCGAGATATCCTCTAAGAACTGTGCTGAATTCGTCTCAAATGTAGTTCTGCTAGTGGGATCATAAAATTTGTACTCCCGTGAAAAACCAAAGAACAAAACAACACATAAGTCAATATCAACTGCAATATAACTGAAGTTCAAATCAAGTATAGAACACTTCCATCTCCAAAAATCTTTCAATATTAAGTGCTCTTTGGAGTCTCCTTAACATTGTCCAACAATTGGGGTGTAGAAATTGATGCAACGATACACCATACGTAAAGTAGTCACCTTCCTTTGGGCCGATGAACTAGTCATGTATTTCCTTATTATCGCCGGACTTTTCAATTACTACGATGTGATATATGTGACTTCGACAACTACGTCTTCCTTTGGGCCGACTAATAGCTGTGCGAAGCACATACATACCTGTCACATACTTAACAATTGCACACGCGATGATATGATTGCCGCACTTTAAGGGGATCATATTAAAGCCATACATTTGCTAAGATGCGTATCCTTATGGTTCTATACACCATTGCAGTTTATCAACTAACATGTAGATTTATGTTTGACCGTAGCTTATGCATCCAAACATACGCATACTTGAACCCTTGCATTTTCTTCAAATTTCGAGTTGCCATTGTAATTCTCAAAATCAAGAAAATAACGCCTCATTGATAATTCTGAAGACCAATGAAGCTTTATCAATCAAATCTGCTTGTGACATAATTTAATGATGAAAACTTCATTGTTCATCTATCAGAAACAAATATATTTGATTGATAATGATTGTCAAAATGGGTTCATGTCGGTCAAACCGTCTAAACTGAATAAAATGTATATTTTAATGCAATGATATCGCATCACACTAATATATTTTTAATACAATCGCTACTAAAAATAGTGTAATGCTCAATTGCATTATGAATAACCAGCACTGACATCATCATGTGCATATGTACGCAAATCAATCTATGGTACAAAAGAAATACATATAAAAATATATATATGTACGAAAGCTTTGCAAATATGCAAAGAAACTAAACTTTAGCAAAACAAGGCAGAATCCAAAATTGCTTCTGCACTTCAAGCTATTATAAATTGCCCCTTCTTTCACCACTGGCACTTGGCATATTTATATATGGTGAATTACTGAAACGTACGTAATTGGTGTCGGAATCTTAATCTGAACGTTTCAATGAAAACGTTTGAAACGTTTTCTTATTAAGAAATGAAACGGCACAATTATAATATATAATAAATTATACATTACATACGCATATTGCATATACATGAAACAAAACTCCATTTTCAATGTACCACATCGGCTCCATGAATCATGAAAATTAAGAGGTTTGAATTGAAAATGTTGAAATGTTCACTTTGTAGGATTATGAAGCATTTCATGTATACAGGAGGCCAACCAGGAGTTTCAGTTCAAGGATTATAAGATTTACTAAGATGAAAAATACAAAATTTTGTTTGCTTGTTTCCTAAAAGTCACTTGACAACTGCAACCATCAAATTTTGTAGCAAAACATGAAGTGTTAGCAAAAGAAATTTGTTCGGTTGACAAAAGAGACCACTGGCCTAATGTATTTTGCAAATTGGATCATACAATCCATTGCAAATTCTCAGAAATTCGTTGTAAATGAAGGGAGCAACCGATGTGGTACTTTTCATTATGCACATGGAAATTTGCAAACTGGAGTGTATATGTATGTACATGTTGGCCATTGCAGAAGTTATATGTACAAACATGAAAATAAGAAAACAACGTCATGTTCTCATTAAGCAGGCTCTGATACCACTTGTTGGAATTTACATCGTAAATCAGTTACCCGAGGATCACTTAACAGAACACAAAAGCAAAGTAAATAAATACGGAAATGTACCTTGCTCCATTCGTTAACGCTGTAGGGGTTCTGACACGCGTGACAACTGTGTCTTCCAATGGATTGTACGAACCCACCAGTTGTTGAATCCACTAATGAAATATCAACAACTGACACTACTATTCCGATGGAGAGAATAGATAGTGTGTTTTCTTCAACTTGAGTGTTTTATATATGTATAACTGTATATATAATGTGCAAAGCTCGGCAAAATGAAAAGAGACTTCAGCAAAGGAACAAATACAAGGCAACAGCAACGTGCCTTTTCTTTCCTTTTGTTTCTCCACATTCTGCATGCTTCGCACATATATATTTATAGTGGCTAACAATTGTAACTGAAAGTTTTAAAACGTTTTGCGAAACGTTTCTAATAAATATTTGGCATCAGTTGTCAGTATTGATGCAAAACGTTTCAACTGAAATTTTATGAAGTTTCCGTTACATATTTTATTACTTAAATAAATATGTAACGGAAATGTTTAATATATATCAAACAACTTACTTAAAACACTTCGAGAAGAATACTTGTGGGTTCTTGTCCCTCAGGGACCAGATGTCATTAATAATACGGTCTCGACTTTACGAGTCTTACCATCAAGGACTGTAACCGTATGACTGTCTACACGTTTAGTGGTCCATTCAGATTACACTGTATCCACTAATATATCGAAGTGATCACTTAATGTGTGGATACGTACAAATATTACGTAACATTAGTAACATATAATATATAACATACATAAGTCCACATGTCTTTGATATGTAACTTAGGTCACACGTGTCATGCACTACACGTATGAGCATATCAAATCCAACAGTCCCCACCAAGCATATTCTGTATTTGCGCCTCGATCTTGACCCGAGTTGACAACTGTTTTTCTCGTTTCTCCTCTCTCGTTTCTCAAACTTCATACTGCAATTTCATACACCATGGGTGGTTCCACCGTCCATTGCCTTAAGATTTTGAGTGGATATGGGTCTCACCTCATGTAAGCTCAGGTTTTAACATGGTATCAGAGCCAGGTTTAAAATCTGGACTCAACTCTTGTCTGGCCCATGGTTGGCCACTTAATGTTTCTCCTCACCTAAGTCCAGATGTTCATGTCTGGCTTGTGGTTTGTGATTGAGGGCGGGTTGTAAGGCGTGTGTGTATGTCAAGCCACGTTGCCACGTGAGGGCGGGTGTTGAGAATCCCACATTACCTATATCCACTCAAAACTTTAAGCCAATTGGTGGTGGAACCTCATCCTCATATAAGCTATGCATTTTTTCTCAAATTAGTCAATGTGGGATTCTCAACAAAAGGTGAATACCCAAAGCTGAAATTGTTGACATCCATCTCCACATACTTCTTTAGCTTTTACCTCCTTGAGCTTCTGATTTTGCTGAATCACTACGTGAAGGGTGAACCTTTGAATGTATTCTGAACTTCTTTTTTTACTTTCTTTTCTGATCACTGATGAAACCTGCTTTCTGAATGGCTAGAAGTAGATAAAGATCACTTCTTTATTGAATATCATTTCAAAGAATTCTTCTAAAACCCAGTTCTCCATGCGTACTGCATTTCAATATGATCCATGTTGCATCTATTTTTGATTTGATCTGTAAATGTGGGAAACTTCAGTATGGATGTTCATTTGAAGATATTGTTTGCTAGGTTTCAAGAGCAATTTGGTTCAGGTCCAGAACTTGGCCCTGGATTAGGAACATGTTTATTGAAGGTGGATGGATTTGATCCACTTTTTGTAAGATCACTATACAAAGCCGCAGAACTCCGTCTGGTCGAGTTTTTGATTTACCGGTCTCAAATCCGAGTAAAGGAGGTGAGATGCTTTAGGTTAATGACCAGTGTAAAACTTTGTTAGTGAACATGAATAAGAAATTGCGCCAATATGAGGATGTTCCCCATGTAGAACGCAATATAGTCCGGATATGGTGTCTTATCAAGGATCGATGCACCTGGGAGGGCTTGGATGTAGTACCAAATATGCAAGGGTCCCCATCGCATGGTCCAAATATGACGACAATTAAGCTAGGACCGCTACATTTCCTAAAGAACTTGGATGCAGTGAAAATAAGAAAGAGTTCTAATGATGTAAATTAGATACCAAGAGAGAAAATAATATGTGAGGTATGAATATTAGACTAGAAACATATAATATTGAAACTATAACGGAAAAGGCAATGGAGATAGTGGACACGATGATAAGGAGAAAAGTAAAAAATTTATAGTTGCAAGTGACAAAGTAGATAGGTGAGAAGGCTAGGATGTTGGACATGCCAAGATTTAAACTGTGGTACACAAAAGATAAGACAAGCAATAGAGTTGGAGTTATTATAGATGTCTCATTAAGAGACAAAATAGTAGATATTATTAGGAAATGGATATAATTATAGCCCTTAAGTTGGTGATTGAAAAGAACAATTAAAATTATTAGCATATATGGCCCTCAAATGAGTTTAGAGTAGGCTATAAAGGTTCGATTTTAAGAAGATTTAGAAGACGATGTACGTGAAATTCTAAAAGGCGAGAAGATCTTTATAGGAAGAGATTTAAATGGATATGTAGGTAAAGAAAAGAATGATTATAATGAGGTACACGGTAGATTTGGTTTTAAAAACAGAAGCAATGAAGGAAGACCAATTTTGGATTATACACTAGCGTGTGACCTTATAGTGAATAATACATTTTTCCAGAAAAGAGATGAACACTTGATTACCTCAAAAGTGGACCAAATAAGTCATAGATGGACTATTTTATAACTCATAGGAGAGATAGAATAGCTTACAAGGACTGTAAGGTGATCCCAAGAGAAAGTTTAAAAATGCAATATCTTCTTGTAGTGTTAGATGTCCATATCTGACATAGAAGATTAAGAAAACAAAGGCATATAGAACCCAACATAAAATGGTGAAATTTGAAGGAAGCTAAGCAAAGTGATTTTAGAAAAATAGTATTAGAGCAAGAAATCTTATGAAATTTAAGTGGTGATAAAAATGAAATGTGGAAGGATGTCATAGTAAAGATAAAAAAGATAGTAAAAAATTTACTTGGCGAATCAAAACATCGAGCACTTGCAAATAAGGAATTTTGATGGTGAAAGGAAGAAGCACATGACAAAGTAAAAAATCAAGAGAAGTTATAAGGCACTTCAACTTTGCAGGAATCAAGAGAATTGAGAAAAGATACATGCTTGCTAAAAAAATAAGCGAAAGTCTGTAAGTGAAGTCAAATCAAAGGCTTTCAAAGATTTTTATAAGCAGTTGGACATGAAAGAAGGTAAAAGAGATATGTATCAAATTGCTAGAGCGAGAGAAAGTAAGACAAGATATTTGACTCAAATTAAATGCATTAAAGACGAAGATACCAAGAATATAGTAGAGAAAAGGGCAATACAAGATAGATAGAGAAGATACTTTAAGAAACTTTTGAATGAATCGTTGGGAGATGAACTCACAGGCGAGTTATGTAACTGTAGAGATGATAGAAACGTAATATATAGTTGAAAAATTAGATTGCTAGAAGTAGAAGATGCTTTGGAAAGAATAAAAATAGTAAAACCCAACGGTATTCTAATTGAGGCTTGGAAATGATTAGGAAAAGAGGATTTATGTGTTCACATATCTTTTTAATAAGATTATGAATACCGAAAATGTGTCTGACTAGTGGAAGAAAAGTACTTTAGTACCTCTAGATAAAAACAAAAGAGATATATACAATTTGCAAATTATAGAAAAATTAAGTTAATAAGCTGCACCAATGAAGCTTCTTGAGTGAGTGATTACGAAGAGACTTCATTAATAGACTAGTTTATTTTAAAATCAATTTGGATTTATGCCAGAAAGGTCAACGATAGAGGGTATTGTTCTCTCGAGAGATTAACAGAGAGGTATCGAGAGAAGAAGCGTGATTTGCATATGGTTTTTCTTGACTTGGAAAAAAACATGATAAAGTTCTACGATAGATCTTATAGAGAGTGCGTGAAAATAAAGGTGTTAGAGTAACATAGTTAAACATTATTAAATACATGTATGAGAACGTGATGACAAGTGTAAGGAGTCGAGAAGAACTAAGCACATAGTTTTCTATTACAGTGGGTCTACACCAAGGATCTGCATTAAGTCCTTACTTATTTGCTTTAGTTATAGATAAACTCACTTGACACTTTCAAGACCGAGTTTTGTGAAACATGTTATTTGTAGATTGCATTGTGTTAGTGGATAAGACTAGTGAATGAGTCAACGTTAAGCTGAAATATTACTTGAAGAGCCTAGAGGAAAAGCATTCAAAATGAGTCGAAAGAAGACAGAGTATATATAACTAAATTTTAGCAAAAAAAATGACATTGGAAATTTACGTGAAACTGAAAGGCCAAAAATTTCACCTGAATGAGAGTTTTAGTTATGCAAGATCTATAATACATAAAGATCGAGGAATCGATAAGCAAGTGAATCACAGTGTAATGTTTAAAAATGGAGAAGAACGTCACGTCTTCTTTGTGATAGCAAAGTACATTCAAAGCTTAAAGAAAAGTTTTACATGACGGGATAGGACCTGCATTATTGTACGGGCCTAAATATCGGGCAGTCAATTATGAGCATAAACAAAGGATGCGAGTGGTGGAAATGAGAATGATACGATGGATATGTGGATATACAAGGAACAATAAAATAAGAAATTAACACATAAGGAGAAATGATGGAGTGACTCCTATAGATGAGAAGATGAAGGGATTAATGTTAGATGGTATGTGCATGTGCAAACATGGGAGAATAAGACCAAAGAAGACATGCAAAGAGACAATAAGGGAGGATCTGACTTGTATGACAAGTGGAGAGCATATGATCAATGATAAAACACAGTAGAAACAGTTAATTCATATAGCGGATGTCATGTAGAGGGTATAATATTTAATTAAGAATTTTAGTTATTTAGATTGGAATCATGGTTGAAATAAACGACATTTTTTAAGATTCGTATCCTAAAAACGTATATTATGCGTTAGGTGTTTAGTGACAAACAAAGAGAGTGTGACTTAAGCTACGACTAAAAAGGTCAAAAAAATAAAGTGTAAAAAAGATAATTGATCCATATAGCCGACTCATATAGCAGAAAAAATATGGAAAAGTTCCTTTTGTTGTTACTATACAAAGCAGCTGCAGCTTTGTATAAAACTAATCCATGGCAACGTTTGTACCGGTGCATCTTTTTTGTGTGAAATTAAGGAAAGATTCAATCGGTATAGTAGAAAACAACCATTTCCCGGCGTTCAATTTATTGATGGGGATGGTGGAGATATAGGGTTTCACATGTTCCAGGCGGAAGATGATGCAACGAAAATGACTGGTCCAAAAGAGACAATAAGAGTACCAAAAGTTGAAGTTTTCCCGGTAACTTACATATTAGAGTCCTTAATGTACACTTCGATTTCTACACTAAAGATTATAAGATGATGTGCAACGAGCAACACGGAAAACAGGGAAACGATCACTACATGAGACCTTCAGTGATATTGACTTATTCATTTTAAAGAGCTGTTAAGCTGTACAGATGGAGAGGAGAAAGTGAGATTGAGGAAGAATTACAAAATCGCCAGGAAGGAAACGAAGAAGGCAGTGACAGAGACAAAGAACGCAGCCTATAAAAGAATGCACGAAAGACTAAAAACAAAAGAAGGTGAGCATGATACGTTCAAGATTGACAATGCTAGGGATCGAAAGAAGTAGGAACTATGAGTCATGAAGTTTATAAATGAGAATATGAACATGTTTTAGTCAAAGAACAAGACATCAAGTGGAAATGACAAACATACTTTCACATCCTTTTCAATGGCGGGAGGGCCGACCATGAAGAAAGAGAAATAATCACTAGCAAAAAATGATAGCATAATAACTATGATTGTCAGAGCATCACACAAGAAAGGTGAAGAGACCACTTAAGAAGATAGGAAGAGCTAAGGTAACATACCCATTGAGGCGTGGAGAAGGAATGTCGTTGTCCCTCTATATAAGAACAAAGGAGACACACAATATTGTGGAAATTATACGAGGATTAAGTTACTAAGCCATACTAGGGAGTTATGGAGAGAGTAATCTATTAGGTCCGGGAAACACACTAGAAAGGGGGGGGGGTTGAATAGTGTGTTTATCCAAGTATGGTTCTTTTTCAAATCTTTTTGCAATGGAAGTGTTTAAACCAATACTTGATGTGTTCTTTAAAGGACATAACTTGCGGAAATGAAAGAACACTAAATTTATAGAGGTTCAAGTCAAAGACTCTATTCCTCTACATTCTTGCTTTGAACAAAAATGATTTTTAAACAAATGGATTGTTATTTCTCTTTGGGGAAACAACAATCAAAGAAAATACAAAAACAAACTAGGTTTAACAAACCTAGCTCAAGAACAATGAAAACTCAACCTCTTTGAAGCTTAGCCTCCTTACGATCTTCTTTGCACCAAAGAAACCTTCTATGGAGTATGATGTAGCTCCTACACCATCAACTAGCTCTTGGAAGCTTGAGTTTCGCCCAACTTCTTTGAAGCCTAGCCTCATTAAAATCTTCTTTGCACCAAAGAAACCTTCTATGGAGTATGATGTAGCTCCTACACCATTAACTAGCTCTTGAAAGCTTGAGTTTCGCCAATAAGAAGCACCCTTGCTTCATGACCAACAATCTACACTTTGCTCATCACAATATTCTCTGAAAAGAAGACCTCTTCACCTTTACAATCACTTACTCTCAACAATAAAGTAATCTTTACAATGATTTTGAGAGCAAAAATAACAAGGAAGACTTGAAAGCTTAGAGGTAGAAAGTTGTCTTAAAAATGGAGTCTTTCAAGCCTTATAGAGCAATTTTCCAACCGTTGGAGAAGAAAGAGAAAAGTAGAAGAAGACATCCTCTCACGTTGACACCTCATTGCCTTGAAAATTACTTCTTGGAAGGAGTCAAATCTTCTTGTGGAAGCTTTGCATTTTAAGCTCAAAAGGGAAAGATTTCCCCAATAACCTTTGATTTGCTTTTTGAAATAGAGCTACAAAAGTCATGATTACATGGGAAAGATAAAAAGCACATTGGTCCACTAAAAAGATAGGAGAAAGAAAAATGTACCTGCAGAATTTTCATCCTACATCAGACGTTTGGATGAAGTGCTCAAATTGACTTTGCACTCAAGAGTAATAATACATGAAGCGCTTCATTGTTTTTCTCTGAACTTTTTCTCTGAAAGTTTTCTTACCAAATGAAGCACTCTATGTAGCGTTCTAAACTTTCTGTCTGAAAGTTTTCTTTTTCTTACCAAATGAAGCGCTCTATGTAGCGTTCTAAACTTTCTGAACAGAGAATTTTTCTAGCCACACCTTCTTGAGGAATAACATGTCTGATTAAGATATGAAATTCAAGAAACATTTAATTTAATTTTGAAACTTCTCTTTTGTGCAAATCACCATGACCAATCTTGACAACAACATAATCGACATTAAAATTAGGAAAAAACTCAGGTTATGGTAAACCAATTTGGTTTCATGTTGGACGGTTAACTATATAGGCAATACATATTCTTAAAGAGATTGATGAAGAAGTAAAGGAAGAAGAAGCGAGATCTACATATGGTTTTCATCGATCTTGAAAAGTGTATGATAATGTGTCACGTAGACTGATTTGAGATAGTCTGGATGCAAGAGGGGTTCTTATGAAATATATATACATAATTAGGGATATGTATGCATGACGAACACCACCCTTCGTAGGCCTATGGGGAATACAGACTTCTTCTCGGTGGAAGTAGGCCTCCATTAAGGATCCGCTTTGATTCTATTTCTTTTCGCAATTGTCCTAGATGAGTTGTCAAAGTCAATCCAAGAAGCAATCCCGTGGTGTATATTTTTTGTCCCCCACAATTCTCTCTACGAGAGGGTATTTGGTGAGCTTGAACTTGTAGGATTTTAGAAGCATTTCCTTAGGCCATACATAGTTAGCAATAGAATGCAATTTTAAGATGGTTTTGATGGTAAAATTCTTGCACATAGTCCCCCAATCTTATACAAATACATAAGGCTAGTGTACCGAAAACGTCCAGTATTAAAACGGTAGTCCGACTCAGCCGTGGGGAGAGAGCAAAGAGAGGAGTGAAAATATTTTTGGTAATAGTTAAATAGTCAAACAAGACTATAATTATCAAAAGTTTACAAATGAGGAAAGCTCCATAATTAAGCCCACGAAACTAGATGCAACTCAAATGAAGAGCTCAGTTTACAAAACATAATACTTGGTTAGGATGTGTGGTATTCAACCAGCTAAACAAAACATCTTTCAACATAAAAATGAATGGAAACATAAGGGAAAACCAAAAAACATAGAAGCTTATAAGTCTACATGAAAGAAAAAGGAAAAAAAAAAAAAAAAGATCACAAACGGGAAAAAATATTTTCGAGTAGGAGGAAGCCTGTCTTGAAGGGCGAAGTCAATACCCGAACCTACAACCTTGCTGGGATGGACAATAAGGTGCGTTCTTGACTATTTCCCCTTGGTCTCCCCCAGTCTTTTCTCGTAACCTACAATAACAAAAGTGCCAAAATTAAAAGTTTTAAGTCTTCACATAATAAATGATATATTCTTGATCACATATTTTTTTGTGTATGTTAGATTGGACAAGTAGATAAGAGTTCTCTTCATCACATAATAAATGAAATATTCTTGATCATACTTTGATAAGTTAGATTGGAAAACTAGATAATATGTCTCCTCAAATAAGACCATATTTAGGTATCCCTTTTTGGTCATTAATATTTTCGCATGCTTAACAATCATGTCATATAGAGCCGGGGTCTCACTATAAGCAAACTCTCTATCTTTTGGGATGAAGTTCTTGTTTGTCTGACTCTCAGCCTCCCCATACTCTAGCGACAACTTTTGATATCGTTGATACACTGTTGTGTTTGTTACATTTTTTACTTTCATTCTTATTCTTGTCTATACACTTTCTTTAATCTAGCAACCTTATGAAATACTAAACCACCTACACAAACACAAACTTGAAGTACACAGACGAAGTTCATACCAAGAAAACTCACCATGAAAAAGTGAATCTACTCATGCATTATCACAAGCTAGTGCTGCTTTAATCCTTTCAACTGTGCACTTGATGAGGCTATTAACTGTTGCCACAGATCCAAGTGAGAGTTTGGCTGTTGGAACCGAATCAACAAGTATTTGGAACGCGACTGTAAGAAGTGATCCTCCAGTGCCAACCTGAGGCACCACTGCACCATCACTTGCAGATCCATCAGGTAGAATAGCAAAACCAGAAGGTAGAAGAGCAACATAAGCTGGATCTCCACCATTTAAGACCACATTCATGGCCACGATGTCAACCGGCGCGTAAATAACATAAGATCCAGCGGAATCTGTGATACTCTCTTGCAGTATAAGCATGTTACTTTGGTTTGAATTCGCACTCTGTACCACATATATCACAGGTTGTTATATTAGCCTAGCGTGAACAAAGCAGAAGATAATTGGATATTGAACTGATATGGGATAAGGCGTAAAACCAGAGAAATCAAGACATTAAGAGGATGCGACCATACTATAGCCCTACTTGTAGGTCCACATGCCAACCTACATGTGCTATTTAGTAATGTATAGCAATCTTAAACCATATGAGCAGCGTCTATGTCTAAGATATGTGGTGCATTGTTTACTTACATTAACACGTAGTAGGGAGACCGCGTTTCCTGGATCACGACCATTAGCGATATGTGCCATTTCTTGTACTAGGCCACCATTTGAGAGTATATCCCACTACAACAGAAAGTGAAATGTCAGGTGCACCCTTAGGATATTACATGTGTTATTGATAAAAATATTGCTAGCACCACTACAACAACATTACTGCATTGCTTTAGAGGCTCATGCCCATGGCGGAGTATTAGGAGGTCGTATGTACGCAACCATACCCATGTATTAGAAACATACAGGGGTTGTTTTTCGATGACCTATAATAAAAATTGCGTCAAACTGTGTCAATCAACTACTACTTCACAATATAAGAACCACAACTAATTTAGTGAGTCATTTTGCTTTATTCTATCATATTTCAAAATCAAAGAAGAGTGTGTCATTGACTCCATTGGTCTACCAGCACTTCATGTTACGCTATGATCATAAAAATGAGTATTGACCAACTGTTAATATCGCTAGGACTATTCTATGGTTGAGAAGATTGAAGAGACTCATACCTCAATCCTGGAATTTTCATCACGAAGGAAACTAAAAACTCTTTTAGTTGAAACTGGAATCCAAAATGAAGTTGCAGCACTTAGCACAATCCCAGGAGGTCTGCCAGGATCATCCATGCTTTTTCTGGTCATGACTCTAACATCATCAGCACCACTCTCTGACAGTGTTGTCCATGTATGCGCCGTAGAAGCTCCCACTCCCGCACAAAAGCTATTAACCATTCTCTCCGCCAGTTTTAGCATGCTTTTCCTACCCTCTGGAGAAGTAATCACTGCATGAAAAGAACTTAAAATTAGCATTTGAAAGTAATGTTAACATACGCATTAATATGATTGTTTGTACCTCCAGCTTCTCCTATTGGTATATTGTTAGCCATTGCACTGGCAAGCCGTTCGCATTGACGATCTAATGTAGTTAGCCAACGTTTAGCACCAAATGCAAGGCCTGAAGCTACTAGGCCTCTGTAGATGTTATGAACTGCTCTATCATCAACCTCAACATGTTCGATCCAGGTGACCTACCAAGTAAATGTAAAGTATTTTTCGTGTTCTTGAACTTGAGGTATAGGCCTTATAACTTAGTTTTAGTTACATACCTTTGAGTAACCATTAGGCAACTCTTGAATTAGACAACCAGAAGGTCTTCTTCTACATCTTGACACCGTATTTGGGCGCAGATTGTCCAAAGAAACATCAACAACAGCCCATGTATCATCAGGATGATGTTTACAATATCTCACAAAGTAGTTTTCTCGTGTTGGAACTAGGGGTGTAGGGACTTGGAATTCAGCTGTCATCTGTAATAAATTGTGCATTAGGCAACACACAAATTCCAATTTAAGATAATAGTTTTGAGGGCTAAAATGTGTAGTACCACTTGAAGAGCTCCATTGTATTTTCCTGCCACACCAGTTGACAGTACCTCCAAGGTTAGTGCTCTTGAAACAATGCTGGAAAAGATTGTTGACCATTGGTTCTGACAAAGAGAGTGGACTTTTATATGTTAAAAAGCAACAAATTGAATTGACATTATACGTTTTTTCAGTTGTTTTATTCAGTTTTGAAGTTTTCTTGTACTCTTACTCACTAAGTTGTATCTTTGTCTTTGGATACATAAAAGCACTTGAAAAGACAGAAAAGACACGGAACAATGACCAAAATGTACAAGGAAACTTAAAAAAAATACCCCCTCCCCCCACCCCCACCCCCCCCCCCCCAAAAAAAAGAATCATGTACAAACCATGAACTTCAGTATCACTCTTCTGTTAGTGGTCTATGGTTTGAAACCTAAGCTTATCGAAAAATGCCTCCCTTACCCCTAACCCTCTCCTACCCCCCACCCCAAAAAAAAAAAGGAAAAAAGAAATAGAAGAGGAAAAAGGCAATATTACCACATCCATGAGAATTTCAACAAGATTGATGTGATTCATGATAACAACAGCAGACTCTCTTGAAGCTTCAGACCTTAGTCCCAATGGTTTGGGTCCGATACCCCTAGGAAACATCCTCACATACTCATCCTCACTTAAAGTCTCCCAAGAGTTATCATTGTTAGGCAACCACAAGGGCTCTCCAGCCTCAGCCATTCTCATCAATTCCTCCATTGCAGCAACAGCCAACTCTATGATCATTGGCTTGTCCGCTTCGGTCGTTCCTGACACTGACCTCAGAAGCTCGCCTGCCCCATACATCTCTCCAACAATGCTTGAATGAGGACCAAAACTTCCCACTCCAAGATCAAGCGATCGCGGCGGAACCGGGGGAAGATGAGGATAAGAGAGCAATGGTTTCCCAACATATTTAGCAGCTATCCCAGATATCCTATCAATCTGAAAATAAAACAATTACAAGATTAGTGAATTATTAATAAGACAGTGTCATATATCTTTCACCTCATGAGAACTTTCCAACCTCTTCCCTTAGGCGAGCATTCTCAATTCTTAGATGTTGTTCATCATACGACATTTCGCCTATGGCTGCCGGCCCACCACAACTGGGGCAAATTGCATTTGTGAGAGCTTCTTTGTAGCGTATGTTCTCTGCACGCAGCTTTTCGTTCTCGTTACGAAGAGTTGTGTTGTCATGGCGTTCATGTTGAGCCTACAATGCATATCAAAGACATTAATCAATATACTAAAATCAAATAAATATGACACGTTTTATTGTTCGGTAAAGCAGAAAAATAATGTAGCAACTGAGCTTTATTTGCAACATCCAGAAAGACTATGATTGAGATGAGTTGCACGGAGCTCTCCGCTAGTACTTGGGTTGGGACATTGTATTTAGAAAGACGCACGTTCAAATCGGACACACGCAGTGTGAGTGTATTACTGCTATCTGGCCAGTAATGGCTTACGATTGTATCCGGCCCAATTGGAAGTAGAAGGTTGTTGGTTCGGTTTACAGTATGTACCTGGTGTGGACTCTGGCCAACGCCATACCAACCTAGGAGGTCGCTGAATACCTAAATTTGCATCGTCTACGTAGCTTCATAGGGCAGGGACAGTGAAGGCTCCCGGGACAAGGCATTTTGTCTTTTTGTGTTTAGAGATGAGTTGCACGGAGATTTGTAAGACAATTATACACGTAAAAAGGACAAACATTTTGCATTTTTCTGTATGTTACAATATTACTAGTATGATTTATTATAGAACAACTATCTACAACATTTCTTCTGACCAATTGAGGGAATAGTCCAAAAGCTGACTAAATGGAAGTTGTAGACTTCAAAAATGTGGGAGAAGTGAGAAAGGTAGTGGCAATTACCTTCATCTGTGTACGCTTGTTTTGAAACCAAAATTTCACTTGCAACGGCTCTAGTCCTAGTCGGCGACCAAGCTCCCTCCTTTGCTTGTCATCTGGGTGAGGGCACTCTTTGAAGAATCTGTAATGCCAGCAAATAAAACTTTCTAAAAAATCTAATTTTTATCCAAACACAAACATAGAAAATAGTGTCATTTACATTAAAACAGACCAATAAAAAAAAAAGAAATACATATAACAAGGCCAGAAAAACTTACGACTCCATTTCTTGAATCTGATGCTGGGTATGGCGGTGATATCGTTTCTTTTTGGGGTGTTGGTTGGGATCTTGATCATCACCAGAAGGGGCTTCCATGATATCTGTCCCTGATTTGCTCTCAAACTCATCTTCACGAAGGATATCGAGTTCGTTTTCGGGCACTTTAGGAGTCATGTCGAGTAAGTGATGATGACTATCAAACATGTTTGGCTGAAACATCTTGACAGTTTTTTTGTAGGGTTAGTGTTACTTATTCTGAAAATAGACAAATTAAACTAGAGAAGAAAACAGCTAAAGAACAACACAAAGTCAAAGAAAGAAAGATCAAGAAAACAGAAATGGAAGAACAAATAAAGAAAGAAAACATATAAAATCATATTCGCCTGCGAAGCAAGCAAAGGAAAGAAAATGTATAACATCTCAATCAGCAAGCTATAGACATGTGCAGAAAGTAACAACTATACCACCCCCCCCCCCCCCCAAAAAAAAAAAATGAAAATAAAGAATCTGATCAGATCCCAAAAAATACGGTACGAAATTCTGGAAAGTCAGATCTGGGAGAAAGTATAAAGCACACATCAGGAACTGTGTGACAAAAAAAGATGAAAAGACACATAGAATTGGGAACTGAATCTTCTTTACTAAGAAAAATGTAGAGATGAAGGAATTTATAGATGAAATTCATAGCTAAAAGCAAAATATTAAGTAAAACAAGCATTGTTATAATTTTTTTAATTTTTCTGTGACAAACATATACCTCACAATAATTGAGCTGTGAAGAAGACCTGAAACCAGCCTCCTCTTGCTTTCTCTTGAGCATAGTGGATGAATCAATTTCTTGAAACTTCATACCTGCACAAGTAGATCTTCAAACCGCTCATCTCATCTTCTGGTAAGACCAAAAACCCTAAAAAAGTTTCTCTCTTAGAGGGTGAGTGGTTATGCTAGCAGCTGCTGACGACAGAGTCAATATATACTCACTTTTTTTTTTGTTTTTGGGATAGGCGTCTAGGAACGTTGAATTTAGTAGTAAGGTGTAAAAGTAAAAGATTAAAGAAAATTTTACGTGTAAGAAAGGGATAAAATTAATTGTATTTTCTTTAAAATCATTTGTATAAAGAATATGTAATAATAGATTGTCTAACACGATATAAATGATAAATAATAAACAGCAACATTTCATCCTGGAATAAAAGAAACAGTGTCTTGTGCTGTTTCTGGGTGTCCAAGAAAATTGACGTATGTCTTTTTATTTATTTTTCTCATCACGTCTGTCCTTTACTTCTGTTACGTACCAAAAGACTAAAACGAGAGATTTTAGCTCAAACGCTGACAAATGTGAACTTGCCTTTTGACTTCTTGACAAAATTTTCAAAATTAATCTATAACGCCCACGAGGAATCTTGCTTGACTCTTTTTTCTCTAAAACCGAAAAAGATAGATGAAAGAGAACTTGTGAATAACAAATCAACGCTTAATAAAACAACAACAACCAACCATTATATCTCAACGACATCAAAAACTATTGTTAGTGTCTTGAAAATTTTCTTAAGTAAAAAGAGCATCATTGCACTCCCAAGAAAATAAAATGCAGAGATTAAGAAACCAAAAAAAAAAGTGGTTTGTGTTTTTATTGTTGCTGCATAACAAAAAGATTAAAAGAGAGAGAAGAGAGAAAATAAAACAGTCATGGGAGAAAGTTTAGGGTTTACCATAAAAGAGAAGGAGGAAGAGATCTGATTCTCAGGCAAAAAGGGCCACCAAGAAACCATCTGACGGATTGATTTTTCAGATGGGCTGATGGCACAAATGATGAGTTTTTCTTGTGAGCAAGAATTTTAGGACAAAACTGAGGATGAGGTTGAGGAATATGAAAGAGAAAAGAGAAAGAAGAGAGTAAAGATAGAAAGACTTGAAGGTTTGTATGAAGATTGTGTGACTTGTTTTTCTGGTTGGTGGGGTGGGGGTGGGAGTGAGGGGGTGAGAAGGTGAAAGAAGGAAGCGTACAGGTGGGAGAAGATGTGGGCAGTGAGGAGTTATTGCAGAGCGTATAGAGAGGGTGAGTGAGCATTAATGGCGGTTTGTGGAGGTTTTAATGATACAGCTGAAGAGAAAGAGAGAGAAATATATATATATATGTATTGATGTTTGAATTTGATCAAAAGAGGAGGTATGGTGAAACAGATCGATCCCTCTGAACTCCATTTTCACTATCATCAGAATCTGGACCCTTGTTCTTTGAAGCTGGCCTATTTTCTGTATTCAATTCAATGAGTAATATCCATGCTTCTTTTTATTTACTTTTACTTTATCTTATTGAGTTACATAAGAATTAAAAAAATACTTTTATCTTATTCAGTGAGTTAGATGAAAAAAGTAAGGATCTTCATCTTCCCAAAACAATGTTATAGTCGAAAGTCAAAGTTTAATACGATCAGATTACAACTAGTCGAAAGTCAAAGTTTAATGCGATCAGATTACAGCTATTAAACCTTACCGTTTATATTAAACATCTTTATTGTTTTATTAACCAATAAAATATGTTAATCTTTAGAACGGTTCTGAAGTAAAAAAAAAAAAAACTGCTAGGTATTAAGTTTTTTTTGGTTAAAATGCGAATATATTAACCAAGCAAAGCATCATGGGGATGCAATGTTAGGTCACTTAGAACACATTAGAGGGGGTTGAATAGTGTGTTCACCAAGTATGGATATTTTCTTGAATATTTTTCGTTTTTGAGTGCAACCAATACTTGGGTGTGTTCTTGAGAAGAATAAAAACTTTGCGGAAGTGTAAAGAACACAAAGATATATAGAGGTTCAAGTCAAATGACTCTACTCCTCTACCTTCTTGATTTTTCACAAGAAGGATTTTGAAGGGGGGTTGTTATTTTTATGGGGAAACAACAATCAAAGAAACAAAATCCAACAAATAACTAGGCCACAAACCTAGACCACAACTAAGAAATCTAACCCCTTGAAGTCTAGACTTCAAAGATCTTCTTTGCCCTCAAAGAAATCTTGTAAGGAGTATAGTGCACCACAACACTATCAACTAACCCTCCAAGGTCTAGATTTCTCAAACAAGAAGCACCCTTACTTTTTGACCAACAATCTACACTTGCCTCTCACAATCTTCACTCAACAAGAAGAACACTCTTCTTCTTTACAATACAACTCTCACAAATAAAGTAAAATCACAATACAACTATTTTGAGAGCTTGAGCCTTGAGAGAAACTTGAGAGCTTGAATGGTAGAAAGTTGAAGAAGAAAAAGGTGAAACCCTTCTTTTATTCCTCTTTGAATTTCTTCCCGTTTGAAATCATCTCAGAGCCAATAATGGGCTTTGTCTTCTTGTGATGTCATGTCTTCTTCATTGGAGAACTTCTCTTGGCTGGTAGCAACCTTCTTGGAGAATTATGTTCTTGAAAGCTTAAAGAGGAAAGAACATCCTTTCAAGAAGGAAAGAGGACCTGTGAAAATGACACTAAAAGAGAGGGTACAGTTAGAAAGTAAAGCATAAGACTATTGTAACGTTGATCACATGAAGTGCATAATCTGTTTATTGAACAGGCGTTCAATGTGACATGGAGCGCTTTATATGAAATTGAACAGACGTTCGATGTCACATAAAGCGCCTTATATGGGCAACTGAATGCGTTCGAAGTCACATGAAGCGCTTAATCTCAGCCTTCATGCTTGTTCGAAGTAGTTCTGATTTTTTTCAGAAAGCAGCTTGAAGTACGTGCCCATTTTGGGGGGAAAAGTACTTTTGACTTAGTAGTACACATGGAGCGCCTAATGTAGGCGTTCAAAGTGTACTGCATTTTTTCTCAAACACATGAAACGCCTAATGTGGGCGTTCGAAGTGTTCGGGCATCCAGACACTTCACATGAAGCGCCTAATGTAGGCGTTCAAAGTGTACAGGCATCCAGACACTTCACATAAGACGCCTAATCTAGGCGTTCAAAGTGTACTGGAGTCCAACCACTTCACATAAAGCGCCATATGTAGGCGTTCGAAGTGTCAATTGTGCAAATCATCAAAACTTATTATATTCTAACATGCAATTCGTACAACCCACAACATGTCAAAACAACAAAAAACAACAATGAGTTGCTGCTACTTCCAATCAATCTTGAAGCTACTATGCATTCAAGACCCTATAAACATGTGTTTTCAAGTCATGGAAAAATCTTATGGTCTCTCTCACAATGTAGCGAGACATACATAGAACTCAGGTCTCTCTCACAATGATTTTCAAAACGAGAAACTCAGGTCTTTAAAGTTGGGATAATGAGTTACCGTCCAACTATCTTAGTCCATCTTTGATCTCTTTGACAATACAATAGGACAATAAATTTATCTCATATGAAAACTCATCATTAAAGTAAACAAAAACTAACCTTGATTACATGGGACTTCTAAACCAGAAGAACTAATATCTCAAGTAGCAAATGCGATCTTATGGCATAACCTTCATGATCCGTATTTCGTCTCTCTTACAATGTAATGTGAGCCACATATGAGGCGTATAAGTGGGACTCTATATATTAGGAGAGAGACTAAGAATAAACCATGATTTCTTAGGATTGAAAGATTTGATATCTCTTAGAAGTACTCTCTACCTAATAAAAAATAGACAAATTAAATAAGGCCTCTCTATTATAAACATAAACACCACCTTAGCATGACATTTTTTTAACTTTACTAGTAGATGAGTAACTAATAAAATGAGTTGTAATTAACTTTCTACGATCATAGATCACTAATAATATATACGTCAAGCCCTCAGGGTATAATCCAGTTGGTACTCGGATTGAGATTTGATTCAAGAGGTCAAGAGTCCAATACCAGAGACATGCACAGTGCGGGTGTTCCACTGCTACTAGACTGAAGGTCTGGTTTGTAGGAGACATCTTGTGTGGGTCACTGCGTAAGTCCTCACCCAACCTAGGAGACCGCTGGGCTCTTGATTTTCATCTTCCACAATTGCTCTTTGGGACTAGGGCAGTAGGAGCTCAGGGCGGGAGATTTCGCCTTTGCTTTAAGTAATATATACGTTACTAATAAGAAATTATTAACATGTAAAAAAGGGCGAGTGTGTTTAAAATAGAAAGTCTAACCTGGTCCATCTCTTATGACTAACTTCTAACTATGTTTTTGTGGATGGTAAAATTCGTCATATGAAAAAAAAATTTAATATCCTATTTTGCACTCTAATTTGGCCCGTGTAACAAAAATGGCATGAGACGGGCCCTTTTTTCCTAAATAAAAAAAAATTAATGCGAATGATTTTTTCTATTTGTTCATCAATTTATTTTCACCTACGTAACTATTCTCGATTATACTATTCTTTAAGGATGGTAGAGATATAACTAAAAATTCTGAATCATGCTTAGCTATTAGCGGGAATAAGGGCACAACAGTAAAAACAGATTTTTACTGGCATTTTTACATGTATGATGAAAATAACACGTCAATAAAAAATATGCTGGCAAGTTGCCATCAATATACACATAATTCCAACTTTTACTGACCATTATGTTGAGAATCCCACATTGTCTGGCTGATTTGAGAAAAAATGCATGGCTTATATAAAAGGAGGAGGCAAGGTTTTGAGTGGATATGGGTCTCACCTCATGTAAGCCCAAGTTCCAACATGATATCAGAACAGGTTTAAAATGTTGACCCACCTTGTCTGGCCCATGGTTGACCACTTAATGTTTCCCCTCACCTAAGTCCAGATGTTTATGTCTGGCTTGTAGTTTGTGATTGAGGACGGGTTGTAAGGCGCATGTGTATGTCAAGCCACGTTGCAACGTGAGGGCGGATGTTGAGAATCCCACATTGGCTAGCTGATTTGAGAAAAAAATGCATGGCTTATATGAGGAGGAGGTAGCACCACCCATTGCCTTAAGGTTTTGAATGGATATGTGTCTCAGCTCATGTAAGCCTAAGTTTCAACAGAGTCTTTAATCGTTAATAACAAAATAAAAAAGTCTTTTTAGCGAGATGTCGATGTGGCACTTTTTAATTGACGACCACTAACGTCGATCATAAAATGCCATTCAGCAGATTTGTCCTGTTCATAGACTCCTATGTTAAATTCGATGTTTAACGTGTACCAAGTGAAAGCAGGGTCCTATGTGTAGAATCATTCACTCGTTTTACAATATTGATTTTTTAAGCTAACTTGTGTAACTAATATTTGATTTAACAATTGTTGCCCCTCATCTCATTTGTCTCTTGCTTTGTGTCTCGAAACACACAATTCACCTAATACATTTGGCCATTAAAAGAAATCAAAATATATTTGACTCTAAACGTTGCGTTACGTTTGCTAATTTTTTCTTTTAAGACAATATATAGGGGGCACACCGGATATTACTGTGATTCTCCTTGCCTTCTGACAAATTAAATATCTGGAAAATACTCAAGAAAATTGATGTGGTTGTCTATTTTAGAAATTTCATGATAATTTTTCCTATAGTCTCTTATTAAATGATTTCTTAATATATTGATGGCTAAAGATACATTATCATGATAAATGCTTGATGGTGAAAATCAATATGAACACGTGGCAGCAAATTATAATTAGAGACAGCTGAAATATCAACAGGTCGGCATATCCACGTCTCAAGCTAATTAACTCTTTAGACGAACATGTCGTTCTGGAACGCCAAGATGCATAAAAAATCAGCATGACATGAGATACAACTAAGCGCAACTAAGCGCAAGAGGCCGGTTACTTGAACTCAAGTAAGATGACAAGTTATTCTAGTTCGGCACATGTTTGCTAGTATATTAATAAACAGCTCGACAAAGCCTCATGATAGAAGCTTTGCTAAACTAGCTTTCACCACGGTGGATAGCTATATTCTTACATCAAAAAACTCGGCCTCACGCAGTGACACTTGTACTACATGCATTTAAGTGAACAAAGTAGGTGACAACACTTGTCAATTTCGTCATACAGACACCAAGACAATGAGTATAAAAACATTACATTTACAGAAATTAAGGGGATGTTCTTGAAGGTTCTTGAATGCATTTGTCATAATTAGTGATACACAAACACTCACAAAGAGACATTGTCTCGTTATTTACAGTTAAACATAAGAAATCACTTACACTGGCTTGACAGTGGATGATTTTTCTAGAGAACACCACTTTGGGACCTATAACATTGTTGATTTCTACAGGTTACAATAACAAATTCAGAGCAATTTCAGTCAATATCAAAGTCAAAGATCCAACGGCAAATCCGACTTCTTCATTTTGACGCTAGAGTGAGGGCCCCTATCCTTGTTCTTCTACACTTTTCCAGTAAAGTTAGTAAAAATGGTGAGATCAAATCCATATGAAAATGATCCTCTCATCAGCACAAAAAGCTAATCACCAATCGTCCTGGAGTAGGACATTAACAGACAAGATAGTGACAAAAATCAACATCTAGAGTTGTTATACTTGAAGATCAGATCCATGCATCCTAATATGTTGTCCAAAATATGGTAGTATTTCAAGCTATGCTGGAAGCAATTAAAGAAAAAGCACCAGAGATGTCACACACAGATAATGATCCTCCACGCAATCAATGAGGACAGAGATCTGAGGAATATTCCTTAAAATCAAAGGATGAATGCATGAGAGATGCAGAAAATGAAGAGGGTGAAACTCCTTAGAATGATGTGCCCATCCTAGAAAAAATCCTATGGAAGTTTGGTCTTATCAACCAAAGCATCATTTAAATATGAACTCCATAGTGTTTGTATCGCCATAAAAGTTTTAGTGATAAGTCATCTTTATGATATTAAGATTATACTCAAGTTCTGCAAGAGAGTTTGTTTTCATAAGAGGTAGACAAATTTGTTGCTGATAATAACTTTAGAGTCCTAAAGATTGCTACTTATGATGACACCTCAGATCCGATATACCATCCCTTTAATTTCATACAACAATGAACCTGAAAAATATCCAAATCCTTTGAGATGTAAGATTTTTCCAATTTATTTGGGAGAGAGTCTAAGAGGTTAGAAGACCAATATATGTCCTCAAGAACTTACTGGAAAATTCTTCTCATTTGATATCCTTGAGTAAAGGACCTGAAGAATTAGTGCTCCAGTATATGCAAAGATTTACAGATGCATCTTTGGAGGTCGGATATCATAATGATGAGGTTATAATTGCTGTATTCATAAATGGCCTGAGGCTAGGTCGTTTTTTGGTTAACTCGTCGATGAGAATCCTGAATCTTTGAGAGCAGGTTTGGAAAAAACTCATCAATTTGCCTGAGATGGAAAGACAAATGTATTGAAAAAAGAAGCTGGGTAGCTTTATCAAAAAGGTGGCCGACCTGACACGAGGAAAGATGGTAGAAAAGATTGAAGGAAAAAAGGCAGTGCCTTTAATAAATTGGGAGGTAAAGGCAAATAGGGGTTACCTCTATTAGCTTCAAAAGAACGTATCCTTTCAATAAGAAAAAAGATGGAATATGAGCACTACCACCGTCTCATGGCCGATGCACAAAAGGAATTTTAAATTATACTACCATTACAACAGAGACATCGGACACGATACAGAAAATTACAGACAATTCGCAAAAGCTATAAAGCGATCGATTGAAAGAGGTCATTTAAGACCTTTTTGACCTGAAATCAAGGCTGCATAGTCGCTTGGATTTTCATGGATCTTCATCTGAAGAAATATGCCGAGAAGAGAAACCTTATAGTCTAAATAAATTCCATGATCTGGATGTCATACGTCAGCGTTAGGTGAATGTAGTCATATATACAATTTCTGATGGACTTGTTTTACATAGAGCAAGGTCAGAATAAACAAGAACTTACAGATCGAACAAGTGATTTGAGAAGAAGTTCAAGCTGCCAAAGAAGCTGACCTATGGACTAGAGGATCCAATACCCTTTGGATATAGGAATGAAGGGGATCTATGTTATCATCAATATAGCTCATCATAATGCTGTCAAGTACAAAGAATTTATGTCGATAGAGGAAGTGCAGCAAAAGTAATGCATTATAATGTTTTCTGACTGCTAAGGTTGTAAGACAGTTCATTATACTCTGTATCAACCCGACTGTCTAGATTTTCTGGAGTAGCAGTTCAACCAGCAGGTCTGGTAACTTTGTCGGTATATTTTGGAGAGTCTCCAAAGTGTAAAACCTTGTGGGTTGATTTTGACATTGTAAAAGAAACATCGGCTTACATAACACTGTTAGGGAGGCCAACATTAATTGAATTAGAAGCTATAGTATCTCTTCTGCACATCAACATGAAGTTTTCAACCAAAACGGAGGTAGTTATTGTATACGGGGAACTTCAGGTGGCGCAAACATGTTACAAGATCACTATTAAGGGGAAATTGCATGTACAACAAGTCATCATTTAAGATAATATTCTCCCAACTGAAGAGAATTCAAAATCTTATGACGTGGTTTAAAATTTTGTCATAAATCCAAAAAGGCCAAATAATATAATCAAGATCGGAGCCTGAATGTCAGTCGAGCTATTACATCTGCTCCAAGATTTGTTAAGAGAATTTGTAGTTATTTTTGCATGGAAGGCATATGATATGCCAAGAATTTTATCAAGTCTTGAGGAGCACAAGCTGCATGTAGATCTAAAAGCAAATCCAAACAAGCAAAAGAGAAAGAATGTTGCTCTAAAAAGAAATACAGTTATCACTGAAGAGGTCGACAAGATATTGACCGTTAAGTTCATCACAAAGGAATTCTATCCAATCTCGTGCCCAAGGGAGATAACAGCTAGAGAATGTGTATAGATTACATAGATTTGAATAGAGCTTTCCCTAATGATTTTATCCACATAAAATTGACCAACTGGTGGATTTAACAGTTGGGCATGAAGTTTTTGATTTCCTGAATGCTTTCAAGGGTTATCATCAAATTACAATGGCCAAGGAGGATTAAGATAAAACTTCTTTTGTCACATAGGTTGTCACATACTATTACGTTATCATGGAGTTTGGTTAAAGAATGTCGGAGCTACTTATCAAAGAGTGATAAATTCTCTTTTTAAACATTAGTTTGGCAAAACGATAGACGTATATATTGATGATATGATCATCAAGACTAGGAGTCTTGAAGTGTATATCCAAATTTTGAGAGAAATTTTTTGTTATCCTAAGAGATTCATGTTAAACCCCAAGAAGTGTACCTTAGGAGTCTAAAGTGGGAAATTCTTAAGGTATACACTCTCAAAAGAGGGGATTAGGAAAATCTGAACAAATTCAATGCTTTGAAGGCCTTGCATTCATCTTTGAGTGTTAAAAGGTACAAAAGTTGAATGCAAGGATTGCACCTCCAAACAGGTTTTTGTTCAGGTCGGCAGAAAGATCGCTTCTTTTCTTTTAGGCCTAGAAGATAAAGACAACATTCGAACCGGGATGAAAAGTTTCAAGAAGCTTTTAACAACTTACAAATATATCTCGAAGAATTTCCAGTATTAACTTTGTTAATTCCAGATGAGGCATTGTTTGTATATTTGGTTGTTTGCTATGAGGCAATTAGTGCCATCTTGTTGATAGAAGAAAATTACATTCAAAGACCAATTTACTTTGTGAGAAGGCTTTGAACATACATGATCATATATTCCAATGCGAAAGAATAGTCTTGGCACTAGTGACAGATGCAATGAAGCTTAGACTATACTTTCAAACTCATCCTGTCGTGGTGTTAGCATATCGGCCTTCAAAACAAATTTTATCAAGGCCAAAGACGTCAGGTCGGATAGTCAAGTGGGTTGTCGAGCTAGCATAACATGAGATTAATTATCGACCTCGGATTTCAATTAAAACTCAGATTTTATCATATTTTATTGCAAATGTGATTTCAATAGAAAATGATTAGCCAGACGAAGATCAGTGGATAATCTATGTGGATGGATCGTTTTCTGTCATGGCGATTGGAGCAAATCTCCTAATTGTAAGTCCAAAAGAAAAAGAATATGAATATGCAATGAGATTTTATTTTCAGACTACCAATAATAAGGCCAAGCACAAAGCTCTACTCGCTGGCTTAAGTCTTGCAAGGAAGCTAAAGGCTCAAAAAATCAAAGTGCATTGTGATTCTCAACTCATTGTAGCTCATGTCAATAAAAATTATAAAGCTTAAAAGAATCAAATGAAGAAATATTTGTCAAAGGTTGAGCAGCTCAAATCAATGTTTGAAAAGTCTGAAGTCAAGAGCATTTCTCGCTTGGACATCAAGAGGGCCGATGTTTTATCTCGATTAGCATCGTCACTCTAACAGCTTCAGGAAAGAATATAATGGTAGATCTCATCAAGCAGCGAGCTTATGAGCAATCTGACATACTATAAGTGGATTATCAAAATAGCTGTATGGATGAAATTATGAATTTCCTAAAGAATGGTGTGCATGCACAAGATAAGAAAACGGCTCAAAAGCTTCGCATGCAAGCGGCTCGGTACGCACTATTTAATAGAGCTTTATACAGGAGATTGTTTTCATAACCTTGGCTGAAATACGTTTAAAAAAGAAGAAAGAAGTTACTTTCTCAAGGAGATTCATTCAGATTGATTAATCAGAATGATGAAAAGACACTATTTTAAGGGTAAAATGGAAACTTACTTGGTTGTGATTGTTAGAATGTTGAAGACGAAGATAAATTTGCAGAAGATTACGGAAGGAAAAATAACTCAGCAAGATAGTCTTTTGAAGGATTTGTGAAGATGAAAGGTTTAAGAGGATGGAAATAGCTGGATTTATGCTTTTGGAAGGAAAACTCTTGCTTCTTAAAATTTTCAACACATTACATGTAATATGCAAAAATAGTGGAAGTTACGGTAAAATGGTATCGTGGGTTATGTTGTTATTTCCGTCACAATTAATTACAGTGGTTATTTTATCATAAAAGACACGTCAGAGAAGTGCGCCACTGGAAGTGTGAGAAGAAAATTTCCGTTATGTAAAGATATGCCTTATCATTGAAATTGTCATGACAGATCTGTGGGCATCTCATAAGCTGAAAATTAATATGGACACGTGGCAGTAAGTTATTTTTGGACTCTGTTGAAGTATCAATAAGTCGGCATGCCCGGAGCTCAAGTTAATTAAGTCTTTAGGAGATCAAGTCTTTCTAGGATGCCGAGATGCATAAGGGATCTGTATGAGTTCAGATACAAGGTTTGATACTTAAACTCAAGTAAGAGAATTATGACAAGTTATTTATTAGCACATATTTGCTAGTATACTAACAAACAACTTGACGAAGATTGGTGATGGAAGACCGGCTAAACTAACTTTCATTACGTGGACAACTAAATTATGACATCAAAGTGAACTGGCTACTTGACAACACCTAACAATTTCGACATGCAGAGACCAAGACAACGAGTATAAAAACATTCCATTAGCAGAAATTAAGGAGATGTTCTTCAACGAGTCGGGTTGTTTGGAATGCAGCCCTAAGAGGGTGGTAAAATTCGTCCAAGGCTAAATACCGGCGAGAGACCAATAGCAAACAAGTACCACGAGGGAAAGATGAAAACGACTTTGAAAAGAGAGTCAAAGAGTACTTAAAATTGTATGAAGGGAAGCAGATAAGGAAGGTTCTTCAATGTATTTCTCATAATTAATGATGCACAAGTACTGACAAAGAGACATTGTTTCATTATTTACAATTAAACTTAGAAAATCACACTTGTTCGTCGTAAGATTTTTCTAAAGAACACAACTTCGAAAACTCTAATGTTGTTGATTTTCTTATATTATACCAGCAAATTCAGAACAATTTTAGTCAACATTATAGGCGAAAGTCAGGTAACAAACTCCATGCCCCCAAGACATAGTCCAGTTGGTATTCGGGTTGGAATTGCTACAAGAAGTCAATAGATCGATTCTAGAGACGCGAACAGTGTGGGTGTTCTTGTGCTGTTTCTAGGGAGGCACTTTGTATAAGTCACATCGTAAGATCTCACCCAACCTAGAAGGCCGTTGGACTCTTGATTTGTATCTTCTACACATGATCTTTAAAGTTGAGACAACGAAAGCCTTCCGAATGAGAAATTCACCTTTTGCTCGAAGGTAACAAATTCCACTTTGTCATCCGACAACGACTTTATGCACGCATGGGAATCCCCCGCGTGTGTGCACTCTCTGTCTTTGGAGTTACAGCGAACTGTTGGGAAAAAGGAATAAGAAAAATACTAGAAAAATTCAATCGTTTTAATGCATGGGTACAAGAGAATATATTTTTGTGAATGAGATTCTGTATCAATAGTGACAGCATTAATGAATTGCCCTTTCCTTCCACAGAGCCCCAAATTATGATCCGTTATTAATATAGCAAGGCCAGCTTGGATGATCTCTTCCAATAACTCCACGTCATTCTATCAATATCAATTACTTCAGGTCTGAATTTTTTTATCTCTATATATCTATCTATATCTATATCTATATTTATATCTCTATTTCCATATACACATACATATATGTATGTATGTATTATCATATATACACACACATGTATATATATATGTACATACATACACATATATGTATATATATGTATATACGTATATATAGATACATACATATATATGTACATATATATTTGTGTGTTGGATTCTCTTAGGAACAAGTACATAACATGCAAAAAGGTCAATAAAATCTAACTCAATGTCGAATTGTGGCTTTGAGATCATATATCTTTTAGTTAAGCATGAATTTTCCTCGGCTTAAATTCGTAAATGAAGGATGGAAGTGCCAAATATTAAGCAGATTATTTTAAGAGGGACCAAGATGAAGGATGATTTTTTTTAGGATCACAAAGTATGTTTATTTTGCTGCCGTTTGCATATATACTTCTTATAGGGTGATGCTTTTCATTTAAGCAAACAAAAAAATTGTATATTATGACAATGGTAAATATTTGTTCAAAAAATGGCGCAATATAAAATGTTCTTTTTCTTAAAAAAAAAAGTATTTTATCACTTCTCTGTGTGCGTGGATTAAAAAAAAGGACACTAAAGGTACCTATATTTTGAGGAAACTTCTTTACTTCCCCAGAATTTCTTTATGCTTAACTGCTAACTTATGTGTTTCAAAACTGTGAGGTAAAGCATATGATATACTTATTCTTCTCTTTTAAATTTTTTTTACCACTTTTCAATCACATATTTGATTAATTAAACTCCATTTAAATTTAAATTGCCAAGACATTTTATACATTGTTATGTGAAATTTAGTTCTAAATGATGCGAAGTTTGACAAACTATCATGTTAGATTTTTTCGAAGATCTGATCTTAATTGATGTTTGATCAGTTATTTTTATTGACCAACTGTGACAATATTTTTAAGATGAAGAAAGTATATAAACATTACCCTATCGTCTTAGAGGCTCTCGCTTATGTCGGGGTATGGGCAATCATATGTATGCAACCATACATATGTGTTTGAAACACACAAAGGTGGTTTCCGCATGATCCATAATGAAAATTACGTCAAGCTGTATCAATCAACTGCTACTTCACAATATAAGAGAAGCGCGACCAATTTAGTAAGCCATTTTATTTTATTCTATCATATTTCAAAGTCAAGAAAAAGTGTATGATTCACTCCATTAGAAATGGAAACTTATATAAAAACACAAGTTGACACATAATTGTTCTGTAAGTAAAAGAAATGCGATAACTCACTTATAACGTTCGCCTTGGACCAGTGTCAACTTTCTAGGCATTGTATGATTCACGATACTTAAAAAATAAGTTTCTTTCGAGATTCTAAATTTGACTGGACAATTTAGTTATTTGTCATAGTGAACTCCTTGGATTATAGATCTACTTAAACATTGCAGCCAAGAACCATTTGAATACTTCTATTGGAAATAATAATCTTAAAATAATTTTTGATTGTTTATTTTTTTTATCATTCTAAAGAAATAACATGTATATAAAAATAAAACATAACATAAAAATCAATTACCTTATATTAAAGTTGTATTCTCGTGATCAGGTCTGAATATTTTGGATTGTCAATTGTTGTCACTTGTTATATCTAGTTTATTATATGAGACTATTTATACAAATATAATATGTACATATTTAAATAAAAATCTTAAATTCTATACCAAAATATGGCGAGTATAATCACCTTCCCAAACTGAAGCAAAGAAAATCTTAACAACTACATTTAATTTAAAGTTTGTCCGTTTACTTCCTTTGACTTGCAAGGGAAATTGTAACGAGGCTTTGCACTTGATTTTTTTAGCTTTTGTCTCATTGGAAATGGACTTTGATCCTCTTCTTTCCTACCTCCCACCTTCCTGACCATGGATGTTTTCCCAATATACCCCTATATATTTACACACGTGGACTTGAAACAGGCGACTTACCAATTGAAAGTCAATGGGCAAACGTGAGGTTTTGCATTTCTTCGAGGAAACAACAAAACGTTACCTCATTTTCTTTGTTTATGATGGGATATGAGAGAGCCGGATGTACACAACTATACTCATATGTTAAAATCACACAGAGGTTGTTTTCGATGACCCATAATGAAAATTGTGTCAATATGTATCGATCAACTGTTACTTTACAATATAAGAAGCATAACCAATTTAGTATATTATAAAATCAAGGGAAATTTTATATTTTGAATATATTGTAAATGAAAACATTCCTTCCAAAACAGTTTTAGTAAAACAGAAATTAATGAGGAGTTTGGTGGTTGCTACTTGCAGCATATACTTACCAGTTCCACACGGGAGTAAAAACAATAGAATAAGCCAAAACCTATTGTGGCTTTCGAAGCAAAAGGTCAACACTCTGATTCTGTAGGTTTCTACCTTATCAACTCTAAAGAGTTTCGTATAGAATGTAAATCAAGAACTCAACGGCCTCTTAAGTTGTTAAGGCTTTGTCAAAAACCCACTGCAAACAGTGGCGGAGCCATGAGTCTCTTCTTGGGAGGGCACTGACAGGCTTTGCTACATAAATAACACCGGTCACCGTTTCGGACCGGAAAAACCAACAAAATCTTCTAGATATATTTTTGTATTATAACATAAAATACGTGAAAGAAAATACATCTATCAACCAATGTACAAAAAAATAAACAATACACACCAAAATATGCGGATCATAATTATTAAATGAACATACTGTAGGACCTGCAAGACACCAATAGAAGGAGGGGTTGAATAGTGGGTGCGGAAAATTTGGTTTTTAAAAATGATTTGATCCAAAAACCTAACTTCTGAAAACAGTTTCTGTTTTCAGGCCCTGTTTTGCAACGTTTGAAAAACTATGTTACAGGCCTTCAAAAATTCTGAAATTTGGAAGATTGTAGTCTCAGATTTTCTGAGTATCTTCTAAAAATTTCAGATCAAAATTCAACCTTTAACCCTTTGAAAAATCGTTTGTGGTCAGATTGCGCAAATCTGCCAGAAACTGTAGTCTGATTTGAAAATTTTATTCCGATTAATTCGTGGCTCCAAATGGTGTGAAAATTTAATGACAAACTCCTTACTATATGTATTTAATTGGGTTGAAACAGTTTTGAAAAATGCCTTTGGGAAGTATGTCAAATACGTTCAAGTTCTCAACCTTTGCAAGTCTGAAAATCAGATTGCACTAGTCTCAGAACTATCAACGTTTGAATGACTTATACTTGTCCAAAAGGGTTGAAACTTGCGTCAAATGAAACTTAGAAGATGTGGCTATGCTTTGAAATTCGTTTACTATTTTTAAGATTGCAATGAAATAGATGCAAAGTGCAGGAAACTAGAAGTACTGTGCAGAAAAGTATAGAACACAAGGAATTTTATACTGGTTCCGTTAAATCAACCTACTCCAGTCTTCGAGGACACCTTCCTCGGTTATCACTAAACGAAATAACACCTTACCACACAGGGTTAATAGAGTTACACACTAACTCCAACCCTTTACAATTGAAACATGCAATAACAATGATCACGAACACCACCACCGAGCGGATGAAGGTTTTATCACACCTTGATCAACCTTTTACAACAATAGGGCGTGTATGATGGTATGAATGAAGCCTATTCAATATGTTTGAATATAGATACAATAGGCTTAAGAGAGAAAGAAGAAAGAAATGTAGAAGAAGAGAGTAGAGAGACTTTTTGCACTTTAGAAATTGTAAGACTTGTCTTGTCTTTGATTTGCTCTTCTTCTCTTCCTTTTATCTCAAAGTGACCGCCCACTCTAGGGCTTTTCTTCCCCTTAGAAATTCTCTTTTATGTCCTTGGAAGAATGCCTTGTGTAGATGTGACATCAACTTGCTTACTTAGCACCACTTGATTGGATAATTGTCTTGGTCTTGTTTACTTGACACTTCTTGATTGGATGAGATTTGTCATCATTTGACGACTGTACAAATCTGAGAATTACACTTAAAACATGTGCCAAATTAGTAGTAAAATCTTGCCAAATATCACATAATTAATCCCATATAATTTGAAAAATAAATTGGTTTCAATTAAGCCATGAATTCGGCCATAACATTGATTCACATGCTGAAATTTTCAGCATGTGCACTATTATCAACATGTTCAAATTATTGCCATATTAGTATTATATCAATCTCTTGAAAATGAAGAGGCAAATTTATCACCATTAAGGAACAAAATTTCGGCCATACTAATTCACCCATGCTGAATTTTCAGCATGTGTTATATTTGTGACATAGTTTGAAATATTACCTTGTGTAGCTCCCTCCATTATGTCACTAACCTTGTGTAGTCCATTCTTGACCAATCAAGATACCAACTAAGCTCCACATAAGCTCCATCAAGACTGAGAAGGCGTGTGAATTGAGCTTGAACATGTGTTGAATTTATTTTTGTAAACTTTGTAAAATAGTGCACAATAATTATACACATATGGTATATTCCAATCAGCCCTGATTTAAATATTCTAGAACACTTTAGTATGTATAGAATATGTAAAAAGTGTCTAGATACATGTTATATGTCATGCCAAAAGCGTTCCATGTGTCGTGTTCGTAGAAAACCGAATTTTCGACTTTTGTCGATTACGCGATTTTTCTCTGATTAAACTCAAACTTTTTGCACATGTTATGTATATTATGTCACACATAATATACATAGAATAACTTGAATATTCAGCTCTAAAGACTGATTAAAAGTGGCGCCCCATGTGACAAAAATATTGAATTTGAAATCTCCACAATTTGGCCTTAATTGGGGATGATTTGTGTGTGCCCACATGGAATGATTTTATGGCTGAATATACCATGTAATGCACGAAATTCGTGGCCATTTTTGACACGTTAGCGAAGTTTCGGTACTGGCCATCTATATATAGCAAGTACGTGACACGTTAGCGAAGTTTCGGTAGTCACCCGATACGACAATTTTTTGTTTACAACCTTGTAACGTGTCGTAATAATTTTGTCATCACCATGACTTATATCATATGATATAAGATCTGAATATACTCATAAATATGAGGTAAGTATAGTGGTGTGACATTGATGTATGTTCGTAAAATATATAACGTGTCGGTAGTACGTTGGAATATATATGTATAGTGCCTTTTAAAAAAATCTGAATATATATATATATATATATATATATATATATATATATATATATATATGAATGGCGTGTGGTTTAAGAGGGGAGAGGAGACTTTCCATTTCCATGTTTGTTGCCTTTGTGCCTTCTCCAAATATTTCTCCATTTAATGAACTACTTAGTTTATTTAACTAAGTACTTCACTTAATGAACTAGTTTAGTTCATTAATGGTGGCACCTGAAAATAGTCCAAACACAACAAATGTTTGTCATTTGACGTAAGCTTTAAAGTTTCATGGCTTGTTAGTACGGCAACATTATATATAAAGTATGTAAGGCAGGTTTGTTGCAAAAACGTGTCAAGTCATAAAATGTGTTATGCATTTCCTTAGCACACGCTATTTAAATCATGCATTTTTGTGAATCACTCAAACCCTTTTTCTCAACATATACTAATATACATCAATACATACATTTTATTTGCCTATTGTAGGACAAGAAGGAGTTGCCAAGGGACGCAAAAAAGTTCTTCGAGATGACATTAATTGAAATCGTTGCAAAATGTATTCATCTTCAATGTGCTAAAAATTTCATCCTCAAAGTAACACAATAAACAATCCAATAGTATGTCATCCCCCAACCGGTTGCGTAGATTAGTCTTGACGATATTCATTCCATAAAAAGTTCTTTCAACACTAACCGTTCCAACGGGTAAGATCAATGCTAACTCGATAAGTCGATATACTAAAGGAAAGTAATTGTGATAATTTTTCTCCACCATCTTCTTTGCAAGATCTCTAAGATTATTTATATTAGAGAATATTTTATTTGATTTCATATCGACAATGTAATTGTCAAGTTGATGGTCAAGCTCCATTCATTTCAAGGGAATGAAGTCATCTAAATATAACTCAGCAAGATGCAACAATTGACATGATCAAAGTTTGAAAAAGAATTTGAAGTAAATCCGTGCTTGCCTCTGTGAAGTGTTCATCCATTTCCATAGAAATATGTCAATCACCTAAGAATTTATATGAATAAAAATTAATTACGATCTAGACAAATTAATCATTAATGTCATATGTATCAACACAATAAAGATAAATGAAGTACCTTTATGAAGATTTCTGCACGAAAATAATGAAAGTACGTCATCAGTTCATCACCTTTATGCTTTTTTCTAGACCGGCTAATGACAACATCCTCCATACCGGGTATGAGAGAAGTAGGCGTGGTGGAATTCTAGGAGGAGAGAACTGGAGAGAGTAGAGGGAGGGGAAGTATTCGGTTGGGTTTTTGAAAATTTTGTTCACCTCTACTCTCCTTAATATTTTCTACATCTCTTCTTAATATTTCCTAATGTAATTTTTTTAGGTGGGGACAACTGACAAGTCAAACGGGTTTTTTAGTTTTAATTTTTGCAATTTTAAAAAAAGTTTTAGCCCTTTTTAAATTTTTTAATATATTTAAGAGACCGAACTTCCGATAAGTTTTAGGCACATTTTAGTCACTTAACAGAGAATTGTCAAATGTTAAACACTATATGACTACGTAACAGAGAGTTAGTGTTCTGTCAAGCAGGAGCAAACTTTGAACTGAATGGTCAAAAATACTGTTAGGAAATCCGACAAGATCACTGCAAAACGCGCAGTAGAAAAACAAAACTTGATCTCCGATTTCCTACCAAGGATCCATGTTGTTCGTTTAATCGATGAAAGAAACGTAAAAAAAATACCTCCAAAGATTCGAAATCCGCAGGTGGAAGAGGTGCGAAAACACGAACACCCTCTGTCGATATCCACACGAACGCTTCCGCGCTGAGTGCTAGCTCTTGAACGGCGCGGCTGAGAACTCCGATTTTCTCAAAAAACGATTTTTTGTCTTTTCATTTTCTGCTGATTGCTTAGTGTACCAGACACACCATGCTATATACATATATATAGATATCAAAATCCGATTCCAGATCGGATTGGTTAATGCCTATCATAATCCGCACCAAATACGGATTCCGTTAGGATTAGATAAAAACCAATCAAAATCCATATCAGATATGGATTCTATTGTTATTATCCGATGATATAAATATATACATAAAAAACGAAAATAATAATAATAATATTAATATCCAAGATTAATATTATTAATATTAAAAACGATAATAATAATAATTAATATCCAATATTAATATTATTAATATTATTAATCTCAGTCATACGCATTCTTGTGTGTGACCCGATAGGCCCATATTAATTGGTAGTTGATTAAATCTCTATTAAACCAACAAGTCGTAATTGGCGTCTAGGAAGGCATTACGACTACCCAATTAATACGAGTACAGTCCAACTAGCCTAATAATAGCACATGCATTAATTCCTTTGTCACACGATATCTAGTTTGAACATAAGTCATGGTCAGCGTCATACTTATATTGTTCAAACATATGATTACTCGATCTCTAAGTAGACTGATAAAACAAATGATATTGATCACACTATCAATTCATTTGAGCACGGCCATGCATTTCACAGTCTCACTAATCGAGGGGCCCAAAGATATCTCTCTCAAAAGAGAGGGACAAATTCTATCTTGATTGTTCAATATCCTCTACATAATTTCTATCACATTCAATCATGACCTTTATTATTATCCAGTTACGGATAACGTTTGATCATGTCAAAATATAATAGTCCTTATGTTGGAAACTATGACAATCTCAAGTCAAAGGATTAAAACATGACTATCATGAGATTTACTTATGACGCTAATCCATGTAGTAATCTCATGATGAGTCTATCCAATACACTGTTCTCTAACAAGTATCTATGAAATTGATTTGTATCACCATACACATAATCATCTCATGATTACCAAATCAATACTCATACTGATTATAAATTATTTTATCTCTATAACAATAATAAACCAGGGACATATATCAAAATTGTGTAACATACTAACCAACAATAATGATAATAAAACCTCTTTTATTAATAATAAATGTATAACATAAATATCCAAATCATGGCCTAGGGCACATACACTAACAAATACAACTACACCTAACTATCTATAGGATTTTTTCCGTTGAAGTGCTCCCCAGGCCCCCTTTCCCTCCGCCCTTGACTGCAAAGTGCCTACTGCAAAACGGGCCAACAACACTCTAACCCAATTGGGCCGAATACAATGGCTACGCCGTTATTGGCCAGACAATAGTATTGCACCTACGCTGCGCGTGTCCTGGTTCGAACCTGCACTTTTCTTGAGTAATGTCTCAACCCAAATATCAACTGAACTATGTCCTGAGGGCTTTGTGGCTTCGGTTATTTGAAGAGGGGTAGTGAGGTGCATTATATGTTATTATATATTATGGCTGAATATTTCTCACCATTTAATTATCAGACGAAAACACCATATAGTATGTGATTCTGCTATTGCTATTGAGACTTATGATCAAGATTTTATTACAAGGACTCTACCTCCTATGACTCAACCACTGGGACTAGATCTATTACTAGAATTTCTATCACAAAAACTCTACCATCAAGATCTCGATGATTAAGCAGTAAGAGCAGTTTCGAAAAATATAACAGGAATCTCGGTTATAAAAAAAGTAGGATTACTTTTTTACAAAAAAAAAAAAGAAAAAGAGGTAAAAATATAGTGCAAAAGCAATTTCGAGCCAATCATGTGTATTGTATAGCAATTATTTATTACATTCAGTTTCATTGTGAATGGGTTAATTGTAGGTATTACTCCCTCCGTTGTACATTGAGAGTCACATTTTTTTCCTTTAAGGTCCTAAAAACTTGTCACTGTTTATTCTAAAATTTTAAAAAAATTATATTCTTTCAAAATTATACTTATTATTATTGAACGGGGATAACATATAAAATGCTACATAATAATATAAAAAAATGAGAATTTGTTCTAGTTTTAACGATAAGACAACACATTAGATAAGTTCTCCCAATCAGTCGAAGAACTCAAAATGACTCCAATTTGACACAGAGAAAATAGTTCCGTTTTAAATAAATAACATATAGTAGTTTCTGTAGATGTTATAAGATATTATCTACATGCTAAATTTGTATTAATTTCGTCTTCTAATATTTGCCAATTTATTTTTTGTTCATGTTTTTACTGTCATCTGTTGCATTTTCTTTTCCAACTCTTTATTTTCTATCATTTTTATTATTATTGTTTTACTGTCTTTGAGGTTTGTTACCATCACAACAATGGTTTGTCTACTTTCACTTTTCAAAAAGAAAAAGAAAATTTTGTTTGTCTACTTTCCAGAAAATTTCAACTACGACATACGTTAATGGCAAGTATTAATATACTTGTTGAGAATATTGTTTCACGTCGGATAATTTGAGATAAAAATACATGGGATATATAAAGATGAGGTACCACTACTTATTGCCTTAAGATTTTGAGTGGACGTGTGTCTCACCTCAAGTAAGTCTAAGTTTCAACATGGTATCAGAGCCAGTTTAAGATGTGGACTCACAACTTGACTGACACATGGTTGGCTCCCCTCACATAAGTCCAAATGTTCATGTCTGGTTTATGGTTTGTGATTGAGGGTGGGTTCTAAGGCGCGTTTGTATGTCAAGCCACGTTGCCACGTAAGGGCGGGTGTTGAGAATATTGCACCACATCGAACAATTTGAGATAATAATACATGGATTATATGAGGATGAGATATCACCACCTATTGCCTTAAGATTTTGAATGAACATATATCTCATCTCATATAAGCTCAAGTTTCAACAATAATCATCCTCTCTAAATAACTGAATCATTTATAAAATCATTTAATTCATGTGTCGAAAAATTAATTCATGAAATGTAACAAGTTGCTATCATATTTGCAATTTTGCACAAAACACATTAATCCTTATTAACTTTTTAAATTGCCTACCTCGATTGAGAAAATAAATGAATACAGGACATTTTTGAGGAGTAGTTTTATTATTATCCATCAAGTTAAATGGAGCTAATTTTGTCTATTTAATTTTTAAAAAATTTAAAGTTTTTCGCAATTAATATTGAAAGCTAAGATTCATGTGATTATCATTCTTAACAAACCATATATGTTTAAGCCCGAGTCTGTCGTTCAATTTTCTATGAGTAACTCAGCTTTGTATTATGTTATTTAGGTCATTTCTTGATGTTGATGTCATTAGGATATATTGGGTATGCGTTGTTGTAGGAGGTCATTTTTTTAATGTAATCACTTTTTAAATTAATCTATTGCTATTACTTATATTTTTAACTTTTCATTACATTTTGAACCACAACTTAATCTTGGTCATAGTTTTGAGCAAATTTAACACCACAAAGTTCTCATTTATAAAGGGTTAATTTTATGATGCTTTGTGTTGATGAAAGTTGTCATGTGTAAACGGTTACTCAAAATGACCCAGATTCGCCCAGCCGATTCTAGACTTAGCGTCTGTTTAAGTTGTCGTCGTTATGGGCAAATCGTTCGTCCTCGCAAGGTCAGAAAAGGATTAATCCTTGTTGACATTTAGCACTTGAACCATACTTATATATCGTGTCACCATTTTTCTTCTTATCGATATAGAATTTTTTTTTACATTTCACCCTTCTTAATGAGCCAGCGTCCTATGTGCACCTCCACAAATGGACCAAGGTCTTTCTCACTTATATATCATGCAATCACGGTCGATGATCCGTTATATTCTATAACCTTGACGCTAATATATTACGTACTTGTTACCATTTTGGTATTTATCTGATACTATAATTATAACGATCCGAATTCGTTTAGCCGAGTTCAGGCTTGGTGTCTGTTTGGGTCCAACGTCGTCACTATAGGCAAACACTATAGAATGTCAAGTGAATCAGGCTTTCGTCCTCTCAAGAAGGATAACCCTTGTTGACATTTAACACTTGAACCATACTTATATATTATGCCAACATATCTCTTCTTAACGTTATGTGATTTTTGGGTCTTTACATTACTGATACATTTATTTAAGAAAAACATGCGTTGAATAGAACACGCAATCAGGAACATGTGATTATTATCGCTTGCTTCTCTCATTGTACATTTTGCCATAAACGCAACGTATTTCAAATCCTATTTTCCAAATATCGTTTCATTATTTAATTTAATTAATACATGGTTTTGTATGTGTTTTAGTTTTATATATGGAGGAACGAGTTCTGATTGAGTTTCGAATCAACTCAAACTGTTATCCAAACATTAATTAATACAAAAATAGTTCACTATACTAACATAATATATATAATTTGAAAAAGCAATGTAACATAAATGATCTTTCATTCATGTCGTCGTCGTCGTCATCCATACCCAGTATATCCCAACGAAAAGGTCTGGAGAAGATAAGTGGTAGGCAAAACAATACATCTGTCTTAAGGGATAGATAGTCTGACTGGAATAATATCGGGCCTAATTGTGGTATAATATTATCTTCGTGATGTAGGATATGGGAATTATGTGCGTCATATATAGGATAGTGACCTTGGCAACAATCACATAATCTTTAACGAACATGACTGTTATAAATGTCTTCTCTCAAACTTAAGCCCAACGTGTTTCTAAATTTATTAGAAAGAGAAAGTGAGGCAACTTAACATATTTAATTAGTAGCAAGTATATTCCAAAAAAGATTAGTAGCACATAAACATATATCTATAATTTTCTGTGAGCAAAAGGTCATACCTTGGTCCTGAGGGTCTCTACTGCTTCAGTCCTAAGAAGCATTATAGAAGATGCAAATCAGGAGTCTAACGGTCTTCTAGATTAGGTGACGACTTACGCAGTTACCATACAAGATGTCCATCTACAAACTAGGCCTTCGGTCTAGCAGCAGTGGAACATTCACACTGTGTATGTTTCTTGAATAAGACTCTTGACCTCTTGAAACAAATCACGAGGCTATATCTATAATTTTCTGTAAGAGCAAAAGATCCCTCTGCCCCCCCCCCCCCTCTACCACCCGCCTGTTGACAACTTCTATTGTAGTATCATCACGTTCAGAAATTATAAAATTTGTTTTTTCGTTTCAGACTTTTATGTTTACACCTGAATATGAATGGGTCATTATAAAACACATATCTCCTTGGACGACACATATTTATTGCAGCGTCATTTGTCATGTCGTTAAAGGAAGAATATGCGTAATCTACACACATCAATATTGGATTAGATTTCTTTGGTGCATACTGACAAACATGAACTTTACAATAAATATGCATCTCATTAAAGTATTTTCGACCAGAAATAAAGACATTATACGATTGTTTTCGAGTTCATGATTTCTATTGGCTTCATTTTGGATGTGATACACGTAGCTAATGTCGAATATCTTGATTGATGAAATAGTCATTTCTGAGCAATAACTTCCTTCTTTTTTTTTTTCTCCTGCTAATCACGTTCACATACGATAATTGTTTCTGGTACTCTGTCCTGTCACATAACCGCTACAATCTCCGCAACCCCCCCCCCCCCCCCAAAAAACTCTTGGCCGCCTGTTTACAAAATAACAGAAATAAACATATACATTGTAACGCCCCGCCTCCAAACTCTAATATCGGAAAAGATGCACCTGTCGTAGTCTACTACGATAACTACAAGACGTCGATCAAACTTCTTACACGTCATAAATAACATAGAAATTTTCGTAGAAACGATAATTAAAATTAAAAATTAAAATTATAAATAATCCCAATACAAAAATAAATAATAGTTTAGGGCTGACGAAGCTGTGACATGTCAATCGAAAATCTAAAGCCTGGCATAAAAGAAATAAATCTGGAACCCATCAAATGTCTCCCAGGTAAATTTTGTAAAACTCTACTCTCCCCAGCTAGCTCAATCTGATTCGTCCGCAACGAAAACATACTCGTACTCAGTCTCACATATGGAAGTATTTATAGTAGGGGTGAGTGATTTGGAATCACCCGTAGGTTACCCGTCTTTTCTCAGAAAGGACCCATACTTACAATATATATAGAAATACATAACGCAAATAACACATACCTGATCCAATTTGCAATATAAGCATGCGATAAACAAATATAATATCGTCACATATCCAAATGCAATACACAACTTCATGATGCATGCTCCTTCATACTATCGTGTCCCACATACAACCACATCATATGACACGTCATGCTCTTTCCATCCATGAAATGCTATGCATGTTTCGGATCCTATCACACGCTTCGTAGCATGGAGTCAACGCACACGCTCCGTAGCATGGAGTCAATGCACACGCTTCGTATCGTGGAGTCGCTTGCCCCGAAGGGATGTACGTGCCATGAACACACTCTTCATTTTCGATGTGATCACGGTGAGTCATCACTCTTCTATTAGACAAATCAACATAACTATTAACATGTATACATATGAATATATAAAAAAACGATCGATTAGGTTATAACATCAAGAAGAGAATTTAAATCATAAGAGTTAAGTCATCAAAATAAAAGGAAGAGAAAATTTCAAATTCTTGATATGAATAATTGTGGAGTAATAATTCATCAATTTTGTATTGCCTTCATAATATCTTATCTTATTCTAGTAATTGAAGAGACATTTGATAAAGCTTTTTTCTCCACTATATGACTTTTATAATTTCGTAGACTTGTAACAAATATTATTATTATTTCGGATAAAATCTAAAACCTTGTTATTGGGATTGAACTACTTCTATTTTATCCTTGCACTTGCTGATCTTGAAATGGTGACCATGACCACTGCTTACCTCTTATGCGTCCTTATAAGTTGAATATAAAAAAAAAGAACTAAAAAAAGCCAAAGAGGAAAACAATCATTTTCTAGATTTAAATATGGAAAAATACTAATAAAATACAAAATTTTGATCAGTAGCTTTCTTCTCCTTCTTTCTCTTTTGGGTGGTGGATGATTCATAAAATCTTGCAAGTATGGAGTTGTGATATTTAATGAACGCCATGTCGGCACTCCACCGTTTACAGGCTGCACTTGTCGGTATATTTTGCAGCATTTTCAGAATAATTGATCTACCTGCAATTGTCAAAAACTTAAGCGCGACAACCGAGAGAAATAATTTTGTAATATCCTTTTTCTTTCTAAGGTTAGACAGAAAAAAGGTAGGAGGGGAATGAAAGAGTGATTTCGTCATAAGTTTCCTGAGACTTTTGTGTTAGGTCCCTTATAACAACTAGAAGGGAGGTTGAATATGTTTTTACTAAGTACAAATATTTTTCATTTTTCGATAATGAGATAGAAACCAATACTTAGTTGTGTTCTTTAAAATATTTAAAATGGCAAGAACGTAAAGAACACGAGATTTATAGAGGTTTAAGTCTATGACTATACTCCTCTACCTTCTTGCGCTTCACAATAAGGATTTTTGAACAAGAGGATTGTTATTTCACTTAGAAGAAACAACAATCGAAGATAAAATTACAAAAAGAGAAACTAGGCAACACGCCTAAACCATAAAAAAGAAATATCAATCACCTTGAAGTCTCTAGCCTTCAAAGAACTTCCTTGCTCCTCAAAGAATTCTTGTTGGGAGTATGATGCACCACTACACCATCAACTAACCCTCCAAAGCTTGGATTTCTTCAAACAAGAAGCACTCTTTCTTCTTGACCAATAATCTACACTTTGTTCCTCACAATCTTCACTCAAGAAGAAGACTCTTCTTCTTTACAAATCACAACTCTCACAAATACTGTAAAATACACAATTATACAAGTATTTTGAGACAAAAAGCTTGAGAGAAACTTGAGAGTTCGTAGGTAGAAAGTTGAGGAGTGAAAAAATAGTGAAAACCTTTGTTTTATCACCTTCTAGCCGTTGTCATGCTTGCAGGAGAAAATAATGAGTTTTTTCTCTTCTGATGACATCTCTTCTTCTATTGAGATTTTCTCTTGGATGAATACAAGCTTCTTGAGGAAGCTTCTTCTTGTAAGCTCAAGAGGAAAGAGAGCATTCTTCAAAGTGGGAATGTTGCCTGTGATTTTTCACTAAGAAGGAAGATACAAATGCCAGTAATCATAAGAAAGTGCAACATAAAACATTTGTAACGTTGAGTCACTTGAAGCACCTAATGTGGTTTCTGAATAGGCGTTCAAAGTGACATGGAGCTCCTAATGTGGATTTAGAACTGGCGTTCATTGTGACGTGAAGCGCCTTAAGTGAATAAGGAATATTCGTTCAATGTCACATAAAGTGCCTATTCTGAGCAACACACTTGTTCGAAGTCACATGAAGCTCCTGATCCAAGCCTTCATACTTGTTCGAAGTAATTTTGAGTTTTGTCAAAACTAGTTTGATATTCGTGACCATTTTGGGAGGTAAGCATCCACATTTGAATTTTGCCACATACATGAAGCGCCTGTTAAGGCGTTCAAAGTGTGCTGCTTCTAGTTTGACACATGAGTCGCTTATCTAGGCGTTCGAAGTGTTCTGGTTTCTAGACACTTCACATGAAGCGCCTTATCTAGGCGTTCGAAGTGTTCTAATTTCCAGACACTTCACATAAAGCGCCTTATCAGGCACTCGAAGTATACTTGTCTCCAAACACTTCACATAAGACGTCTTATCTATGCAGTCTATATGCTAATCATCAAAACTTAACGTTTTCTGACATTCTCCCTCTTTTTGATGATTTCACAACGTACATAACTTTTAAAGTTAGCTCCCCCTTAACTTATCCTCCCCCTTACATTATGCCTAACGTTTTCTTAAGTAGAAATGATGAATCAAATTTCATGATGCATATAACAATAAACAAAATCATCATCATCACATTCCATCATAAGCAAAAGAAATCCATTTCATTGAATTTATATTGTTACTAGGCACATGAAAAGTTTGTTCTAATCATCATCATAAGACAAACAAAATCTAGCTTATACATCCATCAACTAATCATCCATTGCAGTATTACCAGCTCATTCAGCATCACCACTCGTTCGAGAAGTGAAACTAGCAAAACCAAAACCGCCACTTGTTGCGAAGTCTACAAACCCGCTCATTGTTCCACCCATTTGCTGACCGCCTCCACCAGTTTGTTCACTGATGACTCCTCCTACACCAGCACCAGTATTTTTTCTCCCTAAATCATCAAAATCTGGAGGGATGTATGCCCAGGGCATTTGATTCAGAATGGCTGTCTTGAGAACTCCAAAACGATATTCGTTGCGTGGATCCCTAGTTTGCAGTTGTTCTACAGTGTGTTCCAATGTCTGGATCCGCTTGACTAACTCCACTTCATTACTATTTCCTTCTCCGTCCTGAGGTCATGTATCTACTTCATTAGCGATGACAGGAAAGGTAGTACCTTTTCTTTGTTGGGAGTCAACTGCTTAGGCAATGTTGAAGTTGTCGTAATAGTCTGTCTTGGCCACTATTGTCAAAGATTCCTCATGAATCTCAATGCCCTTTGATTTTATCAGAATTGTCACCACATTTGCAAAGGGCAAGGCTTTTGATCCCTTCCTAAGGACAGCCATCATTACTTCTAGAATTCATCCTAAATTCAACTGTCTCATGCATAATGCGGTAGGTGACATAGAAATCCATATTGCTTGGATTTCTAGTCGCTTTCCCGTTTACGCAGTAAGTAACAACAGCAAGCGCAATCCTATTCACTAAGGGCATGTTTTGGGTCTTTTTGCTTGGAAAATACTACAGGTTGAATTTAACATCTTGTTCACTTACTCCGTATTTCTCACTCCAATAAAATACGAAAAAATCATTCAACTCTTCATTTCTTACTCCTAAAGCCACACAAATGTCTTGCACAGAAAAACTAATACGTGTACCTTTAATCACTGTGTTCAAGGAAAATTCTTGTGATTCAGTGCGAGGGGTAACCCACATGTTGGCATAAAACATACACGCATAATTTTTGGAGTAGGATTTTATGTCTAATCTTACCAAAGGTGAGTCCATACTTGTCTCTCAAGAAGAGCAATCACTTGGTTCGCATTGTGAACTTCGATGAAGTCACTAATTTGAACCAATTTTAACGGCACTATTGGCCTGTTATTGCTCCTCTGTTCTTCATAAAGCATATGTGAATGTAAAGAAAGATGGAAATGGAAAGTTTTCCTTGGTCAACCCTTTCCGGATGGCCTTCAATTCATCTGGTTCACTAATTCCCGCAGATTGCTTTCTTCTCTTCCCCGTTTGGACATTTCTAGATGGTCTAGCAGATGCCACTTTTGATTGGAGGAAGAACGAATTGTTGGATATTTGCAGAGAGGGAATAGATGAAGAAGAAGGATGGGAGTGTTTGTCTTTGAGGAAGAATGAGAAATCTTCTATGTATAAAGGAAAGGAATCCTGAAGAAGATGAAGAGGAGGAAGAAAAACACTTGAATTGAAGGCATCACACGATGTGGGGATCGTGCGTCGTGAGAGGAGAAAATGGCGGCGTCGTTGGTCAAATCATTCAATTGGCGCAGAAAAGTGAAGGGTCACTTGGTTTGACAAGGAAGAAATAGGGTTTAGGCGCCTTATGTCACATTGAATGACTGTTTAAAACAGGATAAAACGCTTGAAGTGAAATTGAACGACTGCGGTTGAAGGGATTAAACGCCTAATGTTACTTTGAACAAGTGACACAGTTCCTATAAAGTGCTTAATGAGACATTGAACGACTGTTTAAGAAACGTAAAGCGCTTGATGTCACTTTGAACAAGTGACAGCTCAGAACAGGCGCTTGATGTAGCATTGAATGCCTAAACCTTTTCGGATAAGGCGCTTTATGTGAGCCAAGCTTGAAAATTTCAATATTTTCTCACTGCGACTCCTGATGAGTCACCTTCAACCCATATTAAGTAACCCTAACCTACTTCTTATAAATGCAAATACATCACAAGGCAAGGGTTTTGTAAAAATATCAGCTAATTGGTCATGTGTTGAAACAAATTCCACACTAACCAAATCATTTTGTACACAATCAGGGATGAAATGATATCTCATTTCAATGTTCTTAGTCCGACTGTGGTTAACCGGATTTTGTGCGATATTGATAGAAGAAGTGTTATCACATAAAATAGGTACTTTAGAGAAGTGAATGTTATAATCATTTAATGTATTAGTCATCCACACCAATTGTGCACAACATGAGGCTACCGAGATATATTCGGATTCCGCCATAGAAAGAGCTACACTATTTTGTTTCTTGGAAAACCAAGATACAAGAAAATCCCCAAGAAATTGACAAGTCCCGGATATGCTCTTCCTATCAACAAGACTCTTCGTATAATCGGAGTCCCAATAGCCTTTTAAGTCAAAATATGCATTCTTAGGATAAAATAATCCAAATTTTAAAGTACACGTAAGGTATCTAAGAATACGTTTTACCGAAACTAGATGCAATTCCCTAGGATCACTTTGAAATCTAGCACATAAGCACACTGCATGTAATATATCCGGTCTACTAGCAATTAAGTAAAGTAGACTCCCTATCATGCCACGATACAAGGTTACCTCGATATACTTTCCTTTCTCATCCTTATCAAGCTTCATGCTTGTGCTCATTGGAGTGTTCACTTGTCTTCCTTCACCAAAGTTGTACTTCTTGAGCAAGTCCTTTGTGTATTTGGTTTGAGAGATGTATGCACCTTCTTGAGTTTGCTTGATTTGAAGTCCGGGAAAGTAAGTAAGCTCGCTCATCATGCTCATTTCGAATTCACCTTACATCAAGCTAGCAAATTGCTCACAAAGACAATTGTTAGTAGCACCAAAAATAATGTCATCCACATATACTTGTACAATTAATTGATTTTCGCTTTATTCTTTAATGAATAAAGTGGTGTCAACTTTACACCTTGAAAATCCATTATTCAGAAGAAAATAATTAACCTCTAATACCAAGCTCTTGGAGCATGTTTAAGGTCATAAAGAGCCTTTTTGAGTTTGAATACATGATGTGGTGCGTCATGGCATTCAAAACCTGGGAGGTTGTGCAACGTATACCTATTCTAAGAAAACACCATTTAAAAAGGCGGATTTGACATCCATTTGGTAAAGTTTGAAATCTTCATAACAAGAATATGACAATAACATTCTAATGGCTCTAAGACATGCTACGGATGCAAATGTCTCATCGAAATCAATACTTTCTTCTTGACGGTATCCTTGAGCAATGAGTCTAGCTTTATTTCTAGTAACATTTTCTTGATCATAATTTTATTGCGGAATATCCATTTCGAACCTATAATGATATGATCAAGGGGTTTGGAAACTAACACCCAAACATCACTTCTTTCAAATTGGTTTAATTCCTATTGTATTGCCAATATCCAATTTTCATCAAGAAGTGAATCCTTAATGTTTTTAGGCTTTATGAAAGATACAAATGCGTTCTCTCGATATTGCCTTCGTGTAGTGATACCTCTATTTAAATCACCTATGACCAAATCGTATGGGTGAGAGCTTTTATGCTTAAATGATCTAGGAAAGTTGGAGACATCTTCTCCAACTTCTTTATGATCACTTTCTAGCGGAGACGAATCATCACGATTCAAATGATCATCATTTTCCAGAATATGAGATGCATTTTCAACATTTTGTGTATCAATAAGATGAGTGTGAGAAGTATTTCCATTTGACTCACTAAATTCATGAACATTTGGTGGAAGAGTGCCTTCGATAGGCTCTACTCTCAAATCAATGAAGATATTTCCATTAGGAGACTTATCAACAATTTCTTGTTGATGAGCAACCGATGGAATGTCGTCAAGAATCTTTTCATGAGAAGCATCAACTTTATTTTCTTCAACATCCTCATTAGGTTTAGGTTCGTCATTAAGTGACTCATTAAACTTAACATGGATTGATTCTTCCACCTTTTGACTCTTTTTGTTGAGAACACGAAATGCTTTACTATTTGAGGCATAACCTAAAAAGATACCTTCATCCGCTTTGAGGTCAAGTTTATCCAAAGTGTCGTTAGTGTTAAGTATGAAACACTTACACCCAAACACTTTGAAATACCCAATATCAGGAACTTTACCATTCCAAATCTCATAAAGTGTCACATTTAGGTAAGATCTCAAATACACGCGATTGATCACATGACAAGCGGCATTTACCGCTTTGGCCCAAAAATACTTGGGCAAGCCGAACTCATTTAAAATTGCCCACACATTTCTTGTAGGGTTCTATTTTTTCGTTCGGCTACATCATTTTGTTGTGGAGTTCTAGGAGCAGAAAGATTATGAGTGCATCCTTTTGATTCACAAAATCTTTCAAAATCTCCATCAAACTCACCACCACGATCACTTCATATGGTTTTATTGGTGTCACTCATGTTCCAATTGTTTACTCAAATTAATAAATTCATTACATGCATCACTTTTCTTTGCAAGAAACTTCACTCATGTATAACGAGTATAGTCATCTACTACCACGAAAGTATAATGTTTACCACCTAAAATTTTAGTTCCAACATCCCCATACAAATCCATATGTAGTAATTGTAGGGGTTTGGAGGTGGAGATATTTGTTTTTGGTTTAAAGCTTGTTTTCACAAGCTTTGCCTTTTTTGATACGTGTCACATAATTCTTGGTTTTCAAAACTCATTTTTGGAATGCCTCGAACCTTTTTGTTTTCACAAATACACTTAAAGGTTTTGAAACATACGTGTCCGAGACGTCTATGCCATAGTTGTGTGAAGTCATTCTTGGCAACTAGGCAAGATATATTTTGTGAAACCAAGTCATTGATGCTAAGTTTGTAAATGTTTTTGAATCTCAAAGCTTCAAACAAAATAACGTTGTCCTTTTTCACAATACACTTTGTTTTCAAAAAACGTAACCTCATAATTAGCATCACATAATTGACTGACACTTATCAAATTAAATTTTATCCCAAAAACATATAAAACATCACAAAGAGAGAAGGAATAGTTACCCAAAATACCATGTCCTTTGATTTGGATTTCGCTACCTCCAAAGTGGACAACTCCTCCATCTTGCATAGTCAGTCTATGAAACAATATTTTGTCTCCTGTCATATAGTTGGAACACCTACTGTCCACGATCCATTGGACCTTCTTGTCCTTGCTTTGTCCATTTAACGCTAGGGCCTACAAAAGAACCATATGACATTGATACCTTTTTTGTTTTGGGTCCTTGAGGGTTAGTTACCTTTACTACACCTTTTGGTACCCACATAAGATTTCTATTATTCTTAGCCCTACAAACTCTTTCTACATGTTCTTTCTCATTACAATAAAAACATGTGGGAATGTGTTTGTGGGGATAAGAATGCTTATCATGCTTATGCAATAGCATATTCCGTGGCTCCCATTTCGGAATGACATTCCTTGGAATCAAGGAAGAAACACTTTTCTTGGATTCAACAAAATGTTTTGACACCTTTGTTGAATTTGTCTTTCCCTTATGCATGTGCCTTTGCTTCTACAAAAAGGTTTTTGACTCCTTGAAGGATGATGCCTTTTCATTTGATTTACCCTTCTTAGACGCACACATGACACTAGGTTTAATTTTGGATTTCATGCTAGATGCGTCTTTCATTACTTCAATTTTATTTGCACTCTCCATTTGAGAATTTTTCTTTTTCCAAAGGGTTTGACGAGGAATACTTGCTTTTGCCAATTCATGCTTCTCCTCCAGTGCAATCACATGCATGATTAATAAAATGTCATGCTCTAGTTGCAATGCAATGTGACTCTCAAGTGTGTCATTATATTCGTTTATGCGAGCTTTAAAATCCTTTTTTGACACGTTTATTGTTGGACAGTGCACCTGCAATAAATACCACTAGGAAGGGTGAATAGTGGTTAGCGGAAATTACACTACTACCCTTAATTAAAAACCCCTTTAAAAGCAGAATCTGAGACTACCTCAGATTCAAAACCCATTTTTGAAAAATTCAAAAATCCTTCTACACAACTCTAAAAATTATGAAAATTTTCAGAACTTAACTTCAATGTGTTGACAATACTCTATCCAAAAATCAAACAAAAATAAGATCATTTTCCCCTTCAAACAAATAAAAATCTTTAGATGGTCAATCTGGAAAGAATTGGACAAAATGTTGCTGAAATTGAAAAACGTGTTTCTCTTTGAATACTTAACCAAAAAGGTTGAACTTTATGTCAAAACACTCCTTAGGATGTCTAGTTTATGTTTCAAAAAGACCATGGCCATGAATAATTCTTGATTAAAACAGAGTTCAAGTTTTCTCAAAACTGGTCAATAGCAGCTAGATTGGAGCAGTTATCTTGTAAAGACTGAAATATTAACTTTCCCTTGCTCAAATCAAGTGATTCTTGTTGCAAATGAAAGCTAACAGTCTGAACTATAACTCCACCAAAAATCACAAATTTTGAAAGTGTTTAGCTATTTTTCCAAGACGTGAGAAATTGTGTGAAAACTATAGTAAAAAAGGGAAGAATGCAAAAATGTAGGAACAAGACAAGAACACCAAGGATTTATCCTGGTTCGGTCAATGTGACCTACTCCAGTCCCAAGGAACACCTTTCCTTGGATTTAACTATGATATGAATTAAATTACAAGAAGAACCAAGCTTGATCCTTGGGTTATACACCAACCCTATTCAAGACTTGCATGAACACCTTCTATGCAACACTTAGTTGCAACACCTCTACCACCTATTGATGTAGCCTTATAAAATTGGCTAATCAATCTTACAAATAAAGCTCAAGAGGCTTGTAGCTCTCCAACAAATACAACAAGAACACCTTGGCTACAAAGAATGAAACAAGAATAACAAGAAGAAGATAGCTAGACAAATCAACAAATGCTTTCAAGTGAGCCTCAAGTGTGTTCTTCTTCTTCTTCTATTGCCTCTTATTTATAGTGTGAGTTGAGCCTTATAGATAAGAATCCACATGTGTCACCATCTTCATCATCAATCTTAAGTGTCTTCACATCATTGGTTGGCCTTGTACACTTGGCAACATCAAGCAAAATGATTGGTACACTTTAGACACACATTGTTGGCCGAAATTTCCACCTTGGCAAGTCCTAATTATCCTTTGCAAAAATGAAGATAATAAGAAGAAGATAGAATGACATATTCCTCCAATATCCTCTCAAATCCTTGGCTTGAGAATAGACATGTGAGATTTGACAAATTCAAACCAAAAATCTGTTGGACCGTGCACCTGCAATAAACACCACTAGAGGGGGGTGAATAGTGGTTAGCGGAAATTACACTACAACCCTTTGTTAAAATCCCCTTTGAAAACAGAATCTGAGACCACCTCAGATTCAGAACCTGTTTTTAAAAAATTCACAAATAATTGTACACAACTCCAAAAATTATGAAACTTTCCAGAATTGAACTTCAATGAGTTAACAAGACTCTGTCCAAAAATCAGACAAAAATAAGATCGTTTGACCCTTAAAACAAATAAAAAGATTCAGATGGTCAATCTGGACAGAATTGGACAGAATGTTGCTGATTTTGCAAAAAGTGTTTCTCTTTGTATACTCAACCAAACAGGTTGATCTTTATATCAAAACACTCCTTAGGATGTGTAGATGAAGTTTTCAAAAGGACCTAACCTTAAACAATTCTTGAAAAATACAGAATTTAAGTTTTCTCAAAACTGGTCAGATTACAGCCAGATTGGAGCAGTTATCTTGCAAAGACTGAAAGACTAACTTTCCCTTGCTCAAATTGTTGCAAATGAAAGCTAACAGTCTGAATTATAACTCCACCAAAAGTTACGAATTTGGAAAATGTTTAGCTATTTTTTCAAATTGCGTGAAGTTGAGTGAAAACTGCAGTCAAAAACGGGCAGAAAACAGAAATAAAGAAACAAGAGAAGAACACCGAGGATTTATCCTGGTTCGGTCAATGTGACCTACTCCAGTCCCAAGGAACACCTTTCCTTGGATTTCAATATGAAATGAGCACCTTACAACAAGAGCCAAGCTTGATCCTTGGGTTATACACCAACCCTACTCAAGACTTGAACAATCACCTTCTAAGCAACACTTAGTTGCAACTCCTCTAACACCTATTGATGTAGCCTTATAAAGATGGCTAATCAATCTTACAAATGAAGCTCAAGAGGCTTGTAGCTCAACAAAAATATCAAGAACACCTTTGCTACAACAAAACACAACAACAAGAACAAGAAGATGAATATGAAAGCTATAGAATGCTTGTAAGCTTCAAGTGTGTTTCATCTTCTTCACCATTGCCTCTATTTATAGTGTGATTTGAGCCTTGAAGATAAGAATGCCAATGTATCATCATCTTCATAATCAACTCCAAATGTCTTTTCATCATTGGTTGGCTTTGTACACTTGGAAAAATAAAACACAATGATTGGTCCACCTTGGCAATGTCATGTTGGCCGATTTTTTCCACCTAGGATAGTCTCATTTATCCTTTGCAAAATGTAGATAATAAGAAGAAGATAATGCGCCAAAATACCTCAACTTCTAGCTTGAGAATAGGCATGTGGGAGAAGACCATTTCAAAACAAAATTCATCTCCAAAATGAGGTAGTAGCCGTTGGCTACTTTTGCATTTTCCAAAAAATAATTTTGTTTTTCCTTAATTAAAATAAGGAAGGATAATATCACCAAATTATCCCCAACTTCAAGCACCATAATAGGACATGTGAAGTCTTCTTTTGACTTCAAAAATCTGCTGAAGTTTCACCAATAAAACAATATATCCGTTGGCTATTTTTAGTAAATTCCAAGTTGGCAATTTTGCCAACTAGCTCTTTTTTGGTTGGTCCACTTGTCTCCAACTCATAAAATGAACTCCATATCATATCCACCTTATAAATCACGTTTCTCCACATATATATAAGTGTAGCAACTCAGATTTTTGAAGAAGAAATAAATAAATAACAATTGACAAGATTATGCCAATGTGTAACACCGAAATTCCCCAATATTTCTTCTTATATGTTGAGATCATTTACACACCTTTGACATCTTTAATATATCTGAATAATGATGATAAATATTCTCTTATAACATATATAAGAGAGTCTTCAAGAAAAAATAGAATGTGACATCTCAAATCGTCACATATCCAGCTATAGTCAATAATATCATCGGTTGAGAAAATAAGATATAAGATCACCATATTATCTTCAAAATAATAATAACACAGCTCCAGAATGAAGATAATAATATGCTCAAGAGATTCCTTGAGTGAAAATACCAAAAATACCCTTGGAGGTAAAATGGCCAAAATACCCCTGGTGTGAGAAAACTCCAGAAATGTCCCGGATGGTCATAAATAATCATGATATCAACTTTGTCATGATAAATAGTATAAGAATATGCTCTTGAAATATTTCCACCATATCATGTTCCTACAAAACTCAAAATACCAATTTTGCCCTTTTTGGTAAGTTGTAGAAACTTCCAAGGCATGTTAGTCACAAGACAATAATGATCACCAAAAACACATAATAAGCACATAATAAACATGTATAAATCATGTACAAATGAAAACAACCATTTTATCACATTTTAGAAAATTATTTCTAAAAACCATTTAATCACATATAACACCATGTATGACATTTTTAAGTATTAACCACTTAAAATCATGACTTTTAAAATTATCCAAACATATTTCTCAACAAAATCATCTCCAAAATGTGTGTAGTAGCCGTTGGCTACTAAGTCAAATTTTCCAAGTTGGCACTTTTGCCAACTAGCTCCTTTTTGGTTGGTTCACTTGTCACCAAGCTATAAAATGAATTACACATCATCTCCAACTGCATATGGGTGTTTTTGTAACATATATACATGTATATAAACTCAGATTTTTGAATAAGAAATCAACAAATAATAATTGACAAGATTATGTCAACATGTAACACCAAAATTACCAATATATCTTCTTGTATGTTGTGATCATTTTTACACCTTGAACACCTTTATATTCTCTAAAATATGATGGTAAATATACTCCAATAATATGTAGAAGAGAGTCTTCATTAAAGAAGTAGAATGTGACATCACAACTCGTCACATATCCCGCTATAATCAATAATTTCATCATGTAAGAGAAATAATATAAAACCACCATATAATCTTCAAAATAATCACAACTCAACTCCAGAATGAAGATAAGAATATACTCAAGAGATTCCTTGAGTAAAAATACCAAAAATACCCTCAGAGGTGAAATGACAAAAATGCCCCTGGTGAGAGAAACTCCAGAAATGACCCTGAGGTCAGAAATAAATATAATACCACCTTTGTCTTAATAAATAAGATGAGAATATGTCCTTGAATTATTTCCACCATATCATGTTCCTACAAAACTCAAAATAGCAATTTTGCCCTTTTTGGTAAGTTGTAGAAACTTCTAAGGCACATTAGTCACAAGACATTTATAATCATCAAAAACACATAATATCCACATAACGAACATGTATAAATCATGTAAAAATGAAAACAACCACTTTATCACATTTTAGAAAAATATTTCTAAAAACCCTAGACATCGATCGATCGAAGTGTCTCAGCTTCAGAGATCGATGTCTCACAATAAGCTTCAGAGTTTGTCTCTGACCTACATCGATTGATCGAAGTGAGGGTTCGATGTATACATCCGTCGATCGATGTGTCTCAGGTTTAGAGATCAATGTCTCACAGTAAGGTCTTGAACTTTCAATGCCTTACATAGATCGACGATGTGAGGGATCGAAGTACATTGATCGATTGAAGTGCAACAACCTGAGAGATCGATGTCAACTTTTTACACTTTTAATCACATATAACACCATGTGCGACATTTGTATGCATTCACCACTTAAAATCATGACTTTGAAAATTATTCAAACATATTTCTCAATAGTCTCCTCCTTTTGGATGATTTTCAAAATAACCTAACATGACTTTAATATCATAACTCTTTACCAATTGTTTATCATAAATCTACCAATTTTAAACCAATTGAATTGTTTTTGAAAACCTCACCATTTACTAGTTGTTTCATCAATTTTATACCAATTGTTTTCAAACTCTCAATTCTCATATATTTATGTGCTCCCCCTCAAATTATACTCTCCCTTTTAACCTATGCTCAAAACTTATACCAATTAAAACTTAGCTTATTATTCAACCAACCAAATCATCACTTACCAACTAAAATCATGTTCTTATTCTATCTCCCCCTTTATTTTGCAAATCATGCAAAAGATAGAATTATGCAATGGTTTCGTAGGTCATCATTCCTAACTTGGCTCGTAAGTTTTCAAAACTGGCTTGATTAAGGGGTTTGGTGAAGATATCAGCTATTTGGTGATCAATTCTTGCATGTGTAGGACCTCAGGCGCTACCATCTCTCCCAAAACCAATTGGTGACAGGAGATGCGTATACCCTAGCCTTATAGTGCATTCAGCACACAAGCGCCCACGGCATTTGACTGTGACTTGGCCCACACGGCCTACGCCCACCGGCCTACGCCACGGGACAATTGCTGCACCTAACAATCTCCCCCTCAGCAATTGCTCCTGCTGGGAATCGAACCTGTGACCTCGCTCTGATACCACTTGTAGGACCTCAGGCACTACCATCTCTCCCAAAACCAATTGGTGACAGGAGATGCGTATACCCTAGCCTTATAGTGCATTCAGCACACAAGCGCCCACGGCATTCGACTGTGACTTGGCCCACACGGCCTACGCCCACCGGCCTACGCCACGGGACAATTGCTGCACCTAACAGCATGATCTATTGTTATATCTTCATTTTGAACATGATCTTGAAGAAAATGGTAACTTACCTCAATGTGTTTGACCTTAGAATGAAGTACCAGATTCCGAAAAAGATTGATCGCACTTGTGCTATCACAGAAAATTAGAATCTTAATCATTTTTACGCCAAAATCACTAAGTTGTTGTTTAAGCCAAAGTACTTGGGTAATGCATAAGCTTAAGGCTGTATACTCGGCTTCAGTGGTAGAAAGAGCTACACTAGCTTGCTTTTTAGAAAACCAAGAGATCAAGTTGGTTCCTATGAATTGACACGTACCGCTAGTGGATTTTCTATCTAATTTGCAACCACCATAATCAGCATCACTATATGAGTATAATTCCAAATTAGCATTTCTATCATACCAAAGTCCTAAGTGAGGTGTGTGTTTAAGATATCTAAAGATCTTTTTCACCGCATTGTAATGTGAGACTTTAGGACAAGATTGAAACCTAGCACACATACACACACTATACATGATGTCAGGTCTTGATGCAGTTAAATATAACAATGAGCCAATCATAGACCTATATAGTGTGTCATCAAAAGGTTTACCATTTTCATCTTTGTCTAGTTTGGTGCTAATGCTCATAGGGGTAGGTGTTGGTTTCAACTCTTCAAAGCAAAATTATTAATCACATCATTGACATACTTAAGTTGGCTAATATGGATTCCTTGAGGGGTTTGTTTGATTTGAAGTCCTAAGAATTAGTTCAATTATCCTACCATTGACATTTCAAATTCTGACTTCATACACTCTTTGAAGTCTTTTGCTAAGGTAGGGTTGGTTGAACCAAAGATTATATCATCTACATATACTTGAACTATTAATAAATCATTATCTTTTCTTCTTAAGAATAATATGTTGTCGATGGTTCCCCTTTGATAATTATTTGCAATAAGAAAGTTTGCAAATATATCATACCAAGCTCTTGGAGCTTGTTTCAAACCATATAGAACTTTATTAAGCTTGTAAACATGGTTAAGATTCTTTGGATCTTCGAATCCGGAGGGTTGTTTGACAAACACCTCTTCTTGGATGTATCCATTCAAGAGCGCACTCTTGACATCCATTTGAAAGAGTTTGATGTTGTTTAGACTTGTAATAGCAAGTAACAATCTAATTGCTTCTAGTCGTGCAACAGGTGCAAAGGTTTCTTCATAATCTATTCCTTCATGTTGATTATAACCTTGTGTGACTAGCCTAGCATTATTCCGTGTGATGCTTCTTTGTTCATCCATTTTATTCCTAAACACCCATTTCGTTCCTATTATAGACTTATTTTCAGGTTTAGGTACTAAATCTCACACGTTGTTCCTTGTAAATCGATTTAACTCCTAATGCATGGCATCTATCTATGATATATCATTTAAGGTTTCTTTTACATTCTTAGGTTCTAAGTGTGAGATTAAGCTGTGTCCTTCAAGTTGACTTATGTTTCTACTTGTTCTAACCCCAACACTTGGATCCCCAATGATTAATTCTTTAGGATCCCACAAATTCCTAGGTTGACTAGGTTCACTCTCATCTTGTTCAAATGTTTCATTCGTGTGAACATTGTCATGTACAATTGGATCATCTTGTGACGTAATTGTATTATTTTCCAATTGCCAAATCTCTTCATTTATTTCATCCAAGAGTTCATGCATGTCTTGTTCAGGGGGAGTTGGTTTTAGATGATCAATTACAGACTCAAGTAATATATCATCATCATCAAACATATTTTCAACATTATTTTCTTGTTTATGTTGAGTTTTATCACTAACTTCAAAGCATGCATTTTCATTGAATTTCACATGTATAGATTCAATTATCTTTCTAGATGCAGGATTATAACACCTATGTGCTCTTGAGTTAGTCGTATAACCAACAAATATGCATTCAATAGACTTTTGTTCAAACTTATCTATATTATCCTTAGTGTTCAACACAAAACACTTACAACCAAAAAATTTAAGATAATCGACTTTAGATTGTCTATTGTTTAATAATTCATAAGGTGTTTTATTCGATTTTTTTCTAATAGAAAGTCTATTTATTATATAACATGCACAACTAACAGCTTCACCTCATAAATATTTTGGTACTCTATTTTCACATAACATTGTTCTAGCAACTTCTTGAATTGTTCTATTTTTGCGTTCTACAACTCCATTGAGTTGTGGTGTTCTAGGTGGTGAGAATTCATGTTTAATTCCATGTAATTCACAAAACTTGATTACATCTTTTTTTTTAAATTCTCCACCTATATCACTTCTAATTCTTTTAACATTTTCTTCGTAAATATTTTTGAGTTTCTTGATAAGAGTTTCGATTGCTATGAGCATCGTCTTTGTGTGTTAAGAACAATGTCCACGTATATCGTGAGTAATCATCTATTATGACATACACATAGTAGTGTCCACCTAGACTTCTTTGTCCTACTTGGACCAAATAAGTCTAAGTGAAGAAATTCTAGTACATGACTAGTACTCACTTCATGTTTCGGTATTAATGTTTCTTTAATGTGTTTTCCTTTAATACATGTTTCACTCATTTGAAAATTATCTAAGTCTAACTTAGGCATGTCTCTAATTAACTTCTTCTTAGATAACTTTTCAATAGTTGAAATTCCTATATGGCCTAGTCGTCTATGCCATAAGTTTACATCTACATCATGTGATATCAAACACTTAACCTTATCATCTAACATGTTATTTGGTGATAGTGTGTAAATGTTACCATCTCTATTTTCTTTTAATACAATTTCTCCTTTTTCATTTATTATATCACAAGAATTGGAAAGAAAAGAAACATTATATCCGCAATCTATAAGTTGAGAAATACTAAGTAAATTATATGAAAGATTTCCTTTTCCAACAACTTGTCCTTTGTTGTTGTCACCGAATGTCACCTTTCCTCTATTCTCGATATGTTCCAATTCGATGAATAGTTTGAGGTTGCCTGTCATATGTCTTGAACATCCACTATCCAAAAACCATTTAGTTTTTAGATTCTTTGACTCTGCCTCCTTCTTGCATTCCCTGCAATTTTCCTACAATGGAGACAAAGTTTTAGGTACCCTTTACTTGGGTCCTTGAATATTAGGGGCATCATCCTTGTTTATATACCCTTTGGGTATCCAAACTTGGATGTACCTTTTTGGCACATTTTTAGCATAGTTATAATTGGAAAAATAAGGAGAATTAGCATATACATCCCATGAAGATGCATTGTTATACATGTTGTACCTTGGTTTATATGTACTCTGTTGGGGCCGATTTTGATAGTTTATGTAAGGCATATGATTTTGTTTCTTATATGGTGCTATGTATGTATGTTCATATGCATTTCTATAAGACTTATATGAATGTTGCATATATTTAGTTTCATAATAAGTTGGATGCATTTTATTATCAGAATCTCCATCAGATGAAGAACTTACCTCGTTGGATACGAAGCAGACTTGAGCTTCTCAGTGTCAGATTCTGAGTCGGATAAGTAGCTCCGTGTGCTCATCTTTATTGCTCGTTTGTCTTTCCTTGGCTTGGTCTCCTTTGCCTTTGATTTTTCTGTCTCCTTTTCTTGTTTATTGTTATTATTGTTGTTGGCGTTTTTCTTTGTCGGACAATCATAAGAGATGTGTCATTTTTTTACCACATTCATAATACTTTAACTCTTTATTATACCATTTCTTGTTGTTAGAGTTATTTTTCTTAGGTTGAGAAAAAGAAGAACAAGAAGATCGTTGTCTATTCTAATTAGGACGTTTGAAAAACTTTCTAAGTTTTCTAGCTATCAATATCAGGTCATCGTCTAATTCATTATCACTATTACTATCATTATTATTTGCATGTGATTCAATTGCTCACATTAGTCACAAGACATCTATAATCATCAAAAACACATAATATCCACATAATGAACATGTATAAATCATGTAAAAATGAAAACAACAACTTTATCACATTTTAGAAAAATATTTCTAAAAACCCTAGACATCGATCGATCGAAGTGCCTCAGCTTCAGAGATCGATGTCTCACCATAAGCTTCAGAGTTTGTCTCTGACCTACATCGATCGATCGAAGTGAGGGTTTGATGTATACATCGATCGATCGATGTGTCTCAGGTTTAGAGATCGATGTATCGCAGTAAGGTCTTGAACTTTCACTGCTTACATAGATCGATCGATGTGAAGGATCAAAGTACATCGATTGATCGAAGTGCAACAACCTGAGAGATCGATGTCAACTTTTTCAACTTTTAATCACATATAACACCATGTTTGACATTTTTATGTATTCACCACTTAAAATTATGACTTTGAAAATTATCCAAACATATTTCTTAACATTTATATTTCATTTCTAACAAGTCATTTTCGTGCACTAAATCATCCATTTCATCTTGCAATTTATAGTGAGAGGATTTAATGCATACCTCCATGTCGTCTTCGATGGCCATAAGTGAATAAAACTCTTTGTCGAGATCATCGTTGATGACTCCCGTGAGAGTTAGATTCTTGTTTTCATTGTTGTCGCTCTCGGACCCGGATAAGAGACTTTTCCAATGATCTACTTCCACTTATATACCCTTCTTCTTTTGCTAGATGACTTTCTTGTCTTTTGGGTGCGGATCTTTTACCTGAAAATCCTTCATGAAATGACCAAATCTTCTACATAACATTTGTTTTGTCGGTCCTTCACTTTCTCTTTATCCTTGGAGATTTTCTCTTTGATGAATCTTTTGGCTTCATCTTCATTTATCCTTGCGAATCTTCTAAATCGTCGAACGAAAAGTCCAACTTCGTCGTCCGATTCCTCTGACTCACAAGCTAGTGCCTTCGATGAGCTTCTAATGGGATCATTCTTTTTTTGAGCTTCAAGGTGAATCTCATAAGTGTTGAGATTTCTGTAAAGCTCATCTAGTGTGATTGTCTCAAGATCCTTCGACTCCTCAATGGCCATGACCTTTGAGTCCTATTCTCTTTCCAAACTATTTAGGAAGCAACGGTTGAGATCCTCTTGTTCTATTTTCTTACCAACCGTCGTAAGTAGGTTGACAAGCTTGGTGAATCTTTGAATGCATTCTTCAATCTTTTCACCTTTGGGGATATTGAAGTTGTAGAATTGTTTGATCAATTGTCTTTGCCTTCCTCACTTGAGATGTTCCCTCATGAATCATTTCTAATTTTGTCCATGCTTCATGAGCTGATTGAACATCTTGTATTTGAGCTCTTTCATTTGGAGATAAAGAGCTACTCAAAATAGCAAGAGCTTTGTTGTTTATGGCGAATTGGAATTCTTTCTCCGGAGTAGGATCATCAACATCAAAAGGAATTGTGAAACCTTTTGACATCTCTCTCCAAATACGATATCCACATGAACGAAGATACGTTTCCATGTTAGATTTCCATAGGGGATAGTTTAGAGGGTCAAACATAGGCACCTTGACATGTATGCTTGAGATAAAAGGGAGTAGTGGCTCTTGTCTTCTTCTTCTAGAAGAGTCACCACTTGGATAACCGGCATCTTCAAAACTAAAGGGATACATACTTCAAAAGATCAAATCTTGTTATTTGAATTCAAACACTCAAGATTTAAACTCTGATACCAATTGTTAGGTCCCTTAGAACACGCTAAAAGGGGGTTTGAATAGTGTGTTCACTAAGTATGGATATTTTTTTGGATATTTTTCGATGATAAGATAGAAACCAATATTTAGGTGTGTTCTTTAAAATATGTAAAATGGCAAGAACGTAAAGAACACGAGATTTATAGAGGTTCAAGTCTATGACTCTACTCCTCTACCTTCTTGCGCTTCACAAGAAGGATTTTTGAACAAGGGAAATGTTATTTCATTTAGGAGGAAGCAACAAGCGAAGATAAAATTACAAAGAGAGAAACTAGGCCATACGCCTAGACCATAAGCAAGAAATATCAACCACCTTGAAATCTAGCCTCCAAAGAACTTCCTTGCTCCTCAAAGAATTCTTGTTGGGAGTATGATGCACCACTACACCATCAACTAACCCTCCAAAGCTTGGATTTCTTCAACCAAGAAGCACCCTTACTTCTTGACCAACAATCTGGACTTTGCTCCTCACAATCTTCACTCAAGAAGAAGACTTTTCTTCTTTACAAATCACAACTCTTTCAAATAATGTAAAATACACAACGATACAAGTATCTTGAGACAAAAAACTTGAGAGAAATTTGAGAGCTCGTAGGTAGAAAGTTGGAGAGTGAAAAAATGGTGAAAATCCTTGTTTTATCACCTCCTAGCCGTTGTCATGTTTGTAGGAGAAAATAATGAGTTTTGTCTTTTCTGATGACATGTCTTCTTCCATTGAGATTTTCTCTTGGATGAATACAAGCTTCTTGAGGAAGCTTCTTCTTGTAAGCTCAAAGAAGAAAGAGAGCATTCTCCAAAGTGGGAATATTGCTTGTGATTTTTCACTAAGAGTGAAGATACAAATGTTAGTAATCATAAGAAAGTGCAACATAAAACATTTGTAACGTTGAGTCACTTGAAGCGCCCAATGTGGTTTTTGAACAAGCGTTCAAAGTGACATGGAACGCCTAATGTGGATTTAGAACTGGCGTTCAATGTGACATGAAGTGCCTTAAGTGAATAAGGAATATTCGTTCAATATCACATAAAGCGCCTATTCAAGGAAACACACTCGTTCGAAGTCACATGAAGCGCCTGATCCAAGCCTTCATACTTGTTTGAAGTAATTTTGAGTTTTATCAAAACTAGTTTGATATTCGTGCCCATTTTGGGAGGGGAAGATCCACATTTGACTTTTGCCACACACATGAAGCGCCTGTTAAGGCGTTCAAAGTGTGCTGCTTCACAGTTTGACACATGAGGGGTCTTATCTAGACGTTCGAAGTGTTCTGGTTTCTAGATACTTCACATGAAGTACCTTATCTAGGCGTTCGAAGTGTTCTGGTTTCCAGACACTTCACATAAAGCGCCTTATGCAGGTTTGAAGTGTACTGGTCTCCAAACACTTCACCTGAGGCGCCTTATCTTAGGCGTTGCAAGAGTCAATTATGCAAATCATCAAAATTTAACGTTTTCTAACATTTTCAATGCTCGAATGATAAATATACATCATATTTTTAGACCATTTAATAGGGGAATGATAAATATACAACATAATTAGATAAAACCCCTCATTTGATTAATGATCAAGTTGAATTATGACATAAAATTGCATGATATAAAAATAAAAAAAAAGGTGTGTCTTTATCAAATTAAATAGTATATTTATTATGATCTTTTAGCATTGTTAAAATAAAATAAATTTCATACTATATGTGTCTGGTCCTGATAAGATCTTTTTGTTTATATTTTTCCTGTACAAAACTTGACTTTTAAATATGTCACTTATTACAATAATATTATGTAATAGTAACGTACGCTGACCGGTCTATTTTTGGTCGAAATTGCTCCGTCTCTCCCTGAAAACAAAAAAATAACACTCTTTATTCATAAAATGTGCGTAGTAATTAATTAAAAATTCGGTTATGTTTCTTACTTAATGATGCCTTGACCAACACCATTTTTCGGTGTCTAACACTCCTCTATATGCACAGCTTTTCATCATCAGTGTCACAGAATAACAGTGACTCTGGAACGAAGGAATTGTCTTTCCGTTTCCCACAAAACAATAAAACATGTTTTGTAATTAATTCACAATTCTATTTTTGTTTTTCACGTAATGATATTTTGAATAATGTCGTTTCCGATTGTCTAACACTCTTCTATATGCATTGTCTGTTGGTGTTACTCTCAAAGAATTACGGTGGCTATAGAATAAAACAAATGTCTTTCCATTTTTCACAAAGCTGTAAATACATTGTTATCTTCTCCAAACACATTGAACATACTCTTAGACATAATCACCACGTCTAATGTGGTGGGAGAAAAGAAAAAATATAGTTGTTTTATTAAGAAAATCCATTTTTATAACGGGTTTAGAAGTAAACTTAGAAGTATATCAGGCGGTTTTGGCAGAATCGCTTAGTAATATGCATGACGGTTTTGACAAAACCGCCATATTCATACGCCGGCTGCCTATAAATAGGTCTCATTTTTCACTTCAACTTTTTCTTTTGGTAATTCTACAACGCAATGAAGTTCTACTGGAATCTATGCACAACTCGCAACATACCCGAAGATCTCCTCGACTGTTCTCTCTTATCTTATGAATTATTTATTTATTAATTTATTTATTGTTATTTTTAGTGACATTCAATTATCGCAATTTAAATTGTTATTTATACATGTGAGGTAGGACTTAGTTATTGTTATTTACTTCTTTCAATTGCATAAACGTATATTAATATTTAAGTAGATTATTTAATTTTTCGGAAGAATGAACGTGCGTATAGTATTGTTTAATTTTTATTTACTTGTTTCGATTGCATGAACGTATAGTTATTTATTTATTGTGATTTATTTATTTTTATTTAGTTAGCGTAGTTCAAATATTGTAATATATTTATTGTTATTTATACATGTGAAGTAGTACTTAATTATTGAGACTTACTTGCTTCGATTGCATGAACGTATGTTAATATTTAATTAGTGTTATTTAGTTGTTTCGATAGCATGAACATACGTATAGTATTTTTTAAGTATTTTGATTTACTTGTTTCGATTGCATGCACATGTAGTAAAATTTAACTAGTGTTATTTAATTGTTTCGATTGCATGAACGTACATATGTTCGCATTTCTTTGTATTATTGCATTTATGTTTGTATTTAATTTGTTTATGCAGTTTAGGTTTAGTTATGGCTAAAGGTAGAGTTGTTGGTGGCGAGTTGAGGCCAGAGATTGGAGATTTGATGACGTTCTAGATAGAGCATAGGGCCCTCTATCTTAGAAGTAGGAGTAGGTACAGTATGTCCAATACTTTTAAGGTAGTATCCTTTTACATAGATTCGGAGGTGCCCGACAAGTGTAGAGCGATCATAGAGCAGACGGGGCTATGGTAGTTGTCGCAGTGTGTTAAGGCTAAGATCGATCATGCCTTGATCACAACATTCGTGGAGAGGTTGTGATAGAAGACCTACTCCTTTCACCTACTTATAGACGATGCCACAATCACGCTTTAGGATGCAACCGTGCTATTGGACTTCGCATCGACGATGATATAATAGGCAATGGTGTGTTGAAGAAGAGTTCACATAATGGTTTACCGAGATGATCCTACAGGAACACCCATCCGATGAGCAGGTTCAACAGAGGGCTAGGGCGCACTATCTTCTCCTTGTAGTCGAGTGTGTTATACGACCGGAAGAACTCTTCATGTCAGCTGGTCCACTTCTACATACTATGGGACCTCGCCACTGCACGTAGATATTCCTAAGCCAGTGCCATCCTCGCGTGCTTTTACCGGAACATATGGAAGGACTCTTGTACAAAGATGGGGGCGCATCAAATTGCGGGATCATTACAGTTGCTGAAGTTTTGGATATGGGAGAGGTTTGTTGTCTTCCTTGTCGCGTTGGAAGTCTGGTAATGGGCCTAGTGCTCCCGTGCAGCTTGGTTGCATAGTGACCTCAACTTTTCGGAGGTTCTCTGCCACATGGTGGATGTTGTCCATGATCTGCTCGACAGTCTAGCAGAGAGAGATTTCCTGTGGGTGTCTTACAACCAGGTGCTATTGCCAGCTTGCCACCGGTGTGCATCTTAGACGAGCATTTATGGACTGCTCATGTGTCACTGATGCTGTGGCACATTGCTGAGCAGGACATATCCCATAGAGTGATGATCCAGGATCATTTTGCGATTTGATTTGCACAGTTTTATCCTACATTTTGTGCAAGAGTCTATTTCCGCAGCACGAACCCGTAACATCAAAAAGTCACAAAATAGTAACCGTACCAGCTGATTCAAGACTCGCACTTTCTATAAATCCTAAAGTCAATATCATGCCTTGGACCATTAAATTATAGTAATTACATAGGTCAGTCGGCATTGATGATTGTGCATAAAATTCCCCACATGTAGGGAAGGACAGAGTGGACCGAGTGCGAACTATTTCAAGAAAAGTTATGCTGTTAAGCAGATATGGAAGTTAAGTTCATGGTTTATGCCCCTGACTTTTCATTAAGATTGGAAGTCTAAAATGTTTTGTCATATTGTTCAATACATAAAGCCTTATATGATATTATTTAATTAAAAATAGACCATTCTTTTAAGACGACACCGCCTAATATGAACACTTGGTGGGAGATGTTGAGGAACTGATTCTTTTACATTAATGATACTGGATGAGATTCAAACTCTGATTCTTATAACGAAACGGTCTTTAACACTAGAGGAGTCCAAATTTCGACGCCATCAAAACTTGCTATCACAAAATGAAACATACGTGTGATTTGATCCGAATGGATCCTCAGCTTAATCACTAAAGCTGAAAATACAAAGAGAAAAAATGTTGACAATATTTTCACCCTGTATTGAAACGAGAAGAAGAGAAGGGTATAAACAGATTCGTGTGATTGTGTAGTATGTCAAAATGCACTTTTCATTCCAGGAACCTTCTAAGTTTCGACCGAAGACCCAAGTATCCAACGTTCAACCAGAACAATATTATCCATTGTCTTATAGGCTCCTGTCTATGACAAGGTATGAGAGGATCGAATGTATGCAACCATATCTATGTGTTAGAAACACACAGATGTTGTTTTCTGATGATGCATAATGATGCATCAAGCTATGTCGATCAACCGTTGCTTCACAATCTAAGAAGCGCAACCAATTTAATGAGTCATTTTGCTTTATTCCATCATATTCTAAAGTTAAAGAAGAATGTGTCGTTGATTTCATTGAAAATGGAAACGAAGTATTCAACATTGAAATGCAAAAAATAGTAATATTTCAGATACCATAAGGTTTGGAACATGAAAATCATAAACTGGAAATCACATAAGAAACTATATTTTTATCTGCCTAATTAAGCTCTACTTAATCCAATCAACATACAAGGAACCAGCATTCCAATCTTCAAAAGATCAAATTTTAGATTTTGGGATCTTATTTAAAAAATAATGTAGTATAATTCAAAATACTAATTTTTTTTAAAAAAAAGTCAAAATCTTAAGGGGACGTCCCCTTCTCCTTACCCTGTCAGTTTTCCTCCAAACTCCTGATGTGTTCCACCACTCCCTGAAGTTACTCAATATCAATGTAACACAATATTAAAGAAGAAAGTAACACAATATTAAAGAAGAAAGTAATCACTAGTATTAAGTGCGTTTTCGGTGAACTAGGCTCCCACGTTTGCATAAGGTTCAGGGAGGGATCGGATCGCTTCTCGATTTGATGTACGCAGCCTTACCCTACCCTTTGTCCAAGAGGCTGTTTCCACGGCTTGAACCCATAAACTCAAGACCACAAAACAGCAATCTTAACAGTTGTTCCAAGTCCCGTCTTCAAAGTAATCACTAGTATTCAACTTTTGAATTGCAGGCAGACGACACATTCTGAGTTTTAACAAAGACAGAGATGTTACATGTGGTTAAAGTGGAGACTTTGATCTTGAACAATCTCAACACTGTAGCTTTACCCTGCAATGAAGTCGACGAAGTGAAGTTCAACAGTCCAGCAACGTTAAAATCTGTCCAAAAATAAGGATTTGATGTCAAATTATCCACAACCATAACCACATTTGTTGTAATATCATGCCTTGCTCTAGCTGGTATTGTGTCAGCCCCAATCAATGCTTCCCCTGCCGGATCACCTCGATATGTCACATAAGTAGTGCTGTTGTGGTGTTTGAAGCTCCCATAATTGCGATTATGGACTGTAATCACAAGGCCTAAGGTCACATTAAGGTGAAATGGCAATATTACCCATTCGAAGCCTTCAAGGGTAACAGATTTGGTGGAGATTATGGGTTTTTTCGGCTTCAGGAGGGTAAACCATAGGACAGTGATAGTAATCGCAAAAACAATGACAATAACGGTAGTGATCGCGCAACATATTTTTACTCCTCTTGTGATTTTGCATGGTAAGCACCCCATTGGTTTTTGAGCGCTTTGGATTGAGAAAATGAGATTTGCTTAAACAATCTTGTAGAGGAAGGAGCAAATGGGGATGATCAGACAATGCAGGAGCAGCAGCTAATAAGACACAGACAACAGTGATCATTCCTAGACATAGTCCTTTGGTTTCATCTAATCTATCATTGAGATTATCCCTACAAAGTTTGAACTCCAACCAGTAAGGGTCTCTGTCATCTATGGTCTCACAGGATGTGTAAGGATGTAAATCAGGTTCTCAGGGCCCACTAGTAGAAGTTTGTCATACCACAGTCTAAATCAGATTCACAGGGCCCACTAATAGAAGTTTGTCATAGTACAACGACAGCACAAAGAGTACATTGGCATCGAAGTAGCAACCGGCAGGCTGGCCTGTCAGTCTATCAAGTCATTTCACGAGCTAATAGTGCTCCCACACTATGCAGCTAGCTTGGAAGGAGTTCAAACATTCTTACCTTCGGCAAGGTTCGAACCCCTGACGTTCCTTTTGAAACCCCTATATGAAATCAATGGAATATGTCTTGGGAACAGATTATCGCTACAAGTGATAGACCATGATTATTTATATCATGATATCAGCTGAGATGATTTTCATGCCAAGATTGTCAATTGACACCAATCTTTCTTGTTTTTCTCGCTAGAAAATTTTCAGATTGTCAGCTAGCATGTGTAATAGGCCGGCAAAGGAGAAAAGGTAATATTGTGCAAGGCGGCTCATTTTTGGTTATACTGCCTCCGATACGTGGACCGACCATCTATTTAAAATGAATAATTAGTAATCTTTCCGTCTCAATAATATAGTCATTTTTAAAATTTCTAATTTGTTAAAGAATCTAATCATTTTAAGTGATGCTTTGCCCATGTAATAAAAAGGTTGAGCAAGATAGACTACACGGCAAATGTCTCTCAGGATATAATGACTTCTTTTTGTTTGTTCTACAAAAAGAAGATGAAATTGTGTATTAAACCATTTAGTATCAGAAGAAGAAAGAAGACCAAGAAATTTCGCAAGTTTTCGCAAAAGGTCTTGAAAGTTTTCCACAAAGTGTGTCTTCAATTCCTTATGACTCTTGTATTTATAGACTTTAATTCATAAGAAATTAGTTAAGCAAACACCTATTTGTAGAATTCAAATTTTAAAGTTAGTTTATTACTGTTTATGGTTGAAAGGAAGTGCCTCAAATTGCAAAAGTTGTGTCATTCTATCAAAAAAAACGAAAATTTTGCTACCTGAAACGACCGAAAATTTTGCTGCCTGAAGCGATTAAACATTCGGTAATTTTGACCGAACGCTCGATTTCAAATTTTTCAACGTTGCAACTGAATATTTGACATTGAACTCTCGACAAAAAGTTTGGTAAACAACTTCACCGAACATTTGGTGAATCGTTCGTTCACTAGACAGAAACTTCTGAATTAGACCAAACTTGTCACAGAACTGTGAATCCATCACCGAAAATTCGATCAATTTCACCAAAAGTTCGGTCTCCTCAGAATTCAGAATATGGCGACAGCTCAAAATCTGAATTCAGAGTATGGCCAAAACTAATCCAATTCACGTTTAACTTATTTGTTTAATCAAACTTTTTATATGTTTTTATATAAATTTAAAGCACTTTTATATGCTTTTTCCAACAATCTCTCACATTATCCAAATTTATATAATAACATCCATGAAGAGTTATAAACTAATCCCTCTGATAATAAAAAAAGACAATGACACATAATGGACGATGATTTGAGTCTTGAATTGCCACTTAGTACAAATGGAAGTATTTAAAAGGAAATAAGATGCATAAACATCTGAATCGTTCTTCTCTATTGTTTATATGAAAAATCAACAGCTATATATCATTATCTACTCCATAAAAGTCTGCAGTTTGGTGCAAATTCTGCCATGCACTCGCCCTAGGTTTTCATAGGTACTCAAGAGAGTTATTCCCAGCTCCCGCAGGAAGCGGCGCCACCTCCATACTTATATAGGTAAAATTCATCAAGTATGTACTGCTCACACCATCATGAGCTTTGTTAAGAGATCCTTAAAATCTCACCCTCAAAACTTGCGACAAGCACTATTTTCAACAACACCTTAGGGAGAACTAGCTCGATAGTGCTAGTTAGAAATCTTCTATGACTTGTGTTTACACATTGAACCTTGTTTGTATGTTCTCTACTAACAAAGGTTGGGTTGCTATAATAGAGAGTTCTCGTCAAAAGGAACAAGTCTCATGCCCCTCGATATTTCCTGAACTAACTTCTTGTTCAGTCCTTTATTTAATAGGTCCGCCAAGTTAAAATCGGATCTTAGAAACTTCAAGTTAATTACCCCTAAACTAATCAACTCATGCACAATATTGTGTCTCAAACAGTTATGACGGTTATTCCCATTATAGATCTTATTCTTCGCTCGAGCAGTCGCTCTCTGCGAATCACAATGTATAGATACAGAAGGCATAAGTCTAGGCCGCAAAAGAATATTAGCAAGTAAATTACTCAACCATTGATCTTTTGTATTAGCAAATTCTAATGCAATAAATTCAGATTCCATGGTGGACTTTGCTTTGCAAGATTTCCATAAAATAGCTCCACCACCTAATTAAACACAACCATTGGTTGGGTTTATTTCATCATTATTAATCACCTAACTAGCATCACAATAATCTTCTAACATAGTTGGAAATTGATTGAACGCAAGTCCTAAATTCATTGTATCTCTAAAATATCTCAATAATCTCTTTAATCCATACCAATGTACTTTACTTGGATTATGAATAAATCTAGCAAGTCTGTTGACAACATATACAATATCAAGTCTAGTGTAATTCGTCAAGTACATTACTCTACCAATTATTCTATCATACTCACATTGAGAAATAATATCCTCTCTATTTTTTTCCAAACAAATATTTGGATCATAAGGGATACTTACAGATTTAACAGCAAAGTAATTAAACTTTACCAAATTTTTATCAACGTAATGAGAGAAAGCATATACCCTCCCCCCAACATTTCTCAACTAATTTAATTCCAAGTATTAAATTAGCTTTTTCCATGTCTTTCATATAAAAAACAAAGGACAAAAAAGATTTAGTACTATTAACTACATCCATATTAGGTCTAAAGATCAATATTCATCAACAAACACAAAATGGCACTATCAGCATCTACAAGCTTACTATAAACACAACAGTTACTTTCATTAACAACATAACCATTAGCGATCATAGCATTTGTTTAGGTGCTTGTTTAAGACCATACAAGGACTTTTTATGTCTACATACTTCATGTTCTTGACCTTGAAATATCATACATTTTGGTCGATGCATTTAAATTTCTTCATCTAAATCTCCATTTAAGAAAGCCGTCTTAACATCCATTTGTGTATGACAAGCTTGTAAATAGATATCCTAAAGATTGTTATTCTAGCAACCGGAGAATATGTATCAAAAAAATGTATTCTTTCTTGTTGTGTAAAACCTAGTAGTTTTGCCTTAAACTTATCAATTGTACCATCAGCCTTTAGTTTCTTCCTAAAGACTCATTTGCAACCAATAGGCTTACATCCTTTAGGTAAGTCTACAAGTTCCAAAGTGTGACTACTAAGAATATACTCAAGTTCACTATTTATTGCTTCTTTCTAAAAATTATCATCTACGGATTCCATAGCATCTTTATAAGTTTTAGGATCTTCTTCCATCAGGAAGTTGGTCGTAAAATCTTCACCAAAAGATTTTTCAATTTGTGGTCTCTTACTTCTTCTAGGGAAGTTGATTTTCTTGTCAAATAATGATTTACTTGACTCACCTTTTTGAAGATTAGAAAGCCTTACATATTGTTATTTCATAAGAAAAACATATTGGAAAAATAAGCATCTTTAGACTCAATAATAACACTATTGTCAATTATCGTAAATCTATATACAACATTATTTCTATTATAACCAACAAACACAATTGTTTATGTTAGACCCAATTTTACTCCTTTGAAATTCTGGAATTCCTGCATTTGTCAAGCACCCCCACACTTTTAAGTAATATAAATTTGGTACACAGCTTTTCCATAGTTCATAATGAGTTTTATTTGTCTTTTTTGTGAGGTTTCCTATTTTGCTTCTCCCCAGACATTGTTAGGCAATCTAGAACTTATTAACATTCCATTCATCATCTTTTTAAGTGTTCTATTTTTCTTTTCAGCAATACTATTGATTGAGAGGTGAAAGAAGGTGTAACTTCATGGATATGTCATTTTCTTCACAAAATTCTCCAATAATTTTGTACTATACGCGCCTCCTCTGTCAATGCTTATCCTTTTAATTCTCATGTCCAGCTGATTCTCAACTTCATTTTTAAATTTCATAACCATATTTTCAGCCTCATCTGTGATTTAGCAAGCATATTGTGTATCTAGAAAAGTCATCAATAAAGGTTATATAGTATCTTTTGTCACCTGTACTTATATAGCTTTTAAAGTCTCTTGAATCACTATGAACATGATCCAATTTTCTGTAACTCTTTCATAGTCTTAAAAGGTTTCTTATGATGTTTTGCTTCAACATAATATTAACACTTGTCAAATTTATCTTCATGAGTAATCGAGGTCACATTTATACATTTTAGTCTCTTTATTGCATATATATTAACATGTCCTAATCTAGCATGCCACAAATCATGAGAATCAACAAGATATACAGAAGTGGATGAATTCTTATTAGCAACACAAGTAGAATCAAGTAAAATAACCTGTCGGAACAAAATCCCTTCCCCAGTTTCAATTAAGTACAAGTTTATTGTAATCTAAAACAAGTTTAATATTATCCGTGTTGAAAAGTGCTCCAGAAATCAAGTTCCTATGTATAGTAGGGACATGAAGCATATTGCTCAACTCCAGCCTTTAGTCCCAAGTCAACTTGAGGAGCAGTTCCTCTTTCTCAATTGCTTGGGTTCCTCGTGCATCCTCTAAAAAACTTGTTCTCCACATTCTATTTTTTGATAGTCAAGAAATGGATCTTGTTTGGTAACAATATGCTTGGTGGCTCCAGCGTCTGCCACCTATTCTGTCACGCTATCAACAAAGTTTACCTCAGAGAAGATAACCACAATGATGATTTCTCGCCCCTACAATATCCTGTACAAGGTCGGCTACGTTTCTTGTTGGTTGTTTCTGCTTGTTACCAAAAGCCGCCTTGTGTCTGGATTTTTCACACACCAAACATGCTCCTATTGGTTTCTTTTGACTTTATCCTGCAATTTCATCTCCCTTTCATCACCACTCGCATCTTCCAATCTATCGTTCTCCTCTATACGGATGTGCTTAATTACATTATCCATAGAGAGTCATGCAATATACTTCTTGGCTTTCTTTTTTAATTTGCTCTAAGAAGAAGGAAGTTTTTCAAACAAGGAAATGGCTTGAAACATTTCATTAATCTTGATGCCATCTTGCGCAATATTGTCCACCAATTGTTGGAATTGATAGATTTGATCATTGATGGGAATGTGGTCCATCTTTTAAAACTTAAGAAACTCACTGACTACATACTTGCGCTTGCCCACATCTTCAATACCGTATTTGCTTTGAAGTGTCTTCCATATCTCCATAGCCAACTTGAATTTGACATAAATATCAAACAATGAGTTTGAGAGCAAATGTAGCATGTGTCCTCTACACATGGTGTTGCGAGCATCATACTTGAGAGCTTCTGCTTCATCAATTGGTTAGTCCTTGGTGAGAAAATTATAAACAAATAGCATCCTAAGAAAAAAACTTTTTCAGACCATCTTTTAAAATGTTTGCCATCAAATGGCTCTGACTTGGACATATCAGGAACCATGAATTCTTTGGTAGCCATATCAACAAATTTTGCTTTAAGATTATTGGAAATTTATAGCTAAAATATGGTAAAACAAAAAGAAGAAAAAAGAAAACAAATAAGAAGAAATAGCCGAGCCATAACAAATGTTACTAGCCATAAAACAAAATTGCCTCCACCGATTAAGAAATGTAGTACACAACAAATGTCTCCGAGGATATAACGGCTTCTTTTAGTTCCTCTACGAGAAGAAAGTAAACTCTGTGTATCGAAGTGTTTAATATAAGAGAAAAGAGAAAGAAGAGGAAAATTTTTTTGTAGGTTTTCGTAAAGTCTTGAAAAGTTATCTTCCAAAAAGTGTCTTCAATTCCTTATCTGTATTTATAGACTTTAATTCACAAGAAAGTAGTTAATTAAACTATTCTCTACAGAATTTAACTTAAAAAATTAGCTTATGGTCGTTCATGGTTGAAAGGAGGTGTCACAAGTTGCAAAAGTTGTATCATTTCGTTAAAAGAGAGTAGAAAATTTTGTTGTCTGAAGCGACCGAACGTTCGGTTATTTTGGCCAAACGTTGGATTTCAAATTTTTGAACATTACAATTCAATATTTGACACCAAAATATGGACTGAACGTTTGTAAACAGCTTCACCAAATGTCTGGTGAAGCGTTTGATCACTAGACAAAAACTTCAGCATTAGACAAATCTCTCACTGAATCATGGGTTCATAACTGAACGTTCGATCACTTTCACGAATCTTCGGTCTATTTAGAATTCAGAGTATGATGACAGACCTAACTATGAATCTTGAATATGGTCAAAACTGATTCAATTCAAATTTAACTCATTTTTCCAATCAAATTTTTTATATGTTTGTACATAAATTTGGAACGCTTTCTAAAATATTTTTACATACTTTTTCCGACAATATATGGTGCGTTACGAACGAACAACTTAGAACCAAATGACCAGTCCAATAAAAAAAAAATCCCAGTATATTGAGTCTACGCTGAAATAGGTTACCCCGGGCCACGACTTATTCTAGGAGATCAAATGTGATTGCATAAATTTCGGAAACATTACGGCAAAACGAGTTCATGAGAGAGGAGGCCAATCAAGAAAACACAATAAAAAAAAAATGAAAGACACAAGTAATTCATCTCTAGGGCATGACAGAATATACATTGCCAAAGCTGCACAAAATGTTTACACGACCCCTTTTCATCAGATCATCATTATTTGGAAGAACAATTTTTTTTTTTAAAAAAAAAAAGAAAAGGGCAAAGACGATTTTATTTCTCAATTTACCTCTCGATCACAAAATAGTTTTCTACGCCTTTCCTATTCTCTCATAATGTTCTGCATTTACCATGATCACAACAACAAATTCACCACTCTGAATATACACACATCTCTACAGCTCCTACGATCACCCTTTGGTTCTTTGAGCGACCAAGAATCAAGAAAAACGAAAAACGAAAACAAAAATAAATCCCAACAAATGAAAGAAAGAGAAGTCAAAGAACACTGATAGAGCGCCATACCCGAGCTTTCTTGTTCACAAGCATGAGTTATAATGCTAAGCTACTTCAATGTTCCTTGGTTTAGGAGTGTCTTCAACAAATTTAGCCTTGGATTTTGCTCGAGATGACCTTGATGAGGAAGAACCAGACTTGGGAGAGGATGTGGATCTGCTTTTCTTCCGTTTCTGCTTTGCCTTTGGAATACTAGGATGATCTGATGGTCCTATGTCTTTATAAAGATCAGCTGTCGTTTGACTCGCAATGGATTCGCCGAAATCTTGAAATGAAAAAGGCAAAAGGATGGCAAAAACAGTGTGTCAAAAGAACAGGGTTGAAGACGATAAATGGTGAGTGCGTATGTCGTATGGGGCTTCACAATTTCCACATAAGCCAGTAGGCCATTGCACCATCTTATGTCTAATTCAGGTTAAACTTAGAACTGAAGTGACTGTGACATGTCACTGTTTAAGAATTGAATTTTGAGTTTTCATATAAGACTGAACGGTTCATAACTAAAATGTCCTGTTCTGCATCCCATGAATTGGTAACATACTAGACCCTTTACTATGTCCTGATTATTACATGACACCTCTGTGTGTTTATAATACATAGGTATGGTTGCGTACATCCGACCCCCATACCCCGCTATAGGCAGGAGCCTATAAGGCAATGGAGTAATGTTGTTGTTGTATATTATGTAGCCTTGATTAGCATATGAAAGAAGACAAAGTTAACCAAACAAGTGAAGCCTAAAACCTGACTTTTCAAGACCATATGTCAAACAACTGGGCCATCTGACCAAAGCAGGAAACAGAGTTTCATTGCACAAAGCTTCCTTGTGATGGACAAGACAAGCTTTTCTCCTTTGTTGCAAGTAAGAATCTTCTTGAAATTTCTATCCTATATATTGCACTTTTGCAACTCATGTAGGTAATACACCAATATTTTGCAAAGATGTGTATTCACCATCTTATCAGGGACCTTACATTTGGTCAAGGTATAGGAATACATAGTTGTCGACTTGGTGCACTTTGCTTTATGATGGTGATCAACAAAAGGAAGCTATTGAAACAAGTACTTTAGAAAAGTGCAAGGGCCTATCATGCTCTTTGGACATTAGATACCAACCTGATATGACCGAGTGTAGCAAATATAATCAGCATTTGGCGCAAATAAGATACACGAATTTATGTATGAGAAGGATATATTAGGTACACAGAGCAAATTCAGGTACCAAATTTAAGCCAAACAAGGACGGACAGTTAACGGTTGCATGCTAAATAACCCATGTAGGTAACCGACCACGCCAAGGGTGCAACATTGAGACCCTCCCGTTCAACCCCTACTTTGGCTCATCACAGGTAATTTAGACTTTATTTTGGTCGGTTCATACAAAAAATTTATAGAACAGCAGAAAACTCAACATACTAACCTTGTGATGACCAAGGAGAAAGAGCAGAAGCATTGTTTCCAATCGAACTTGCAGCAAAATCAGGCCCTGTCCTGAAGTGACTCATCTAAATTGCAGAAAGAATCAAAAATCAAAACGGATAAGATTGTTAGCATGGATATTGACAAAACATAGGAAAAAAGACAGCAAAAGGTAGAGAAGGGAAGATGACCATCCTTACCCAACTAGGAGCACTTCCAGACTGGCCATCCCAGCCAATGTGTGCCACATGCTTAACATCTGTTGGGTACCCGATTTCCAATTCGCGCTCTTTAACAACTGCTTCAAAGGAAAAAAACGAAAATAAGAAGCAATTTTTCATTTTGGAATGTGATTCTCCCAGGAAAAACAATTACCCATACCAAAAGAAAAAAGATATATGTAAAAAGAGGAAATCTTTTATACATTCCAGATGTGGGGTGAGCCTCTTATACTAAAAATGGAATGTTAATTCAAGAATTCTTGATGCAACTAGCCCATATAATTTTTCCAAACAGAAGGGGTGGGTATCTGCATATGGATGCTGTACCAAAAATGCTGGAAATATATTTGAATCCTGCTTTGTAGATGCCTTTCATCTTTGTTCCCATACAGGAATATGAACAGGTCCAATCCAAAAGTCCCCTGCCACTCGGATCTGAGAAGCCACAGAGAATGAAGTACCAAAGTGTTGTGTACAAAAGGAATTTTCTACAATTGAAGCAAACAAAATGGAAAGATAAAAGAAAAGCATTTGACACCTAAAAAAGCAGCACAAAACAACAGAGCTTGCCTAGCTGAAGGGATTGGTATATACATACAATATCCAGCTAATACAACAATCGCTTAATACACAAGATGATGCCTTTATGCCTATTTCACTACTCTATAACAAGGGACTCTCTTCCTTACCACATATTAAACATACACATGTAGTATAATCAATTATTCATTCATATAAACATGTCAACAATACAATGAATCCTTAAATGTTGAACAATCTTAACCAGACAGTTCATTCACATGTGGGAATCAGAAGGGAGAATGTTTTGACCACCTAACGCTCAAACCACCAGGGATGTTTCACGGGTGGGATGAAAAGTTCCACCACCCCACCCCACCCCACCCCACACACCTCCAGATATAAGTGCTCCCTCTTCAAGCAATTATTTTAGACATAACAAGAAAAGCATAAAGAAACGTAAAATGTACCTTTTCAGATAAAACAAGAAAGAAGATTCAAAATGAACACGGATGCTATTTCGGCTCCCCTGCTCACTACATTCTTCCTCCAAAATCAGATATCCTCCATATATACGCACAAGAAAATCATTGCAAGCCTCCAGAACTACCAGAGTCAAGAACAAAACTTGAAGACAATTGCAACATATGAAGCAAGAGATTAATCCCAACAAAAAAAATGCAGGAAAATCCCTACCAAGGGAGGCCAAAATGGATAAGAAAAAAAATCAAATCTTGCTGCAAATAATGGGTTAGTGATGCTAAACGGTTGAGCTTAAGTGGAGGGGGGGAGAAGAGGAGAGGAGGAAATGAGGCAAGAAAAAAGTAAGAAGTAAGAAGAAGAAAGAGGTGGACAACCACGAAAAGATTTTCTAAAGATGGGAGAAGATTTTGTCTTCTTTCCAAGCAAAGGCACAATCAATTATAATAATTGCACTGCAAGTACAATCGAAGTTTTACTAATTAGGGTGATCTTAAGTCATCTTCAATCCAAAACATTAAATTTTATATCAAATCACTTATTTGATGCAATAAACATTAAAAAGTATTCTAACCATAAACACCAAATATAACTCCAAATAAGAATATTCTTTAAAGATTCTTCTATCATTCTATTTTTAATTCATTATTATAAATAATTTAACACAAATTCAAAAATTCATATAAATTTAACGTAATTATTCATTCCAGATTATTGAATTGTTGTAAGTTTAAATATCTATATTGTATTAATTATTTTATAAGCTTGTTGCTAATTAAGTTTTATTGTTGTGAAATATTTTATGATATGTTTCTAATGTAGTTTATTTACTAATGTAACTTTTTTTCTAAATTATTAGTTATAAATCTTATTTTATTTTTAATTTTTTGTTATATAATTTTTTCTTATAACGAAATTAACGAAATTAAAATTCTTATAAAGAAATTTTTTTCTTAAAACAAAATTAAAATTCTTATAACGAAATTAACGAAATTAAAATTTTTTTAAGGTAATTAAAATGGTGATGTGGCGGATGAATAGTGATTTGGTGCAATGAATATTGTTACACCAATAGGTGCAACACTATTCATTTTCACCTATTTGGTGCAACACTATTCATTTTTACTTATTTGTTGCAACATTTGGTACATGGTTGGAGGTTTTTTTTGCACCAAATGAGTGTTTTGATGCATAGTTGGAGATGACATTATAGTGATAAATAATCTTATTTACAGATTTTGTAGTTTATACCTTTATAAAATTATTCCATCGGTTAACCAAAACTATCTACCTTTGCATTTGGAATTTTAGAGAGCACGGAGTCACGGTCATGGGTTGTCAATAGAGACAAATTCTCACACAAATGATCACCCTCATTAAATTAGCTACACTTCTTATATTATGAAGTAGCAATTGATCGACACAGTTTGAATGATCATTATGGGTCATCGGAAAAAAACATATGTGTGTTTCTAATACATGGATATGGTTGCATACGTACGAACCCTCAATTCCCCGCTATGGGCGAAAGCCTCTAAGGCAATGGAGTAATGTTGTTGTTGTTGTTCTTGTAGGATGGAGTTAGAATCAGGTTAAAAATTCGGGTGACATATTGGTTGACTCGTTCTATTTGTTAAATTCCAAGTTGATCTATAAACTTAATAAACATAACACGATACTAATCTGTCAAACAAAGAATTGGCCCATCACATAAACATACATTTTCATCATCATCATCTGTACCCAGTATATCCCAATGATAACAGAAGCTATCGCTAGGGTCTGGGGAGGGTAAGTGGTAGGCAAACAATACCTCTGTCCCAAGGGATAGAGAGTCTGCTTCCAGTGAGACCTCCGGCTCTATATGTTCATGCATAAATGACATAATAATAGAGATATGATGTGCTAGTGTGTTAGTGAGGGAATTCAGGAAATACAAAGAAGAGGCTTTTGATATTAAGATACACATAGCGTGTATATGTACATGTAATGCAAAACAACGGTAAAACATAAAAAAACAAGTGCAAAGTCAGCAAAACAACTGTAAAACATAAACAAACAAGTGCAAAGTCAACCTAAAGCGTAGATATTGTCTACGCCTATCTATGTCCCTAAATATACTCTAAGGTGTCCCTATATATGACATATACCTTGTTAACCTTAATCTTATATCTCCATGAACTCATATCCTAGACCATGTCCTCAGAGAGATGCAAATCTAGTAGGTCATGCATAATCTGCTCATCCTAAGTCAGTTTGGGCCTGCCTTTACTCCTGTTCCCCCTTTACAATGAGGCTTTCAATTGCTCTGACCGACGCTGTTGTCTATCTCCGCTTGACATGCCCAAACCATCTCATTCTTCCCTCCCTTATCTTATCTGCTATACTAGCCACGCCTAACCTTTCTCGAAACACCTCGTTTCTGATCCAGTCTAGCCTTGTATGCCCACACATCCACCTTAATATCTTCATCTCTGCCACTCTCATCTTCTGCAATTGTGACCTCTTGATGGCCCAGCAGTCTGTCCATATAGCATTGCTGGTCGCACTGCCACTCTATAAAATTTTTCCTTTAATTTAGTTGGGAAATTCTTGTCACACAGCACTCCTGAGGCTGCCCTCCATCTACACCAGCCTGCTTGAACTCTATGTGCTACATCACTATCTATTTCCCCATTCTGCTGCACAAATGATCCTAGGTACTTAAACTTACTTACATGTGGTACCACTTGACCATCGATGGTGAGCTCGCTATTCTCACTGTCGGCTACGCCGCTGAAGTCGCAGTGCAGCTACTCGGTCTTAGTTAGGCTAATCCTTAAGTCTTTTCTCTCTAAAACACATCTCCATTGCTCTAGTCTCATACTTAGGATATGTCTACTCTCTGCTACTAATACAATAACGTCATCAAAAAGCATACACCACGGAACTGCCTCCTGTATCGGCTTTGACAACTCGTCAAGGACAACTGCTAAAAGAAATGGGCTCAACGCAGGCCCTTGATGGAGGTCTACCTCCACTGGAAAGAAGTCCGTATTCCCTACAGGCATACGAACGGTTGTTTTCGTCTCAGCATACATATCTCTAATTATGTCTATATACTTTATATGGATCCCTCTTGTATCCAGACTATCCCAGATCAAGCTACGTGACACACTGTCATACGCTTTTTCAAGATCGATGAAAACCATGTGTAAATCGTGCTTCTTCTTCCTATACTTCTCCATTAATCTCCTGAGAATGTGTATTGCTTCCGTAGTTGACCTTCCTGGCATAAAACCAAATTGGTTCACCATAACCTGAGTTTCTCTCCTAATTCTAGTGTTGATTACCCTCTCCCATAACTTCATGGCATGGCTTAGCAACTTAATCCCTCTATAGTTCTTACAACATTGTGCGTCTCATTTGTTCTTATATAGGGGAACCACGACACTCTTTCTCCACTCATCTGGCATCTTTCTTGTTTTGTAAATACGGTTGAACAGAGTAGTTAGCCATTGAACCCCTTTCTCTCCCAAATACTTCCGCGCCTCAATGGGTATGTTATCGAGGCCGACCGCTTTAGCTCTTCCCATCTTCTTCAGTGCTCTCATCACCTCTCCTTGTGTGATGTTCTGACAGTCGGAGTTATTATGTTGTCGTTGTTGGTTAGTGATGCTTTCTCGTTCTTCGTAGTTGGCACTACCGCCGCTGAAAAGATTGTGAAAGTATGTTTGCCATTTCAACTGGATGTCTTGTGCTTTGACTAACACATGTCCATCTTCTCCTTTTATAAACTTTTCGCCTCCTAGGTCCCGTCTCTTTCGATCCCTAGCTTTGGCAATCTTGAACATATTCTGTTCTATGTCTTTTATTTCTAGTCTTTCATACATCCTTTTATAAGCTGTAGTCTTTGTCTCTGTCACTATCTTCTTCGCCTCCTTCCTGATGATTTTGTAATTCTCCTTCAATCTTACTTTCTCTTCCCTATTTGTGCAGCTTAACAGCTCTCTAAAAATCCTTCGACAAACATACATTTCCTATATCCAAAAGCATTATGTCAACCTACCAATTCAATCTTCTAAACTCACTGAACTCGCTAACTAGGCACCCCCAACTTATCAAGCTCAAAAATCAGATTGACAGATTAGCCCAAACTTGACTTACTAACCTGACAAGTCAGGTCTAGATTTGTTCCTTGAAATCTAAAATCCAACAACCTTTTTTCAACTCTTAAACCACCAATCGAATCTTAACTCAATCTGTTTTTCATCCTTAGTTGTTAATATATGCTTGTGCAGTTACGTCTCCCATCATCTCTTGCAATTGTGTTTTCTTCCAGTAATAATTATATTTTTTTTTCACATTACACAAAATAATTGCTAATCATATACTGAAATATTATGCTTTACTTATTTATTTGTAATGTTAGATATACATGCATGCTGCTAAGTTTTTGCTTTTGTCCTTCTTTAGTTAAAGAAATAATAGTTAAATGGGTACATATGTCCAGGAATTGTACGATAAAAAGTACGAAGAGATGATATCCTATAATCTTATCTTATTGTTTCATATATAAAGCCACAAATTTTATATTTTTTTAATGCGGAGATCTTATCTTGTCGTAATTTACTTTATGTCAACATGTATTTCACTCTTTGTAGATAACGCCGAGTTTCGTATTGAGTGTTGCCTATAGTTTACTTTATGTCTACATGCTTGCTCACTATATATATATATATATATATATATATATATATATATAGACACACACACACACACACACATATATATATATATATATTGTAAACTATCAGCCTTATCGAGAACTTAAATAGAATATGAATTTACAAATTGTCTACTAAGAATGATTGATGTCAGCATGGTTCGAACCTAAGACTTACAAGTCGAAGTGGACGAACCATACCATATGAACCAACAACTGTTATCACTTCCTAGCTGTTCGTACAGTTGATTTATCTTGAATTTCGTTTCTGGTTCTACAAAAAATAAAAATGTGATAAGTAATACAAATGATTCTTCAATTAAACATTTTTCTGATCACAAGAATTAGACGTTAAAAAGATTATTAGTAATATCTTCTTGCTCCCGAGTCATGACAAAGGAAACATGTACTTTGCTTTGATGTTCCATTGTTAGTATTTAGGGCATCTCCAATGGGTACCCAAATCCCCCCCCTAAAAAACACTACTTTTGGGTAAAACTTGCTCCAATGGGTACTCAAATCCCCCATTTTTGGGGTTTTCACTATTCACACACAATTTTTGTGTTTCGCTTCATCACCCAAAAACACTATTTAACATTTTTTTATTATTTTCTTTAATATTCAAACTCAATATTAATAAATAATTAAAAACATTTTATATTTATAAATTAAAAAATATTTGTTTTAAATTAAATAAATATAAAATATGCAACAACAATAATTAAACATAAAATAAGATTAATTAAACAAAGTACGTTACAAACATAGGATGAAATACATTACACACATTACATAGAATATTTCACAATAAAGAAACTAGATTAACAAGAAGATTATAAAAAACTAATACAACATACATATAAATTAAAGCAACAACAATTCAAAAGATTTTTAGATCGTTTTAATCAAATAAAGAATAAAGAAGCTCATTTGGCTCTATGCAATGCATTGATAGAGCATTTATGGGAGGAATATACTAATTCCAGGGGGTCTTGAATTTAATTCCTAGTATTTCATATGTTGTTTGACAATTTCATGTTTTTAATATGTTTGTTTGCGCAATAAAAGTAACATTAAACGCACTTTGTTTTTTGCTACACACTTTTATTAATAATGTTTATATTAAACGTTATTTTAAATGCAAAGATATTACATAGCATAAAAATAACATAAACTATTTAAATAAAATTAATAATTATTAAATTATGAAAAATAAATAAATTATTAAATTATTCAACAAATTAATTAAAGACTTTGTATAAATGTATTAATAATGGATTAAATATAGAATAGTGGAAGAATCTTTAAGGAATATTCTTATTTGATGCAGAATTTGGTGTTTTGAGTTGGAGCAGAATTCACTGTAGCAAACCCAAAAAGTGGAGTTTTGGGTAGAATTTTGGGTTTTGGGTTGGAGATGGTCTTATGAATATATATATAGGCACCCAAATTATATTTTCAAGGTGGGAATCATCAAAAAGTACCAAATATAAAGGGTGTTTGGTTGGGGGTTTTTTCATTAAGGGTATGGGTTTGGAGGGCCTCCAAACCCATACACGTTGTTTGGTTGTTAAAATTAGCGGTATGTGTTTCGGATTGATATCTGAATATTTGGCAATGAATACTATTTTTTGATATACTAGCTCCCCTTGTCTTCCAATATTGGGGGAATGGGAGTATGAGCTTGACCACCCTCAACCCACTACGGTTGCCCCCACCCACCACCTAATGGTCAAAGGCCCCTACCGGTCAACACCACCGGCGGTCCGCCTTCGGCCACCGCCGGCCTCATGTCCGCCGTCCAGTCACTATTCCAACCAGTTAAATTTTTTCGGCCAATTTTTCGGCCGCCTACCTTCGATACTCATTTCAATTCCGATACGTTCCAAACACCATCAATGTCAATCATGCTCATTCCCACTTCAATACCAAACAACTATAATTTTTACGTCCAAACTCATATACTATCAAATCCATATATTGTCATACTCATTCCGATTGTGATTCCGATTCCCAAATGCGAATCAAACGCCCCTAAATTCCTACCAGAGTTAGAAATCTATAGCGGTTGAAGAACTCCAACTTTAGTAAATGATCTTTCCAAAAAGTTTTTGGTTAGATCGTTATTTGAGATTATGCAATGAGCTCTGTCAGAAAATGTTTTATTCACTTGTTTATCAAAACATCTTTTATTGAAGTGTCTTTCTTGTTATGCATGGACGTACAATATCTTTACATCATTCATTAAATTCGCCAATAGAATTTGTCTTGGACCTTTTAATTTGCAGTCCTATTTTCTTCTCAATTCATTAATTTTCTTTATAGGAAGCTTCATTTTGGGACACAAAGAAAATTACTTCCTCCATCTTTAAGACCTGCCGTCCCAGCCTTGGCAGATTTTCAGCCTTCCAACACCTCTTGTGTTGTCGGAATACCGCTTTGCTTTTGGATGTAATGTCAACGTCGTCTAGGGAGCACTAAGAAAATTAAAATTGGGTTAAGTTGCAAACCATGGTTAGAAACGTATTTTGAGCTAAGATTATGATTAGTTTCATTAATGATACGTGGAAACTAATTAGTCCTTAATTATCTAAGCGTCAAGTAGATAATTTTACGCTTTCAAATCACTCGATTCCAATATCGGGTGAATGAGAAAATAATGCTCAAAGTAAAGGAGAAAGTCAGCTCAAAATAAAGGAGAAAGTCAGCTCAGCACGGCCAGTACCTGGGCATGGGCTCAGTCGACGGACTGAGCTGCGGACCTGATGGGCTCAGGTTGTGAACTGGGCTACAGGCCAGACTGTGGGCTGCAGACTGCAAGCCGGGTCCTGTAGCATCTGGTCGGATCTTATCAGCTGGAGTGAAGTTTGTTTCGGTTCAAACTCTCCAGGTTATTAAGATAGGCTAAGGTTAAATTTTGAAAAGTTGTTGAACTTTAACTAGCCGAGCTGGTCTGAATTTGTTATGATCTGACGGCTTAGATTGAACAATTATTTGATATGACAGCTGAGGACAGACCTGGTGCGGTTATCTGATCCAATGGTTCAGGCCGAGCTGGTATCTGATCCTACAGCTGAGATTGAACTGACTGTAACAAACTGACCTCAGAGTTTTCCTATAAATAGTGGCCTAGCTGACCTCTTTGGACACACACTCAGAAATCCGAAGTCTCTCTCTTTTCTCTGCAATCTCCTTCTGCATCTCTGCATATTTGTTCCCTCCATACACTTCTGCATCAGTATACCGAGAGGTTTAGGACATGTTACAGGTTCGTAGAGTTCAAACGCTACTCTGCCGCTCGTCTGAACTGAGTTCCGTTGTATCCTGGGAGACGATTGCTCCATCTAGTTAGACACAGTATACCAGAGCAATACATCTTAAGGACAGAGTTCTGGACTCATCTCGGATCTCTGCTCAGTAGAACTGTGAAGGTTATTGTCGAGATGAGCTCTGCTTTGTGTTGAGCATAGCTGATCGTGGGATAATGCAGCACTATTATTGTACAGTGTTGCCATGTTGAGCTCTGCTTTGTGCTGAGCTCTGCTATTTGGCTGAAAACATTCGTTGTTCTGTAGCACTACCGTGCTGAGCTCTTCTTTGTGTTGGCTCAGCTGAAGCGGCTGAAAGCTCAGCTGTTGTGGTTGTGCTGAGGTGTCGAGGTCGGCAGGTCGGTCATCAACCCAGAACGCAAATACAATTGCGTTGACTGGACTGATTTGATCTGTCTGATCAAACTGACTTGAGTTCAGCTCGGTTGGAAGGATGATAGCACATAACTATTATTCTGAAGTGCTATTGTGCTAAGGTCGGCAGGTCGGCTGATTGTTAAGAACGCAAACTCAATTGCGTCATCTGAAATGTCTTGACTTAGCAGATCGGTCAAGCCTACTCTGAGCTTGAAAGGTCGGCCACTGTTGTACAGAAGTCATATTTGTCTGACTTGAATTATTTCCAACAATTCTTAAGATGCATTCGTTTTGATTTTGTACTGATTCTAGTTTGTTTCTGACATCTTACAGAAACTAAATGGAGAATGTAAGCTCTAAATTGGTTCAAGCACAGACGTACACAGTTCTGCCCCAATGGCACCAAATGCTGGGGTTCCGAGGCTTGCTCCTCCTGCACAGGGTCCTGCAGTGGCCTAAGTGGAAAAGCCAGAGAAGTTCAATGGGATCTTCTCCAAACGCTGGCAGCAGAAGTTGCTATTCTTCTTGACTGCCATGGGATTGGCCTCGTTTCTGACCGAGGACCTGCCTGTGGTGGATCCTGAGGAGGACTAGACCCAGAATATGGAACACAAACTTTTTGTTGAAGTATGGAACTTCAACAACTATGTTTGCTTGAGACATATTATGGGGTGCTTGGACAACTCCTTGTATGGCTTGTACTGCACATATAAGACGTCAAAGTCTTTGTCGCATGCTTTGGAAAAGAAATACTGTATGGAAGATTCCGGCACGAAAAAATTTATTGTCCGTAAATTCCTAGATTTCAAAATGTCAGATTCTCGCACTGTTGTTTCTTAAGTTGAGGAACTTAGATGTTGGTAACTGAAATGGAAGGGGAGGACATGTTGCTCAGTGAATCTTTCGTGGTGGCTGCAGTGATTGAGAAACTACCTCTTTCATAGAGGAAATTTAGAAGATATCTCAAGCACAAGAGAAATGAGATGACATTGGAAGATCTGCTTGTCCGGCTCTGCATAAATGAAGATAATTGCAGAGCTAAGAGAAAGCCACATACAAATGCTGGTAAGCCCAAGGCACGTGTTGCAGAGGCCAAGAAAAAGACGGGTCAACTTGGGGTGAACAAGAAAGGCAAGCAGATCGCCAAGAAGTTCACCGAAAAATGCTACAACTGTGGCATTCAGGGACATGTCAGCAATGAGTGCCGAAGGCCTAAGAAGAAGCAAACCAAGGCAAAGGCGAACATCGTTGATGCCATGGATGATCTGAACCTCTATGCGGTGGTCTCAGAGTGCAACACTGTGGGGAATATGCGCGAATGGTGGCTCGATACAGGCGCCACGAGACATGTCTGCTCCAGCAGAGAGATGTTCACGGAGCACCAGACCGGAAACAATAAACAACTTTACATAGAGAACTCGGCCTCATCGAAGATCGAAGGCGAGGGCAAAGTTGTTCTGAAGCTGACCTCAGGGAAGCATATGACTCTGCAGAATGTGTTTACAATTGACATCTATTATCCTCTTTTCAAATATATATACACACACGTACACATATTCAATGTTTATGTACGCATATGTAATTATGCATACGTATGCATGTATGTATCACATGTACATACACTAGGAATTAATCGTCCATAATCTGAGTATTATGTTTACAAGTCCAATATAGAACTTAAAAACCAAGAGTAAACGAGCCAGGAATTTTATTATTGTGAAACAAATCTAAACTGACCTTATTATTGAAAAATGTTTGATGATACAGCAATTAATTGACAATTAGGTTCGGACAGCTAGACTTTAATCCGTGACATATCCTGGCAAATATTAATACTTAATCGAGATTACAACCAATTAGATTGTTTGCTTTGCAAGTCTCCAACCTACTTTTGCACAAGATGACATGTATGTTTTCTTTCTTTTTTTCTCTTGTCGTAGACGGTAGCTTTGTATTTTTAAAACAAAAGTTCAAATCTCTGACTCTGACACTCTAATGTTTCAGTCATATAAAATTGTATATGTTGGAAAAGTACCTTAAAGTACTTTAAAATGTGCTCCAAACTTATATAAAAATATGTGTGCTGTTGTTTGGGAGTTTGATTGATGATTTGAACACTTTAAACTTGAAAGAAATCACTTGGATCGATCCATGTGTGAGTTGGATCGACCCAAGTGAAAGCTGAAATGAAGTTGAGTGTTCTGTTAGACATAGATCGATGACATCGATCGATTGAAGTGACATCGATCGATCACATTGATCGATCTATGTGGTCAAGAAGCAAAGCTGAAAGTTTCTGTTCAACATCGATCGATGGCATCGATCGATCGAAGTGACATCGATCGATGACACCGATCGATCGATGTACCAAAAGACAGAACTCTTCACTTTGAATTGCATCTTTTGATCCAAGAATCATCTCCTTTCATTTGTAAACGTTATTCAACTAACTTGGAGGTGTAGTAAACTGCTGAAATAGGTTTTCAAAGTGTGTTTTCATCTAACCTTAGGCCTGTAAATAAAGGACTTGGCTATTTTAAATAAGATACAACAACTTTGCAAAATTGTGTAGTTTTCAGCAATCTTATTCTCTTCTTCTCCTCTACATTCAAACACTTCCCTTTTGCAAGTTCAATCCCTTTCTCGTAGAGTAAACGAACAAGGGAAGCCGTTAAATCCTGGGAAGCATCGTTTGTAATTCACCTTGCTCAATCGGTGGAGGCGAAATTGCTTTTAAGGACAGTATTTCTATCACGTCTCGGCAATCTTATTGTGTTGATATTGTTTGTTTGTCCATTCTCACTCAGTTTGTCTAACATTATACTCCGACACTCTAATGTTTCAGTCATATAAAGTTGTATGATGATGTAAATTAGAAACATGTAGTTTTTTAGATTGGTATGACATTAGTAGACAATCTGTACAAGCATTTCACTGCAAACTTGATTTGTAATCTAACATCCAATTGAATCGGATTCAAAGCTTTGGCCTTTAGACCCAAATGACAGTATTGTTCTTACGATGTGTATGTATTATAAAGGCCAAAATAACAGTATTGTTCTTACAATGTGTATGTATTATTTCGAAACTGTGTCTTTATGTAACAATGTGTCAATCCAAATAACAACTAAGGTATATGGCAGGCAACGGTATCTTTGTCTTTCGATGTGTTTTGCAATCCTGAACAGTTGGAATTTTTCCCAACACCTCTCTCCACTTAGTCCTCAACATCAAGTATATGAAGCTATCTGATTCTTACCTAATCAAGAGAGACAAATGACAAAACAGTACTAATTAATCAAAAATTTTCACTTTTCATGTCTCCCTGCAAGGGAAATTTCCTTTAATTCTAAATCAGAATAATGCCACACCCAGCTCATCATGACTGACAAAAATTAAATTGCACCAACCATGAGGTTAAATTTTAAATTCTCTATAAATATCTTGTTGAATGATTCATGTCATGTGATCCCCACATCCCTGGTTTAAATACTAATTTGTTTGTTTGAATATTTCTACCTAAAGTCCTATTCATCGGAAAATAGGTCGCTTCCAGAAAACAAACACCGAAAGTTAACAAGGGAGACCCATGTCAAATAGAGCATCACGATAGAAAAGGCCAAAAAGGTAAAAATCTCATTAATTATAATTGAATACTTTTTTTAACTTTCGATAGATATTGGTTAATTAGACGCACTGATGAAGTCGGATCTTCACCAGGTGGATCGGAGGCGATTCTTATGGTATGCCGTCAGCTCTCCGTTAGGGTTCGCCTTTGGAACATGAGAAGGAAAGGTAACGTTAGAGGCCCAGGGTCAATGCCCTGGGGAAAACCCTCCGACGCTCAGGTCAATTGCAGACATTTTAGTGTATAGCTTATACTGGAATTCAAAGGTTGTAAAGAACCTGTTTAGAACTCTCTTTCAGAGAGGGTGGATGTTTATGTGGGTCGGCTGAGGCGTAGTTCTGGCTGAGCCGAGATGGTGGAGTCTCAGAGGTCACTTAGACTTAAAGTGGCTTAAAATAGACTTGGGCCGAATCCCTTACTTCGAGGGAGGAAGCTTTATTTATAGCTGTCGAAGCTGAGAGCTGCGTGGCTCAGAGCGAAGGTGGTGATGGCACCTGGCTGTCTAGGTGGCAGTTCTGGCTTGCATGATCGCCACGCGGCAGCTAAAAGTTGCTGTGCTGGCATGTCTCCTCTATATGGTTGACATGTGGAGGTGAGTGGCTGAGTCACTGTCAGTCTTAGTCTGCATGAAGGCTAAGTGGTACCACGTGTTGAGCTAGGAAGCCAAGCTTGCTGAGTGGCAGGAGTCTACTTAAGCATGCTATGGCCGAGCTGAAGTGCTTCATGGGCGGTGCAGCCAAGAAGGCAGGAAGAGCAAGGAACTCTGCCGAGTCGAGCTGAGCAGGTCAACCAATATAGACTTGGCTCGTCGCATGTACTCTGATCAGATCGAGTGGTGGCCGGGTTACCCTGACTTCGGCCCTTGGCCGAGCTGACCATGGTCCGAGGTGGGACTTACGTTGACCGTTATTGACTAACTTGAGAGTCTCGTCTTATCTAGAAGTCATATAGGTTGACTGTTATTGACTAACTTGAGAGTCTCCTCTTATCTAGCAGGTGAACTTTGGTCTCATCACTTTGCCACCAGATTAGTTTGGCCAAGCCGACCAGAGAGGGCAGGCTAATCGATTTAGAGCTTTCAATGCCCCGTACTGACAAGCAATGACGTGTCTTCTTTTGGTCGGGCAATAACTGGCCTTTAAGGCTGGCACAGACTGCCAAGCGTCAGTTGCCTTTTTCTTTCGGCGATTGAGAGTCTCGAGGATGGGACTTACGAAGAGTCCTCGGGATCAAAAATCCAGGGCTTTAAATAGAGATCGCCTAGCAAAGTGCTAGGATTTCATTTCCTTCCTGCGTCGTCTATCTCCTCCTTCATCTGGTTTCTTCTTCTGCTCCTTGCTCTGGCCATTTCTCTCCACTTACTTTTACCACGACTTCTGCGTCTGATTCACAGAATATATCTGAAGCCGCGTCTTATGCTGGCAGTGATGGAGGAAATTACAGTTCTTCATCATCGTCGGAGCGGACGGTTGCCACTGACGATCGTCTATTGGCAAGGCTACATAACGCTGCTGGCGGCTATGTTAGGCCCAACAAAAGTGCTCAGCCTAGTAGGGCCATCACTGTGATTGACTCCTTGCCGGAACAAGGGGAGGCTGCTCCTGCTCCGGTGACTGTGACTCCTCTGGCTCTGTTGAGGGTCTTCATCTTTGTAGATGGGGGTAATTCATAGAGGCCCATCGTCTGCCCAGGTACAAGGGTCTTTCTGCACTTTTTCCGAGGCCGAGCTCAGTCGGATCTACGAAGTGTATGGGATTGATCTGTATCGTTTTAGCCCACTGTTGCCTCTTCCTGGACAGACAGCCAATGATCTTCCGATGGTTTATGAGGTTGTCTACGAGGAATATTTCAAATCTGCGTTTAGCCTGCCAGTCCCTGAAGCTTTGACCCGCATTCTGCAATCTTACAATCTCAGATTGCCCCAAATAAAACCCAATGGTCTGAAGATTATACTTTGCTTTTCCCTTTTCTTGAGGGTCATTGAGTCTCGGTTCGATCTCAGAGTCTTCAGGGGTCTATTTTCCTGTAGATCCTCTGGTAGCTGGTATTATTTTAGCAAACGAGCTCCTACCAGCGAGTTCAATTTTTCTACAAATGAAGGGTAGATTTTTTTATATTAAGAGAGATAGATTGCCCAAGTGGGATGTTTGGAAGTCTGGGAAGGCAGATAATTTGAAGCCAGGCCCAGAGTTTTGTGATGAGGTAGCTAGGTTGCAGACTCTGCCTAAAGTCATAGATTGGCACAAGGTGGACGCAGCAATTTTGGAGGAAGCCGGCCTTGGTCATCTAGCCTCTAGTTCCAATTTTCGGCCTCTTTTCCCAGAAAATTTAGAGATAGTCAGGGGTAGGTCTCTGTTTACTTGCAATTTCTACGTTTATTTACCTTTCAATTAGTAAAGGTTTTTGTGTTCTGTGCAGGTTCAATGGCTCCTGGAGGTGGCCAATTTTCGTCCCGAGTTGCCGAGGTGGCAGCTCGTAAGAAATCCCAAAGCCCCAGGAGGGAACCTGTGGCCGACCCTGCTCCTGTTGAAATTCTTCCCCTGTAGAAGATGTTCTCATGGCTAAGACGAGAACTGAGGCTCTCTTGGGGGAAGTTGCTGTAGGTCAACCTGTCCCTATTATGTCCGAGTCTGCTGAACGAGGTACTTTAACTTCATCATTTTCCACTCTTATTCTGCCGAGTGTTGATGATAACCTTTGTCCTTTGATGTGTTTCTGCAGCTCTGCCGATTGTGGAAGCAATGGATGAATCAGCTGAGACGTCTCCTTGGATTTCGGTTCTTGCCAAATCCGAGCAGTCCTCTGATGCAGTTGAAGGTTCCAGCCTGAGGAAGAGGCACCGAGGCAAGGACTCGGCTGTTCTAGAAGCTGCAACTCCAATCCCACAGCCCAAGCAGCCGAAGCTGATCCTTGGGGAGTCCACTGAGCAGGATTCTGTTGCTAACCCCGCCACAGCCAGGCGGTTGAACAACCTGATGGTCCTTCAGCTTGACCGTCAGAGATTCTTTGCTGCTTTATGGGAGCATCTCGGCGATGCTTATCACAGCAATCTTGCATTGTTAAGTAATTCCTTAGAGCATTTCTTAACTGAATAACAACACCAATTTTTAATTTTTTGCTGAGCAGATCCGAGCCCAGCAACTTGAAATTTATGCTCGATGAGAAGAGCTGAATAAAGCCCTCAAGGTCAAGACTCAATATCTTGAGGATGCTACCAAGATCATGGCCGAGTAGGCCAAAGAGATTGCGGCGCTGAAGTTGGAGAACTCTACTCTTCGAGAGGGGAAGGAAGAGGCTGACACGAAGTGGGCCACTTCTAAATCCAAAGTGGATGAGTTAGAAGACAAGGTTGCTAACCTGGAGTTCTCATCAACTCAGGCCTTGTCTGAAGTGGAATCTCTGCAGAAGGATAGGGATGTTGGGCTTCAACGTGAGAAGGACTTGGAGCAGCAATTGGCTCAACTGCCTCAGCAACTGGCGGAAGCTAAAGCTGAGGCAGTGGCAGAATTCAGGAGGTCCAAGCTCTTTGAAGAAAATCTGATACTTCTGCAGGGCTCGCCCATGCAGATGGGCCGGACCCAGGCAATTGATGTCTGCTCGGAGGTCTGCCCCCAGTTGAAAAGAAGACCCCAGAGTGACTCAACTTTATAGTTCAACTGCAGAGCTGGATTTTGATTCTCAATTTGAACAGTTTCTGAACGGGGCAGATCTGAGGGAGGCTGAAGAATAAACTTAGGTTTTTTTTGTAATAGGGCTGAATAGACTTGTAGCATCTTTGTACTTGAAACTTTTTAATGAAAATTTCAAAGTGTTGAAAACCTTGCCTTTTGTACTTCAGCTCTTTACTTTCAGTGTATTTTCTATTCTGCTCCTCCATTCAGAATTTTTTGTAAGCAATCTCTTTGAACCAAGTTTTCAAACTTGTTGTTGCCGAGATTCGATGTCGGCTCTGCACTTGGCAGATTTCTCATGCTGCATACAGTTCCAATAAAATAAACTAAGTTTGCAAACTTTAAGTTCAAAATAAACCTGTTATCCTGCTAGGCTGAGCTAAATTTTAGAGTAAGGATGAGGCCTGCTGAGCTATCGAGCTGAGCTGGTAGACTTGACCTGTTTTAGCCGAAGGCAGGCTAAACAATGTCTGAAACGATAACTTATAATTAATCTACAGAAATTCCTTAGTTGCCACAAGGCCTGCAGTGGCGTCATTCTCTGCTCGGCTATTCTGGTCTGGACAGTAACTTGGCCATTTTGACTCGAGAGTTTTGAATCTAAGAACTTGTCTCCAATTAAGCGAAAGGCTATTGAGTCGAGCCGAGTCTATAAGGCCGATATTTTCCTTGTAGCGGCCGAGATAAGATTGTACGGCCCAGGTTTCCCTTGTAACGGCCGATTTAGATCCCCTTAAAATCATAAGGCAGAGGATTGAGACCACTTAGGTTATAGCCGAGACATGAAACCTGTCACGTCTGGAGTTTCCTTAAAACCATAGGCAGAGAACAGAGGTGACCATTTAGGCCACTATACCGGAGGTGCGAAGCCTGTCGCATCCGGGGGCTCCCTTAATACAATAAGGCAGAGACCAAATAGTTGAGCCCCCAACGCGGAAGGGCGTTTTGTCTGAGCCGAGGTCCTCTTAAACCTATACGGCAGAGGCCTTGAGAGAATCAAGGTAAACCCCTGACAAACCTTAAGACCGAGGCCCACCGTAAGGCAGATATGCACGCCGAGGTGAACCCCTAACAAGCCTTAAGACCGAGGTGAACCTTTTCTGCCATCAGGTGCAAAACATATCGAATCCTTAATCTTATGAGCCATAAGAGAGAAGTCACATAGATGGAAAAGTTTGTGTCCTGAGTCCCTTCATGAGCCACAAGGCAGAGATCGGCTAAGCGCGAATCTTGTTGGGGCCCCAATTCTGTTACGAACCATAAAGTGGACGTCTAGGTAAGCAAAGAACTTCTTACGATCTAGATGAATCTCCTCGTGAACAATAAGGTGAAGGATCAATAATTAAGCCTCAAACATAGGCTAAATGCCAGATAGAATGGTAGGCCGAGCTGAGCTGGGCCAGAAATATGAATAGAATGACGGGATGTCCATGCCTCGTTTTCCGAGATGAATCCTAATTTACATCTGGTCGGCTCATTTTCAACATCAAATTTGGAACAAATATCAAGGAAGCATTAGCTTTAAGATATACATGTACGTACAAAAAGCTTTGGGTACATGCGGGGGAATTGAACTATGATCCACAGGGTTGACGACCTTCGCTCTCAGGTCAGCCTTATCAGTTCAGAACTCTACCGCATCTGCCCAGCCATATCTGGGTCTTCATCTTCAGGTGGCCGACGTCTGTGATCATGATGAGGCTGAGGAGCAGCCCCCTAATGAGGAGCTTGCACAAGGTGCCCTTAACCATAAGGGGCCTTTGACAAGGAGCCAAACTAAGAGGATCAATTGTCTTCATGTTGGTTTTGATGTTGGCTCCTTTCTAACCAAACATGTGCAAGATGAACCAATGAACGTTCCTCCTAAATGGGTGCTCATTGTTGAGCTTAGGAACTGATTATCCAATGATTTTCAATGTCAATAAATAAGTTAAAGGGTTGGTGGGAGGGCAGGATAGTCAGTCCGCTTGTTGGTGCCGTTTCTGTGGCTTTTAGTTGCTCCTTTCTTTTGATTCTTTTAAAGTTTGTTTTAGAATACTTATGTTTGGTGTATGAGTGTGATTTGTAGGTGTTATAGGTCTTGGATCAAACGCCTTGGGCTTTGGAAAGGAAGGCTTCTCAGATTTGGACCAAGCTTGTCCATACAAGGCTGTTTTGTGGTTTTGGGCTATCAAGTGAGATTGGGTGTGCATGGGACCAGCTGGAACTTGAAGTAGACTTAATTTAGAGCATCTTTCATGTTTTGGGTTTTGTCAAAATCAGTCCACAAAAATAGTTACAAGAGTTGCAAGGAAGAAGTCCAAAACAAGCCCAATTGTGCAAATTAGGGTTTTCGGTCTTCTTGAGAGTGTGGCAGCCGCATCTTATCATTAAATGCAATTAAGAGACCTTCTAGAATGTCATAAATCAGATTGGGATGATTGGAAATGAATTATGGAGTCATAATTGAAGATTTGGGGCATGTAAGGAGATAATTCAAGTGAGAGAAAGTTACCAAAGTTAGCAAATCTGATCTTGTGTCACAATGGGGGCTGAATGGCGTGTATTGAAGGCACATGGATACACAAGGCAAGTTCTAGAAGGATGGTTAATGAGGCAATAAGTGGTGATTGAGACAATAAGTGTGGATTTGCCAAGAGAGAGAAACTTACCTAAAATAACAAATCAGATTTGCATCTCAAGGAAGGAAATGGCGCAAGCATTGAGGCTCCAAGATGCACCTAGACGTTTTTTGGGTTGGCCAACAAGACTTGTAATCAAATATATTGATCACTTATCATTTGTTTTGGGTAGCTAGACTATTTTCGCACCTTTGAGACTAGAACCATACGGTTTTTGTATTGTCTTTGTTCTTGAGTTCTTGAATAAAAGTTTGTGTTTTTCCTTTGGTTTACACATATCTAAATCAAGGCTAGACCTAATTAAGGATTGTGTGTTCCTTGTTGGTGATCCACAATCCAAGGATTAGGAGTGACTGGTTGGATTGGACGGATTGAAACACATAACAACCAAACGAATTTGGAGGCTTGAAGGGAAGGTGGTTGCTTGGCACCATTGTCCATCACATTCAAGGCTTGAGGGACGTTTGGAGAGTGAAGAAAGATCGGGACAACATCAAAATACGAACCATATTCGTATCAAGTGGTATCAGAGCTCTCGTTTATCTTCATCTCAAATATCTTTTCTTGTGTCATTTGCGTCATTCTTGTTCTTCTCATCCCCGTCTTCAAATCTTCATCTATTCATCCATTTTTTTTTGTGTCATTCTTGTTATTCTCAATCATTCAAAAAAAAAACGTTTCTTTTCAGAAACAAAAACAAAGATTGTTCTTTTCTTCAGTTCAACAAAAAAAAAACCACAAAAAAAAGGCTTCATCTTTTGCATCAATATTGATCACCTATCATTAAAGATCTCATCTTCAACACACTTAATCATAGGATCATTGTTGTTTGCATTGAATAGGATTTAACTCCATCTAAAATCAGCCCAAGGCCTAAAAGAAGATACCTTTGAGTCAAACACCTTGTTGTTATCGAAGCTTTTAATTAAATTTGCTTGTGTGATATTGAATACAAGTTTGTTTGTTTTGGTTGTATTGGTATCCAAGGAAAATCTGTTTTCTACTAAACATCCATACAAACAAAAAAAGAATCATCTTTCCTACACATAAGCAGTCTATTCAAGCATACACAACTGATTCTTGCAAAAGCAAACAAAGGTTGCAACAAGGCTGATTTGGACGTTAAAAAAAAGGAAAAGAAAACGTGCACAAAAAAAAAGAAAAGAAAAGTGCACAAGCGAAAGGAAGAGAAAAGAAGTTCCTTTTGTACAAAAGTTCCATCTTTTTGCATCTACTATCCAAGTTGACAAAAGCAAAAAAAGAAAAGAAGCAAAACAAAAACCGTGTGTTTGACCCCAAAACAACACACATAAAACCTTCAATTCTCAACCTTGGATACACATTCATACTATCAATCAAAGAGCTTGCATTTGATATTGCATAAGTTGGTTTAATTAAAGATTGCCCAGGACAACCCCTAGCAATTCTTTGGTTCAGCCAACTACATCACTTTTTGGTTTCTTGTTTCTTTGAATCATAGTTATTAAGTGTGTTTAAATTGTGCTCTAAACTTCTTGAAGCTGTTTTACCACTTGTTGATCAATTGGTGTTTTGAAGGCAAAAGAAGCTTGCAAGGACAGAAAACAAAGCAGATTGTGGTTAGCCAATTTGGGACCTTCCTTAAGAGGTTCTGGCTCAAGATTGGCCAAGGAAAACACTTGAGCAATTGAGAGAAAACAAGGGAGGACAAAAAAGGCCAAATAGATTTTCGTTTTCCTTATTGTTTTCGCTAACAACTCACTTTTGTTTCTTGTGTTAGTTTTCTTCTTTTATTGTTTGTGATAGCGTTTCAGGTTGCCATGGATGGTTCAAACGGTACCCAAGGAGGAGGAGACAAAGTGGAATATTCAATGGAAAAGATTGCACAGATGCTTAGTAATATGCAATCTAGGATGGATGAGTGGGAAGCAAGGATGACATCCAACACACCTCCTACCCAAGAACAGCCCCCACCTCAAAACCAAGGCCAAACATCCCGTGGAACTGAACCTAAGGGGTCCACAATCATGGGAGGTAGAGGAGGAGCAAGGGGTAGAGGAGATAGGAGGCAAGGAATGAGACAACAACCTGTTAGGGAGGAATGGAATGATTACTATGAAGAGGAAGAGGTTGAGGAGGTATACCCAAGGCCTCAAGGCCGAATGCAACCTAGGAGGCATGTGCCTCAAGAGGATGATTATTTGAAAACCAAAATAAACATTCCACCCTTTTATGGCAAAAGTGACCCTGAAGCCTACATTGAGTGGGAAAGAAAAGTTGACATGATCTTTTCCTATACCAACTATACTGAGTTGCAAAAAGTGAGATATGCAAGTATAGAGTTCTTGGATTATGCCTTGATTTGGTGGGACCAAACTCAAAGTATAAGAAGAAGGACTAGACAACCAACAATTGGAACTTGGGATGACATGAAATATGAGATGAGAAAGAAATTCATTCCAGAATCTTACGAGAGGTCCATGTTCCAAAAGTTGCAATGCCTAACTCAAGGAAATAAAAGTGTGGATGAATACTTTAAAGAGTTAGAAAGTTTGTTGATAAAAACTGATACTGAAGAAACTGAGGAGGCAACCATGGCTCGGTTTTTGGGAGGTCTTAATAGGGAGATTGGGTTTCAACTTGAACTCACTACCTATGTTGATCTAAATTCCATGGTTCACAAAGCTGAGAAAATTGAGCGGCAACTAAAGGTACGTTCTTCTACTAGTGGATTTGGTCTTAGAACTAATGCTTCTTCTATTTCTAAAGTGCAGCCTAGGTCTAATGGCAATGGAGGGGCACGGACAAGTTCAAACACATTCGGCCAAAACAGTTCTAACACTCCAAATAAACCACACTTCACTCAAAGGACCAATGGTGCAAATCAAGGTCAAAATGACAAAGGCAAAGGCAAGGCAACCGCAAACCCTCCAAGGACAAGGGAGATTGAGTGTTTTAAATGTAGAGGGAGAGGGCATTATGCAAGGGACTGCCCTAATGCCAAGAAAGTGTTGTACCTTGAGGAAACTAATGAATTCTATTCAGAAGAGGAGGAAGAAGAAGCAACAAAGGAGGAGTACCAAGAGGACTCAGCTGAGGAGGTAAAGAGTGATGAAGAGGGTGCATATAAGGACTTTCTTGTGGTAAGAAAAGCCTTAAGTGCACACATGAAGGAGGAAGAAGAAAACTTGCAAAGGGAGAACATTTTCCACATCCATTGTTTGGTAAAAGGCAAAACTTGCACTTTAATTATTTATAGTGGTTCTTGTGCTAATGTTGCGAGTATTGAACTTGTTAGAAAGTTAGATTTACCTATGATTGATCATCCCCATCCCTATAGGTTATCTTGGCTAAATGATTGTGGTGAGATTCATGTGTCTAAGCAAGTTCTGATTTCTTTATCTATTGGTGGCTACAAAGATGAAATTTTGTGTGATGTAGCTCCTATGCATGCTAATCATATTTTGTTAGGTAGGCCTTGGCAATTTGACAAGCATGTTATTTATGATGGTAGATTGAACATGTATGCTTTTACTTTTAATGGCAAAAAGTTTAAGTTACATGCATTGTCTCCACATAAAGTTTATGAGGATGCTAAGAGGATGAAGAAGAACCATTCAGATCCTAAGGAAAAGGAGGCTGAAAAAAGGTTCTTAGAGGTTCTTAAAAAGGAGAGAAGAAGCCTATTGGAGGCCACAAACTCCTCGGCCAAGGGTACACAACCCACGGCCCAAATCAATCCACCCTCACCCACGGCTCAAACACTTTCACAAGCATCCACCTCACAAATTTCACATCCACCTAAGAAGCATGCTTTCTTTGCAAAATCTCGTGAAGTTACACATGTATTGTATGATAATAAAACTGTTTTGGTGATGCTTTACAAAGATAGTGTTGAATGCTTGTATTCTAAGAATGACTTACCATCTACCTTGCCTAGTGGTGTTGTTTCTTTGTTGGAAGAATTTGCAGATTTGTTTCCCGAGGAGGAACCACATGGGTTGCCACCTTTAAGAGGGATTGAGCACCACATTGACTTTATTCCAGGGGCTGTCCTACCTAATAGGCCAGCTTATAGGGCCAATCCGGAGGAAACAAAGGAAATACAAAGGCAAGTGGAGGATCTCTTAGCCAAAGAGAAGGTAAGGGAAAGTATGAGCCCAAGTGCAGTTCCAGTCATCCTTGTCCCGAAAAAGGATGGCACTTGGAGGATGTGTACAGATTGTAGGGCCATCAACAAAATCACTGTAAAGTATAGGTATCCCATTCCTAGACTTGATGATATGCTTGATATGTTGCATGGTTCACAATGGTATACGAAAATTGATTTGAAAAGTGGTTATTTTCAAGTGAGAATAAGAGAGGGTGATGAATGGAAAACAGCTTTTAAAACTAAATTTGGATTGTATGAATGGTTAGTTATGCCTTTTGGGTTAACTAATGCACCTAGTACATTCATGAGGCTAATGAATGAAGTTATGAGAGCTTTTATTGGGAAGTTTGTTGTGGTTTATTTTGATGACATCTTGATCTATTCTAAGTCCTTAGAAGAGCATTTAGATCACATAAGGGCTGTTTTTGAAAAGCTAAGAAAAGAAAAACTTTATGCTAACTTTAAGAAATGTTCTTTTTGTTTGGACAAAGTTGTTTTTCTTGGTTTTGTAATCAGTTCTGCAGGGATTGAAATGGATCAAGACAAGGTGAAATCCATCCTTGAATGGCCTACACCAAAGAGTGTGGGAGAAGTGAGGAGCTTTCATGGTTTGGCAGGTTTTTATAGGCGGTTTGTCAAAGACTTTTCAACCGTAGCCGCACCATTGAATGAGATAGTCAAGAAAGAGGTTGGATTCCATTGGGGGGAAGCCCAACAAAGGGCGTTTGATGAGCTTAAAAGACGTCTCACTACAGCACCTATCTTGAAGTTGCCAAACTTTGATGATACATTTGAGGTAGAGTGTGATGCAAGTGGCGTGGGAATTGGAGCTGTTCTAACCCAAGGTAAGCATCCTATTGCTTATTTTAGTGAGAAGTTGAAAGGGGCTGCATTGAACTATCCTACTTATGATAAGGAGTTGTATGCTTTAGTAAGGTCCTTACAAACTTGGCAACACTACTTGCAACCCAAAGAGTTTGTCATTCATACTGATCATGAAAGTTTGAAGTACCTTAAGAGTCAAGGAAAACTGAATAAGAGGCATGCAAAGTGGGTTGAGTTTATTGAGCAATTTCCTTATGTCATTAAGTATAAGCAAGGAAAAGATAACATAGTTGCTGATGCTTTGTCTAGAAGGTATACTTTGATTACTAAGTTGTCTTCACACTTGCTTGGCTTTGAATTTGTTAAGGAATTGTATAAGGATGATTCTGATTTTACTTCCATTTATGATGCATGTGTTGATTCTCCTTTTGGTAAATTCTATTTGCATGATGGCTATTTGTTTAAGGAGAAACGATTATGCATTCCTAAGGGATCAATGCGTGAATTGTTGGTTAAGGAAGCACATGGGGGCGGGTTGATGGGACACTTTGGAGTTTTTAAAACTTTAGAAACTTTAAAGGAACATTTCTTTTGGCCTCACATGAAATCAGATGTTGCAAAGGCTTGTAGTAGTTGCATCACTTGTAGGCAAGCTAAGTCCAAAGCACAACCTCATGGTTTGTACACACCCTTGGACGTACCTAGTGCACCTTGGGAGGACATTTCTATGGACTTTGTTCTTGGCTTACCTAGATCAAAAGGTGGTAGAGATAGTGTCTTTGTTGTGGTAGACAGATTCTCTAAGATGGCACACTTTATTGCTTGTCACAAAGTAGATGATGCTTCCTACATTGCAAATCTATTCTTTAAAGAAGTTGTTAGGTTGCATGGCATGCCTAAAACAATTGTTAGTGATAGGGACAGTAAATTCTTGAGTCATTTTTGGCGTGTGCTTTGGAGCAAGTTGGGAACTAAGCTTTTGTTTTCTACTACTGCACATCCACAAACAGATGGCCAAACTGAAGTGGTAAATAGGACCTTGTCACAAATGTTGCGTGCGTTAATCCAAAGCAATCTGAAAAATTGGGAAGAATGTTTACCACACATTGAGTTTGCTTACAATAGGGCTGTTCATAGTGGGTCTTTGTATTCCCCTTTTGAAGTTGTCTATGGTTTTCTACCCCACTCCCCACTTGATTTGTTGCCTATTCCAATTGATGAGCGTACTAGCATGGATGGTAAACAACGAGTTGAAATGATCAAAAAGTTGCATGAAAAGGTTAAACTCCAACTTGAAAAAAAAATAGACAGTATGCCAAACAAGCTAACAAGCATAGACGAGATGTTGTGTTTTATCCTGGAGATCTTGTTTGGTTGCATTTAAGGAAGGAACGGTTTCCTAAGGAGAGGAAGTCCAAGCTTATGCCTAGAGGAGATGGACCTTTTAAGGTCATTCAAAAGATTGGTCCAAATGCTTATGTGCTTGATCTTCCTCAAGACAGGTATGGTTCAGTTTCCAACACCTTCAATGTAAGTGATCTTTCCCCTTTTGAGCATTTTTATCTTGATGATTCGAGGGCGAATCCTTTTGAGGAGGGGGGGATTGATGAGGCTGAGGAGCAGCCCCCTAATGAGGAGCTTGCACAAGGTGCCCTTAACCATAAGGGGCCTTTGACAAGGAGCCAAACTAAGAGGATCAATTGTCTTCAAGTTGGTTTTGATGTTGGCTCCTTTCTAACCAAACATGTGCAAGATGAACCAATGAACGTTCCTCCTAAATGGGTGCTCATTGTTGAGCTTAGGAACTGATTATCCAATGATTTTCAATGTCAATAAATAAGTTAAAGGGTTGGTGGGAGGGCAGGATAGTCAGTCCGCTTGTTGGTGCCGTTTCTGTGGCTTTTAGTTGCTCCTTTCTTTTGATTCTTTTAAAGTTTGTTTTAGAATACTTATGTTTGGTGTATGAGTGTGATTTGTAGGTGTTATAGGTCTTGGATCAAACGCCTTGGGCTTTGTAAAGGAAGGCTTCTCAGATTTGGACCAAGCTTGTCCATACAAGGCTGTTTTGTGGTTTTGGGCTATCAAGTGAGATTGGGTGTGCATGGGACCAGCTGGACCTTGAAGTAGACTTAATTTAGAGCATCTTTCATGTTTTGGGTTTTGTCAAAATCAGTCCACAAAAATAGTTACAAGAGTTGCAAGGAAGAAGTCCAAAACAAGCCCAATTGTGCAAATTAGGGTTTTCGGTCTTCTTGAGAGTGTGGCAGCCGCATCTTATCATCAAATGCAATTAAGAGACCTTCTAGAATGTCATAAATCAGATTGGGATGATTGGAAATGAATTATGGAGTCATAATTGAAGATTTGGGGCATGTAAGGAGATAATTCAAGTGAGAGAAAGTTACCAAAGTTAGCAAATCTGATCTTGTGTCACAATGGGGTCTGAATGGCGTGTATTGAAGGCACATGGATACACAAGGCAATTTCTAGAAGGATGGTTAATGAGGCAATAAGTGGTGATTGAGACAATAAGTGTGGATTTGCCAAGAGAGAGAAACTTACCTAAAATAACAAATCAGATTTGCATCTCAAGGAAGGAAATGGCGCAAGCATTGAGGCTCCAAGATGCACCTAGACGTTTTTTGGGTTGGCCAACAAGACTTGTAATCAAATATATTGATCACTTATCATTTGTTTTGGGTAGCTAGACTATTTTCGCACCTTTGAGACTAGAACCATACGGTTTTTGTATTGTCTTTGTTCTTGAGTTCTTGAATAAAAGTTTGTGTTTTTCCTTTGGTTTACACATATCTAAATCAAGGCTAGACCCAATTAAGGATTGTGTGTTCCTTGTTGGTGATCCACAATCCAAGGATTAGGAGTGACTGGTTGGATTGGACGGATTGAAACACATAACAACCAAACGAATTTGGAGGCTTGAAGGGAAGGTGGTTGCTTGGCACCATTGTCCATCACATTCAAGGCTTGAGGGACGTTTGGAGAGTGAAGAAAGATCGGGACAACATCAAAATACGAACCATATTCGTATCAGATTAGGTCAGCACCTTTCATCAGGAGGAGGCTGAGTGAAGTCCAGTCTGTTGTGCAGCCTTGACCTAGGTTATAGTAGCGCTCTAGATAACCTAGTTCAATTAGGAGCTCAATATCTTGGGTGAGCTGCCTACAGTCCTCTGTATCATGCCCAATATCATGATGAAAAAGGCAGTACAGTTGGGGATCCCTCTTATGGATGGGCCCGGATAAGGGCTTGTGATCTCTTGCTAGGCTCCTTCCTCATAGCAGATAGAATATGGGCCTTGGAGGCCAACAGGGACACCCTTTCCTTGCCTCGGCCCCCCAGCCTCAGATGAGCAGCGCGTTTTTCATGAGGTGGGGCTCTACCTCCTTGTCAATTTCTCTGCCATGTCTGAGTGGCAACAGCGCTTTCTGTGCACGTTTCAAATGATAATCCAAAGCTTCTAATGGCTCGGATGCGAGGTGTTGGTGGCTAGACCGCTGACCTGAGCGTTTGACCTCGGCCATGAACTCGCCTCGAGGTTCCGGATAGTATTGGGGGCGAGTTGGAGAATACTCCATGAGCTCTCTTCTCTGATGGGAGTAACTGGGATGGACTTTACTGGGTCCAGCAACGGGTGCTTTTCCCTTTATTTCTCTCACCACCGCCTAGAACATGCCGCGATTTTCGGCTACATATTGAGTAGCCCTCCTATGTTCCTCATAGGTAAAGTCAGCAGCAGGAGTAGATGATTCTGCTGGACCTGGGGAACCCTATTCCGATGGAAGTCGAGAACGCAGATGTCTCCGGGGGGGTCACAGGTCTTTTACCCCCTTTCTTACCATTCTTATCCATCTTCCTAGGGATGTATGACAGGCTTGTTGTTTAGAAGACCCTTCGAGGAATAATTTTATAAGAGACAGAGGTTCAGACCCTCTTTCTAGCGCCAGATGATGGAGTCGGATCTTCACCAGATGGATCAGAGGCGAACCTTGTGGCATATGCCGTCAGTTCTCCGTTAGGGTTCGCCTTTGGAACTTAAGAAAGAAAGGTAACGTTAGAGGCCCAGGGTCAATGCCCTGAGGAAAACCCTCTGGCGCTCAGGTCAGTTGTGGGCATTTTAGTATATATCTTATGCTGGAATCAAAGGTTGTAAAGAACCTGTTTAGAACTCTCTTTCAGAAAGGGTGGCTGTTTATGTGGGTCGGTTGAGGCGTAGTTCTGCCCGAGCCGAGATGGTGGAGTCTCAGAGGTCACTTAGTCTTAATGTGGCTTGAAATAGACTTGGTCCAAATCCCTTGCTTCGAGGGAGGAAGCTTTATTTATAGCTGTCGAAGCTGAGAGCTGCGTGGCTCAGAGCGAAGGTGGTGATGGCACCTGGCTGTCTAGGTGGCAGTTCTGGCTTGCATGATCGCCACGCAGCAGCTAAAAGTTGTTGTGCTGGCATGTCTCCTCTATATGGTTGACATGTGGAGGTGAGTGGCTGAGTCACTGTCAGTCTTAGTCTGCATGAAGGCTAAGTGGCACCACGTGTTGATATAGGAAGCCAAGCTTGCTGAGTGGCAGAAGTCTGCTTAAGCAAGCTGTGGCCGAGCTGAAGTGCTTCATGGGCGGTTCGGCCAAGAAGGCAGGAAGAGCAAGGAACTCTGCCGAGCCGAGCTGAGCTGGTCGGCCAGTATAGACTTGGCTCGTTGCATGTAATCTGATCAGATCAAGTGGTGGCTGGGTTACCCTGACTTCGGCCCCTGGCCGAGCTGACCCTGGTCCGAGGTGGGACTTATGTTGACCGTTATTGACTAATTTGAGAGTCTCGTCTTATCTAGCAGTCCTACACGTTGACTGTTATGACTAACTTGAGAGTCTCGTCTTATCTAGCAGGTGAACTTTGGTCTCATCACGCACCAAACACGTATGTGGTAATTTCGATAATGACATGTTGCTTAGGCGGATTAATGACAATATTTTTAAAGAAGAGAAAGGTTACTAATAAAAGCAACCTTAACCATTGTTTAAGACAATGGAGTAATGTTGTTGTTCTTTGCTACATATAACTAAACTCTAGACGTATATTATAATTTCGATAATGACATGTTGCTTAGGTGGATTGATGATAATATTTTTAAAGAAAAGAAAGGTACCAAGGAAAGCAGTGTTAGCCATTGTTTAAGGAACTATTTAGATATCGCTGGTCTTTGCTATATATGACTAAACCAAAGACGCATATTATAATTTCGATAATAACATGTTTAGGTGGATTTAGGGGTTGTTAATCAGACCAAACGGTTCGCGAACTGTTCGAGTTTGATTCGTATTCGGTTTGAGTTTGTTCATTAATATTACTTAAACGAGCCGAATTCGAACACCTATTTGGGTTCCTTTAGTTAAACGAGTCAAACTGTTCACTAACTGTTTGGCGCGTTTAAACAGTTATAGTGTTATCGAGCCGAACTCGAACCAATTTTAAAGCTCGTTTAGCTAAACGAACGGATTCGTTTAGCTAAATGAATTCGAATTCGAAAACCTAGTATTCAGGACTATTTAGCTATCGCTTGTCTTTGCTACATATGACTAAATACGGTTGTCTTCGATTAATTAATTAAGTTTTGTTTGATAATTAATAGAACTAAAAAATAAGCATCAATAGACCATATGATAAGTCAAGGACTAAATATACCAATCATCTCAATTTTCAAAATACAATAGAATTTGTAGAGTTACATATTAGAATATCTGCAGCTACATATATGGAGTTTTTGAATGATTTTTTTAAGATAAATCGAGTCGAGCATTTTTAAACTTTTTCGAACTCGAAATCGAACACGATCTTTAAATGCTATTCGATCTTAAACACGAGTTCGAATATCTTCAAATTCGAGTCAAACTCGAACATGGTTCGAGCCTATTCGATCAAAACTCCACGCAAACTTTTCGTTTTTTCTTTCTTTTGATAGACCCTTGCAATCTTTGCATAGTTGTAAATGAATTGCATAGCTAACAATTGGGTAACAATACAAGGAAATAAATCAAGTGAAGGATGTCTATTTGAAAATGATAATCAAAACAATAATAGAGATAATTCCCAGGATAGAATTATGGTGAATATCCGTAAATTAAGTATGGTATATAATATCGTAATTAGGGTTGTTCAACGAACCAAACCGTTCGCAAACTGTTCGAATTTGGTTCGTATTCGTTCAGTAATGGTCGGTAAACGAGCCAAATTCAAACAGGTGTTTGAGTTCGTTTACTAAAACGAGCCAAACTATTCGCAAACTGTTTGACTCGTTTAAAAAGTTATAGTGTTATCAAGCTGAACTCGAACCAATTTAAAGTTCGTTTAGCCAAACGAACCGAGTCGAACAGTTCGTTTAGCTAAACGAATCCGAATTCGAAAATCTAGTATTCTGTTCGGTTTGGTTCGTTAACACCCCTAATCGTAATATAGTGACCATTAACAATTTGTTCATAGTTTACAGTAAAGGGTTAACTGATCTTATGTAAAATCCATTTTTGACTAGCACTAATATAGTAATATGTACCAGAATTATCCTTTTGCAGGTCTCCTACCGCAACTAGTCTTCAAAGTTTTGACATGATAATTTTCCTAATGTTTCCTATCTCGAAATCTGTTGTCCTTGTTGCGGGGTAGAATGGTCAACATACAATAACTAACATGTTCAGTGAAAGGCATTGCCTAAAAATACTGGGTTATAACACACTGGCACAAAATGTAATGAACAAGTTAGGGGCTAACTTGAAAGTGTACGAGACGATTATGATAATAACCGCATTTTACCTTTGTGTCTCTTTCTTTTATTTTTATTTATTTATTTTTTTAGGATCTTGTGTCTGTTTAATCTCTTATTGTGTATACTCGCGAGACATTTTTTTTTTGAGAATTAAAGTTGTTTCATTCATTCAGTAGAAACAAATCTACATGGGTAGCAGAAATAACAGAAGGTGACGGGATTTTCCCCCAATCCTTGAGTGTACAAAAGGTGTGGCCTAATGACGCTAAGATATGTGCAGCATGGTTGCCGAAGCGCTTTACAAACGAAAACTTGACAGCGGAAAAACTGAGAGCTAAATGTCTAATACTTGACACGAGGTCCCCCTGATAGGAAAAGTCCTCGTCAGCCGAAAGAAGACGACGGTAAGCAACCAAGCAATCAGTTTCCAGGATAACGTTGTCAAGTCCAAAATGATGCGTATTCAGGAGTCCCAAAAATATGGCATTTAATTCCAAAATTTCAACTTCACAGTAAGGCAGATTTGGGCCTGAAAGGGCATGCAGGATGTGGCCATCAAAGTCGCGAAAGATGGCGCCAAAAGCAGAGAGGTCATTCTTTAAGGAGGCATCTACATTAATCTTTATAAAGGGTGGATCTGGGGGCCTCCATTTTATGTCCCACTGTGGTAGAGGGGAAGAGGATGTAGGGACATCAGAGGCCAAGAAATACGCATTCGTTTGGCTTTCCGCAGCATGAATTAGAGCTTGAGTCCGCACATTCTTTTTTTCAAAAATATAGGAGCATCGAGCCTTCCAAAGTTGCCAAATCAGATTGCAGAAGTGGCAGAAACCAGACTCACCTTCCGCAGTGTAAACGGAGAGAAGAACATGGCGGATATTCAGATCGTCATGAGCAAGCCAACGGGTGCATCCAGTGTCAGCCGCAATGAGAGCTTGGGGAATGAGGCAATGCCTGAATGTATGTGAGATTGATTCCGATGTAAAGCCGCACAGTTGGCATGTAGGGGTCGTGAAACCCCTTCGATGGAGGTTATATCCCGTAGGTAAACAATCGTGAATAAGCCTCCAGATAAAATGTTTCACACGCGGTTGGATAGGCGCAGACCACAAATACTGCCATAGCTTGGAATTGATTGAATCAGATGAGGAAGGACCCGGGATATTAGGTGGTTTTCGTTGATCAAGAGCAGTTCGATATCCCGATTTAACAGTATAGATCCCTTTTGGATGGTAGTGCCAGATCAAGAAGTCATCCGAATCCAGATTCGTTAAAGGAATGCTGAGGATCCTGGCAGAGTCGAAGTCCCAGAATAAACGGCGAATAAGAGACTCATTCCAGCAGCCCGAAGGTAGGATTAAATCCGAGACCACCATAGAATCCGGTAGTGAGGATACATTAACTGGAGTAAAAAAAGGTGGGGATGGGATCCAGGGGTCCTTGAAAACCTTTATACTCCTCCAGCCACCAACCTTCCATCGCGCACCCATCAAGACATGGTCGCGCCCTTTCAATATACTTTTCCACAGAAATGAGGATCTTTGGGTGCAATTTGCCTGTAGAAAGGAATTGTGAGGGTGATATTTTGATTTCAGCAATTGTCCAAGGACCGAATCTGGCTGTCGGATGAGCCTCCAAGCTTGTTTGCCCAGCAAAGCCTGATTAAATGCCGAAAGGTCACGAAAGCCAAGCCCGCCCCTGGCTTTAGGTTGGCAACACGTAGCCCAGTCTTTCCAATGAATCTTCCGTTCATTGTCTTTTGCACCCCAAAAGAACCTCCGCGTCATTGCTTCAATTTCATTCAGAAGGTTTTGTGGAAGGGAGAAACACTGCATGATATACGTAGGAATTGCCTGTATGATAGCCTTGATTAATACTTCTTTGCCCGCTGGAGACAGGAATTTTTCCTTCCATCCACTAAGCTTCTTCCAGACCTTGTTTCGCACAAAGGTGAAGACAGCTTTTTTTGATCTACCCGTCATGTATGGAAGCCCGAGGTGATGGCCAGAGTCCGGCCCTTTTTTAATTCCCAGAGATGTAGATAAATCATCCTGCAATTCCTTGGAAACACCTTTGCTAAAGTGAAGGGATGATTTATCTTTATTAACTTGTTGGCCGGATGCAATTTCGTAGCAGTGGAGGATATGATTAAAGCAGACCCCATTAGAAGCCGATGCTTCAAGAAATACCAGACTGTCATCCGTGAAAAGTAGGTGGGAGAGGGTCGGGCCATTAATGCCAAAAGAAAGCCCTTTGAGTGTATTTGCTCTAATAGCATCTGTGAGCATCGCCAAAAGACCTTCAGCACAAATAATGAAGAGAAAGGGGGAGAGGGGGTCACCTTGATGAAGTCCCCTTGTAGGCTTGATGGGGGTCGAAGGAAAACCATTGACAAGAACCTGGTAGCTGACCGAACTTACAAACCTCAAGATGAGCTGAGTAAAGACAGTGGGGAAATTCATACGCCTCATGACTTTCTCAAGATAACACCACTCAATACGATCAAAGGCCTTAGTCATGTCTAGTTTAACAGCCAGATGGTTGTTGCTCCCCGGGTAGTTTGTTTTCATTGAGTGAAAAGCCTCAAACGCAGTGATGGCATTATCTGTAATTAGTCGGCCACTTACAAACGCACTTTGAAAAGGAGAGATGATGGAAGGCATAAGTGGTTTGAGCCGGTTGGTGATCATACGGGACAAAATTTTATAGATGGAATTGCATAAGCTTATAGGTCTAAACTCAGTCATGAGCCTCGGATTCTTGCATTTTGGTATGAGGACAATAAATGTGTTATTCAGGTCATCAAGCGGGGCGTTGTTGTTGAGACAATCGAAGATGATTCTGGAGACATCACCCCCAAGAAGCTCCCAGTTTTGTTGCAGAAAGATCATACGCATACCGTCAGGACCCGGCGCCTTTCTCCCCGGGATCTGTTTAAGGGCCTTTTGGAGCTCAGCTTCTGAGTATGGGCGGACTAAGGCATCACATTGGGCATGATCAATAGAGTGAAAAAATAACCCATCCAGAGGGAGGTCAGGAGGCCGATTGGAGGTGTAGAGAGATTGGAAAAAATTCATGGCCATGTTTGCAATCTCTTCGTGCTTTGACACACAGTTACCGTGGATGTCAAGGAGAGAGTGGATCTTGTTCCTCTCCTTTCTTGTTGAGGCTTTGTGATGAAAGTAGGAGGTGTTTTTGTCGTTGAGCTTGATCCAATCCACTCTTCCTCTTTGGCGCCAGTACTCTTCTTGAAGAACAAGGGTACAATCAAGGTCATTCATGATCTCTTTTTCCTTATTGGGGTCATAACCGACAGTTGACTATAAATCTTGCAAGGACCTCTTCAAAGAATCTACCTTGTGGGGAATTGAGCCAAATTTTCTTTTACTCCACTTTAATAATTCGCTTCTTACATTGGCAATGGCCTTCGAAAGTCCATTAGCATTTTGGTGGGGAAGATGCACTTGCCAGAATTTGCTCAGCATCATTTTAAATTCATCATCACGCATCCAAAAAGGGTCAAACCTTGGAATACGCCCCCATTGCACTTCATCTTTTGGATTCCGTCGTCCGTCAGTAATGAGAATAGGTAAATGGTCTGAATGGGAGGAAGATAAATTGAATGTCCTATGGCATGGAAAGGTGTCCCTCCATTGAGAGTTTGCAACAGCACGATCAAGCCTTTGGCGAACCAAACCATTGCTTCGACCATTGCTCCAGGTGAATAACGGGCCAGAAGAACCAAGGTCAAAGAGATTGCAGTCCGAGAGAGCATCTTGGAAGGCAGCCATTGCACGCCCACTTTTTTCAAGCCTTCCATCTTTTTCATAAGGAAAGAGTATTTCATTAAAATCACCTGCAACAAGCCATGGAAGAGAGGAGATTGTACTTAGTTTACGTAATAGATTCCATGAGTGATGCCGTTCCTCATGGACCGGATTGCCATAGAAACCTGTGTATCTCCAAGTAGGGAAAGAACCCCAATTAACAGAGACATCAATATGACCAGTAGAGTAACTTAAAAGATTAACATCACATTCATCAGTCCACAACAAAGCCAAACCACCGCTAAGACCAGTAGGGTCAACCACAAAAACATTAGGAAAGCCAAACTGCCTACCAATATTTACAACATAATTTTTTTTGTTTTCTGTTTCAGACAGAAATAAAATGCAGGGCCTGGTAGACCTAATCAGACTACCCAAAGCTCTAACTGCAGGGGCCTGGCCAATTCCCCTGCAGTTCCAAGCTACAATACTCATTCTTGATGGCAGGGTTGCTTCCAAGCACACCCTGCGTTCTCAGATGATGGTAAATCACATTTGTGTTTCTTCTTGCTGTTCTCGTCATGGGTGTAATCTGAGGAAGAAAGCCCATGTTTCATCCCAGTTATAGAATTGGTGTTGGAGACATCAGATAACACCACTCTTAGTTCAGAGGCGTTATGCTTTTTGAATGTTTTTCTCTTCGGCTTTTTAGCAGCTAAGTGGTTTGCGATAGTGTTTGGCCGTGGGAAGGGGAGGCCATTTTGAGAATCCATGAGGAGATTTCTGGGGTTCTGAGCATTGTCTTTATCAAGGTCCATTTGTAGGCCAGAGGTTTCAAGGATGATAGGGATGTCATATAGTGGTCTGGGTATTCGGCAGTTTGAGGGTTTGGTGGTTTTGTGTTGTGTTGGGTCAAGTTGCGGGGGCGCAGAGTGCGCCATGGGGGCTTCAAGCAGCAGGAGTTCAGAATGGGGCTGTGGAACTTCATAGAATTCCGGCTCTAGGACTTTCAGGAGCTCTGAGTTCTTCTTTGTCAAAAGCCATTCCCCATATGGAAGGTTTTTCCTTTCATCAATAGAGAGCTCTTTTTTCCGTTGCTGACAAAAATTGGTGGTGTGGGTAAAGAGGCCACATATGTTGCATAAATTTGGTAGACGTTCATATTGAATGAAACCTCGTACTGAATCAGTGTCAGGTAGTTTTAGACAATAAAAACGTCGGACGGGTTTTGTGACATCAACAGAGACCCTAAATCTGAAGAATTTTTCACCAAAACCTTTTTCAACCCGTAATTGCCCATTTTTGCAATCCGGCCAGTCCCTTAAGATTTGCAATCCAACAGCTTCAGTATAGTAGTGGGAGGGGTAGTTCCCAAGGTGAATCCAGAAGTCCACAAGATTAAAGCAATTTGGGTCAGTTTTCCAATCGGGGAACCATCTTTTAAGAACAATCAAATGGTTTTCAAAACACCATGGACCCTCGTCCAAGATTGGGGGCAGGTTGGAGTCATCTTCAAAGAGAAATTGGAAGGTGTTACCTGTGAGCCTCTTGATTCTGAAATTGGTGCACTTCCAGGACTTTTGCAGAGCTCCCAAGATACCCTTTGGAGAGACTTCGCAAGCGGTGAGAACTTTCCCCAGTAAGCTGCAGCGGTTCTCCAATATGCCAGATTCAACATCTGCGTTAGTGAGAAGAGATGCAGATCCTTCAGATTCAGTGAGAGAAAGAGAGTTGAGAAGGGAGTTTAGCTCAGATTTGTACATGGGAGGCAAACCCTAGTTCGATAAGAACGAAGGGAGACGGGTCTCTACAGAGGAGGAGGAAACCCTAACAGAGAGACTCGCGAGACATTTGAATTATTCACTTTTCCTCCCTCCAACCCCCGCCTCTTTCTTCATCTATTTTGTGCTCAATGAGGGGCGTCCAGTCAAGCGAACCATATTCAATGAAAATAATCTAACAAATGTGAGAGAGAGAAACTAGCGACTAGATTCAGGGAAAAGATGCAATGCACCAAAGTGGGATTTTATTGAATTAGATTAGCTGAACAACTTGATCAGTGTTTAGACTATGTAAATTTATATGATCTAATAATTCAAAAACTAATTAAACCATTCACTTAACGAATAAAATACCCAACTAAAAAAACGAACCGATGGAACGCCAAAATAAGAAAGAAAAAGAGATGAAATAAGTGATTACCCAATCGTGGCAGCCACAACGAGATGGTCAGCTCCTTGACTCCTGTTTCAGTATGGATACTTTGCTCTTTCGGAATTCAGAAGCACAAATATCAAATATAGAAGCGTAGATAGGAAGCTGAACAGTAAAATATTATTCGCACTTACTCAACATCAAATATACAATGTCTTGTACGGCTCTCTAACGACTATATTCTATTTACAAAAGGCAGTTTCTCTAATCCACTGAGCTAGTGGATGTTTGGAATGTAAATATATACAGTGCATTCGCATAAATACATGTGTCCCTTTTTTTTCGTATTTTCTGGGCTGTGTTATGCTTGGCTGTCAATGTTCAGTGTTACCTTCGAGATTCTTATATTTTTCTAAGTTGTCTTAGCTCAGCATAACGTGGTACATCTCTTCAGTGATGCCTTCAAGATCCTTGTATTCTTCTTTGTCTTAGCTCGGCAGTTATTGTGCTCAGCACGGCTCAGTACATCCGCTTGTCCATTGTCTGTGCCTTCACCTCGTCTCCTCAGCTCGGCATCCTATTATTGCTGTTCATATCTTTAATGCCTTCACTTCATCACCTCGACTTGGTATTCCATCTTTCAGCTTAACCACTTTATCACCTCGGCACTACATCACCTTGGCTCGAACACTTCTTCACCTCAGCACTACATACTTTAGTTTGGTACTTCGTCGTGTCACCTCGGCTGCATAGCTCGGTACTTCGTCACCTTCGCTTGAGCACTTTATTTCTGCTTACTCCTCACCTCGGTATGGCACTTCGGCTCGGCACTTCTTTTATTTCTGCTTACTCTACATCTCAGCATGACACCTCGGCTCGACACTTCTTTTATTTCTGTTTACTCCTTACCTCGTCACTTTACTTCTTCTTTTATTTATGCAAACTATTCTTCAATATGTTCCATATCAGACGATCATAGTCTGTAACCACATTCTGAAGACGATTCCGATCATAATCTGATTTCGGATCATATAGTGATGAAGCCAGATCTTCACCAGGTAGATCGGAGACGATCTTGATAGTATGCCGTTATCTCTCCGTTTGGGTCCGTCAATGAAGCCTGGGAAGGAAAGAAAACGTTTGAGGTCCAGGGGCACTGTCCTGGAAAAACCCTTCGACGCTCAAGTCAGTTATGAGTATTTTAGTGTGCAATTTAGGATGGAAATAAGGTTAAGAATAAACCTGTCGCAAGTTCTCACTGAGAGGGTGGCTGTTTATATGTTGGCTGAGGCGTTGTTTTAGAGCTCTGTCACTGAGAGTTAGAAGGTTGGAGAATATAGAGTTCTTTCCTTAGAGAAGAAGACTCCGAAAGTTGTCTTGGGCCCCCCTCTTTCTTCGTTTTAAAGCTGATTAGACCACTGCCCAATGACAGGACTATTGCATATGCAGGAAGGATTGTATGCCGTAGGTGTGCAGCGTGATTAGACAAATGCATGCTTAAGTGATTGCGTAAGTAGCTGAGTCTATGACACATAGGCGGCCAGCAATAATTACTCTTTACTCAACCAAGCGATGCTTGACACCTGGAAAGCGTTTGCAGAATTGTCTTGGTGGGTTCCAGTCAGCAATTATCTTGTCTGAACTAGCAGAGTATTTTAGGGGCAAAAACCCTTATGAGACTGAGGCCGAGGCTAGGGCTCAAGGCAGTTAAGAAGCTGAGATCGAGGTTGTTCCAAGGCCGAGCAGAATCTGCTTCCTTTAGAAGTTATGCACTTGCGATTTGATATTTGAACATTTACTTACTAAGGCTGAACAGAAGCGGTTGCATTGGTCAGCCAGTTCATTACCGAGCCGAGCTGCAATTAGAGTTCCGCTAGAAATATGACCAAGTGTGGTTTGGCCAAGAATAGTGAAATCTGTCGAGCCGAGCTGACTAAGAGTTATACTTGGACGTGCCTTAGTTACTTTAGATGACCTGCCTCGACTGTTGATGACAGAGGCCGAGGCTGGTGACTTTTGGCCGAGGTTGACTAGTCAGATAACTGAGCCTGAGTCACGTTGACCATTTGTCTGACTGGAAAGTTTTGTCTTATCTGAGCAGGTGAATTTTGGTCTCATCACTTTGCCCCCAGATTAGTCTGGCCGAGCCGAGCAGGAAGGGCAGGCTAATCGATTCAGAGCTTTTAATGTGTTGTCCTGTCAAGTGGTGACGTGTCTGCCTCTGGTTGGGTTGTACTGCATATTTACTGTTTGCGCCGAGTACGAGGCGTCAGACGCCTGTTCCCTTTCGAAGGTTGGAGATACCGAAGGCAGGGTTTACGAAGCGTCATCTAAGGTCTTTAAATAGAGATTGCGATGCAGATATTTATTTCTTCCTCCTGCTGTCGTCCATAACCTTTTTTCCTCTGATTCTCTTCTTCTCCGGCGGCTTATTTAGCTTTCTATCGGCTATCTTTCTCCTCCGGTAGTCTTTCTGTGCCTCTTTCCTCAATCAGCTTCTTTACCCTGTTAGTCTTCCTCTTCTTCTGCAATGGCTTCTTCTCATGATTCTCAGAATGTTTCTGAAGATGCATCTTAAGCCGGCGGTGGTGGAGAAAACCCTCATTCTCCATCTTCGTCAGGGAGGACGGTCTCCAGCGATGACCGTCCATTAGTAAGGCTGCGCAAGGCCACTGGTGGTGCTGCTGGACCCAGTCGGGGTGTTCAATCTAGCAGGGCCATCACAGTGGTTGATTCTTCGCCGGAGCACACAGAGGTTGCTCCTGCTCCGGTGGCTGTAAACCCTTCAACTCTGCAGATGGTCCCATCTCTGTATACGGGGGTAATTAATAGGGGTCTGCCATCCGTTCATGTCCAAGGGTCTTTCTGTACTTTGTCCGAGGCCGAGCTGAACCGAATATGTAAAAGGTATAAATTTGACCTAGATCGGTTCAGCCCTATTCTGCCTCTGACTGGTCAGACAGCTTATGATCCCCCAAAGGATTATGAGGTTGTCTATGAGGAATATTTTAAATCGGGGTTCAATCTTCCTGTTCCTGAGTCCCTTGTTTGTATCTTTCGTTCTTACAATCTCAGACTTCCCCAGATAAAACCAAACGGTCTGAAGATCATTCTTTGCTTTTTTTTCTTTTTCTCAGAATAATTGAGTCTCCGTTCCATCTTAGTGTGTTTAGGGGTCTTTTTTCTTGTAGAGTTTCGGACAGATGGTATTATATTAGTAAACGAGCTCCCACCAGCGAGTTCAATTTTGCCATTAAAATCCCATCCTTTACAAAAAACTGGAAGTGTCGATTTTTCTGTATCAAGAAAGATGAGATGTCGAAATGGAATGTCTGGAAATCCGACAAGATAGACAACCTGAAGCCGAGCACAGAGTATTGCATTGAAACGGCCAGACTTCAGAATCTGCCTATCTTGATTGACTGGCAGAAGGTGGATGCAACCATTTTGGAGGCAGCTGACCTGAGCCATTTGGCCTAGGGTCAAAACTTTCGACCACTTGCTCCAGATAGCTTAGCAATAGTCAGAGGTTGGTCTATTTTTGCCTCAATTTATGTGTTTATCTAACTTTCAGTTGATAACTGTCTTGTTCCTTATGTAGACATAATGGCTTCTGGAAATGATGATTACGCCAGTCGAGTTGCCGAGATCGCACCTCGAAAGAAAGCCAGGAGACCAAGAAGGGAGCTTGCGACTGCTTCTGCCGAGGTTGGATCTGCCTCGGCTCTGCCCCCTACGGGGAATATTCATGTTGCTGATCCAATGTTTGAGCCCATCCGAGATGAGGCTGATAATCAGACTGCGTCGGCTGAGCCAGGTATTCTTAAGTTTTCTTACTTTCAATTCTTTGGGCCAATATTGGTCACTAACTTATTTTTGGTGTACGTTTGCAGCTTTGCCGATAGTCGAAATAAGGGATGAGGTGACTGAGCCCATTACTCGGGCTCAAGTCCTTACTGAGTCCGAACAATCAATAGTGGTCGGCGAGGGCTCAGGCCTTAGACGCAGAAAAAGGGGCCGAGATGAAGGTCCTTCTGCGCCAGCTGAGGTGACTCCACCTTAGCAATCAAGAACCCCAGGGCTGATCCTGGGTGAATTTTCTGAACAAGACTCTGCTGTGGACTCTGCCACAGCCAGACATCTGAATAAAATTATGGTTCTGCCCTTGGACCGCGAGAGGTTCAACGCTCCATCATGGGAAGATCTCGGCAATGCTTGCCATATTAACCTCGCCCTGGTAATTATTTTTCTTCTGTTTGTTTGCATTGATTGAGTGATAACACTTGGTAATTTTCTAACTTTCTTGCATGGCAGATCCGAGCTCAAGAACTAAAAATTCATGAACGAGGAGAGAAATTCAGTGAGGCACTCATGGCCAAGACTAAGGAGTTTGACGAGGCTACCCAACTGATGGTCGAGCAAACCAGAGAAATTGAGGCGCTGAAGGCCGAGGTCTCCACTCTTCGCCAAGGAAAGGAAGAAGCTGACACCAAGTGGGCTACTTCCAACTCTAAGGTGGATGAGCTGGAAGACAAGGTTGCTGCACTGGAACTCTCCTCAACTCAAGCTCCGTCTGAGGTAGAGTCTTTAAAGACTGAACTGCAGCAAGAGAAAAAGGCTCGAGAGGATCAACTGGCTCATCTTCCTCAGCAATTAGCAGAAGAGAAGGCTGAAGCAGTTGCAGAATTTAGAAGATCTCAATTGTTTGAAGAAAATCTGCTGCTGCTGCAGGGCCCGGTCATGCAGATGGGCCAGACAAAGGCAGTATATATCTGCTCAGAAGTCTGTCCCTGATTAAATAAGGAGGATCCTAGGATCATTGATCTCTACCATCCTACTGCTGGTCAAGATTTCAACTCTCAGTTTAAGCAGTTTTTGGATGGAGCAGATCTTAGGGAGGCTGACGAGTAGACTTAATGTTTATGTAATAGGGCCGAGATACCTCTTTGTACTTGAACTTTCTCAATGAAAAATTTCTCTAAGTTTCTTAACCCTTTGCATTTTAAGCTCTTCATTATGTTCTGCTCATTTACTTCAGAATTTTTGCTAAGTTAATTTTCAAACTTGTTGTTGCCGAGATTCAGGATCGGCTTTGCACTTGGCAAACTTAAAACTTTGCAGTCAGTTTTAATGAAAATAAACTAAGTCTGCAAGTTTTATATTTAGAATAAACCTGTTATTCTGCCGAGCTGAGCCGAGAATTGGCTAAGAATGAGGTCTGCCTGAGCATTGAGCTGAGCTATCAAACTTGATCTGATTTAGCCGAGATCAGACTAAATAATTTTTGAGATGATAACTTAGAATTATGCCAAGTCTTTAACCGTTCGGCAATTCAGGCCTGCGCAGCTTCTTGCCCAATTTAATTTAAGAGTTTTGTAGCTAAGTATCTGTCTTTGCTTTGACCGAGCTTAAATAATATGGCCAAAACATCATTTGTTGTAGCCGAGATTATAATATTTGGCCCAGGTTTTCCTTGTAATGGCCAATTTAGATCCCCTTAAAACCATAAGGCAGAAGAGAAAAATTACTTTTAGCCGAGACATGAAACCTGTCATATTTGGTGTTCCTTAAAACCATAAGGCAGAGAACGGGGGATGGCCACATGGACCACCTTTTTAAGAGTGCGAAACCTGCGCATTTTTGCCGAGATGTGAAAACCTGTCATGTTCTGTGTTCCCTTAGAACCATAAGACAGAGAACAAAGATGACCACCTGGGGCCATTATTTCAGAGGTGCGAAACCTTTTGTATTTTTGCCGAGACGTGAAACCTGTCACGTTCGGTGTTTCCTTAGAACTGTAAGGCAGAGAACCTGAGATGACCACCTGGGCCATTTTTCCAGAGGTGCGAAACCTGTCGCATCTGAGGGCTCCCTTAAAACCATAAGACAGAGAGCAAATAGTTGAGCCCCCAACATGGGAGGGCGTTTTGTTAAAGCCTGGATGAAAGAATTAGCCGGTCTGAGCATGGCAAAAATTTGAATAAAGATTGATCTTATGATATCATAAGGCCAAGTTGAGCTGGACCAGAGATTTAAATAGAATAACCAGGGAATATCTTTGCCCCATTAGTCAAGATAAAGATCTTCATAATCCATAAGAAGACAGGTCTTCCGGGCAAATTTACTGCCGAGCAGAAGGAGGTGCCAGGCTGAGCCGGGTAAAAAACTTGAATAAGATATGATGGGGACTTCAAGTCCCATTTGTCGAGAAAAGCCCTGCTTAAAATCTAGACAACTTATTTGCAATAGCAAATTCACAATAAACATTAAAAGACAATGCATTTAAAGTACGTATATGTACATGAAAATTTTGGATACATGTAGGAAAGGTGAATTAGGATCCTTTAGTGGCTTCTGCCTTCAGGTCAGTTGTATGCGTTCAGAAATCCACAGTCTCTGCCCCGCTGAATCTGAATCCTCATCTTTTGGCGACCTGTGCCGATGTCCAGGTTGGTAATTTTCATCAAGAGGAGGTCGGACAAAGTCCAGCCTATTGTGCAACCTCGACCTCAGATTGTAGAACTGTTGTAAGTGGCCGAGCTCGATCAAACGCTCAATCTCTTGGGTGAGCTGCCTACAGTCCTCTGTATCATGCACGATATCATGATGGTAGAGGCAGTACAGTTGAGGATCCCTTTTGTGAATAGGTCCTGCTAATGGCTGTGGATCTCTTGTCAGATTTTCCCTCCTCATATAGGAGAGAACACGAGCCTTGGAGGCCAGCAAAGACGTTTTTTCTTTACCTCGATCTCCCAACCGAATTTTGGCTGAGCACCTTTCTAGTGATTGTGCTTTGCCTTTATTGTCAACTTCTTTGCCACGTCTAAGTGGCAGCAGCGCTTTTCGTGCGCGTTTCAGATAATAGTCCAGAGCCTTTAATGACTCAGATGCAAAGTGTTGGCGGCTAGACCGCTGTCCTGAGCGTCTATCCTTGGCCATGAATCCACTCTGAGGCTTAGGATAATATTCTGGCCGAGTTGGAGTGTACTCTCTAAGTTCCCTTCGCTGAGGAGAGTCACTGGGATGAGGTCCACTGGGTCCCACAGCGGGGACTTTTCCATTCATCTTCTTCACCACCGCCTGTAATACGTTAGGATTTTGGGCCACATAGCAGATGGCTCGCAAGTGTTCCTCATAGGTGTAGGCAGCAGTAAGGGTTGAAGATTCTGCTGGTCCTGAGAGAACCCTGTTCCGGTTGTGGTAGAGGATACCTCCGATGTCTCTTGGGGGTCATAGGTCGCTTAGAACCTGTTCTATCTTTTTTATCCATTCTCCTAACGATGGATTTGTAGACTAGTTGCCTAGAAGGCCATTGGAAGGTTGTTTTAAAGGAAACGGAGGCTCAGGCCCTCCTTCTAGCGCCAAATGATGAAGCCAAATCTTCACCAGGTAGATCGGAGATGCTCTTGATAGTATGCCGTTATCTCTCAGTTTGGGTCCGTCAATGAAGCCTGAGAAGGAAAGGAAACGTTAGAGGCCCAGGGGCACTGCTCTGGGAAAACCCTCCGACGCTCAAGTCAGTTATGGATATTTTAGTGTGCAGTTTATGCTGAAAATAAGGTTAAGAATAAACATGTCTCAAGTTCTCACTGAGAGGGTGGCTGTTTATATGTTGGCTGAGGCGCTGTTTTAGAGCTCTCTCGTTGAGAGTTTGAAGGTTGGAGAATATGGAGTTCTTTCCTTAGAGAAGAAGACTCTGAAAGTTGTCTTGGGCCCCCCCTCTTTCTTCTTCTGTCTTGAGGTCCTTTTATGCTTAAAGCTGATTAGACCAATCTCTCTGCCTGATGACAGGACTATTGCGTGTGCAAGAAGGATTGTCTGCTGTATGTGTGCAGTGTGATTGGACAAATGCATGCTTAAGTGGCTGAGCAAGTAGCTGAGTCAATGACACGTAAGCGGCCAGCAATATTTACTCTTTACTCAGCCAAGCGATGCTTGACACCTGGAAGGCGTTCGCAAAATTGTCTTGGTGGGTCCCATGCGGCAATTATCTTGTCTGAACTAGCTGAGTATTTTAGGGGCAAAAACCCTTATGAGACTGAGGCTGAGGCTAGAGCTCAAGGCAGTTAAGAAGCTGAGGCCGAGGTTGTTCCGAAGCCAAGCAGAATCTGCTTCCTTTAGAAGTTATGCACTGCTGATTTGATATTTGAACATTTACTTACTGAGGCTGACCAGAAGCGGTTGCATTGGTTAGCCAGCTCATTGCCGAGCCGAGCTGCAATTAGAGTTCCGCTAGAAATATGGCCAAGTGTGGTTTGGCCAAGAATAGTGAAATCTGCCGAGCCGAGCTGACTAAGAGTTATACTTGGACGTGCCTTAGTTACTTTAGATGACCTGCCTCGACTGTTGATGACAGAGACCAAGGCTGGTGTCTTCTGGCTGAGGTTGACTAGTCAAATAACTGAGTCTGAGTCACGTTGACCGTTTATCTAACTAGAAAGTTTCGTCTTATCTAAGCAGGTGAATTTGGTCTCATCATACAGGAACTGAACAATTTTAGCCATATAGGGAGTAAGAACACAAGTGCCTTGTCAGGGTGGCCAGCTACGAACAAGTTCTACCATCTTTGAGTTCAGATATAAACTGGTCTTCTATTGAATAGATGCTGAGTAATTTTGAACTCTGAAATAAGGGTGGCTCCCCTTACTCCTAAAACCATATTTTTAACAATTTCTCCATCTCCATGTAGCTCCTACATATCATTAAATTGTCACGTGGGTGCTACTTCATATAAGAGTGTAAATAATTGGTATGCGAGCGAATGTCCATTATTGTCCCCCATTTCTATTTTTGTTGTATCTTTCTTTGACTACGTCTTCCGATTTCAATGGCAGAGCCAGCCGCACGCATTGCTCTCAGAATCTACTTCGGGACAACACTAGTGGTATATTACACTTTTCGAGTAATTGATTCTTCTACCTTTTCATTCGCTACAGTCTCTAGATGTTCCTATCTGAATTAGTCCAAAAATCTTTCTGTACCTTAAACACAGCCGACTTGACACATGTTTGCGTGGTCTATAAGATAGATTGTACACAGTTTGATCCCATTTTTCCTATTTCTGGTAGCACACCTACGACCCACCACATGGGTATGAGGCTGTTTACGAAGAATGCTTCAAATCTGGTCTTAGTCTGCATGTTCTCAGCCCTTTGATACTGATCTTAGCCTTTTGTAAACTTAGTCTTCCCCAGATCAAGCCCAACGCTTAAGACTATAAAGTGTTATTTCCTTTTCCTTAGGGCAGATGAGGCCGAATTAGATATACAAACTTTAAGGGGTTTTTTCAACTCTAAAGCCTGTGACAGTTGGTTTTACTTCATGAGGCAGACTCTGGTAAAAGAGTTTCACTTTGATGAGAATATACAGACCTTTAATAAACACTAGAAGGGTCGGTTTTTTATGTACAAAAGGTTGGTGCAAAGACACGAAGCCAAGCCAGCAATACTGCAAGGCGGAGTTGATGCTCCAAGACTTAAATGCGGTGATCGACTAGTTAAAGGTGGATGTCTTGGTTCTTGTGAAGGCCGACCTAGACCACTTGGTGGTGGGTCCTAACTTCAACAAGCCGAGCTAAAGGGACTTTGAAATCATCAAGAGTAGGTGTCTAGTCAAAGTAGTTTAACCGTTACATTTTACGTATTCCATAAATGACCTACCCCTTATCTCTGTTTTACAAGAGCCATGTCTTCAAACAGGGGTTGCCGAGGTTGCGGCAATGAAGCTGGCCAAACGAAAGGGGAAGGTGAAGGTCATCTCCTGTCCCAGCTTTCTGATGATGAGATGGCTGCCTTGGCGGCAAATATTATCGGGGAACCAGGCCAGGTTGTTCCTGCTCTAGTGATGCAGCTGCCCGAGCAGCTACACAAATTGCATGATTATGAGATCTATATGGACCCAATCAATTTCCCTTCCCTCTTTTTATTCTCACCGACATCTTTTGACTTTTTTTTGAAGGTCGACAGGCTATGGAGGATGTGATTTGACAAGTACAGGTCACCAAGATGCCGTCTATGCCGTTCAGTCAACTCCAAGGCTTCAGTAATAGTGGAGTCAAGCCATAAGGCCACCAAGAACAGGTCTTCTACCCAAAGACAGTGGAAGAAGATTTGAAGCGAAGGGCATTCACATACAGCCACCAAATGGCTTTCCTAATAAAGCCATCGCCTGCCAAGGCGCCTCCTCCTCAGCCATAGAAGACCATTTAGACATTGGATAAGTGATTCATGGCAAATGATTCTACTGTTAACCACATGATTTTGCGGAGGTTGAACAAGAATTATGTCCTGCCAGCCGACGCACAGACGGCTCGGTTGATGACATGGGAAATGTTGAATAATTGCATTCGTAGCAACATGGCTCTTGTAAAATTTATCCTTCCAACATGTACCTTTGTATTCTAGCATTTTCATGTAACTGTTTCATTACCTGGTTCATCTCTGGTGGTATTTTTAAGTTTAGAGCATTGCAATTAGATCTGCTATCTAGAGCTGAGGAATTGATGGATGTTACCACATTTGAGAGGCATCAAAGGGAGGATTTGGCCAAGCTTAAGGCGGTTAAGGCTGAGAATGCAATAGTTAGTGCTGAGAGCACAGATCTACAAAAACGAAAGGAAGAGGCAGACTCCAACCTAGCAGCCTCCAACTCAAGAAAAGGTGTCAGACCTGGAATTGACCTCAACTAAAGCCAAATCAAACGTGGAATCTCTGTAGAGGGGCTTGGATGAGGCTGATAAAAGCAAGTCTGGGCTTGAACAGCAACTGACTCAATTACAGCAAGAAAATCATCAATTGACTAACTCTTTGGAGCAATAGTTGGGTGAGGCGAAATTGGAAGCGGTAGCAAGTTCCTTAAGTCTGTCTTCTTCCACAACAACCTAGCCATTCTACAGGGCTCCATCTTGGAGATAGGGCAAACTAGAGCCGTCGAGGTCATCTGAAAGGTGGATCCACTGCTAAACATAGAGCACCCAAAGATCTCTGACTTGTGCAACTCAGCTGAGCAAACAGAGTATGATCAGCAACTCTAAATCTTCCATGCAGGCGTGATCTGAGAGAAACCAACGAGTAGATTAAGTAGCCTTAGTCTGTAGCTGCTTAGGTCTCCGTCTGCAATGTTCCAGTTCCATTGTACAATGATGTATAATCTTTAATAAAATAAAAGTTTTCAAAATTATTTGAATTTGGCTTTTCTTTTCTGCTCAACTTTTCTTTTGCTTAGTTAATTCTGACTCGTTGACTGCTATCTCAAGAGACTACGAAGGATAATAACTTCACAAGTGTAATCACATCGGTCTTCTAAGCTTAACTGACAGGCTAAATAGAATAATAAAGAGCGGAAATATTCAACAAATCCTCTCAAGTTTGAAGACCTCACTCTCTTAAGGTCGAGCCGAGGGGATAAACAAGATAAGAGCCAGAAGACCGCGAAGATAAAGTGCAATCACCTCGGATAATATAAGATAGAGCTGAAGCTGAATAACAAACCACTTGACATAAACATATAATCAACTTCAAGCTCCGAGTGTCGTCACGTTGGATAATATAAGATAGAGACGAGGCCAAATGACAAGCCACTCGATGTGGGCTGAATAGCTTACTTGAATAATATCGAGCTGAGCGGGTAGCCTTAGATAAAATAAGGTAGCATAACCAAAGAGTAAATCCCAAGTGGTGGTAGCCCGAGGCTTCCAAAGCTGGCCCGAGATACTAAACATAATAGAAACCCAACTGATACTAAAATCCTGCGTGATTTTTGTCAAGTGTATTGACCTTGACTCCCTTGAAATCTGAGCCGAGTTGAATGTCAATGATAGTTGACTACGAGAAGACCCATCTAATTTTCACAAGTGTAACCACCTCGGTCTACATAAATAAGGAATGAAGCTGAATACTAAGCTATCTCGACTTGAAACTATAAGAAATTTCAGACTCCAAGTGTAATCACTTCAAGCCTTCAAGGTTAGACTGAATAAAAAATGCAAAACCCCACTAATTTTCTCATATATCTATCCGCCTTGGGACCGCAAAGGCCTGTTGCGCTGCATCCTGGCACAACCCCCTGAAACATAATCTAATAATACGTAAAACTAGGTTTCAAGTCCAGAAAAACCAGTTTTATTGTGACGTCAAAAATGCGTCTCACTAGTGACTCCTGTCTGAGTTGAGAAGACTTGTTATGTTATGAAACCAAAAACTTTCGTCTAGCTAATAACTCTTGTCTCAGTTATGAAGATTTGTTCCATTGAATTCTATTGAATAGGGTTGGTCCACCAAAAACTTTCGTCTAGCTAATAACTCGTGAGGGCTATTAGGAAACGCACATCTCCGATGATAGTTTTGGTCAGTTATCTAAAAGCAAAAGTGGTTGATGCAACATTGGACATGTATCACATACATTAGCATGAAAACAGATTCATGTTATTAGTTTTTCCTTTGCTTCCGTGTTCGCGGTGTCTACTACCGAGACATGGTGGTTGACAACTACATCATTGTGATTCTGGTACGTAGTCAGTATGTTGATCTTTAAAACTTGATCGGTGTTGTCTTGTTTGCTCACTAAAATCTCGGTGTTGAGTTATTTAGACAATGAAATCTTTTTTTTTTTCCACCATTTACTGGACAACCGGGATTCTGATGTTCACATCTTGGTTGATCATCGTGATCCTGTTGATCATCTGATCAGCCACTTGTACCTGGTTGCCTTTTCTCGACATAAACAATGTTGAAGCTGCTCATTTTCAATCACAAATCACATTCCCAGTCAAAAAAAAAGAGAGAAATCGCAAATCACATTTCCAGTCAAAAAAAAAAAAATGGTTGCACACCTTTGGTTAAAATACACGTGTTTTGTTAACCATCTTAGTTCCTCAAAAAACAATTCAGATGTTCTTCCACAGACTACTTGAAAACCAATTACCCCAAACATAAACATGTCCATTCTTTCAAGAACTCCACCAAACTATCAAAAGTCAGAATCTCATTAAAATTAAGAAGTTTAGTTTCATCTTCAAAAATACATTAAAAAATCACCTATTTGTTATTTGTATAGAAATTTTTTTTAGATAAACCATTGATTTTATTCATTCATATATGCAACAGCAGCATCAATTACATGAGGAGGGGGGGTTAAGACCCCAAACTATTCCTGTTGAGTAGTGCAAACCCAGACGTGCTAGATGGTGAGCAAGAAGGTTCTTAGGGTTCTTACTGCGCCTAGTGAAAAACACCCTACCGCATTCATGCATTAAGAATAATTGTTTACATTCATATAAGAAAGAAAAGAGAGGGTGCGTGTCATCAGTGCAGTTGTTTAGCAGCTGAACCGCAATAGAGCAGTCTGACCAAACCGTGTAATCAGTTACCCCTTTCATGTCGCATATCTTAGACCTCTGAGTATTGCAAGCAGTTTGTAGTGAAGCACAACTACATTGTTGGGGGAGATGGCACGACTCCGCCCATAAAATTTCACCCTTTGAATTTCTCACTATAAAACCCGCTACTCGATTTCCGTTCTCTCCGCACGCTGCATCGACATTAATCGACAACGAGGAGCCCTGAGGCGTGTCCAGAACTGCAGGTCGTTTTGCCTTCGGAATTCCCCAATGGCTGTATTTACCGTGTCTGGAGGCAGAAGAATAGTTGGCAGAATTGCAGCACAGTCTTCGGCAATTTTCGTAGCGCATGGAGGTTGCTGATGTTCATTGAAAACGAAGTTGCATCTTGCCTTCCATATAAACCACAGTAGAAGCGAGAGTAGCACCTGCTGTTCGGATGCAAGGTGGTCACAGCACCAGTGCAAAATATCATATAACGATTGTGTTGCCTGAAGGATGGGAATGTGCACTATGGAGGACCAGATTTTCCCTACCCATGCACAGCCGAAAAATTAGTGGAACTCAGATTCAACATTCCCCATACATAGTGGATAGTGAGGTGTCACATGGTGAAGGCGGCGGGCAAGATTACCCCGAACCGCAAGTGCTCCTTCCAATAATTTCTAAAGGCAAACTTTCACCCTCGGCATTGTAGGAATCCCCCATATTTTCTTCCAAAAAAGCTTGCAAGCAGCCTGGATTAGAGACTTCCCCTCTCCCAGATGAGTGCGTTTGGTTCTGCATATATTTATGATAACCAGATCGCACCGTATATTCCCCAGTAGATGTATAGTGCCAGATCAACTTATCTCCTCCAGCTTGACTGATGATGGGGATTGATTTGATGGACTCAGCGTTTAGTGGAAGGAAAATGCTTTCCACCAAATCGTGATTCCAGCCTCCAACGTTGCTACGTATAAGCTCATTAACCTTACGCACAGTAGGACCATATGTGGTAGAGTGGAGTGGTTTGAATGATGGAGGACGAGGAATCCATGGATCATTCCATATATCAATGCTATTACCTTCACCAACACGAAAACGGCAGCTTAGAGATACAATGATCTCCCCGCCAGGATACTGCGCCATAAGTATGATGGCCGAGCCGTGAGACCAGCTGTGAAGAAAGTACCTCGTGGATAGTATTTATTGGCTAATACACGAGCCATCAAACTGCTCGGATTCTGAATGAGTCTCCACCCTTGCTTTGCAAGCATATACAGGTTAAAAGCCTTCAAGTCCCAGAATCCCAACCCACCATCTCGCTTAGACATACATACGTTGTCCCACGCCTTCTATATGATAGTATGCTCTTTACCTTTTGGACACCATCAGGATCCCTGTATGATAGATGCTATTTTATCACAAACAGTACTTGGAAGTTGGAAATGTTGCATGACATACGTGGGAATAGCTTGCAAGACTGATTTAATGAGTACTTCCTTCCCTGCTGAGGACAGAAACTACTCCTTCCAGCCATACACCTTTTTCTTCACTCTATCCTCAATATATTGAAAGATTTTTCGCTTTGAACGCCCAATCATATAGGGCAATCCCAAATAATGCCCATCTGTGAGCCCATGCTGCACTTCAAACGTTAAACAAATCTTAGCAGTCAGCGCAGGGTTTGTACCTTTGGAGAAGAAAGTATGGGATTTCTGCAAGTTGATAGTTTGGCCAGATATTCCACTATACTTCATTAATACACTCTTTACTGATTGCGCCTGCTCAACTGAAGCTCGAAAGAATAGAAGCAAATCATCTGCAAATAGCAGATGGGTTATTTTTGGGCCATCATGGCTGAATGACATGCCATCCCAACAACCTGCACTTTCTTCCTTGCGTATAAGAGATGAAAGACCTTCTGCACATATGAGGAAAAGAAATAGAGAGAGGGGGCAGCCCTACCAAATACCACACGAGGGGGTAAAAAAATCAGTGGGTTGGCCATTGACGAGCGCTGCGAATGAAGTAGTAGAAATACACCTCATGATCAGATCAATAAAGTTCATGCGCTCCATGATGCATCTCGAGTAACACCATTCAACCCTGTCAAATGCCTTCGAAAGGTCCAACTTCAGTCCAACGTATGCAGTTTCCTTTCGCCGCTGAGACTGCATATTGTGAAAAGCCTCAATAGCTATGACCGCGTTGTCCGTGATTAAACGGCCTGGTACAAAAGCACTTTGGGCTTCGTCAATGACCGAGCCCAGTACACGTTTGAGTCTATTTGAAAGAACTTTAGCGATCACCTTATACACCGTATTGCAGAGACTAATGGGCCTGAAGTGCGAAACTGTTTCTGGCGATTTCACTTTGGGGACCAAGCACAAGTGAGTCTTATTTACTTCAAGGATTGCTTCATCTTGATTGAGGAATGAAAGGAAAAATCGGCCAATATCTTCATCAATAATACTCCAACATTTGTGCATAAATATTGCCGGTAAACCGTCCAGACCTGGGGCCTTCGTGCACGGCAGTTGATTAACTGCCATATAAATTTCTTCCATAGCATATGGGATGTTTAGCATTCTGGGTTCATCGTCTGATAGCACACAAAATTGAAGCTCTGGGGGTAGCTCCATTAAGTGGTCATTTGCTGTAAAGAGTGACATAAAGTGATTTTGAATTAACCCTTTGATGCCTCCCTCATCGTCTATAAGAGTTCCATCATTAGCATACATGCGGGTAATTCTATTTCGAGATCGTCTAGAGGATGATTTATGGTGAAAATATTTTGTATTCCTATCTCCACTATGGAGCCAGTCTGCGCATGACCGCTGGCACCAATATGCCTCTTCCAAATCCTCTAAATAAGATAGATCCACTCTTAGTTTTTGGAGGAGCTGAGAAGAACCCCTGTCCGAAGCTTGAACTGTGTCCATCTTTTGCCGCAACATTTTGATCTTTTTTGATAATGCTCCGTATTTCTTGTTGCTCCATGATTTCAATGAGGAATATGACTCTGCTATGGCATCAGCAATACCCCTAGAAGATGGTGAGGGCCTCCACGCATTCTCCAGAATATCGTACGATTCCTTATCCTTAAGCCAAAATGGCTCAAACCACTATACAAATCCACCAGTCTGTGTAGTTGGCCCCTTATACTCTAACTGTAGCAGCAAAGCAAGATGATCAGACCGCGTGCCTATAACATGCTCCAACCTGCATCCGCCAAATTGAGAAAGCCAAGGACCCGTTGCCACCATTCTGTCTAACCTTTTCTCTATAAGATTCCTGATTATTGCACCATGTAAATGGATAGCCCACATAGCCAATGTCCCTCAGATCACACGCATCCAGGCAAGCTTGGAATGCACGCATATGGGTTTGATTTGAAGGCATACCACCATGCTTTTCACTTGCATAGAGGGTCTCATTAAAATCTCCACCACACAGCCAAGGAAGCGAGCTCACATCCTTTAGTCTTCGTAAAAATGTCCAGGAATAGGGTCTTAAGTCGTCGTAAGGGCTGCCATAAAAGCCAGTGAAACGCCATGCAAGGCTTGTAGGGTTTATGATCACACTGTCGATGTGGCCTTTGGAATATGATAATACAGAGACATCATAATGTTCATCCCAGAATAATGCCAAGCCGCCAACCAGCCCCTCTTTTTCTACAAAAAGTCCACCTTTAAATCCAAGCTTTGTTCTATAAACTCTATTCTCCTATTTACAGACTTGGTTCCAGAGAGGAAAACCATGTTGGGTCGAGTAGCCTTGATGATACTAGTCAGGGATTTTACTGCTGAGGGCTGACCCAAACCCCGAATTTCCAACATAGGAGACTCGTGATGCCTGGCGGGGCTGCTTAGCAGCCACCGTCAATACATTGTCATTGTCTGTCAGTTCAAATAATGTACCAGGGTAGTCCTCAGTAGTATCCAGATGTCTCTTGCCATGTTCATTGAATATATTTGTGATATCATGCAAGGTATTTAGTTGCATTCCCTCGGCCTACTTCCCTTGTCGACGCCAAGTTCTATTGCGCTTAATTTGTTGGTCTCCTTTTCACATAGTTTCAGCATCATGAGGCTTGCTTAGGACGTCGTCCCTTAAGGGTGTCAACCAGTATGCCACCCACTTTATTTGAAAGAGAGGTATCATTTTCCATATCTGGGTGGTTAGACAGAAGGTTTTCCATCATTCCTACAGCTTCTCCTTGGCTATCATTGCAAGAAACTTTGTTATCCAGTAATGGGATCTGCGCTTGATCATGCACATGCAGGGTAACATCTTCGACCATATCCGACTTTTTCTCCATCTTCATCCATATGCCGTAGGGCAGCGGTCCCTTTTTATCGGAAAGTGTTTGTGTAGGAGAGGAGGGGCAAGCAGATATAGTATGATCTAGTAAACCACAATTAAAACACATGTGCGGTAGGTGTTCATATTGAATCGCGTCCGGTGAAGATATCAGAGCCAACCGACGTTGATGCCAGACGGATGAATCCCGTAAAGGGAGATCTGTGTCAACATTAATATGAAATCGAAAGAATTTTACAGATGAATCCGTCACTGCAAATTCACGGATCTGAATGACGTCTGTATAGAAAAGTTAGGTGAGAGAAAAAACTGGATATTAAAAGTGTGAAAAAAAGCAATGGAGGAAAAGATGAGATCAGCGGTGAAAATAAAGAAATGAAAGAAAGAGGAGCCTAAAGGATGAAGAGCGAATAGTATCAGTGGACATTTTTTAAATGATACAACTACAACCATATCCATTATATCCAACGATAGCAAAAACTATCGCTAAGATTCGAGGAAGGTGAAAGATAGTAAAACAATACCTGATAGATTTTTTTAAATGATAGCAGAGGTGAAACATGTGCAGAATCTTACGTGAATTTCTACCTTGATAACGAACGTACTTGTAGAAAAATGGGTAAATAATGTAATACGGAACAATAAGAGGCAATAAAAACTAAGTTGAAGGTGTTATAAACTCAATCAAGAGTATAGTAAAGGAGAGGAAAGAGAACAGAAACTAGAGAGCTTTGTATCTCAAGGTGTATCTTTCATATATGATATGTGGTCCTATTTATAGGACTCATGGAGTGAAGATAAACTTGAACAAACCCTTTAGATATCTATATCTAATCTGATATAGATGGTATACAAAAGATATAATACTTTGGATATCCACATCTAATGTCCATCTCTACAATGTATATCAAAATAATATTTATCTTTGAGGTTCTGATATATCCATAACACTCCCTCTTGGATATCCAAACTTTATAAAATATGTCTCATTACAACCTTGCCAATAAACACCCAGTGGGATAAAAACTTGGTCAAAGGAAAAAGAGTACATATTCATAGTAATTGGTAAGTGTGATACACTACCTCGTTAAAACCTTGCCAATAAAAACCCTGTGGGATAAAAAACTTGGACGAAGAAAAAAGAGTACAGTGTGCATGTACTAATCACACTCTCCCTGATGATGGCAAGAGATCTTTGAGTCGATGCATTCCAATGTTGTAGACTATCTCTTTAAACGTAGTGCTTTCGTGAACAAGTCAGCAAAATTCTGGCTAAATTGTATCTGCTGGATATTAATATCACCATTTTTTTGGTGATATATACTTCATTCTTCTTAGGTGTAGCCATTTTCAATCTTGAACAACACATCTTCCATTATCCTCAAACATTGTTTTCGGCGTCTTCGATATGCTGAATCATTGGCCTCACGAAATGTATTCACAGCATGCTTCATGCAACGCCAAAATCTTATAATGATGAATAGATGGTTGTTACTGTCTATTTCACTCATCTCCGTAATATGACCGCACCAAAACATATTCATTCTGTGGTCTTTCCTTATGCTAGTCAGATAGATAGCTAACATCAGCATAACCCACTAATTGTTCTTTGAGTAGTATAAACACCCCGATGGTGTTCCAAGAAGATAAAAATGTGTTTGACATCATTTCAATGTCTTCGTGTTGTTGTTGAACTATTCTCTCTCAATAAATTCACTGAAAATGCTATATAAGGTATCGAAATTCTCAAGATACTTTAAAACACCAACAAAACTAGGATATGATACTTCAGGACCTAGTAATTCTTTGTTATCTTCTGGTGGAAATGAGTCTTTTGATCGTACCACGTTATGACTACTCAAGGCTCGATCTGCAGGCCGAGAGAACATTTGAGCTACTCAAAGTTTTTCATCTCAAACTCTTTCATGATACAACTAGAGGTTTTAGTAAGCTCTTCAGGAGTTCCAACAAGATTTAGATCATCAACATGTACATCCTGCCAGATTGTTTTAATCCATACATAATTTGATTGAGTATAGTTCATTCATCCTTTGATTACATGCTACTGGCAATCTAAATCCTTCTGGGATTTCATATCTCATCTTATAATTCATATGAGTAAGAGGTAACTTCATTCATTAACCGCGTATCAAGGTTTAAGTGACTGCTAGACTGACTGAATATTGTAATGTTATGGGCATCAATTATCGGAGAATATGTTTCATCATGTCAAGCCTAGTTCTTTGTGAAAAACCCATTTATATCCAATATGTTTGATCCCTTTAGGGGTTTGACTGCAGGTCAAATAATTTACAAATACGACTTTCCCTTCAAGGGTTTTGGACTACGGGTTCAAATGCTTTGCGACTTTCTCTTCAGGAGTTTGGATTGTGTCTTTCTATTTCGGCCAATGATTTCTGTTTCGACACTTTTCAGTTAACATTGGTTCAGGATCCTGATTCATAACTTCATATGCAATCTCTGTTAATTAAAACATGATCAATGATCATTTGCCTATCCTAATTTTCTCTTATAATTCAAAGAGATCTTTTCAAAATTGTGTTCACTTGCTTCTTCGGGAGCAACTTGTTTATTGATTTTTAGACTGATCAGTTCTTATTTCTATAGCGCCTTCAAGTTGTGAACATCTGATCTCTTGTTGAGTATTCTCTTCTGGACTATTATTTGTACCATTCTCTTTCGAGAGCTTTTATCTTTTACACCAACTGGGCGTCCATGTTTTAGACTTGTTTTTGGTATACCATTATCATGCCCTTCAGGGACATCAAGTCGAATCGGCGTATTCATCGCCAAAACGTGGGATTTTGTTATCATTTTACTTCTTGCTCGCATTGATTTGTTCGTGTGTTAAGGTGAGATAGTGAAGGAACGTTCCATGTAATTTTACCCTGTTTTTCAAGAACCGGCACTTTCTCTCCCTCTAACGGCGGAAAACTAACTCACCAAATCAATGATGATGCATGTATAGTTACATGTCCCCAAGCTCATGTGAGTAAATTGGTCCTTAAAATCAAACGTCTAGTAGTCAGTTGTAAACGTTTAATAAATGACACTGCTGGGCCATTTTGAGTGTGCACACTTGCAACTGAATGCTCAATGCCAATCTCAAGACATACAATAATCATTGAAAGCTTGGGATATAAATTCACATGTATTATCAATACTTAAATAAATTTAATCGGTTAATCATATAATCTGAGCAAGAAGCTTGGAAAAAGCTACTAATCTTTTCGAAAGCAAACTTACATGAACAAGCAACACACACAAAATCATGTAATCTTTTTGTTCATGAAAGAGTTTCTAGAATCTTCTGCTTCTTTAAGAGTTACTAGAATCTTCTGGTTCTTTAAAGAGTACACATGTGAGTGTTGTACAATTGTACGTATCATTATTCTGTCTGGGTAACCAAGTCGATTATGTAATAAATAACTTTGATTATCGAACTTCTGGTTCATCACAATATCACATTCGACTGGATGTATAATCGCATAATACAATCCATAGAGAAAATTGGGAGTTTTTCTTTAACAAGCTTCTGACTTGAATCATTATCTATAAAAATTTCATATTCCCCTCATTCATGGTTCATTATGAACGCATTAAGACGTATATCTTTTAAACTTGATAGTTTCCATTCGACTTGGTGGAAATGATGCCATATTAACCAATATATGTGTATCACCCGTTGATAAAATGGTTGCTCTTCTGGAGCCTTCGATTAATGTCGTAGTACTCGAATTGGTACTAACATTTGCTTTTGCCAATTAGAACTCTTCTGGAGTCCGTTGTGTGTGTCATTCAACTGTCAACTGGACGTATGCCCATATCATTCACTTTGGATGATATGTTAATATCAAAATTAATAATTTACAAATATTCTGATGAACAGCTAAAAATATTCAGTTTACCTAGGCATTTCTATAACGTCCATGACCACGACCACATAGATTATTATAATTACTTCCATTCGCTTCAGGGAATAGTGGTAATCCGGTCTGGTGATAATAGTAGTTTTTCATCGAAAGTTCATTGTATTATTCAGCAACTAGCATACATGAAATCATATGAGAATACATTTCAAACTTTCTTTCCTGATATTGCTACTGCGGGAGCATATTGGTACGTGGAAAGTGGGAAAAGTATGTATGTATTTTTAATATATACAGGTAAAACATCTGATACAACAAGATATTCACTCAAGACTACAGGTTTGAGTTAATATTATATGCTTCAGACATAATTAACATATCATAATAAATCAACATTATCTAATAATATCTTAATGATATACATTACATATATCCAAGTATGTATAAGTTGACTAAAGTATACACGCCATTTAGAACAAATGAATCACATAATGTTATATGCATTCTCATAAATAATCACATACTCGATACAAGTGTGATGCTGCAAGATTTCACTTTGTTATTTTGTCAATTTGCTGCAATCCGTAAGCATTCGTGACACTAATTAGCCCATCACACTGATGTAGCTATCCATTGAAAAATTGATATAAGATGGCCTAATATATATATATTTACTTGGAGAGAAACTATATGCAAGATGTGACAAATTAATCCACGTCCAAAAATTACTCCATAAAATCCAAGTGTTGCTTATTTGACCTTAAAGTCTGTCAATGTTCGCAAATCAATTTTCAAAACTTGATTATTAGATGGCCAAATGACATAATTATTAATCTACTTTAGAACACCGCAAATCATTGACTGCTATGGCGTTAGCCTAAAAAAATACTATGGTACCATAGCCCATGATTCAAGCTCGAGCCCATCTTGCATAAACCTCATAAAATTCTTCAAATTCAATACTAAGTAGTGAAAACATATTCAGTCATCTAAACTTATAACAGCCATTATGTAGGAGAAAAGTGTCCAACTCTCCACCAAAAACTAATAAAAATTAGCACTCTATTATCACTCAGAAGTAATAGTCTCACAAAGAACTGCATAAGAAATGTGTTTAGGGAGCTCCACAAAATTAACATCCTAATCAAATATGCGAACTGGTACTTATGCAAATCATAAGAATTTGACACTAGCAAGATGTGACTTAACAAATCCTCATTTTGAGGATGCCACCTCAAATTAACACCAAACTATCAAATTTTGCACGAAAAAAATCAGCAAATTCAGGTTGAATATTCCGATTATCTATGTCAATTTTCATAGTAATTTATTGGTCAAATTTGTTTCCGAAAATAAAAGTCTAATTCTTGTGTCTAATTATGTAATGAGCTACAAATAATAGAGATGATACATGTAGATACACTTGATGCAAAATAACCATCTCCTACATATGCAATCCCAAAGTATTTGGTATGCTAAAACAGGAGTGAACACATAAACTAATATATTCTCACAAGCTTCTGGGTTTTCAAGGACAGCATGACAGCTGCAAGATGTCTCCAATATCATAAACTATAGAGACTAACTGTTAGGTTCTTTAGAACACACTAGAAGGGGGGGTTGAATAGTGTGTTCACCAAGTATGGATATTTTATGGATATTTTTCGTTTTGGAGTGCAACCAATACTTGAGTGTGTTCTTTAGAAAGAATAAAGGCTTGCAAGAAAGTAAAGAACACAAGTATGTATAGAGGTTCAAGTCAAATGACTCTACTCCTCTACCTTCTTGATTTTTCACAAGAAGGATTTTGAAAAGTGGATTGTTATTTCTTTGGGGGGAAACAACAATCAAAGAACAAAATCCAAACAATGAAAAACTAGGCAGCTTACCTAGACCACAACCGAGATATCTAATCCTTTGAAGTCTAGCCTCCAAAGATCTTCTTTGCCCTCAAAGAAATCTTGTAGGGAGAATAGTGCACCACACACTATCAACTAACCCTTCAAAGTCTAGAAATCTCAAAACAAGAAGCACCCTTGCTCCTTGACCAACAATCTACACAATCTCTCACAACAAAATCTCACCAAGAAGAAGACTCTTCTTCTTCTTACAATAGTCACTCTCAACAATAAAGTAAAAGTACAATGTTTACAAGTATCTTGAGAGCTTGAGATTGAGAGAAAATTTGAGAGCATGAAATGTAGAAAGTTGTTGAAGAAAGAGAAGAAACCCTTCTTTTATCACTCTTCAAGTTTCTTCCCGTTTGAAACCCTCTGCACAAACAATAATGGGTTTTGGCATCTTGTGTTGGTGAGTCCTCATCATTGAAGATCTCCCTTTGGCATGTAGCAACATTCTTGAAGAGATTTCAAAAAGAATGCCAAGAAAGGAAACCTGAAATCTTCAGCAAAGAAGGACCTGTGAAAAAGACACTAAAAGAGGAGGGTACAAAGAGTCAACTGATGTTAAAAAGTGAAGTATAAGACCTTTGTAACGTTGGTCACATGCTTAAAGCACAGGCGTTCTAAGTGACATAGAGCGCTTAATGTGAAAAAGAACTGTCGTTCGAAGTCACATCAAGCGCCTAATGTGGGCGGCTTAAGGCGTTCGAAGTCACATGAAGCGCCTAATGTAGCCCTTCATGCTTGTTCGAACTAACTCTAACATTTTCTCAGAGAAAGTACTTAAGAGTACGTGCCCATTCAGGGGAAAAGTACTTTTGACTTGGTGGACAATTTAAAGCGCCTAATCAGGCGCTCGAAGTGTTCGCATTTTTCCTCAGGGCACATGAAGCGCCTAATGTAGGCGTTCGAAGTGTCCTGACTTCCATACACTTCACATGAAGCGCCTAATCTAGGCTTTCGAAGTGTACGCACATCCAGACACTTCACATGAAGTGCCTAATGCAGGCGTTCGAAGTGTACTGGACTCCACCAAGGTACATTAAGCGCCTAATGTAAGCGTTCGAAGTATACTGACTTCCAACAACACACATGAAGCGCCTAATCTACTTGTTCGAAGTACACCATTGTGCAAATCATCAAAACTCAACATATTCTAACATTCTCCCTCTTTTTGATGATTTCACAACATGCATAACTTATCAAAGCTCTCCCCAACTTATGCTCCCCCTCACTAGATGCAAGAAAAAAAATAACTTGAAAATAACAATGTGATGAAACAATTTACTGAACACCAACAAAGAAATACCAAGTCAAATTTTCTTGCAATAATAAACAACTGGAAATTTTCACATGCCAACAAAAGAGAAAAAAAATTTACATAGCACCACCACTTGGTGGTGTAAAACCACTAAAGCCAAAACCTACGCTAGCAGCAAAATCCGTGAATCCACCCATGGATCCTCCAACATCTCCAGAGCCACCAGCATCACCGCCACCGCCAGCACTGCCACCAGCACCACCACCACCATCAGCACCACCACTTTCTCCCCCTAAATCATCAAAATTAGGGGGAAGAGCCCATGGACAGACCTGCATGAATGCATTTCTAAATGCAGTCATGCGCAGTTCATTGCGTACATGCCGAGCTTCATTAAGTACATGCCGAGCTTCATGCTCAGCATCACGAAGATGCAACTGTTGAACAGTCTGTTCAAGTACAGCAATGCGAGATAGAAACTCAGATGAATTACTACCACCAGCAGCTTCTTGAGGTCCCTCCTCGACCTCTTCATCATCAGGAATGGTAGTGGCCTTCCGTTTTTGCGAGTCAATGGCTTGGGCGATATTGTAGTGATCATAGGTCTCAGATTTAGCAACTGGGGTCAAATCATCATCAGTAATTTCAATACCTTTTGACCTTAACAATATTGTGATAACATTGGCAAAATGTAAATCTTTGGACCCTTTTCGGAGAGCTGTAAACATGACTTGTATGAAAATCCAGGCGAGATTCAACTGGGTCAGATGTTTGAGACGGTAAGATACATAGAAATCTATGTTGCTGGGATTTCTAGTAGCCTTACCATTGATGCAGTAGGTGACCACTGCTAGCAAAATGCGATCCACCAATGGTATGTTCTGAGTCTTTTTGGAGGGAAAATACCCCAAATCGAATTTTATGTCCTGCTCACGGACGCCGTATTTGCTACTCCAGTCAAATACGGAGAAATCACTCAATCCCTCATTCTGGATTCTCAAGACTTCACAGATTTCAAGGACAGTGAAGCTGAGAGGAGTACCGTCAATAACAGTGTTAAGGGAAAAAGGGTGAGACTCAGATTATGGAGTGACCCACAAGTTTGAATAGAACAGCCGGGTGTGCTCGCACGAGAATTTCTGCATGTCAAGTCTGGACCAAAGAGAGATCCAGCCTTGATGTTCCAACAGGGGAACGATTTCAAAAGCACTGCTCGTCTCAGGGAGATTGCTGAGATTGAGCAGTTTCAGAGAGATGATGAGACGATTGTTGGCTACCCATTCTTCGAATAGCATGTTGGAATAGAAAGAAACATAGACACCTTTGTCAATATGGCGTGGTGGTTTCTTTATTTCGGGTTCAAACTTCTTTAACCAAGGAAAATTTTTCTTGGTGAGCCCTTCACGAATGGACTTTATTTCAGATGGCTCAGTAATCCCATGTCCAACCGTTTGTTTCCGCTTTTGGGAGTGGGGGCATTTGGAAGGACCAGCAGAAGCCATTTGAGAAAGAGAGAAAAGTGTTGAAAAGGAGGGATTTTTGTGGAGGATCTGCAGGAATGTTTTGAAGATAAAAAAATGAAGGAAAGGTTGGATTTTTAAAGGTGAAGAAGGAAGATGAAGAGATGGTGAAGTAATGGTGGGAGGAAGATTAATGGGAGAGTGGAGGAGTGGGAGAGAAGTTTGAGGAAGAAGATGAAAAGATAAATTGAATGGGGAAGAGGGAAGGTCAGACGTGGGAAAGAGGGAGGGAAGAAAGAGGCGGCAGGAGATTGATGGTCCTTGAATGGTGCGAAAACTAAAGAGGTGGCGGAAAAGACAGTGAATAATTAGGGTTGAAGCGCCTAAAGTGACTTCGAACGACTTCACAAAAGAGGATGAAGCGCTTAAAGTCACATTAAACGGTTGTGGGGATGCAGATTGAGCGTTTAATGTCACATTGAACGAGTGAACTCATTGAGATGAAGCGCTTAATCCTACATCGAACGCTTATGTAAAGGAACATAAAGCGCCTGATGTCACTTCGAACGAGTGACATCCTTGACATCAGGCGCCTGATGTGACATCGAACGCCTGAAGCAAGTGTGATGAAGTGCTTTATGTGCACTGATCTTGAAAATTTTAAAATTTTCGTGCTCAAAACTCAAGATGGATTTTATCAACCCATGTTGAGCAACCCCAACCTACTTCTTATAGATACAAAAACATCACTAGGTAAGGGTTTCATGAAAATGTCCGCTAATTGGTCTCGCGTAGGAACGAATTCCACACTTACCAAGTTCTTTTGTACACAATCACGGATGAAATGATACCTCACTTCAATGTGCTTAGTCCGACTATGTTGGACGGGATTTTGTGCAATATTAATAGCCGACGTGTTATCACACAAAATTGGCACCTTTGAGAAGTGAATATTATAATCATTTAACGTGTTAGCCATCCATAATAACTGTGCACAACAAGAGGCGGCCGACGCATATTCGGATTCCGCCATAGAAAGAGACACACTGTTTTGTTTCTTGGAAAACCAAGAAACGAGACAATCTCCAAGAAACTGGCAAGTTCCGGAGGTGCTCTTCCTATCAACTAGACTCCCTGCATAATCGGAGTCACAATATCCTCTTAAATCAAAACATGCATTCTTAGGATAAAACAAGCCAAATTTCAAAGTACATCTAAGGTATCTAAGGACGCGTTTCACCGCAATAAGATGCATCTCCCTAGGATCACTTTGAAATCTAGCACATAAACATACTGCATGTAAAATATCGGGTCTACTAGCCGTCAAATAAATTAGACTACCTATAATGCCACGATACAAGGTTACCTCGACATGCTTTCCTTTTTCATCCTTGTCAAGCTTGGCACTTGTGCTCATAGGAGTGTTTACCTCTCTTCCTTCACCAAAATTGTACTTTTTGAGAAAATCTCTTGTGTATTTGGTTTGGGAAATGTACACGCCTTCTTCGGTTTGCTTGATTTGTAATCCAAGGAAATAGTTAAGTTCTCCCATCATGCTCATCTCGAACTCACCTTGCATAAGACTAGCAAATTGCTCACAAAGACAATTGTTAGTAGCACCAAAAATAATATCATCAACATATACTTGAACAATTAAATGATTCTTACCTTGTTCTTTTATGAACAAAGTAGTGTCAACTTTACCTCTTGAAAAACCATTATTAAGAAGAAAAGTACTTAACCTCTCGTACCAAGCTCTTGGAGCTTGTTTGAGGCCATAAAGAGTCTTTTTAAGTTTGAAGACATGATGTGGTGAATCATGAGATTCAAACCCGGGAGGTTGTGCAACATACACTTCCTCTTGAATAACACCATTCAAGAAGGCGGATTTAACATCCATTTGGTAAAATTTAAAATCCCTATAACAAGCATATGACAACAACATCCTAATAGCCTCAAGCCGTGCTACGGGTGCAAATGTCTCATCAAAATCAATACCTTCTTCTTGACGGTATCCTTGAGCAACTAACCTAGCCTTGTTTCTAGTGACATTACCTTGATCATCCATCTTGTTACGAAAAACCCATTTTGTACCAATAATGGGATGATCGTGTGGTTTGGGAACTAACTCCCAAACATCACTTCTTTCAAATTGGTTTAACTCTTCTTGCATAGCCAAGATCCAATTTTCATCAAGAAGTGCATCTTTAATATTCTTGGGCTCTATAAGAGAGACAAATGCATTCTCTCTATATTGCCTTCGTGTGGTGATACCCCAATTTAGATCACCTATGACCAACTCTTGAGGGTGAGAACTTTTGTGCTTAAATGATCTAGGAAGATTGGAGACATCTCCTCCAACTTCCTCATGATCATGTTCCGGAAGAGATGAACCTTCATCATTCACATGACTTCCATGTTCCGGAATGTGTGATGCATTATCTACATTTTGTGTATCAACATGAGTATGAGAAATATTTCTATTTGACTCATTAAGTTCATGCACACAAGGTGGAGGAGTACCTTCAATAGGTTCAACTCTCAAGTCAATGAAGATATTTCCATTTGGAGGATCATCAACAATCTCTTGTTGAGGAACAACCATAGGAATATCCTCAAGAATTTCTTCTTGAGGAGTCACATCTTCATCTTCTTCACAATCCTCATTAAGTTTAGGTTCGTCACTAAGTGACTCATTAAACTTAACATGTATTGATTCTTCCACCTTTTGACTCCTTTTGTTGAAAACACGAAATGCCTTACTATTTGAGGCATAACCTAAAATGATACCTTCATCCGCTTTGAGGTCAAGTTTGTTCAAAGTATCTTTGGTATTAAGTATGAAACACTTGCAACCAAAGACTTTGAAATACCCAATATTGGGAACTTTTCCATTCCAAAGCTCATAGGGTGTCACATTTAGGTATGGTCTCAAATAGACACGATTGATCACATGGCAAGCGGCATTTACCGCTTCGGCCCAAAAATATTTGGGCAAACCGAATTCATTCAACATTGCTCTACACATTTCTTGTAGAGTTCTATTTTTTCGTTCGGCCACACCATTTTGTTGAGGAGTTCTAGGTGCCGAAAGGTCATGAGAGCATCCTTTGGATACACAAAACCTTTCGAAATCACCATCAAACTCACCACTACGATTACTACGGATGGTCTTAATGGTGTCACCCACATGATTTTCCAATCGTTTACTTAGACTCATAAACTCACTACGTGCATCACTCTTCTTTGCTATAAACATCACCCACGTATAACGAGTATAGTCATCTACAACCACGAAGGTATAATGTTTACCACCCAAACTTCTAGTTCCAACATCCCTATACAAATCCATATGGAGCAATTGTAGGGGCTTAGAGGTGGAAATATTTGTCTTGAGTTTGAAGCTTGTTTTCACAAGCTTCGCCTTTTGACAAGTGTCACATAAGTCATGGTTTTCGAAATTCATTTTTGGAAGGCTTCGGACTTTTACCATTTTCGCAAATAAATTTAAATGTTTTGAAACATACATGTCCGAGACGTCTATGCCATAGTTGCGTCAAATCATTCTTAGCAACTAGACAAGATACATTTTGAGAAACCAAATCGTTGATGCTAAGTTTGTAAATATTTTTGAAACGCAAAGCCTCAAATAAGATCTTATCGCCCTTTTTCACAACACACTTTGTTTTCAAAAACGTTACCTCATAATTAGCATCACATAGTTGACTGACACTTATCAAGTTAAACTTAAGACCTACAACATATAAGACATCACTTAGAGAGAAGGAATCGTTACCCACAATACCATATCCTTTGATTTGGTCTTTGCTACCGCCAAAGTGGACAATTCCTCCGTCTTGCATAGTGAGTCTATGGAAGAGACGTTTGTCTCCCGTCATATGGTTGGAACACCCACTGTCCATGACCCATTTGACCTTCTTGTCTTCGCTTTCTCCATTGAGTGCTAGGGCCTACAAAAGAACCATATGAAGTTGGTATCCTTTTTGTTTTGGGTCCTTGAAGGTTAGTTACCTTCATCTCGCCTTTCAGCACCCACACAAGATTCTTGTTATTTTTAGCCCTACATACTCTTTCTACATGACCTTTCCTATTGCAATAGAAACATGTAGGAGTATGCTTATGAGTTTGTGTATGCTTGTGCGAATGCTTGTGCGTAGGCACATGTCGTGTTTCCTTTTTAGGAACAACCTTCTTAGGAATCGAAGAAGGTTTTTGTCTCACAACATGAACCAAAGGTTGTGATGCCTTTGGTGCATTAGCCTTTTGCTTAGGCATGTGCCTGTGCTTCTTCAAGGAGGTTTTGGACTCCTTGACAAAGTGTGCTTGTTCCTTTTTATTTCCCTTCTTAGATGCATACATGGCACTAGGTTTGATTTTAGCTTTCATGCTTGGCCTAGATGCATCCTTAATCTCTATCTTTGTAGCACTTACCCTTGAATCATTTTTCTTCTCATCCAGGGCTTGAGCACATGATTTCATCAAATCATGTTTCTCTTCAAGTGCAATCACATGCATGGTCAAAAATATATCATGCTCAAGTTGCAATGCAATGTGATCTTCTAACGTGTCATTATATTCATTTAGGCATGCTCTAAACTCTTTCTTGACACGTTTATATTTTAAGTCTAAGAGGTCATTTTCTTGCACTAAATCATCTCGTTCACCAATTCATCTATAGTGAGATGAGATATTACATACCTCCATGTCGTCGTCAATGGCCATAAGTGCAAAGAACTCCTTGTCTAGATCATCTTGAACCACGCCCGTGAGTGCAAGATCATCATGGTCGCCATTGTCACTCTCGGACCCGGAAAGAATGCTCTCCCAATGGGCTACTTCCGCTTGCAAGGCCTTCTTCCTTTGGTAGATGGCCTTCTTGTCTTTGAGTTGCGGCTCCTTCACCCGACAATCCTTCATGAAGTGACCAAGCTTCCCACACTTATAACATTTATTCTCTTGGTCCTTCACCTTGTCCTTGGAGAATTTTTCTTTGATGAATCTTTTAGCTTCATCACCATTCTTTCTAGCAAAACATCGGAATCTTTTGACAAGAAGTCCGACTTCATCGTCCGAGTCCTCCGACTCGCATGCAAGCGCCTTAGTGGAGTGGCGAATAGGATCGTTCTTTTCTTGTGCATCTAGATGAATCTCATAAGTAATGAGATTCCCATATAACTCATCCAAGGTGATGGTCTCCAAATCCTTGGACTCCTCAATGGCTGTCACCTTTGCGTTCCATTCTCTTCCTAGACTGTTTAGGAAGCAGTGATTGAGATCCTCTTGTTCTATCTTCTTGCCAACCGCTGTGAGAAGGTTGACAAGCTTGGTGAATCTTTGAATGGACTCTTCGATCTTTTCACCTTTGGGGACAGTGAAGTTGTAGAACTGTTTGATTAACTGTCTCCTCTTGGCCTTTCTTACTTTAGATGTTCCTTCGTGGATCATCTCAAGCTTTGTCCAAGCATCATGAGCGGATTGGACTCCTTGAATCCGAGCTCTCTCATTTGAAGAAAGAGAGCTGTTTAAAATAGCAAGAACCTTGCTATTTATGGCCAACTGGAACTCCTCTTCAGGAGTAGGATCATCAATATCAATAGGAATCATAGAGCCTTTTGAAACTTCTATCCAGATTCTGTGCCCACAAGAACGTAGATATATTTCTATGTTGGACTTCCATAGTGGGTAGTTTAGAGGATCAAACATTGGGACTTTGACATGAACATTGGAAATAGAAGGGAATAGTGTTTCTTGCCTCCTTCTTCTTGAGACATCACCACTAGGGGAACTCACATCATCAAAAACAAAGGGATCCATACTCTAATGATCAAATCTTGTATTTAAACTCAAATAAACAAGATGTGGCTCTGAAACCAATTGTTAGGTCCCTTAGAACACACTAGAAGGGGGGTTGAATAGTGTGTTCACCAAGTGTGGATATTTTATGGCTATTTTTCGTTTTGGAGTGCAACCAATACTTGAGTGTGTTCTTTAGAAAGAATAAAGGCTTGCAAGAAAGTAAAAAACACAAGTATGTATAGAGGTTCAAGTCAAATGACTCTACTCCTCTACCTTCTTGATTTTTCACAAGAAGGATTTTGAAAAGGGGATTGTTATTTCTTTGGGGGGGGGAAACAACAATCAAAGAACAAAATCCAAACAATGAAAAACTAGGCATCTTGCCTAGACCACAACCGAGATATCTAACCCTTTGAAGTCTAGCCTCCAAAGATCTTCTTTGCCCTCAAAGAAATCTTGTAGGGAGAATAGTGCACCACACACTATCAACTAACCCTTCAAAGTCTAGAAATCTCAAAACAAGAAGCACCCTTGCTCCTTGACCAACAATCTACACAATCTCTCACAACAAAATCTCACCAAGAAGAAGACTCTTCTTCTTCTTACAATAGTCACTCTCAACAATAAAGTAAAAGTACAATGTTTACAAGTATCTTGAGAGCTTGAGATTGAGAGAAAATTTGAGAGTATGAAATGTAGAAAGTTGTTGAAGAAAGAGAAGAAACCCTTCTTTTATCACTCTTCAAGTTTCTTCCCGTTTGAAACCCTCTGCACAAACAATAATGGGTTTTGGCATCTTGTGTTGGTGAGTCCTCATCATTGGAGATCTCCCTTTGGCATGTAGCAACATTCTTGAAGAGATTTCAAAAAGAATGCCAAGAAAGGAAACCTGAAATCTTCAGCAAAGAAGGACCTGTGAAAAAGACACTAAAAGAGGAGGGTACAAAGAGTCAACTGATGTTAAAAAGTGAAGTATAAGACCTTTGTAACGTTGGTCACATGCTTAAAGCACAGGCGTTCTAAGTGACATAGAGCGCTTAATGTGAAAAAGAACTGTCGTTCGAAGTCACATCAAGCGCCTAATGTGGGCGGCTTAAGGCGTTCGAAGTCACATGAAGCGCCTAATGTAGCCCTTCATGCTTGTTCGAACTAACTCTAACATTTTCTCAGAGAAAGTACTTAAGAGTACGTGCCCATTCAGGGGAAAAGTACTTTTGACTTGGTGGACAATTTAAAGCGCCTAATCAGGCGTTCGAAGTGTTCGCATTTTTCCTCAGGGCACATGAAGCGCCTAATGTAGGCGTTCGAAGTGTCCTGACTTCCATACACTTTACATGAAGCGCCTAATCTAGGCGTTCGAAGTGTACGCACATCCAGACACTTCACATGAAGCGCCTAATGCAGGCGTTCGAAGTGTACTGGACTCCACCAAGGTACATTAAGCGCCTAATGTAAGCGTTCGAAGTATACTGACTTCCAACAACACACATGAAGTGCCTAATCTACTTGTTCGAAGTACACCATTGTGCAAATCATCAAAACTCAACATATTCTAACACTAACAACATAGCAAAAGAGAGGAACGGAAACAAATAGTTAAGTTTTCATATGTTTATTTCTGATGTGATATATAACTGATCCCATTGTGATCAAATATAAACATGCAGAATCCAAATTAAGGAGAGAAGTATGAGCATATATAAACATGCAGAGTCCAAATTAAGGAGAGCAGACAATAGGAGACATAATCAAATCAACCAAGGAAAAAAACGGATTTTTTAGGGGGAAAAAAGAAGTTGATAAGCAGAAAATATGATCATTCTTGACATTGGTTTGTATATCACACGGGAAAAAAGAACTTCACGAACCAGCTCTGCAAGAAGTAGGAGGGTCCTTCTGCAAGTCATGTTTTTAGGCATGTTAATTATATCAATTATTCACGCTTCGAACGTGTCAACAATTCATGCTTCGGGCATGTGAAACGATTCATGCTTTGGACATGATAACAATTAATGCTTCAGGCATGTTAACAATTCATGCTTTAGACATAATAAAACGATTCATGCTTCGGGTATGATAACAATTAATGCTTCAGGCATGTTAACAATTCATGCTTTAGGCATGATAAAACGATTCATACTTCGGGCATGATAACAATTAATGCTTCAGGCATGTTAGCAATTCATGCTTTGGGCATGATAAACCAATTAATGCTTCAGGCATGTTAACAATTCATGCTTTAGATATGATAAAACGATTCATGCTTCGGTCATGGTAACAATTAATGCTTCAGGCATGTTAATAATTCATGCTTTGGGCATGATAAACCGATTCATGCTTCGGGCATGATAACAATTATTTCTTTAGGCATGTTAACAATTCATGCTTTAGTCATGATAAAACGATTCATGCTTAGGGCATGGTAACAATTAATGCTTCAGGCATGTTAACAATTCATGCTTTGAGTATGATAAAACGATTCATGCTTCGGGTATGATAACCATTAATGCTTCAGGCATGTTAACGATTCATGCTTTAGGCATGATAAAACGATTTATGCTTCGGGCATGATAAAAATATATCTATATGGCTGCAAGCCATATACTATTCTTCTTGTTTCAAAATAAATCTAGACTTCAGGCTAGATTAGTTCTTTTATAAATATTTCGAATATAAGATAGAAATAGGTAACAAGAGAAACACAACAAATGAACAAATCATAATTTTGAAAAAAAAATTCGGCAGAAAAATCAGTCTCGGAAATCACCATTTCGGTCAGATCTAGGAGTGTACAAAACATATCTTCACCGTTCAAAACATACCTTTATGTATTAGGAGTAATCTGTCAAAAGTTGTTGATGATCCAATGGTGGATGACTCGGAAAATTCAGTTTTTCCGGACCTGTGCAAGGCTGGAAGTACCTGCGAAATTTTAAAGATGTTCTCCCTCTTTCCCTTCTTTCTCTAATACTTTTCTTTACTACTTGTTTTTGTTTCTTTGGAGCAATTCATGCTGATAACGTGTTATAAACTCAATCAAGAAGATAGTAGAGGAGAGGAAAGAGAACAGAAACTAGAGAGCTTTGTATCTCAAGGTGTATTTTTCATATATGATATGTGGTCCTATTTATAGGACTCATGGAGTGAAGATAAACTTGAACAAACCCTTTAGATATCTATATCTAATCTGATATAGATGGTATACAAAAGATATAATACTTTGGATATCCACATCTAATGTCTATCTCTACAATGTATATCAACATAATGTTTATCCTTGAGGTTCTGCTACATCCATAACAGAAGGCAATTTTTCCCTCATAATACATATTTCCTAGAAGATTTTAACGTTGTTACCAGAAATCAAACTCGTCTTCGTTGCTAACGAGGCATTGGTTTAACCCTACGTTTAGAAACTCAAACCGGACCGGTCTATCATACTAACGGATAGTGACTCAGCCAGCCAGCCGGTCCAAACTGCATTAATAAGCTAGAAGTTTAATGACTCCGTCAAACTCGATCAAGAATCAAGTTGAACTGGGATTCCACCATTTTTTTTATCGAACTGGATGAGCCGGTTCGATCAAATATTAATTTATTGATAATTGTATCACCTATTATTATATGGACTAAAGTATGTCTCTAAATATTTTCAGAGTTACTTATACTAATATCCTTTTTATAAAACAAACATGGATACTAGTTCATTAACATAACAGGTTAGTTTATACGTGATATGTATGTGTGTGTGATGTATACGTATTTGGACACATGAGTCTTCCTTATTTTATTGCATTTCTATTCATTTATGTGATAATTGTGAGCCACAAATTATTAACAATATATTTGGTTTAAAATGTTTGTTGAAAGATATATATTTGGATTTAACTTTATACCGATACAATAATTCTTCACTTTTATGGTCCCATACCATTGAAAAGTAAGCCTAGGTTTGGTATGATTTACCTAGGCACTATCTGAAAATATCTCTTGGGGAACCTTTTTTCAAGCACAGGATGTCCAAAAATGGGTTTTATCAAATTTTCAACCAAGAAATCGCTTTCAAATACGCACCGATTGGAGATATGTTTTCAGAGAGACTCCATCGTCAATTTGGTATTGGCGGAATCAATTAGTGCATGGCAATATGGAACAAATGCCACCTACTCGTTTGTTATCGGAGGAAATTGTAAGTAGAAGTAGAAAACTGAAGGTAGCTTTGTTGGAATTAAGCAGCCCAGTAACATTAGACGACTAAATATTTAGTCTCTGTTTTGTAGTAGTATTATTGCGGCTTTGCTTCTGATGTAACCGCCAAAGTTTTAATTTTTTGATATCAATAAAGTCCCCTTTAGCCGGAAAAACAAGATACATCTTGATTTGATCACAATCATAATGACTAATATCCCAACCATAAAAAAACAATATAATATATCTCAAATCTGTCTTCTGCTTTGTATTGTTTCCGCACGAGATGACGCGTCACACCTCTGCCTACCTACTCTCTGATGTAACACCCACTGATCTCACCAGAAGCTTTTCCCAGATGTGCAATCACATTACCAGAACCTCAAAACAGAGTGATGAATCTCAACAAAAACATGAAAATTGCACTCTTCCTTCTTATTTACCTTGCCACCTTCAGCATCTCCGGAGCTAAACAATCAAAATCCATTTCAGAAATGCTGGATCAGTTCTTGAATTCAACAGTTCAATGGAGAATCAATCAGCGGGCAGAATTCCAAGAACCCAGATTCAAATTCAGCACCAGAGCAATATTAGCAGGGTCCCTTTGTTCTGCAGCAGCATCTATATCAAGTGCTGGAGGGATTGGAGGAGGTGGGCTGTTCATACCAATTCTGACAATAGTAGCTGAATTTGACCTCAAAACAGCTTCGAGTTTTTCTGCATTTATGGTCACAGGTGGCTCAATTTCTAATGTTTTAAGCTACATGTTCAAGATAAATGGTGATAAGTCTTTGATTGATTATGACGTAACGCTTTTATCAGAGCCCTGCATGTTGCTTGGAGTAAGTATTGGTGTCATATGTAACCTTATTTTCCCCGAGTGGTTGATTACTGTGTTGTTTGCTGCTTTTCTTGCTTGGTCCACGTTCAAGACGTTTAAATCTGGAGTGGCGTATTGGAGATTGGAATCCGAAGGGATTCGAAGAAGTTGTTGCCAGAAGTTGGAAAATGGAGTGGGAGAGAATGATATCAGAGAGGAAAGTGAAGGGAATATTAGGAGAGTGGAAGAGCCTCTGTTGCAGAAAGAAACACGGCGAAAGTTAGAGCTTCCATGGGGGAAATTGGGAATGCTAGCTGTGATATGGTTTTCCTTCTTTGTTCTTTATCTTCTTCGAGGAAATCGCGATGGACAAGTATGATTAAGTTTCTTGTTTTGTGTTAAAACATTGCAAGTGAGTGTGATTATTTTGCAAGTAATTTATGAAAATAGGATCGTGAATGATGTAAACCAATGATTGAAAGAGAAAGGGAGGACCAATGATGCGGACCAAGTATAATGCACCCTCTCTCTCTTTTGTTCGTTCACGTAATTCACGTTATCATTTTGCGTCGTAATTTCACATGAAGAACATTATTCTTTCTGTTATTGGAATTTTGTTTTCTTTCTTATATACTAAAACTTTGAATGTCAGAGCCTTATTTATGAAACACCATGACATCAATGCTGGTGAGTCAGGACACTGGTTCTTGAATATAAATGCAGGTTGTAATGGTTATAATAACTTGTCCAAGAGGGGGCCCACAGTATCCAAAAATTTGATCTTTTTCATTAATTTATTTATTTGTCGCAGTAATTGCAACTAGCAGTTTCCGCACTCTAATTGTGGTTGTTAGAATGGTGTTAGGGGATGATCTGAGTTTGTACATCAATTGGCATGTGGAGCTAATCATTGTGATGTGCTATATGCTACCCTAGGTCAAGTCTTGAACCTGCATGTGGTAAGCTGTTTTGAGGTGGGACTAAGTTTTAGACTAAGGGAGAATGTATCTGGCCAGCTCCTCACACCAAGTTCTTACCTAGGGTGAAGATATCCCAAGAGCAATGATAACAAGTTCAGATTAAGAAGTATGTATCCCTCCAAATCTTCCTTCCAAGGACACCTGAGTCATCATCTAGGGGTGGTGTAACATATCAGTGAGATACAATACTGAAGGATTTAAGTGTCTCTAATGATTTGTTTATATGTATCCCGGGAGATCTTCCTTCGGAGGACATCTGAGTCCTCAACTGAGGGAAGTTTATAACATATGGGTGAGATACAATACTGAAGGACTTGGATGTAGGCAAAAGGCTCTAATGGTTTGTTTAAATTGGATCAGGGTATGATGTGGGGTTGTTGTAAGATCCACAGTTACTATATATAGGACATGGGATATTAGATTTTACCCCACCATTATATGCTTTTGTACTTAGTTTTGCTGTCTATTGAACTTCCCAAAAATGGATATCCCATGTCCAATCTTTAAACGTTAGGCCTGGTATCCTTTCTAACCCCAATTATGAAGTGAGACCTGCCATCTTTTTCTTCGTCTTGTTTATTTTATTCTTTAGATGTTTGATACAGTTATTGTTTCTTATCATCCTCAGCAAGGTTTGTCCTTCCTAAGTTTCATGTTAAGATTATTGATATTAGCATATTTTCATATCTTATTTATTTCTCTTTCAAGTTTCAAGTCAAGAGGATGAGAACACACTCATTTTCTTGTTTGAAAGTAAAGGAAATATAGTATTATGGACAGATTAATAGGATTGTGGCTATGGGGTCCAAGATCGAGCAACTGCCTATTTTCTTTGCTTCTAAGTTCTCTATCAATTTCTATTAAGGCTGCATACAATATGTTTAATGGTTCTAACTTATCGCCAGTCTCTGCATAGGCTTGATTCTCCAGTTCTACACTGACCTTTTATTAGCTCTGCATTAATGCCGTCAGATTGTCCCATTATCGTTTTTTTGGTATAATTGGGCAAACATCACGAGGGTAAATGTGAATTTGTGCATATTTTGGATGTCTAAACCTCATTCATTGAATCTTACTCGTACAGTTTTTGCTTCATATTCAAAGAGCTACTGAATGCCTCAACTTTGTACGTAGGGTATAATTCCAATTCGATCTTGTGGAGTAGGATATTGGATCATCTCAGCAGCACAAGTTCCTCTTGCCATAATCTTAACTTCATGGTTGTTATACAGGAAAGACAGCATCTGTAATCAGCAGGTTCGGTGATGTATTCAATCTTGGCACTCTTCTTTGCACAGTCCCTTATTTGCAACGAAATTCAGCAATGTCCTATCTATCTTTCAGGAACTGGGGAGTGATACTAAATCTCAAGGACGAGGCAAGCTTATATTTCCTACGATGGCATTCTTAGCTGGAGCCTTGGGTGGAGTTTTTGGAATTGGAGGTGGGATGCTTATAAGTCCACTACTTCTGCAAACCGGCATGGCACCTGAAGTAAGCAGTTATGCTTTCATTTTACTTTAGTCCGGAAAATTCTATAGAGCTTATATAAATCAAATATTTGAACATGCTATCTTCATGAGTCATACGTCAAACTCGTCTGTGTTATCTTACTAGATTTCATATCTTGCTACAGGTAACAGCGGCTACTTGTTCCCTTATGGTATTCTTCTCATCCACAATGTCTGCTTTCCAGTATATCCTTCTAGGGATGGACCACATTGAAGCAGCTGTTATATTTGCAGTAGCTTGTTTTCTAGGCTCAGTTATTGGTCTAGTAATTGTTCAAAGAGCCATAGAGAGACATGGCAGAGCCACACTAATTGTGTTCTCAGTTGGTTTGGTTTTGGCGTTGAGCACTGTTCTTATGACCAGTTTCGGAGCTGTTGATGTATGGCATGATTACAAGACTGGAGCATATATGGGATTCAAGCAGCCATGCTGAGGAGGATAGGGGAATGAAGCTCTGAAAGCACCCTTTGAGTTTTTCACAGACCTTGGAATGTACACCGAGGAAAGACAAGGGGTCTTGTCGTTTTTAATTTCGAGCAGATGCTAGATTCTAGTTATGAGGAATGTTCTGGTTAGTAGATATTGCTTGCATGGTGCAAATAAAAAAGCATAGGCTAAAGTACCAGATGTCAAAGGCGAAACGCTTGGGATGAGATCTCCTCACACCGCGCGGTCCAGGACGCGACACGTGTCAGCAGTAGGGGGTGGTGAGGCTGGATGAGGGTTATCCTCACCCAGCCTCACCACCCCCCTTTTTGCCACGTGTCGCGCGGTCACGCACGCGGTGAGGGAGGTGCGGTGAGGGGATCCTATCCCGAAACGCTTTGGCCCAAACAGCATCTGCTGCAGTTCAGACAAGGAATCTCAGGACCATGTAAGGATAATACTGACAAGCAAGGGCATCAACGGCAAATTAATGGTAGTCATAGATGAGTTCCATATCCGGCATCTCATCAGAAAAGGGGGTGGCGGGGGGATGGGGGTGGGAAAAGAATTCCTACTTGTTGACGACCGTTTCCAGATGTTGTTTATGTAGGCTGAGATGTATGCTACAACTGTAACAGTTCCTGTCTTGAGATGTATAATACAAGTGTAACAATTCGTTTCAATCTGTTCAGCTATATTTTGTTACTGAGATTGATATCCTGAATCTATTGATTGCAAAAGCACACATACTCCATGTTTACTTCTGTTTTTCTTTAGGTTTTATTACAACGTCGTTCTTTTTTTTTTTGTGACTGATAAACCATAATTAAATCGTTTGTTAGTCAACAATAGTCAACGGTTCAACTCCAATAGCTCAGTACTCAAGTACAGTTCAGCAGTTCAGTGCCCAAGCATGGCTGTTCAGCCTTGGCTGCACTTCAGCAGGGCAGCATGACACTTATTATATAACCAAAGAATATGCCAAAGGCTTGCACCTCGGCACCAACTTCAGTCTCTACACAAGTACCGCACTTCGGACCACTTCAGCCGGACCCAATTCTGTACTTCGGCAAGGCTTGATTATGCACTTCAGCAAAGGAACCAAGCACGACATTACTTCGTAGGACCATCAGACAGAAGTGCAATTTGAATATAGTGACTACAGCTGGTAATTCAGTCTGAACACGCTAAGGTCATTCCAGCAGGCCTATTAGTCATATCAGCCGGTCTATCAGTCACATCAGCAGACCTATGGCGTCCTAGGCTTTCTGCCCCAAGTAAACATCAAATCTGCCATCAGAAGCCAAAGGCGAGAAAATGTCCATAAAAGCAAACCAATTGGGAAAAAGAAAGGGATCCGGGATTAAAAACATTCATACCCTAAAGCAAGTTGACACACTTTGCTCTTCGGCCCATACTGTGAGAAGCTCTTAACTCACCATCTAAATTATAATCTCACGGAGATATGGCCCAAACTGAATTGAGCGTCGGAGGGTTTTTCCCGGGGCCAACCCCCCGGGACCTCTGACCTGTGCTTTCTTGTGCAGGATATTTTAGAGGTTATTCCAACTACAACTTTCAATCCAGTTAACAACTCTTCAAGTTAACTGGCGGAGCTAATTTTAGGTTATCTAGACCCTTGGTGAAGATCCGGCTTCATCATTTTGGCGCTAGAAGGAGGGCCCCTTAGACCCTTAACCCAGAAAACAGTTACTCAAAGCTTATCTAATTACCTTAGCAAGCTATCGAGAGAAAGATGAATAGCAAAGATGGACAAGAGTCCAAGCGACCTACGACATCTAAGAGGAGCCAAAGGTCTTCTCAACAGCAAACTGAACAGTGTTCTATGGAACCGGGAGAATCTTCAACTCCCATCATTGCCTTCACATATGAAGAGCATATTCGAGCCATACGCTATGTGGCTCAAAACCCAGATGTTTTCCAAGCTGTAGTGAGGGAAATGAAGGGGAAGGCCTCTGCAGCAAGGTCAAGTGGGTCTCATTCCAGTAACTCTCACCCACAGAAACACCTGGAGTACTCTCCTACTCGGCCTGGCTATTACTCCAGGCATCAGGCCAAATTTATGGCTGAGGCAAGGCGTCCAGAACAAAAGTCTAGCCACCAGAGCTTAAAATGTACTCAGAAAGCTTCCTTGCCATTCAAACATGGCAGAAAAGTTGACAATAAAGGCAAAGCACCGTTGCAGGAAAGGTGCTCTGTCAAGATTCAGTTAGGAGGCCGATGAAAGGAAAGGAACTCTCTGCTGGCTTCAAAAGCCCACATCCTTTCCTACATGAGGAAAAAATCTCTAGCAAAGGAACCTCAGCCCCTGGCTGGACCGATCCACAAAAGAGACCGCCGACTGTACTGCCTCTATCATCATGATATTAGACATGATACAGAAGACTGTAGGCATCTCGGGCAGGAGTTTGGACGTCTTATCGAGCTGGGTCACCTACAGCGTTTCTATAATCCGAGGTCTAGGCTCCATAACAGGCCAGACTTTGGTAAACCCCCTCCGGATGAGAGTTGTAAATCTGGGTCTCATCATGGGTTGCCAAGTGATGAGGATTCAGATCCTGATGAAAGGGGGTTACGGGCTCCTGAGCATATAAGGCTGACGTAACAACAAAAGTTCGTGATTCAATCGAATCAGGGTCTATTTCTTCTTGTGCTCATCCGGTATCTTCTGGCTCAGCCTTATATTATCGAAAGATCGATTTCTTATATTCAGCTGAGTATTCTTATTTGGCATTCAGCCAAGAAAGTTAAGTCACCATATGGTGCATAAAGCAACAAATTATGCCTATCTATAACCCGCAACGAAAGTGGGGGCATACCTCAGCAGGTCTGAGAGGTTGAGCAGGTCTCAATAATGGGACAGGTTTCCCTATATCTTCTACCTCAGCAGGTCTGAGAGGTTGAGCAGGTCTCAACAATGTGACATGCTTCCCTATATCTTCGACCTCAGCAGGTCTGAGAGGTTGAGCAGGTCTCAACAATGAGACATGCTTCCATATATCTTCTACCTCAGCAGGTCTGAGAGGTTGAGCAGGTCTCAACAATGGGACAGGTTTCCTTATAGTTTCTACCTCAGCAGGTCTGAGAGGTTGAGCAGGTCTCGACAACGGGACAGGTTTCCCTATATCTTCTACCTCAGCAGGTCTGAGAGGTTGAGCAGGTCTCAACAATAGGACAGGTTTCCCTATATCTTCTACCTCATCAGGTCTGAGAGGTTGAGCAGGTCTCAACAATGGGACAGGTTTTCCTATATCGTCTACCTCAGCAGCTCTGAGAGGTTGAGCAGGTCTCAACAATGGGACAGGTTTCCCTATATCTTCTACCTCAGCAGGTCTGAGAGGTTGAGCAGGTCTCAACAATTGGACAGGTTTCCTTATATCTTCTACCTCAGCAGGTCTGAGAGGTTGAGCAGGTCTCAACAATGGGACAGGTTTCCCTATATCTTCTACCTCAGCAGGTATGAGAGGTTGAGCAGGTCTCAACAATGGGACATGTTTCCCTATATCTTCTACCTCAGCAGGTCTGAGAGGTTGAGCAGGTCTCAACAATGGGACATGTTTCCCTATATCTTTCACTTCAGCAGGTCTGAGAGGTTGAGCAGGTCTCAACAATGGAACAAGTCTCCTTATATTATAACTCAGCAAGACTGAGAGGGTTGAGTGAAACTCAACATATGGAACAATTTTCCCCATGTTTTAACTCAATAGGAATGAGAGGAATGAACAAGGCTCAACATTGGGGTATTGGTTTTCCTATATCTTAAGTTAGTTAAAGCAAAGCATAGCTGCAGGTCATAGCTGCAGGTCAGCTTGATAGCCTTACATTCTTCGTAGTGCCAAGAATGGGGGCTGAAGCCTATTATTTGTGCAAGGAGCCAGCATACAAAAGATACTCTTTTGGCAAAGCTGAAGGCAAATACTTGCAAACTATCAAAATATAGCAAATGAAGTTTCTTAAGCCGAATACAAATACTTGCAAACTATGAAAATAGAGCAAGAAAAGTTTCAAGTCTGAAGACAAATGCGAAACTATTGAAAGGGAACGAGTAAAGCTTTACATACAGAAAGCAAATCCAAGAAAATTAGAATAAGCTGAAGAGCACAAGTTGAAGAAAATTGGATTCTCATTGAAAGAGTATCTATTACAACTACAAAAATTTACAAGAGAAGTCCTATTCTACTTTACAATGTCCTCATCCTCTCTGAGATCAACCCCACTTTGGAACTGAGTAATTTGATTTTCAAGCAAGCTTTCAGCCTCAGGGTTGTACAGTTCAGCAATCCGAGGATGGTTCTTTTCCAGGCTTGAGCAGACCTCAGAACAAGAATCAATTGCCCAAGTTTGCCCAACAGCAATTGCTGAGCCTTGAATCTTCAAGAAATTTCCAGTAAAAAACTCAGATTGTCTGAACTCATTAAGGGCATTCTTCATTATCTCCTCAGCTTGAAGTTCAAATTGTTGGAGGAGATCAGCCTTGTTTTTCCTTTCTGCCTCCAATTGCTCGTTCAGTTCAGCCTTGCTGTTGGACAATTCTTGATCAGAAGTGCTAAGTTCCTTTTGGTAGAACTCTAGCTCAGCTTGGCTTTGGAAGAAACCAACTCAGCATTAGCCAGTGCATCCTTCAGCTCTATCACTTCGGATTTTGCAGCAGCTAGCTTGATGTCAGAATCTTGTTTCCCAGCTTGAAGTCTGGAATTCTCTTCCATAAGTGAGGCTAGCTTGGAGTCTGAATCTTGTTTTACACCCTGAAGCTTGGAATTGTCTTCAGTAAGCGTAGCAACTTGAGACTTCAAATTGTTCACTTCAGCCTCCAGCCTGGACAATTTTATGCTGCTGGGTCTTGCCACCTCAGCTAACCCGTCATAAGCATTTCTGAGATTGGCATTGATCTCAGAGAGCTGAGAGAATTTGACACGCAGCTCTTCAGCTCGTCTGAGGATGTTGTATTCTTGGGCCCGGTACTGCAGAAGTCAGATTGGTTAGAAAAACATAAGGGTTCAAGTTAAAAAATTGGAAAGTGTTAGGAAATCTTACCAGGCCATGTTCCTTGCAAAAGAATTCATGGAAGCGTCCCAACCCAGACTGCCGTATGTTTGCCAATCTCTAGGAAGTATTGACATTTCAGTCAAACTCCTAGCTACATTAGGATCTTCAGAAGTGTTGGTAAGGGAGAACTGCAGAGTCCTCATACCCCGACGATTTCAGGAAGAAGACTCCCCCTCCGATGAGTTCACCCCGGATGCCTCTCCTTCAGGTGCACTCCTTCCAGAAGGATCTCCTTCAGGTGCTTTCCTTTCAGAAGGCTCTTCTTCATTCCTCTTAGCATGTTTTTCTTCAGAAGCAGTCACCCCGGGGGTCTCTCCTAAAAGGTCGAAGGAGGGAGTAGCCTCATCAGAAACCCACCTTGGTGTGAGCATATTCTCCTCCATTTTCTCCTCTTCATCAGCAAGAGAAGAGGGAATCGAAATGGGGGCAGCAATTCCCCGACTCCCATCACCAAGTTGAGCTGAGGCTAAGAAAGGGACTTGGGCTTCAGCCTGGAGGGGATTGTCAGAAGTTCCAACTGAAGAGGAAAAAATTCAAATGATTAAATAGAAATCAAACATATCCAAGACTAGTCAGGGGCAAAAAATTTTTACCTGGTATTATCTGCACTTCGGACGAAGAGCTAGCAGAAGCCTGTTCCGAAGAGGAGGGTTGGCATTCTGTCCATTTTCTTTTCTTAGGGACCAAGCTCTTCAGCCTTTCAAGAGTCCCAGATACCATGATTCCTTCAAAATTCAAGGAACAAAACAGTCAAAACTCAGATGCCATATCAAAGCCAGTCAAAGATTTTCAAAAGCGTAGCAATATACCCCGAACTATCCTCAAAGCAGGGGGAATGAGAGGTCGAAAGTTATGTTCTAGACACAAATGTTCCAGGTCAGCAACCCCCACAATGTGCCTATTAACTTTCTTCCAATATATGACCAAGGGCAAAAGTAACAATTGGGAGGCTTCATTGCGAAATTGTTCACTTGGCCTCCTGTTATTTGCACTGCCAGTATTCCAAAGGATCCCTTCAGGTAATCCTATACTCTTAACAAAAAAGAAATGCCCCATCCAATCTTTGGTAGAGGAGGGAAGGTTTATGACAAAGAACCTTCCACTATTTTGAGGTCTCCTATCGAAACAGTACCAACTACCCTCCTGCTTACACACAAATATCTCTCTAAAAACTGCAAGTGAGAAGTTTTTCTTTGCTGCTCTTAGATAGGGCAAGTAACTAAGAATAACCCTTAGTCCGTTAGGCGTTATTTGGGGGAAGCCTAAGTTTATAAGAGAACAGTATTTGGAATAAGGGGCCGGAATGGGTAGATTGAAACCAGATCTAAAATATTCCTCATAAACTGCCTCGTATCCAGCTGGGGGATCATAAGAAGTTTGATGAGGAAGGGAAAGAATGGGGGCAAAAGTACTCCTGTCAACATTATAATGCTGACATAGTTCAGAGAGGTCGGAGGCTTTCAAGGTGCACATTTGAGTTTTGCACTGAAGAAGAGGGCACCATGGATTTTGAGATAAAAGAAGAAGAAACATGAGTAAGATAGAGAAAAGCTTACAAGAGATTGAAGACTTAAGTTGAAAGAGCTGGAGTAAGGTCGGAGGAAAGCTTCTAAGATGAAGAAGAAGAACAGTGCAACAGTGCAGCAAAATAATCAAGCAAGCGGAATAAAGGAAGAGGAAAGGAAGGAATTGGGGCAATTGTCCCTATTTATAAGTGAGAAAAAACGAAAGGTCACAATTTCTTCGTCTGAAAATTCGAAAAGGCAGTGGTTAAAACGTTTTTCCCTCGGGAGATGAAACCGCCGAAAAGATAATAATGAGGTGTTAGAATTAACGCTTACATTAAAAGCGGGAGTTATGACGCAAATCAAAAGATAACTGTTCAGTTAAAGAGGACACGTCACATGTTCATTAGAACAAGATTTGTCTGCCTTCGTAGTTCAGCTCAGCCACACAAAATCTGGGGACAAATGATAAACCATAATTAAATCGTTTGTTAGTCAACAATATTCAACGGTTCAACTCCAATAGCTCAGTACTCAAGTACTGCAGTTCAGCAGTTCAGGGCCCAAGCATGGCTGTTCAGCCTTGGCTGCACTTCAGCAGGGCAGCGTGACACTTATTATATAACCAAAGAATATGCCAAAGGCTTGCACCTCGGCACCAACTTCAGTCTCTACACAAGTACCGCACTTCGGACCACTTCAGCCGGACCCAATTCTGTACTTCGGCAAGGCTTGATTATGCACTTCAGCAAAGGAACCAAGCACGACATTACTTCGTAGGACCATCAGACAGAAGTGCAATTTGAATATAGTGACTACAGCTGGTAATTCAGTCTGAACACGCTAAGGTCATTCCAGCAGGCCTATTAGTCATATCAGCCGGTCTATCAGTCACATCAGCAGACCTATGGCGTCCTAGGCTTTCTGCCCCAAGTAAACATCAAATCTGCCATCAGAAGCCAAAGGCGGGAAAAGGTCCATAAAAGCAAACCAATTGGGACAAAGAAAGGGATCCGGGATTAAAAACATTCATACCCTAAAGCAAGCTGACACACTTTGCTCTTCGGCCCATACTGTGAGAAACTCTTAACTCACCATCTAAATTATAATATCAGGGAGATATGGCCCAAACTGAATTGAGCGTCGGAGGGTTTTTCCCGGGGCCAACCCCCCGGGACCTCTGACCTGTGCTTTCTTGTGCAAGATATTTTAGAGGTTATTCCAGCTACAACTTTCAATCCAGTTAACAACTCTTCAAGTTAACTGGTGGAGCTAATTTGAGGTCATCTAGACCCTTGGTGAAGATCCGACTTCATCATTTTGGCGCTAGAAGGAGGGCCCCTTAGACCCTTAACCCAGAAAACAATTACTCAAAGCTTATCTAATTACCTTAGCAAGCTATCGAGAGAAAGATGAATAGCAAAGATGGACAAGGGTCCAAGCGACCTACGACATCTAAGAGGAGCCAAAGGTCTTCTCAACAGCAAACTGAACAGTGTTCTATGGAACCGGGAGAATCTTCAACTCCCATCATTGCCTTCACATATGAAGAGCATATTCGAGCCATACGCTATGTGGCTCAAAACCCAAGTGTTTTCCAAGCTGTAGTAAGGGAAATGAAGGAGAAGGCCTCTGCAGCAAGGTCAAGTGGGTCTCATTCCAGTAACTCTCACCCACAGGAACACCTGGAGTACACTCCTACTCGGCCTGGCTATTACTCCAGGCATCAGGCCAAATTTATGGCTGAGGCAAGGCGTCTAGAACAAAAGTCTAGCCACCAGAGCTTAAAATGTACTCAGAAAGCTTCCTTGCCATTCAAACATGGCAGAAAAGTTGACAAAAAAGGCAAAGCACCGTTGCAGGAAAGGTGCTCTGTCAAGATTCGGTTAGGAGGCCAAGGAAAGGAAAGGAACTCTCTGCTGGCTTCAAAAGCCCACATTCTTTTTTACATGAGGAAAAAATCTCTAGCAAAGGAACCCCAGCCCCTGGCTGGACCGATCCACAAAAGAGATCGCCGATTGTACTGCCTCTATCATCATGATATTGAACATGATACAGAAGACTGTAGGCAGCTCGGGCAGGAGTTTGGACGTCTTATCGAGCTGGGTCACCTACAACGTTTCTATAATCCGAGATCTAGGCTCCACAACAGGCTAGACTTTGGTAAACCCCCTCTTGATGAGAGTTGTAAATCTGGGTCTCATCATGGGTTGCCAAGTGACGAGGATTCAGATCCTAATGAAAGGGGGTTACGGGCTCCTGAGCATATAAGGCTGACGTAACAGCAAAAGTTCGTGATTCAATCGAATCAGGGTCTATTTCTTCTTGTGCTCATCCGGTATCTTTTGGCTCAGCCTTATATTATCGAAAGATCAATTTCTTATATTCAGCTGAGTATTCTTATTTGGCATTCAGCCAAGAAAGTTAAGTCACCATATGGTGCATAAAGCAACAAATTATGCCTATCTATAACCCGCAACGAAAGTGGGGGCATACCTCAGCAGGTCTGAGAGGTTGAGAAGGTCTCAACAATGGGATAGGTTTTCCTATATCATCTACCTCAGCAGGTCTGAGAGGTTGAGCAGGTCTCAATAATGGGACACGTTTCCCTATATCTTCTACCTCAGCAGGTCTGAGAGGTTGAGCAGGTCTCAACAATGGGACTGGTTTCCCTATATCTTCTATCTCAGCAGGTCTGAGAGGTTGAGCAGGTCTCAACAATGGGACAGGTTTCCCTATATCTTCTATCTCAGCAGGTATGAGAGGTTGAGCAGGTCTCAACAATGGGACAGGTTTTCCTATATCTTCTACCTCAGCAGGTCTGAGAGGTTGAGCAGGTCTCAACAATGGGACAGGTTTCCCTATATGTTCTACCTCAGCAGGTCTGAGAGGTTGAGCAGGTCTCAACAATGGGACAGGTTTCCCTATATGTTCTACCTCAGCAGGTCTGAGAGGTTGAGCAGGTCTCAACAATGGAACAAGTTTCCCTATATCTTCTACCTCAGGAGGTCTGAGAGGTTGAGCAGGTCTCAACAATGGGACATGTTTCCCTATATCTTCTATCTCAACAGGTCTGAGAGGTTGAGCAGGTCTCAACAATGGGACAGGTTTTCCTATATCTTCTACCTCAGCAGGTCTGAGAGGTTGAGCAGGTCTCAACAATGGGACAGGTTTCCCTATATCTTCTACCTCAGCAGGTCTGAGAGGTTGAGTAGGGCTCAAGAATGGGACAGGTTTTCCTATATCTTCTACCTCAGCAGGTCTGAGAGGTTGAGCAGGTCTCAACAATGGGACAGGTTTCCCTATATCTTCTACCTCAGCAGGTCTGAGAGGTTGAGCATGTCTCAACAATGGGACAAGTTTCCCCACATCTTTCACTTCAGCAGGTCTGAGAGGTTGAACAGGTCTCAACAATGGAACAAGTCTCCTTATATTATAACTCAGCAAGGCTGAGAGGGTTGAGTGGAACTCAACATATGGAACAAGTTTCCCCATGTTTTAACTCAGCAGGAATGAGAGGAATGAACAAGGCTCAACATTGGGGTATAGGTTTTCCTATATCTTAAGTTAGTTAAAGCACAGCATAGCTGCAGGTCATAGCTGCAGGTCAGCTTGATAGCCTTACATTCTTGGTAGTGCCAAGAATGGGGGCTGAAGCCTAATATTTGTGCAAAGAGCCAGCATACAAAAGATACTCTTTTGGCAAAGGTGAAGACAAATACTTGCAAACTATCAAAATAGAGCAAGTGAAGTTTCTTAAGCCGAATACAAATACTTGCAAACTATGAAAATAGAGCAAGAAAAGTTTCAAGCCTGAAGACAAATGCGACAACTATGGAAAGGGAACGAGTAAAGCTTTACACACAGAAAGCAAATCCAAGAAAATTGGAATAAGCTGAAGACCACAAGTTGAAGAAAATTAGATTCTCATTGAAAGAGTATCTATTACAACTACAAAAATTTACAAGAGAAGTCCTATTCTACTTTACAACATCCTCATCCTCTCTAAGAGCAACCCACTTTGGAACTGAGTAATTTGATTTTCAAGCAAGCTTTCAGCCTAAGGGTTGTACAGTTCAGCAATCTGAGGATGGTTCTTGTCCAGGCTTGAGCAGACCTCAGAACAAGAATCAATTGCCCAAGTTTGCCCAACAGCAATTGCTGAGCCTTGAATCTTCAAGAAATTTCTAGTAAAAAACTCATATTGTCTGAACTCAGCAACGACATTCTTCTTTATCTCCTTAGCTTGAAGTTCAAATTGTTGGAGGAGATCATCCTTGTTTTTCCTTTCTGCCTCCAGTTGCTGGTTCAGTTCAGCCTTGCTGTTGGACAATTCTTGATCAGAAGTGCTAAGTTCCTTTTGGTAGAACTCCAGCTCAGCTTGGGCTTTGGAAGAAACCAACTCAGCATTAGCTAGTGCATCCTTCAGCTCTATCACTTCGGATTTTGCAGCAGCTAGCTTGATGTCAGAATCTCGTTTCCCAGCTTGAAGTCTGGAATTCTCTTCCATAAGTGAGGCTAGCTTGGAGTCTGAATCTTGTTTTGCCCCCTGAAGCTTGGAATTGTCTTCAGTAAGCATAGCAACTTGAGACTTCAAATTGTTCACTTCAGCCTCCAGCCTGGACAATTTTATGCTGTTGGGTCTTGCCACCTTAGCTAACCCGTCATAAGCATTTCTGAGATTGGCATTGATCTCAGAGAGCTGAGAGAATTTGACACGCAGCTCTTCAGCTCGTCTGAGGATGTTGTATTCTTGGGCCCGGTACTGCAGAAGTCAGATTGGTTAGAAAAACATAAAGGTTCAAGTTAAAAAATTGGAAAGTGTTGGGAAATCTTACCAGGGCCATGTTACTTGCAAAAGAATTCATGGCAGCGTCCCAACCCAGACTGCCGTATGTTTGCCAATCTCTAGGAAGTATTGACATTTCAATCAAACTCCTAGCTACATTAGGATCTTCAGCAGTGTTGGTAAGAGAGAACTGCAGAGTCCTCATACCCCAAAGATTTTGGGAAGAAGGCTCCCCTCCGATGAGTTCACCCCGGATGCCTCTCCTTCAGGTGCACTCCTTCCAGAAGGATCTCCTTCAGGTTCTTTACTTTCAGAAGGCTCTTCTTCATTCCTCTTAGAAGGTTTTTCTTCAGAAGCAGTCACCCCGGGGGTCTCTCCTAAATGGTCGAAGGAGGGAGTAGCCTCATCAGAAACCCACCTTGGTGGGGGCATATTCTCCTCCATTTTCTCCTCTTCATCAGCAGGAGAAGAGGGAATCGAAATGGGGGCAGCAATTCTCCCACTCCCATCACCAAGTTGAGCTGAGGCTAAGACAGGGACTTGGGCTTCAGCCTGGAGGGGATTGTCAGAAGTTCCAACTGAAGAGGAAAAAATTCAAATGATTAAATAAAAATCAAACATATCCAAGACTAGTCAGGGGCAAAAAAATTTTTACCTGGTATTATCTGCAGTTCGGACGAAGAGTTAGCAGAAGCCTGTTCCAAAGAGGAGGGTTGGCATTCTGTCCATTTTCTTTTCTTAGGGACCAAGCTCTTCAGCCTTTCAAGAGTCCCAGATACCATGATTCCTGCAAAATTCAAGGAACAAAACAGTCAAAACTCAGATGCCATATCAAAGCCAGTCAAAGATTTTCAAAAGCGTAGCAATATACCCCAAACTATCCTCAAAGCAAGGGGAATGAGAGGTTGAAAGTTATGTTCCGGCCACAAATTTTCCAGGTCAGCAACTCCTACAATGTGCCTATTAACTTTCTTCCAATCTATGGCCAAGGGCAAAAGTAACAATTGGGAGGCTTCATTGCGAAATTGTTCACTTGGCCTCCTGTTATTTGCACTGCCAGTATTCCAAAGGATCCCTTCAGGTAATCCTATACTCTTAACAAAAAATAAATGTCCCATCTAATCTTTGGTAGAGGAGAGAAGGTTTATGACAAAGAACCTTCCACTATTTTGAGGTCTCCTATCGAAACAGTACCAACTACCCTCCTGCTTACACACAAATATCTCTCTAAAAACTGCAAGTGAGAATTTTTTCTTATTTGCTTTTAGATAGAGCAAGTAACTAAGAATAACCCTTAGTCCGTTAGGCGTTATTTGGGGGAAGCCTAAGTTAATAAGAGAACAGTATTTGGAATAAGGGGGCCGGAATGGGTAGATTGAAACCAAATCTAAAATATTCCTCATAAACTGCCTCGTACCCAGCTGGGGGATCATAAGAAGTTTGATGAGGAAGGGGAAGAATAGGGGCAAAAGTACTCCTGTCAACATTATAATGCTGACATAGTTCAGAGAGGTAGGAGGCTTTCAAGGTGCACATTGAGTTTTGCACCGAAGAAGAGGGCACCATGGATTTTGAGATAAAAGAAGAAGAAACATGAGTAAGATAGAGAAAAGCTTACAAGAGATTGAAGACTTAAGTTGAAAGAGCTGGAGTAAGGTCGGAGGAAAGCTTCGAAGATGAAGAAGAAGAACAGTGCAACAGTGCAGCAAAATAATCAAGCAAGCGGAATAAAGGAAGAGGAAAGGAAGGAATTGGGGCAATTGTCCCTATTTATAAGTGAGAAAAAACGAAAGGTCACAATTTCTTCGTCTGAAAATTCGAAAAGGCAGTGGTTAAAACGTTTTTCCCTCGGGAGATGAAACCGCCGAAAAGATAATAATGAGGTGTTGGAATTAACGCTTACATTAAAAGCGGGAGTTATGACGCAAATCAAAAGATAACTGTTCAGTTAAAGAGGACACGTCACATGTTCATTAGAACAAGATTTGTCCGCCTTCGTAGTTCAGCTCAGCCACACAAAATCTGGGGACAAATGATAAACCATAATTAAATCGTTTGTTAGTCAACAATAGTCAACGGTTCAACTCCAATAGCTCAGTACTCAAGTACTGCAGTTCAGCAATTCAGCGTCCAAGCATGGTTGCATCCTTGGCTGCACTTGAGCAGGGCAACATGACACTTATTATATAACCAAAGAATATGCCAAAGGCTTGCACCTCGGCACCAACTTCAGTCTCTACACAAGTATCGCACTTCGGACCACTTCAGCCGGACCCAATTCTGTACTTCGGCAAGGCTTGATTATGCACTTCAGCAAAGGAACCAAGCACGACATTACCTCGTGGGACCCTCAGACAGAGGTGCAATTTGAATATAGTGACTACACCTGGTAATTCAGTCTGAACACGCTAAGGTCATTCCAGCAGGCCTATTAGTCATATCAGCCGGTCTATCAGTCACATCAGCAGACCTACGGCGTCCTAGGCTTTCTGCCCCAAGTAAACATCAAATCTGCCATCAGAAGCCAAAGGTGGGAAAAGGTCCATAAAAGCAAACCAATTGGGACAAAGAAAGGGATCCGGAATTAAAAACATTCGTACCCTAAAGCAAGCTGACACACTTTGCTCTTCGGCTCATACTGTGAGAAACTCTTAACTCACCATCTAAATTATAATCTCAGGGAGATATGACCCAAACTAACTTGAGCGTTGGAGGGTTTTTCCCGGGGCCAACCCCCCGGGACCTCTGACCTATGCTTTCTTGTGCAGGATATTTTAGAGGTTATTCCAGCTACAACTTTCAATCCAGTTAACAACTCTTCAAGTTAACTGGCGGAGCTAATTTGAGGTCATCTAGACCCTTGGTGAAGATCCGGCTTCATCAGTGACCTTTTTTTGGGGGCATTTTCTCCATTTATTTCCTTCTCTACATGAGGGTAGACCTTGGAGCATCTGGTAAGATTACTGCTTTGTGACATTAAAGTCATGGGTTCGAGGCGCGGAAACAGCCTCTTGCAAGTGTAGGGTAAGGATGCATATATCAGATAGCGAAGCGATCCGGCCCCTTCCGGATCCTGTGCAAATGTGTGAGTCAAGTGCACCAAGAACGTCTTTTTTATTTTCTTCTCTCCTATGATATTATTGTTATGACGAATCTTGTGTAGGTTTGCACTGGCTATCACGAATTAACAAATAGGTCCGGTGGAGGTACGCCTCAATCAAGAGTCTGCTTTGAGCCCATTTCTTTTCGTAGTTGTCTTAAACGAGTTGTCAAAGCTGATACAGGATACAGTCCCATGTGAGACTAGAGGAATGACGAGGTGCTTTAGAGACAAAAGGACTAAGAATTAGTCGTTCTAAGACCGAATATCTTCATTGTGACTTCAGCGGCGCAACCAACTAAAAAAATAGACAGCTCACCATCGAGGGTCAAGTAGTCCCACATGTAAGTAAGTTCAAGTACCTTGGATCATTTGTACAATAAGATGGGGACATAGATAGTGACGTAACACACCGAGTTCAGGCAGACTGATGTAGGTGGAGACCGGCCTCAGGGGTGCTGTGTGACAAGAATTTTCCAACTAAATTAAAAGAAAAGTTTTATAAGGTGGCAGTGGAGCCGACAATGGTATATGGAACAGAATGCTAGGCCATCAAGAGAACACTGCCGCAGAAGATGGAAGTGGCAGAGATGAGGATGCTGAGGTGGATTTGTGGGCATACAAGGCTAGACAGAATAAGAAATGAGGTATACAGGGAAAGATTAGGAGTAATTAGTATAGCAGATAAGATAAAAGAGGGGAGGCTGAGATGGTTTGGGCATGTCAAGAGGAGACATACAACGTCGTCTGTCAGAGCAGTTGAAAGCGTCACTATAGAGGGGAAGAGGAGTAAAGGCAGACTTAAACTGACTTAGGATGAGCAGATTATGCATGGCTTACTAGATTTGCACCTCTCTGTGGACATGGTCTAGGATATGAGTTCATGGAGGCAGATGATTAAGGTTAAGGAGGTGTAGGCAGGATATAGGGGCACCTTAGAGTAGACTTAGAGGATTAGATACTTTCTACACTTTAGGTTGACTTATTTTTTTGTTTTGTTTTTGTCTTCGTCTTTCATTTCTTTATGCATATCCACTGTTATGACTATTGTAATATTAGAAGTTTTCTATTTGTGTCTACTAAAATCCCTACACTAGCACACCATATTCTTATTATTGTGCCATATATGCAGGTACATATAGAGGCAGGGTCTCACTAGAAGCAAACTCTCTATATCTTGGGATGGAGGTATTCTTTGTGTGCCACTCACCCTCCCCAGATCCTAGCGATAGCTTTTCCTGTCGTTGGGATATACATGGTATGATTGTTGTTGTTATTGTTGTTGTTGTTGTTTGTGTGCAGTATCTATGATTTTCAGAGCTATCTTATTACATAGAGAGAAGTGTTGGGTTTGGTGGAACTGAAGTCAGCCGAGCTGAAGTGAGGCCGAGCTCAAAGGACTTGGAGTTGTGAGCTACTGCCGAGCAGAGCTGCCGAGTTGGACAGAGACAATACCGAGCAGAGCTGAAGGTCACTACATTGATCTCAGCACGACCATATACTAGAAAGTTATGGGATGAAATATTCCTTGATTGGAGATTCGATTGATTAGAATCATGTTTTGTATAGAAATTTCCATTTTTATCTTTTCTATAAGGAATATCCGGTAGAGTCCTATTTATGGTATGACAGCGGTGTAAAAGGAAAATCCCATAATTCATGCTAATCCTTTTACTCTCGATTAAAATCCCGTGTTAGGCGTTGTGTTGTTGTAACCGAACTCAATTGGTGATAGTGAATTTTTGGCTTGCCGCCGCCGTGGGTTTTTCCCCTTGAGGGTTTTTCCACGTTAAATCTTGTGTTCTTCTTATATTGTTTTCTTTGATCATTATTCATTACTTTTGTGCGTTCTTGCGATTATCGTTGTGGTTGTCTCCACTGTTCTGCAACTGTTTGCTCAATAACTGGTATCAGAGCCTTGGGTTCTTTGTTCGAGTGGGAGCAATGGCTGACGATAGTAAGTCAAGAATTGAGAGATTTGTTGGATCACACTTCGGTTTCTGGAAGATGCAGGTTGAATATTATCTATATCAAAGAGATCTATATCTTCCTCTTGAAGGGAAAGAGGTGAAGCCTACTGACATGACGAATCGAGAACGGGAGATTCTGGATCGCAAAACGCTCGGTGCCATTAGGTTGTCTCTGACCCAAACCATTGCATTCAATATCTCAAAGGAAAAGACCACAAAGGATGCGATGAATGCTTTGACAAGGATGTATGAAAAGTCCTCTGCCTCCAACAAGGTGCATCTTATGAAAAGGCTTTTCAACATGAAAAAGACTAAAAGTAAAATATGTTGAGTCCATAACACACTCTAGAGGGGGTGAATATAGTGTTGGGCAATTTTGTAGAATTTTCTTTTGTGGCTCAAAACTCAAATAGAATTCAAAATCAAAGCAAGAATGAGAGATGAGAAACAATGAATGAGTACATCGGATATAGAGTGGTTTAAATCGTAAATGATTGTACTCCACTACCACTTTGTTGCCAAAGTGGATTTTCAACAACTACTCTTCTTATTAAAGCTAATAAGAACAACCACAGCAAAACTTACACTAACACCTTAGTGTAAGCAACCACAACAGCAACTTTTGGCACAAAATACACTTGTGTAACTACAGCTCTAGCAAGAACAACTTCTTGCTACCTCACAACTTCAACAAAGTTCTCGCAAGAACTTTCTCACAGTGGGTTGAAGGAAATAGTAGGGTTCACACTTTCTCACTAGTCTAAACACAAGCAAGAGATCAAATATTTATGGTTCCTCTTGTGTTAGACTCTCTATCTCTCAATATACAACAATGAAGAACAAAGAAAGGCTTAAAAAGATTTAAGCACTTTTACAAATATGAGATAAGTATACTATAATGAATGATGAAGCTTGATGATGGTGAAAGTGTGTTTTTGTCTCATCCAAGCTTCTTCCATTTATAGATGATGCTGATCACATTTTTGAAGCCTCCACCATGTCTTCAACTACATCAAATGTCAAGATAATGTCCAAATAGTCTTTAGCCACCCTATGAAGTGATTTGATCCCCAATAGCCAACCTAGAATAGCTTAGACATAGATAAAATAGTCAAGAAAGAATGTATTCTGATGTAGTAAAGTCTACAAGAAATTTGAGCAAGATTGGATAGAGAAAACACCATGAATCTCCTTTGGATTTTGTTACAACGTTCATAAAAATTTGAATTCTAGGGGACATCAATCGATCGAAGTGCCTGAGGGAGAGATCGATGTCCTCCAGAAACTTTGCAGTTTTGAAACTGCTTGACATCGACCGATCGATGTCTCCCCTGGAGAGACTGATGTCACTTTGATCGATCGATGTCCGCTGGACTGAGAGATCGATGTTGGACAGAAAGTTTTCTGCCTGACATTGATCGATCGAAGTCTCTCTAGGGAGAGACTGAAGTGACATCGATCGGTTGATGTCCCCAGGTTGAGAGATCGATGTTGGACAGAAACTTTTCTTCCTGACATCGATCGATCGAAATCTCTCTTTGGAGAGACTGAAGTGACATCGATCGATCGATGTCCTCAGTCTGGGAGATCGATGTTGGATAGTAAGCTCCAATCTCAACCATTTTTGACATAGTGTATTTTTCTCATTTTGCATCAAGTCTCAAGTGTCGATTTAACTTATTTAAAACATCTTTACATCATCAAAACATTTTATATCTTAACAATCTCTCCTTTTTGATGATTTCAAAACTATGATTCAAAAGATGTTTTTACGTTGAAAAATTTACATTTGAGCTAGCTACATCTCCCCCTTAGTCCATGCATCCTCATCATATCAAAAACTCCCTCTAAACATAAAATCAATAAGTATATCAAAATGCTCCCCCTCAACCAATTTATGCAAACCATGCCACTGTCAAGACCAACTTATGCAAACCATGCCACTGTCAAGACCAACTTATGCAAACCATGTCGTGCCACTGTCAAGACCAACTTATGCAAACCATGCCATGCCAACTTAAGCCAAATTAAACCCAACTTTTGCAAACCATACCATGCCAACTTAAGCCAACTTAAACCATGCCATCTTATGCAAAACACCAAATATCAACACCATGCCATCTTATGCAACTTATGCAAAACACCAAATATCAACTTCTCCCCCTTTTTGAAAACATCAAAAAATAATAAGAGACAAGAAAATGAAGGGTTAAAATATCATTAAGAAAATACCAAGTTTTGAGATATATAGGTAAGCTCAAACTTCTAAAACCAACCCTATAGCTATGAGGGGAATAGGGAGAACTAAGAGCTCTACTCTTCATCGGAAGAGAAGCATAAACCGGATAGAGCCGCTTTGAGGTTCGTCTTCAGTTTTTGGTACTTGGACTTTTGAACATTCAACTCCGTCTCTAGAGTCTTGACCCTGTTCGTGAGATTCGCGTTGTCCTTCTCCAAGTCATCAATACGTACGGCTTCCTTGGTTAAATCCTCCCCCCATTGACCAAGTGTACGGCTTATTTCCTCAATCTCAGCCTCTTCATCGAATGGCACCTCTGAATCACTATCTTTCTCCATTGGAGCTTTTCCCTTGTCCACTCAGGAGGTAGAATTGGGTTTGTGTTGGAGGTTGTAGGGGTTCAGTGGATGGCTCGGTGGGTTGTGTTGGAGGACTAGGATCTACGGGTGGGATATCTTCAGCTTCTTCTTCCTCTTGTTCATTTTGACCACCCCGCCGTTGCGCTTCTTTTCGTGACTTATGTATATGTTGGATGTTGGCCTTTGTGTAATAATCCTTATTGGATATTTGTTCTATATATTTTTTATCCAACTCCACATTTGCCTTTTTGAGCAATCTATAAATTGGATTGCTATATGGAAGCACCTTCGATTTCTTCGTAACGGCTTCCATCATATTCGCAAATACTATTTCACCAAGATTCACTGGTTCCCTCATAGCAATACGATAAGCAATATAAAAATCTAAGTTGCTAGGAAGTTTAGCCGACTTGCCATTTATACAAAATGTTACAATGGCAAGTAAAACCCGATATACCAGAGGCATGTCATTTGTGTTCTTTGAAGGATGAAAGCCGAGGAAGGTTTTTACTTCATCTTCGGTTATTTGATACTTATAGGTATCCCACCTCTACGGATCAAAATCTTCCCATCCCTCATCAGGAACGCCAAGAAACTCATTTATTGTCTTAGTGCTAGACTCTAACAACTGACCATCTATCACCGAATTTAAAGAAAATGGCACTCTATTTCGGTAGTCTACCCATAAGTTAGCATAAAACATTCAAGTGTAACGGGTAGACATGTACTCCATTTGAGAAACTTCCCAAATAGGTCTCCATTTCTGATTATTAAACCAATTGATGATCGGCCTTAATTCCTCATTGCTCACAATATCTTCAATTTTGAGCAATTTTAATGGAATTGTAGACCTCTTCTTGTTTCCCATTCATTGAATAGCAATTGAGCTCTAAGTGAGATGTAAGCAAATTTACCTGTACCTGTTGGCTCTTTTAAAGCATCCTCATACTCTCCGGACTTGAGCCATAGAAAATTGTTGAGTGTAAGCTTTTCTCTTACCTCACTTAACATGGCTTCGTGAGAGGAGGTTGCCTTCTTCCTTAGTCCTTGTGTTCTTGACCCCGTTGGGACTTGAGGACGAGATTGTTGATGCACAGTTTCTTCCTCCTGAGATGTTCTCTGTCTCCTGGAAGGGTTTTTTGTTTTTGGAGCCATTTGGAGGGTTAGGGCACGAATTTTTCAGAAAATGGGGACGGAATGATGAGATTTTGTAAAAAAATGACTGATTTGAAGAAAGAAGAAGGATTTGTGAAAGAATGAGTTATGGAGATGGATTTTGGTTTTGGTGGAGAGGTTTGTTGAGTTTTTGCTGGAAGGAGGTTAGGGATTCGTTTGGGGGAAAAGAAAAGTGCAGAAAAATTAAGGTTTTGCAGCTTTTAAGTCGTCTGCCTGCGATGACATCGATCGATCGATGTCTGATTTTACATCAGTCTCTGAAACCGCTACATAGATCGATCGATGTATGCTGGAATCTGTCTTTTTGACAATTTCGACCTTTTAACCATTGTTTATCATCCCTAATCTTGTTCTAATTGATTAGAATGTCGCAGTAGGAAGGGATTTGGTAAAGATATCCGCTAGTTGGTCATTAGTTGGAACAAATCCAACACATACTAATCCTTTTGGAATGCAATCCCTTATGAAGTGATGCTTACTTCAATATGTTTGGTCCTACCATGGTGTGCCGGATTTTGTGCTATACTTATGGCTGAAGTGTTGTCACATAAGATGGGGACTTTATCAAACTTAACATTGTAATCATTCAAGGTGTTGATCATCCAAAGTAGTTGTACACAACACGAAGCGACCGCTACATATTCGGATTTTGCCGTTGAAAGTGACTCACTACTTTGTTTCTAGGAGAACCAAGAAACTAAGCAATCTCCAAGGAATTGGCATGTCCTGGAGGTGCTTTTTCTATCGACTAGATATCTGGCGTAATCAGAATCACTATACCCTCTTAAATCAAAATAACCATTTTTGGGGTAAACCCAAAGTTCAAGGTTCCTTTCAAATACCTAAAGATTCGTTTAATGGCAACTAGATGCAATTCCTTAGGCATACTTTGAAATCTAGCACATAACACACAGCATGCAAAATATCCGGTCTAATAGCGGTCAAATAGAGTAAACTACCAATCATACCCCTATGTTTGGTTACCTCAACCGGCTTTTCCTTTTTCATCTTTGTCAAGCTTTGTACTTGTGCCATTGGTGTGCTCACACTTCTTCCATCCTCAAAATTGTATTTCGTGAGTAAATCCTTTGTGTACTTTGTTTGAGATATGTATACTCCATCTTGAGTTTGCTTGATTTGAAGACCAAGGAAGTAGTTGAGTTCACCCATCATGCTCATCTCAAATTCTCCTTCCATCAATTTAGCAAAATGCTCACAAAGAGAATCATTAGTAGCACCAAATATAATACCATCCACATAAATTTGAACAAGCAATTGATGGTTTCCTTGTTCTTTAATAAAAAGAGTAGTGTGAACTTTTCAGCTTGAAAACTCATTTTCAAGTAGGAAGTTACTTAATCTTTCATACCATGTCCTAGGAGCTTGTTTGAGTCCATAAAGGGCCTTTTTGAGTTTAAATACACGATTTGGATAATCATGATTTTCAAACCCTGGTGGTTGAGCTACATACACCTCTTCTTGAATTATTCTATTCAAGAATGCGGATTTCATATTCATTTGATATAGTTTGAAATCCTTATAGCATGCATATGCTAATAGCCATCCTAATAGCTTCTAACCTAGCTACAAGGGCAAATGTCTCATCATAGTCTATACCTTCTTCTTATCTATATCCTTGAGCTACTAACCTAGCTTTGTTTCTAGTGATGTTTTCTTTATCATCCATTTTGTTTCTAAATAACCATTTAGTGCCAATTATGGAAGATCACTAGGTTTATCCACTAATTCTCAAACATCACTCCTTTCAAATTGATTTAGCTCTTCTTACATGGCTAATACCCAATCTTCATCATTTACTGTCTCTTTTATATTTTTAGGCTCAACTTGTGCAATGAAGGCATTTTCATTAAATTTTCTTCTAGTCATTATGCCTTGACTTGTTTCACCTAGTATTAGTTCTTTTGGATGATCTTTTATACTTATATGAATTCGGTAAATTTGAAATGTCTCCTCCTACTTCATCATCTTCAACCTTAGGTTCAAGTGGATCAATCCTAATGTCAATGACAATATTTCCTTTTGGATTCTTAAATTTTTCTATGTGACTTACTTCAATTATTTCCTCCTCCTCATCATCATTTATGTATGGTTCATCCTCAAGGAATTCACTAAATTTGACAGAAATTGACTCTTCAACTTTCATACTCCTTTTGTTATATACTCTAAATGCCTTGCTATTTTGAGCATATCCCATAAAGATTCCTTCATCCGCTTTGAAATCGAGTTTATCTAAGTTATCTTTGGTGTTAAGTATAAAACACTTACAACCAAATATCTTGAAATAACCAATATTTGGTACTCTACCTTTCCAAAGCTCATAAGGAGTCTTTTTGAGAGACGGTCTCAAATAAACTCTATTGATCACATGAAAAGCGGTGTTTACCGCTTCGACCCAAAAATACTTGGGTAGCTCAAATTCATTTAGCATAGCTCTACTCATTTCTTGAAGTGTTCTATTTTTCCTTTCTGCAACTCCATTTTGTTGAGTAGTTTTTGGAGCCGAGAAATTGTGTCCATACCCTTTGGATACACAAAATTCTTGAAGCTCACCACCTCTATCACTTCTAATTTCCTTAATTGTGTCTTCTTTTTGATTTTCTAATATTCTACAAAGTTTTATAAACTCTTGGTATGCATCATTCTTTTTAGCTAAAAACATTACCCAAGTGTACCTAGAGAAGTCGTCTACCACCACAAAGGTGTAATGTTTTTCACCTAGACTTGCCGTACTAATATCCCCATACAAATCCATATGAAGCAATTTTAGAGGTTTGGTGGTGGAGATTTCACTTTTGGGCTTGAAGCTTGTTTTAACAAGCTTTGCTTTTTGACAAGTGTCACATAAGCCATGTTTTTCAAAATTCAATTTTGGAAGACCTTCGACCTTTTCATTTTTGCAAATCTCTTTAAAAATTTTAAAACTAATATGTCCAAGTCTTCTATGCCATAATTGAGTCAAATATTTTTTGGCCACTAGGCAAGAAACATTTTGTGATATCAAATCACGTGTGCTAAATTTGTAAACATCATTTTTCCTTATAGCCTCAAAAACAATCTTATCGTTCTTTTTCACAACGCATTTTCTTTTCACAAATCCAACTTGAAAATTAGCATCACATAGTTGGCTAACACTTATCAAATTATATTTAAGCCCTTCTACATATAATACATTATTAATAGTGAAAGAAGAGTTACCAATTTCTTCATGTCCAAGGATTTTGGCTCTCCCATTGCCAAGATGCACTGTTCCACCATCTTGTAGCTTGAGCTTGATGAACAACGTTTTGTCTCGGGTCTTGTGCGTTGAACATCCGCTGTCCATAAGCCATTTGGTTCCTTCTTCCTTGGCTACTCCATTTATCTTGAGAGCCTCAAGGTCATCTTCAATTGCCATGAGACAAGTATGTTGAGCCTTTGGATTTTCAACTATTATAACAAGTCCAACATCTTGATCTTCGCTTTCTTCTCCTTCCGATTCAGAAAGAAGATCATCCCACGTGTTACCTCTGCATTAAGAGCTTTCTTCTTTTGAGGAAAAACCTTCTTTTCTTGTTTTTGCGGCTCCTTGACGTGGCAATCGGCAACGAAGTGACCGGGTCGACCACACCTATAGCAATTTTTACTTGCTTCTTTTTCCTTGGATGGTCTCTTGAAAAACTTTCTTGCTTGAGCCTTATTTCTTGTTGCCATTCTTCTAAATTTTCTCACTAAAAGAGCAACTTCCTCATCCGATTCATCAGACTCTACCACCAATCCTTTGTGTGATGTTTGTGTAGGCTTGATAGGATTCATCATATTTTGTTCATCAATAAGAATTTTATGTGTAAGAAGATTACCGGATAGCTCATCAAGGGTAAGAGTCTTGAGGTTCTTTGATTCGGTGATGTTGATGACTTTAGGTGTCCATTCTCTTGGCAAAGAGTTGAGGAGTTTTGAGACGAGGTCTTCATTTGATATTTTCTTGTCCACCACAGAAAGTTGATTCACTATTCGAGTGAATCGGTCGATTGTCTCCGCAATCTTTTCACCGCTTTTCATATCGAACATTTCATACTCCTTCATAAGCATAAGTCTTTTGGCCATTCTTACTTGCTCAGTCTCTTCGTGTATCATTTGAAGCCTTTTCCATGCTTCATAGGCTATTTCAAGACCTTGAAGTCTTATTAGCTCGGTGGTGGTAAGAGCACTTGAGAGAATATCGAATGCTTTGCCATTGATGGCAAAGTTTATCTTCTCTTCGTCGGTGTAGTCATCCTTATCTTTGAACATTGATTCTCCTTTTGAGTTGGTAATCATAGGAACTTCGATTACTTTGACAACGACTCTCCATATATCAAATCCACATCCTTTCAAATGATTGATCATTCGAAATTTCCACAAAGAATAGTTTTGGGCATCAAACATAGGTGCTTTAATGTTTGATCCTGAGAATAGTGCAGTTGGCTTGGAAATTGAAGTATAAGATGTAGAGGTTGTCATTGCTATAAGGAATATCCGATAGAGTTTATTTATGGCATGACAGCGGTGTAAAAGGAAAATCCCATAATTCATGATAATCCTTTTACTCCCGATTAAAATCCCCTGTTAGGCGCTATGTTGTTGTAAACGAACTCAATTCGTGATAGTGAATTTTTGACTTGCCGCCGCCGTGGGTTTTTTTCCCTTGAGAGTTTTCCCACGTTAAATATTGTGTTCTTCTTATACTGTTTTCTTTGATCATTATTCATTACTTTTGTGCGTTTTTGCGATTATCGTTGTGGTTGTATCCACTGTTCCGCAACTGTTTGCCCAACAACTGGTATCAGAGCCTTAGGTTCTTTGTGCGAGTGGGAGCAATAGTTGACGATAGTATGTCAAGAACTGAGAGATTTGATGGATCAAACTTCGGTTTTTGGAAGATGTAGGTTGAAGATTATCTATATCAAAGAGATCTATATCTGCCTCTTGAAGGGAAAGAGGTGAAGCCTACTGACATGACGAATCGAGAATGGGAGATTCTGGATCGCAAAACACTCAGTGCCATTAGGTTGTCTCTAACCCAAATTGTTGCATTCAATATCTCAAAGGAAAAGACCACAAAGGATGTGATGAATACCTTGACAAGGATGTATGAAAAGCCCTCTGCCTCCAACAAGGTGCATCTAATGAAAATTCGGCAACGATGATCTGAGCCTGCTTGGCTTTGTAGACTCTGATATGACTGGAGACGTTGATGAATGCAAAGTACGACAGGGTATGTTTTCAAGCTTGGCAGTGCTGCAATCACTTGGGTATCAAGATTGCAGAAGATTGTAGCATTGTCAATAATTGAAGCTGAGTATGTGGCAGCAGCTGAAGCTACCAAGGAACTAGTGTGGTTGAAGAGTTTACTGAATGAGTTGAATTATCCTCAGGTCAGCTATAAACTATTTAGTGACAGTTAGAGTGCGATACACTTGGCTAGAAACTCTACTTATCACGCAAGAACGAAGCATATTGACATCAGATATCTTTATATAAGAGATATGCTTGAGGAAAAACAATTCGACTTGGAGAAGATTCATACAAGCCAGAATCCAGTAGACATGATGACGAAGATTGTTCCAAAAGAGAAGCTTGAGATCTGCAAGGATTCTCTTGGTCTCGTTACTTGGTGAAAGTGTTGAAATGGCGGCAGCCCGAAGAAGCGGAAATTCATGATGCGTCTAAAGTTAAGGTCAGTTCCAAGTGGGAGATTTTGTTGGGTTTGGTGGAACTGAAGTCAGCCAAGCTGAAGTGAGGCCGAGCTCAGGAAGCCGATCTCAAAGGACTTGGAGTTGTGAGCTACTGCCGAGTAGAGCTGCCGAGCTGGACAGAGACAATGCCAAGCAGAGCTGAACGTCACTGCATTGATCTTAGCTCGGCCATATACCAGAAAGTTACGGGATGAAATATTCTTTGATTGGAGATTTGATTGATTAGAATCATGTTTTGGATAGAAATTTCCATGTTTATCTTTCCTATAAGGAATATCCGGTATAGTCCTATTTATTGTATGACAGCGGTGTAAAAGGAAAATCTCGTAATTCATGCTACTCCTTTTACTCCCCATTAAAATCCCTTGTTAGGCATTGTGTTGTTGTAACCGAACTCAATTGGTGATAGTGAATTTTTGGCTACCGCCGCCGTGGGGTTTTCTTATCCTTGAGGGTTTTCCCATGTTAAATCTTGTGTTCTTCTTATATTGTTTTCTTTGATCATTATTCATTACTTTTGTGCGTTCTTGCGATTATCATTGTGGTTGTCTCCACTGTTCTGCAACTGTTTGCTCAACAAGAAGTATTTTGGGGAAGAAGGGAGGAGAGAGGGCAGTGGCTATTGATTATAGGTTGAGGGCATGGTAGGATGGGGGAAAGCAAGATCTTTCTAAATGGAATTTTTTGGTGGTGGTGGTTGGGTGGGATGGGGGCAAGAAGAAGGTAGCAGCATGACCGGAGGGGATGGCTAAAGTTGGAAATTCAGGAGGATGTGGCTGAGGGTGGAAAAAGAGGTGGGGGAGGCTGAGATGAGGTTGCAAAAGATGTGAGCTGAAGTTAAAGAAGAAGGGATGGGGCGATGGAGGTGGAGGGTGAGGTGAAGTTGAAAAAAAAGGGATTGGGGCGGTTGGGATGTTGCACGCAAAAACTACAGAGGCTTTGGTGTGACAGTAGTAGTGATTTAAGGTGGAGAGAGGAAGCCAAAGAAGAAAGAAGGGATGAAGATGACAAAGGAGAAGATGGGTTGCAAAAGAATGTAAACAGTAAAATAGGATTTGGAGGGATTAAGTGGAAGCATATTCTCTATCCTTTTGGATGGATGTATTGTTTGCAGGGTTAATTGCACCTGATATCCATTCTTTTCCACAACTTCTTCATCTTCTCTGAGATCAATTTCACTTTGGGACTAAGCACTTCGGTCTTCAACTACAGTCTTAGGACTATGGAGGTCATCAAGCTCAGAATGCTCCTTATCCAGATCTGGACAGATTCCTTGACAGACATCAATCACACAAATCCTTCTTCTTCCAGTGAAGCAATAAACAATTGCGATTACATTCTTCGCATGCCATCTTCAAGATATGGAAGCAGTAAAAGTTTTGCTCTGCCATGTAACCATAGAGCGGGATGCTTGTTCATTTGACCTATCCATGTTTCAAGTACAACAAAATGAATCCTTTGCTGGAAAAGGATATGTTAAAGGAGGACCCGTACCAAGAGACGACAGGGATTGCTAAAACGAAGGATATGGCGTAACCAAAGAGGATACGCCAGTAAGGCATGATCTCCTTGAGAGACGGTTGTCCCCATCAGAGCCAAATTTTTCATAGAAGGATTGGACCTCACGGTCATCCTCCAGATCCTCTGAGTAAGAGGGAGTATACATGTTTTGGAACTTTTACATAAAAATGAGGGGCTGGATTGAAAGGAAGAACACTGCAGAAGACAAGGGTAGGGTTCAAAGACGAAGAAGATAAGTGGAGAATGCAGAATGAGGGAGAGAAATCATTTCTATTTATAAGCAGGGGAGGACGAAAAGGCGTCCCTTTTCATTTGAAATTTAAAATTTGAAAAGGCAAAGGTTCACACATTTCCCTCCCTCGGGGAATGAAACCGCCGAAAAAGCAATAATAAGGTATCGAAAATATTGCTTACATTGAAAGTTGGAATTACTGAGCGCGTAAAAGGATAACTACGCAATCAATGAAAGACTGCCACATCACAGGAACAAGATTTGTCCGTCTTCACAGTTCAGCTCAGCCACACAAAATCTGGGGGCAAATGATAAACCATAACTGGATCCTCTGTTAGTCAACAATAGTCAATAGCTCAATTCCAGTAGCCCATCATACAAAGTACTGCAGTTCAGCAGTTCAGCGATTAAGTACGGCTGTTCAGCCTCAGCGGCACTTCAGCAGGGCATCATGGCGTCCTTATAACATCGAAGAATGTGTTAAGATATGCACCTCGGCCTCAACATCATCCTATGTCTAGATACTGCACTTCAGACCACTTCCACAGGATAAGGCCAAGTCACGCACCTCGGCAAGGTTCAGCTGTGTACCACAGCAAGTCATACACTTCGGCAGGGTTCAGCTGTGTACCACAGCAAATGAACCCATCACGATAATATTTCGTGGGACTTTTAAACGGAGATACTCTTCAAATATAGTGACTACAGTTGGTTAGTCTTCCTGAACACGCCAAGGTCACAACAGTCGATCTATTAGTTACATCAACCAGGCCCGCCTATTGATCACATCAGTCAGCCTATTGATCACATCAGCAGACCTATTGTGTCTTAGGCTCTCTGCCCTAAACAAAGCGTCTTCTCCAAGCTAATATCAGGGTCTTAAAGCTGGAAAAAGATCTATAAAGGCAAGCCAACCAAGACAAAGAAACGGGACCCGGATCCGGAATTCAATCTTTCATCCTTTCAAGCTAATTCATACACTCTGCTCCTCGGCAGATACTGTGAGAAATTCCTAACTCACCCTTTACATTATAATCTCAGTGAGATATGGCCCAAACTGACTTGAGCGTCGGAGGGTTTTTACCGGGACCAACCCTCCGGGACCTCTGACCTGTGCTTCTTTGTGCAGGGTATTTGGCGCTATTCCAGCTACATACACACTTTCGATCCCAGTTAGCAACTCTTCAAGTTAACTGACGAAGCTATTTTGAGGTAGTCTAGACTCTTGGTGAAGATCCGGCTTCATCAGTCTGGTTCTGGCTTTGAGCACTGTTCTAATGACTAGTATTGAAGGTATTCAAGTATGGAGCGATTATAGGAGTGGAAGCTACATGGGATTCAAGTCGCTCTGCTAATGAATCCTTTGGCCTTTTTCCTGATATTGGAAGGAGTCCATTGAGGAAACACGTGGCGAGCCATAATTTTTAATTCCAAGCAAAAGTGAGTTCTTGCCACACATCTAGCTCGGATTCTTGAGTCTGAAGGACACAAAGTTAACTTATGCCTAAATAAAAGAAGGATATATTGAAGAGTAGATATACAAGATACAAGATGAATGCAACCAAAGGAGAATATGTAGTTTAAGGGCCATAGTGTCCACATGATAGAGATTTTCATTTCCAATGAAGTCAATGACACGTTTTTTGACTTTGTATATGATGGAATAAAGAAAAATGATTCACTAAATTGGCTGAGCTACTTATATTGTAAAGTAGAAGTTGATCGACACATCCTGACGCAATTTTCATTATGGGTCATTGGAAAACAACATTTATGTGTTTCTAACACATGAGTATGGTTACCTACATCCGACCCTCTCATACCATGTCATAGACATAAGCCTCTAAAGCAATAGTATAATGTTGTTGTTGTTTTAGTATCCATAGGCTAGAGAATGAGAAATCCACTTCAGTTTGTATGTTATTTGGGTTTGTTGTATTCTTCTGTTTCAAACTGTAATTTTATTTTAACTTTTCAAAATAGTGTGGTTCACATTAGATTGAAAAGTCAAAATGGACGTTAGTATTGAAACAGATGTATTATGCCTTTTTTTAATCTTTTATGTTCAGTTTATTGATTAATAAGGACGTTTCTTCAACTCAGCGCATGCTGAATGATAAATTCTCTTTAGTTCGTACGTTCTTTGGGTGTGTTGTAATTGTTTTGGTTTTCTTGTATATTTTGTTTATTATGTTCTTTTTATATGCTAAAAAAACTTGGTGAACGAAAACTCTTTTAATTTTTTTTAACTTTCTTGTATATTTTGGTTATTATAAAAGATAGAATTGATTACTCCTCGATCCGATCATCTGGTTGGATCAATGATTAGACGGAGGTAAATAGCTATCATATAACAATAACCATGAAAATTCCAGCTCTAATTTATTTAGTCTTCCTTATTTATTTATTTTTATATGTTATCATTTGTCAAAATGGGGATGTGGTTTAAGAAAATAATAATGTCTAGATGTTAACCCATAGCATGATAATGCCCATGAACCAACAATTTCAGGAAGAAGGAATACTTTATTTCAAATAGAAAAATAGAAAAGGGAAAAAAAGGCAGGGGTGAGGGTGGCTATGCAATACACCAAGGTAAACATATATATTTTTTCTTCCTCTTGCTTTTTTTTTTCTAGTGCAAAAGGTCAAATGTCTAACCCCGCAAGTCCTTATTGTTCTAGTCTAATGGAGCTGTATATATAATGTAATTAGGAATCCAGCGACTTTCTAGGCTGATAAGGCGCCAGGACCCACAAAAAGTGTCAACTGCAAATTCGACTACCAACCTTTTAGCCTAAGGCCATCTCCAATGGGTGCAACAAAACACTCATTTGGTGCAAAAATTCACTCCAACAAAGCATCAAACCCAACACCAAATAGGTGCAAGGTGCAACACTATTCATTGTACCAAATCATTATTCATCCTACATCATCATTTTAAGCATATTAATAAAATTTTAATTTCATTAATTTCGTTATAATAATTTTAATTTTGTTAATTTCGTTATAAAATTTTAATTTTGTTAATTTTGTCGTAAGAAAAAATTATATAACAAAAAATTAAAAATAAAATAAGATTCATAACTAATAATTTAAAAAAAAGTTACATTAGTAAATAATACATCTCAGTTAAATCAATGAATAATGAATTAATGAATACTTACGTTAAATTTATATGAATGTTAAATTTGTGTTTAATTATTTATAATAATGAATTAAAAATAGAATGATATAAGAATCTTTCAGGAATATTCTTATTTGGTGATGTATTTGGTGTTTGTGATTGGAGTACTTTTTACTGTTTATTGCACCAGATAGATAATTTGGTGCAAAATTTGGTGTTTTGTGTTGGAAATGGCTTAATTAGGCCGAATATAATGGCCTAAGTCATTACTTGCCTAGATAATAGTATTGCCATCACGTTTGTACTAGTCTCGTTTCAAACATACAACATTCTAATTACAATATCTCGACTCTCTCTTGACCTTTCCCAGTTAACTTGAAAATTTTTCAGTCGAATCGTGAACGGATCAGTATAAGTGTATAACATGCCAGCTTTCCTTTTATGTAGCAAAATTTGACGAATAAGGGGCTTGATACATCTGGGTTGAGATATCTTAAACCCACTTTTCTCACCCACTTTGTGACCACGCGACACGTGGCAGCAAAGAGGGGTGGTGAGGCTAGATACGGGTGACCCTCATCTAGCCTCACCACCTCTCCTTGCTGCCACGTGTCGCGCGGTCATGCGTCACCGCATCCTATTTGCGGTGAGGGGATCCTATCCCGATACATCTCCTCTCAGACTGAAGTTTTTCACTTTTTTTTTAATAAACAATTTCCATCTCATGTCCTTTAATCAAGTAAATCACAGCAAGAACCCTTCATGTCCACACGTCCAATAGTTATCGTGCCAAGTAATATCCGGCCCCACTTCTCAAGAAATAAGTCCATCCATTGGCTGATGGCATATCCAGAGTAAGATAAGGCAGCTTCAGAACACTCACTCTACATCCAACTACGAAAAAGAGACAAAATCCAAACCAGAAACAAAAACACATCAAAATTAATCAGCAGAGCCCCTGAAGGCTTTGCTTTACCTATCTATCAATGGCTCAAGCTATGGCTTCAATGTCCGGCCTACATGGCTCAACTCAAGCTGTACTAGAAGGCAGCCGCCAACTCAGTGGCTCAAGCCGCCTGAGCACTCCTCATGCCAGCAGAATCTCCGTAATAAAGCCTGGGTTCGTTGTTAGAGCCCAGCAAGGATCAGAGGAGAAGGAGCCTAGCCGCCGGTCTGTTTTGGGGCTTGTCGCAGCCGGTTTGGCCACCGGATCTTTCGTTAAGGCTACCTGGGCTGCTGCCACGCCAATCAAGATCGGAGGACCACCACCACCCTCTGGCGGACTGCGTTAGAAACCCTTTCTTAATTCTCCATTTTTTCTTTTTTTTTCTTGCTTGTTTTTATAGTTTAAGTTCTGCCAACATTGTTTGTAACTCTTACACATTTCAATGATTTCCTGTCTCAAGTGGTAGCTACTTCTTTATTTCGCACCAGATGATGAGGCATGTGTTATTGTCACCATAGTTAGTTTGTTGACTAATAATAAAAATGTGTAATAGACACGTTTGTGGTGATGAGTGTGGCAAAACACGAGATCTCCTGCTATAATTATACTTTTTTATTGGTTATTAAGTACTAATTAGGTGTTAAAATATAAGTTTACTTTCATTTTTTCAAGAGTGCAAATTAAAAAGTTTGGAAGGGAAGTAGTAGTTAATAGAACATCTAGCAACTTTATTCATTGTATTAAAATTTGCCACTATATATAATGATTTACATTTTGAAAGACAACGAGACATGTATTAATCCATGGACTTGATTTATTTTAGAAGTGTTCATTTTAAATTAAATCAGATAGCATTTGATATTATAATTATGATTCAGAAGTAACCGTTAAATGTTTCTAATATCACTATGTAAATGATCCACAATCTTCCAATAGAGTCAAGGACACACTCTTCTTTGACTTTAGTATATGATGGAACAAAGCAAAATAACTCACTAAATTTGCTGCGTTTCTTATATTGTGAATTAGCAGTTGATATTGTGAAGTAGCAGTTGATCGAGACAGCTTGACACAATTTTCAATATGGGTCATTAAGAAACAACCTCTGTGTTTTTCTAACACATGGTATGATTGCATACACCTGATCCTCATACTCCGCTATAGGGGGAGGTTTTAAGACAATTGAGTAATGTTGTTGTTGTAGAGTTGCTCAAAGTGTTCGTGTTTTAAAAGAAGATGCTCATTCTCTGCATCTCTATTTTTGCTAACACTTATTCACCGACTATTATAAAATTCGTTATATGTAGCATAAAATTAATGATGTGTGTATTTCAGGTGGCCCTTTTTACTAACCAATCTTTGTGAAATTGTGAATTGGTAGCCGGAACACTGAACTCAGATCAAGCAAGAGACCTGACATTGCCCCTGAAGGATCGGTTTTTCCTTCAACCACTGTCGCCGGCTGAGGCTGCAGCAAGGGCAAAGGTATCCGCCAAAGAGATCCTCAATGTCAAAGATTTCATTGACAAGAAGGCTTGGCCTTATGTCCAGAACGATCTCCGTCTTCGGGCCGAATACTTGCGTTACGATCTCAACACTGTTATTTCTTCAAAACCTAAACCTGAAAAGACTGCATTGAAGGACCTCACCACCAAGCTCTTTCAGAATATCAGTGATGTGAGTTTCTCTATTCTTCCTACCAAACAGTCAGTAGAATTACATCGGGAAAACAGTTCGTTTTGCATATTAAGTCTAGCTAGATGGGGTGAACGGGTGATTCTAAACACAAAATCCTAGTACACCGTGAACGTCATTAATTAAAAAGAATCAAAAAACGCAAGAATTCAAGGACTATGCAAGTGAAATGCCTTCAGCTTATACTCCGCCTGCATAAGTGCTAGTGATTTTGTAATTAAACGAGAGAAAAAAACAACCTTTTCTTATATTTTCTAAAAATGTTCATGATTTTGTGAAGAACAGTTAGATTGACCCTGCTTCGTTTTGTTGTAACAGCTGGATTATGCTGCAAAGAAAAAGAGCAGCAGTGCAGCAGAAAAGTCCTATGCAGCAACTAAAGGGTCTCTAGATGATGTTCTGTCCAAATTAAGTTGATATAAATTTGTACTGTTCTATGAGATATCATTCATGCAGTTAAATGGCTTCTGATGAAATCTTTTAAACGAAGTTATCCTTAAGTAACGTATTGGCATCTAGTAATTTGGTGCAATAAAGCATTTTTGCCATCATAATCATTAGGCCCGTCATCTTATTCTTGTGTTTCTATGATCTTTTCAGAGTGTGATTTTGTAGTGCACAAATTTAGAAGTTAAACATCAAACAGAATTCTATAACAAGAGAATATATGATGAAATTGGTAGCACCGGGTCCTGTAGCACCGGGTCAAGTCTTATCAACTAGGGTGGAGTTTGTTTCCATTCAAACTCTCAAGGTTGTTAAGATTAGACTGAGGTTAAATTTTGAAAAGTTGTTGAACTTTAACCGGCCGAGCTGGCCTGAATTTGTTATGATTTGACGGGTCAAATTGAACAGTTAGCTGATTTGACGGCTGAGGGCAGACTTGGTCCGGTTATCTGATACAATGGTGCAGGCCGAGCTTGTATCTGATTCTACCGCTGAGATTGGACTGACTGTAACAAACTGACCTCTGAAATTTTTCTATAAATAGTGGCATATCTGACCTCTGTGGTCACTCACTCAGAAATTCGAATTTCTTCTCCTCTTTCTGCAATCTCCTTCTGCATACTCACTCCCTCAAATGCATTTCTGCATCAATATACCGAGAAGTTCATGACATCTTAACAGGTTTGTAGAGTTCAACGCTGCAGTGCCGCTCCTCTGAACTGACCTCCCCTATATCCTGAGAGACGGTTGCTCCTTTGGTTGGTCATAGTATACCGGAGCAATACGCCTTAAAGAGAGAGTCCTGGACTCACCTCAGATATCTGCTCAGTTGAGCTGTGAAGGTTATTGCTGAGCTGAGCTCTGCTTTGTGCTGAGCTCAGCTGACAGTGGGTGCATCACTGTTGTTGTACAGCGTTGCTGTGTTGAGCTCTGTTGTTTTGCTGAGAACATCCGTTTTTCTGCAGCGTTGTCTTGCTGAGCTTTGCTTTGTGCTGAGCTCTGCTGTTAGGCTGAGGACATTCGTTGTTCTGCAGCACTGCCGTGCTGAGCTCTCTTCGGCTGAAGCGACTGAGAGCAAAATTGTCGTTTGTTGTGCTGAGGTGCCGAGGTCGGTAGGTCGGTGATCAGTCCAGAACGCAAATACAATTACGCAGACTGGACTGATCTGATCTGTCTGATCAGTCTTACTTTAGTTCAGCTCGGCCAGTCGGCTGAGTGTTCAGGACGCAAACTTAATTGCGCTATCTGAACTGTCTTGACTCTGCAGATCAGTCCAGCCTATCCTGAGCTCGGCAGGTCGGTCATTACTGTACAGAAGTCAATTTTGTCTGACTTGAATTATTCCCAACACAAAGTGCGTTCTTAATCTAGTTCTAGTTAGTGACAAGTCAACAAATGAACAAACTCAAAATTTTAATGAAGTAAGAAATGCACATTCTTATGTTCAATCTCCAATGAATAAATATCAATTTTTCTAGTTTGAGGTAAAAAGAGAGAAAAAAATAGAACACAACTTATTGCAAAGATACAGGACTCGTGACACGGGTCAAGATCGGGTTATAATCGGACTCAGTAACACGTTACCGTTCTAGGCCATGATACAATAAAAGAGAAGAAGGGCAGACTTAGTGTGCAGAAAGAAAAGAAGTGAAGGAAACGTGAGAATTTGTCAAGCTTGTACGGCGCCGGCCGGTGGATGCAATTTCTTTTGTTCTTCCGTGATGGCCGCCGACGCGATGTAGTAGGCGACGGTGAAGAGTCCGTGGAAGAAACACAAAATTCCTCCGATGGATAGCAGACGATGATTTGATATTCCGCATGATTGTCTTGGCCTTGAATTTGATAATGCTCCGCTAATTAGCATTGAAAATGCGATTATCAATGTAATCCTGCTTGATCAATGACACTATGATTAGCTTTATTTCTATAAGAAATATTATACTAGTAGATGGGCACAAATCAATGGGGCACAAAGGTTTAATCATGGAGGATTTGGAAGGTAAAGAAACTCGTGTCTTCTAAAACTGGAATATTTTGTCTGATTTGTGTGTATAATGATAATTTGAATATCTTTAAAAAGTAGAAGCTTTTACAATCAAGTGTCATGCATCCTTAATGTCAAATGTACCACGAAAAAGTACCATGTACTGACTAGTGACCTTTTAACATATATTGTGTGGCAATGGGATTCAGTGATGCGGAAAAAGGAGGAGATGTAGTGACATTCTCAATAGGTGGTTGACACGTGGCCTCCTGTGAAAAGCAAAAAAAAAGTACAAAGTTGGACACGTGTCCCCCTCCTATTGGCGGCGTAACCGCGTCCTCCCCCTCCCTGCGCGTCAGCAAAACTTTACCCATAGTGTGTGGCGGTTGGTAAGAGAACGGTTTTGGATCAGCTGGTAAAGTTGTTGTTTTGTGACCTTAAAGTCACGGGTTCAAACCTCAAAAACAGTTTCTCGCACAAAGTGTAGGGTAATGCTACATATATCAGACCGAGAAGCGATATGTCCTTTCTTCAGACTCTGCACAAACGTTAGTGCATCGAGAATGTTCTTTTTGTGTGGCACACTGATTGAGACTTAGCAGCCCTTCAAGAGATTTAACATTTTAACAATTTCCCAACAATTAAAATATTGGCGCAAATAAAATAATGAAACAAAACGAATCGTCTTTCTAGAGTAACAACTGTAGGACATTTTTCTCCCCAAAAGAAAAGCAACTTTTAATATATGAACAAAGCGTAATATAAACTATGTAATCTTATAAACGATGAACGTACATTAACACGTATCCCTAAAAGTAAGGGCCTCAAGTATAATGTGCCATGTGAGAGACATGGTGATGTCCAAAATCAGATTAAATATAAGCCCAAATAATGTTTAGTTTTATCACAAAATTACCATGAGAGGATGAGAGCAGCCGCGGCTAGTTGTTTGTTTTGAGAAGAACGATCAAGCTCTTCTTTAGACCATATACAAATGCATCCGCCAAGCATATTTGCAATCACATGTGCGAAGGCTAAAAGTATAGCAGCAACCAAGCCAAGCTTGAAAGCCTCGTAGCTCGGGTCTCTACATTCGAATATCCACACTCGTAGATTATTCACCTGCAATACCAAGTGCACAACTTCTTTACAAGGGCTTTAGAACTTTTTGCATACTTCTATCTCTCTTTTTTTAAATTCCCCTTTTCGTAGGGATATTTCATGAAAAGTGTTTGATTGTGGATTGGCAATTGAATCAGGTGATTTATGATTGATGCAATGGCTAATCCTAATGAGAAATGTTTTTGCAAATGAGGTCATAAAATCCCCCAAAATTTGTAAAAGGAAAACACTTGATAATGCACCTTTCCTTTTATGCATGAGTGAAATATGCGGGCATGACAATTTATCATATTTATACTTATTCATGTAGACAGGACAAGTTGTTGAAACTTGAGTTTATATGGAGTGAGTCTCATATCTATTCAAAACCTTAAGGCAATGAATATTGGTACGTCATCTTCATATAACTCGTATATTTTTCTTGAAGTAACGAATGTAGAACAATATTCTCAGCACGTGTCCTCACGTGGGAACGTGACTTGACATACACACGCGTCTTGAAACCTGACCTCAATCACACTTGACATACAAACGCATCTTAAAACCCGTATTTAATCATAAATTACAAGGCAGAAATGACCATCCAGACCTGGGTGAGAGGAGGCATCAAATGGCCAAACATGAGTCATGCAAGGTATGATTCCATATTTTAAATTGGTTCTGATACCATGTTGAAATTTGGTCTTATATGAGGTGATGTCCTTATCTACTTAAGGCAATGTGTAGTGTAACGGTACCTCGTCATCATATAGTCCATATATTTTCTCAAAGTAATCAATGTGGGACGATATTTTCAACGGAAGTTGTAGATGTAATAGACATATAAATTTAAATCCTCAAGTAACACGTAAATAGGACGTGGATATGTCTTGCGTAAATAGACATCCACAGATATAAGTAATATTATTAGTTGAGTGGCCTTTATAAGTATGGAGAAATATAGTTTCCCATCAATGACATTCTGGATTCCGCAAGATTTGCAAAAATCTTGTGGGTTCTTTTAGTATTATGTAGGTTTTGATAATAAAACCTAGAAGATGTTAACCAAATCTGCCATAATGGATGTATCACAAAGAGACTTCTTCCTCAATAAGTATAAATATCGACACTTAAGGTGGAAACTCAAAAACAAAGATGCATGCACCCATCCTCTTACCTACCACCTAATATAAGTGTCGTATAAAAAATTTAAGATGAACATTAACACTAGAAAATACAAAAAACTTATGAAGAAAAACATACCTTATTTTGAGCAATCTCAGCTTGAATACCTAGGACGGCAGCAATGATATCCATGGTCATGACCAAAAGACATACCGCATATACAACCCCTTTTGCCTTCTCCATCGGAAACTAATGAAATAGATGAATAATGTCCTTGGATGGATTAACCTGATGACATCTACGATATATGAAGGGATGTAAAATCGAACACAGGCTGTAAGTCACTGGTCTTTATTCTTGCAGCATGCATGAGGAATCTTAGAATAAAGGGAAGATGTGTGCTATCAAGGGCTTGTAATATGAAGAACTTAATAATTGATTAGCTGTGCCAACAGAAAAAGGATTCCTTTGTCTTCAAAGATATCTTTATTCCACTTAAATGTCTTTTTTCTATACAGGAGAAGGTTCGGATTCCTTTCGTTGAGGACAAGCACGGTAAAGTATAGTATTGAATCAATCTACCTTATGAAGTATTGCATATTTCAGTTGTTGGATAAGAAGCCAAAAAAAGGTGTACTTTAGGCCATCTCCAATATGTGCACCAAAACATCCATTTGGTGCAAAAACTCACTCCAACCAAGCATCAAACCTTGCATCAAATAGGTGAAAATGAATAGTGTTGCACCAAATAGGTGCAACACTATTCATTGCACCAAATCACTATTCATCTGCCACATCATCATTTTAAGCATATTAATTATATTTTATTTATAATTTTAAGCATATTAATTTAATTGTACTATTTTCTTTTTATTTATAATTTAATTTTTATTTTTAATTTTCAAATTTATAGGAACACGTTAAGAAATAATCCACCTCAGTTAAATCAATGAATACTTATGTTAAATTTATATGAATGTTAAATTTGTGTTAAATTATTTATAATAATAAATTAAAAATAGAATGATAGAAGAATCTTTAAGGAATATTCTTATTTGGTGCTGGATTTGGTGTTTATGGTTGAGTACATTTTACTGTTTATTGCACCAAATAGGTGATTTGGTGTAAAATTTGGTGTTTTGGATTGGAGATGACCTTAGGCGTCGGATGTTTTACATGTTTTTATTTGGTTGTTACATCGGATTTGTCATAGGTGTAACATTTTAGAAATTTTGAAAAGTTATAATTAAATTGATCACGGCAAAATTAAAGAACGAGATCATTGAAATCAGCAAGGTCATTATTAAAGGAACAAGAATAAAACCCTTATTAATGGATTAATCAAGGAAGATTTTCTGCCTCATAAGGAATTGACGTCAAAAAGTAAAAGAAAAAAAAATCAATGTTTTATGACCTTCAAGTCACGGGCCGAGTCGCGAAAACAATATCTTGAACAAAGTCTAAAGTAAGTCTTTATACGTCAGATTCTGAAGCAACCCGATCCCTCTCTGGATTTTATGTAAACACCGGAGCCTAGTGTACCAGAAACACCATTTTTTTTCCCTGATGAGACAAGTAGATTAAGAAACGAAAGTATTAAGGGAAAAAAGACTTGAAAAAGAGATCGGAAATGGATGACATTTGGAAAATATTAGACTATGGGATGTTCTCTCCTAGATGACCTCAATACAAGTAGAATCATCTTCACCAGTGGACTAGTATCCGAGACCGGATTTGTTCACCCAATGCAGCTGGTCAGATCTGTTGACCCAAAGCATGTAGTTGACCGACAATTAGAATGCGATAACGTCAGCATTTTAGTGAAAAAATTTACTAAAATACCAACATAGCACCTTCTGATTAGCAGTCACCAGTTAACTGTTAATGTGTTGGGTCAGCAGATCTGGTCCATTAATATTACCAAAAGCTTTGATAAAAGAGAATGCAAGCCCCAAATTGATAACTTTTCAAAATTTTAAACTTTTAAGACCACTGCAAACTAAGACTATCTTATACCCCATTCTTCTAAAAAAATACTATCATAATTGATCTTTTAACATAATATAATTACTAGTACCAGTAGCCCATGTAGATGCACGGCCTGTAACAAAAGCAATGCTTTGGCCAAACTGACATAGCTATGATCCATCAAATTCATGACCTTATGGTAGAACAGGTGGTTCGAAAAATGATAGTCATACATTAGTGCTTATCGCTTCTAATTTTCCATTTTTGCAGTCTCAAATTCCTCTATGCTGCAAATTATATGGAGTCAAAGCTACACAGTTGAATTTTTCGTGGAATTATCACCATTTTAGTACACAACCAAAGACGAGAGCAAGAAACTCATGGAACTAAAGTAGCACAATGAGCACAACCTTTATCAACTTCAAAGAGCACCCAAACAGAAAGGTGAACAAGCAATCCTGCAGGGGCATTTTCTACCCCCAAATGTCAAGTGTAGAAAGTGACGCACCTTCTATTAATTAACAGAGAACGAAACAGGACATCCTTTCTTCCAACAGTTGCTGCCTGCCAACCACCATAAGTTGATTCTGAATGTGGAGTTTAAGTGCATTTCGACGTATTGTATGGCTTGAATGTCAACGCTAGTTACAATGATATCATTGATATATACCAACAAGATCCGCAGTGTAGTCGCAGTTGGTTTGAAGAAGAACATGTAGTCATTTCTTGATTGAGTAAAGTCATGGGAGAGTAAAAACTTTGTGATTTTAGCATTCCATTCTCTGCTGGCTTACTTCAAGCCACAGAGGGATTTATGTGGCTTATACACCATGTTAGGCTGAGACAGTTTAGTTTCTGGGGGTGGCAGCATATAGATTTCTTTATGAAGGTCACCATGAAAGAAAGCATTATTCACATTTAATTCTTGAATGTGTCATTCTCTGTATGCTGCCATTGCCATGAAAATTCTCACAGTGATCACCTTTGCAACTGGGGAGAAGGTGCCTTGATAATCCACTCTACACTGCTGTGTATAGCACTTTGCCACCAGTCTAGCTTTGTATCTCTCCACTGTCCTATCAGGTTTAAAGTTGACTTTGTGAATCCATTTGCAACTAATAGGGCTCTTTCCAGCATGTAGAGGTAGTATCTTCCAAGTGTTATTGGCTTCTAAAGCTGTTTTTCAACCTGCATTGTTTTATGTCATGCCGGAGAGCTAGCTGCATCTGCATAAGATGTTGGTTCTGTGTGAATGCTAATATTCAAAACATATGTTTCGTGTTTAGGTGTCAAGGATTGAAATGAGAAGGAATTATCAATTGAGTGAGGACTCTTGAGTGAAACAGGATACACGTTGAAGATGAAGTAATGATTTGATTGCAATAGTATTCTTGTAGGTATGATGTCGTTCTCTGTATCTAACAGGCCTGTGATCAGTTAGTGATGATAAGTAAGGTGTGGAAATGAATATTGCAGGAAAAGAAACATGATCATGATTTATAGGAGAAGAGGATGAGGATGAGATAACAGTATGAGAGTCAAGAAGTGAATGTGTTTGCACGTGGGAACATGATGAGTCATATTCAGATGCATGAAATGATGATGTATCTGGTAAAAGGATGTTAGAAGAGGTGACAATGTCCTTAGGAATAGGAACAATTGGTGTAGAAGTGGTATACTAGGGAGAAGGTGAGGCAGGTGGGGCTAAAGATGGTACTGAGTGGCTTGTGGAGAAGGTGAGGTACGTGAGGCCGAAGATGATGACTAAATGGCTAAAGGGAAAAGCAACTCATGGAATTGAACATCTCTAGTACCTTTTAGTTGTGTTAGACAGACCTAGAAACATGCACTTCCTGGCTCTAGGTAAAATCTTTAATTTTTGAGAATAAGGATCAACTGCATATGCCAAGCACCCAAGCACTATCAAGTGCTAATAGCTTAGTGGTTTGTGATATAGCAGCTCAAAAGGTATTTTGTGTGATATGATTGGGTAATGACTTTTATTGATTTGGTATACAGGAAGTTAAACACAAAATCTCCAATAATACATGTATGTTTTACAGGGTGCTTGATACTGAAAATTGGCCTTTGTGTTCTATGTTTTACTACGTGCTTGGCAATGAGAATTGGTCTTTGTGTTATACCTTTTACTAAGTTCTTCTATCTATTCTCAAAGTTTTGATAACAAAAACGCTTTTTTTCTCAATGTATATTTTGAAACTTTTGAATGTATCACTTGCGTCAGATTTGTTTCTAAGAAAATACACCCAAGTTTTTTTGACAGAAATCATCACCGAAATTTATAAAATACTTATAACTACCATATTAGATTCATATGTTATGATGTTAAATTCTTATCTATTGCATGTTACTTATTATACTTATGTTATATCACTTTATTTGTTAAATGGAGACACGTTTTATTATGTTCATTATTACCTTTATCATTATTTTATTACCCCGTCTTTCCATGCATGATCCACATTACGTATCTAGTAGGACTACTTACTGGGCGATTATGTTTTATCGCTCATACTTGCCCTTAATAACTATTTGCCGAGAACAGAGACTGCGGTACATGTTATACGAGCTCAGGTACATTAACCGCGAGCGGTAAAGTATGCCAGAGAGTTATCATTTGAGGATGTTAGGTATTTGATTTTGATGTATTTAGAAGTGATTTCGGGACTTAGTACATTATGATTTGTATGGAATTGTAATGTCATGTAATGCATATCGATTGTATTTTGTTTATGTTTATGTTGCTTTCGCTACATCGTACTATGAGTATGTCGATATGCACATGTATGGTATCGACGTCTTGTACTTTTCGTAGTAGAATACGTCGGATGTATCATTCCAAGACCCTAGTCGGCGGGGCGCTATAGGTGGTATCAGAGCAATGGCTCTAGATTTATTACGGACACATAAAGTAAACAATGACATGAACTTAAGATGTGATCTTAGAAATTAGTAATGATCTTAGGTTTACGAAATGATCGTATACTGAGAGTGACAACCTTAGTCTAAGCCAACTAAAACGGTATAGAGATGAACGGTCAAATGAACCTTACCTTATTTACCATAGGGTTATCTTAGAACCCTGACCCTTAGAGATATTTCCTAAAGAACAGGAATAGGAATTTAGTTATACATATAGATAAGTTATGAAACCTAATGGAGATATTTTCGATAAGACGATTTTGAATTTAAGTAGTGATCTTAGCCATAGGGAATGATTTTTAGAAATTAAGCCACTATAGCAAATTATTACACTAAAAACGATTTTAGAAATAATCATAATCCTAATAATAAGTAATGATCTCGATTTAAGATATGATCGTATGAAGGATAAAAATAACATATACCTAGGGTATAATATTAGAATTGGAATTACACACTCTGTCTAAGTTATGATGTGTAGTAGAACGAGAAGCACTTAGAAACGAGTTATTAGCCGTAAGACTAATGGAAAAAATTTGAGAAAGGGTTTACAGTTAGGTTTAAGATGACGAATTGAGAAATTTCAGGGTAGGTCAAAAATATTAGTCGCATTAGAGATATAAATCCATGGCGATAAGCGTACACTAATATAAGGGAGGATAATGGAAGAATAAATTATTACATACCATGGGGTAGATATCAATTCCTAATAACATCGAATTTGTGACTGGAATTAGTAAGTTCTAAGTTGAAATCAAGTAAGCATGACTAAGTAAGCGGTTGATGTTCGCGTAAGATTTAACAGGGTTCGAATTAGCGGTTGAAATAAGTAAATATGGAAGTTAGCATAACGCGCAGGCGTATGAGAATGTAGAATACCATAAGCTGATTAACCTGAAGTGTACCTTAATAGGAATTTAAGGGAAGATATTATCATAAGTAAATGGATATTAACTTAGCAAGGTATCCGAATAAATCAGGATAGGATCATAGAATAAAAGCAACAATATACAAGAACGGATTTCAAGTATCAGTTTTATAATGGAACAAATTACGGTTAATGTATTACAGGACTTGCTAGAAATTTGGGAATGGTATATATTAAGTCGAGGATATACGATTAAGCGATGCCAATAGAATCTAAGTATTTGAAATTCCTAACAGTGAGATTGATAGAACCCCTAAGTTTCGAGGACGAAACTTTTTATAAGGGAGGAGAATGTTACGATCCGCATTTCCAGGTTGGTAGAAAAAGAAATAAAATAATAGAAAAGGATATTTAAGTTCGATATTGATAAAATTTCGGTATAATAAAAACTTGAATAGGAATTTTGAAGGATATCGAGAAACGCTCGAAGAAATAATCGAACGATAAAATTAACCAATACATCGATACACGACAAAACTAGGTAATGAACGTTACGATTTTGTGATAAGAATTAAAACAAGACTAATATGTAACAACTTAAAAATTAGGATAAAAGAAATCAAAATAAAACACATGACACAAGAAATTAGAATCACTTAAATAAAAGAAAAGAAAGTAGGGTATGATAAAATATCTTAGAAAAGAAGAAAAGCAAAACTGAATATATATATATATATATATATATATATATATATATATATATATATATATATATATATATATATATAGAGTTAATTGCACCTGGTATCCATTGTTTTCCACGAAGTTTTAAGTAGCATCCAATGTTTCATGAAACACACTTGGCATCCAGACTTATAGGGTTAATAGACACCTGGCATCCAGATGACCGGCTGGACGACCGTTGACCGCTGAAATCGACCTTTGACCGGACCTAACCCTACTTTTAACCTGACTTTAACCACAGTTTACAATTAATAAAATAATAAAGTCAAAATAAATTAAAAGCTCAATAAAAAATAATTCAAAAATCAATAAAAAACCTACACCCCACCTCATCCCCACCCCTTTCATCTTCTTCCCTTCTTCCCCTTTCATCTTCTTCCCCTTTCCCTTCTTCCCCTTTCATCTTCTTCCTCTCTTTACCAAACTTCTTTCTTCCTTCTCCTCTGCTCTTTTCATTGCAGCATAGTTTGCGTCGAACTTTTTGTAGCAGAACGGACGTGGTAGAGGAAGCACGAAAGACCCAATTAGAGATTGTTCAAATTGAAGAAAAGCATTGTCAAAAGCAATTTCTTCGTAAGTGAGAATGGGTTTTGATTGTGAATTTTACAAGCAAAAACAGCACTAAAACCCGTTTTCGTTCCTCAAAATCCGTTTTCACTTCTAGCAGAATTTCGAATTTGGAATTAACACCAAAATAACCCAAAGTTGTGCTGGATCCTTGAACAACTTTGGTGGGTTCTTGAAGAGCTTTGCTGGATTCTGGAATTGGTTTGCTGGGTTCAGGAACAGCTCTGCTGGATTCTTGAACAGGTTTTGTGGGTTGTGGAACAGCTCTGCTGGTTTCTGCAAATTTGCTGGATTTCTTCTTCCTGTGAAATTTCTGCAAATTTGCTGGTTTCACTCTTGATGTTGATGAAATTACCTCCTTCTTGATTGGAGGTGACCACGGGTAGGGGTGCTTGAAGGAGAAGAAAGGAGGAAGAGAAAGATGGTTGAAAGAAAGTGGAATTAACCATGGTTTGAAAATTTTGGGCCCCAAGTGGGAGAAAAGTGAAAAATAAAAGGAAAATTGCTAAAAACCGCCTATAGCAGGTGCTTTCCCGGTTGCAGGATGCCAGGTGTCTATTAACCCTATAAGTCTGGATGCCAAGTGTGTTTCATGAAACATTGGATGCTACTTAAAACTTCGTGGAAAACCATGGATACCAGGTGCAATTAACCCTATATATATATATATATAGGTGAAAAACTTTAGGTCTAGCGGTTGAGTAGCATTTATCTCATTGTCCGGTCTCGAGTTCGATTCCCCTCCATAATTTTTTTAAAAAGAATATATATATATATATATATATATATATATATATATATATAATATAGGTGGTGCCATTTAGGATGAAAAGGAAGAAGAAATTGTGGTTAAAAAAATACCCGAACAAAATACCAAGTATAGAAAAATTATGTAGAAATCAAATGATGGTCGTCCCCCTCCAGACAAGTGGAAGAAAAGTTTTCTTCTCTTATGTCTTCTACTACACAACAAAACCCTACACACTTTCACCACAATCATCACATTTTCTCTCACTCTTTCCTACATGGCAAACAAGACAGACCATTTTCTTCCCACCCTACCTTTAGGCTGACCACACCTCATATCCAAGAAGCCAAAAGGCTTCTCTTCTTACACACTCTTTCCACTCATCATAACCTACACTCTGATACAACCAAATCGCATCATTTCTCCAAAAAAAGATCTCCCCTCCCTCCCCCATCACACTCGGCCGAATCCATCAAGTAAAGGGAGAAACCTTTTCTCTTTCCTCACTTTGCACTCAAACTCTTCTTCATCTTCAATCAAACAATCCTCCTCTCTCCTCCATGCAAACTCAAGTCTTCCAACTCTGTTTTTCCTTTTTCTTGGCCGAAAACAACAAGGAAGGACAAGGGAGAAGATTCTTCTTCTTTATTACACACTCTAACGCCTTCATCTCTGAAAGAAAATACTCTCTCTTTCTTCTTCAAGACAACAAGTTTTCCAACACTCCTTTTTTCTCATCTTTGGCCTTGAGCTCCCACACAAGGCAAAGGAAGAAATTTTCTTATCTTTACTTCATTCACACACATCCAAAACTAGGTTCCAATACCTTCTTCATCCAAGAAGTGAACAAAGAAGGTTGTAGAACAAAAACCCTAAGAAGAACAAGGTAAGGACTATGTTGTTCAAGTTAAGTTCATCCATTTATTTAGCTTCATAAGTTGTTCACTAACCCTGCCATATTTGGCTTCAAAATCGTGGGAACCAAGAAGAAGGAATATAAGTTTTTCTTCCAAACTAAGTGAAGAAACTTCAATTTAAGTGTAAGGAAAAGTGAGAAAGGCAAGTACTCTTCCCAGATCATTCATGCATTTTCAAAGGTTAAGTGTATATTTTTATATCAAAGTTGGATCATCCATGTAGTATGCTCAAGTTTTCACCATAAGAATATGTAAAATATATGCATCTATGTGATATATATATTGTATATCTACATACATAAATTCGGCCATGACATAAAAATTTGGAATTTAGGTATAAATGAAACGAAAAGATTACTATTAGAAGATAGAAAATAAAGAACGAAAGTCAAGTCACATGTAATGATAAGAAAAGTGTACAAAAAGAATGCAACTTTAGTATATTTGTGTTATAAACTAAAACAAAATATAAAGAGAACAACAAAAGATTGTATGATATATATCTTCAAAGGTGTATCAAATCTTACAAGAAGTTGTCCTATTTATAGGACATGAAAATTGTAACATATTCTTAAGATTAATACCCACTATCACCATGATCCTTAGTGGGTGTTAATGGCCTTAGTGGGTGTTAATATTTGGACATCCACTTCCTTAGTGGGTGTAAATATTTGGTATCCACTATCCCCACTAACACCATAATAATTCACAATACTCCCCCTTGGATGTCCAAATTTTATAGAATATGCCTCGTTAAAACCTTGCTAAGAAAAACCCGGTGGGATAAAAACTTGGTCGAAGGAAAAAGAGTGCACATTCATAAAATTGGTAAGTGTGATATACTGCCTCGTTAAAACCTTGGCAAGAAAATAGTAATCACACTCTCTCTGATGCTGACAAAAGGTCTTTCAGTTGACGCATTCCGATGTTGTAGACCATCTTTCTAAATGTAGTTGCTGGTAGTGCTTTGGTGAACAAATCAGCAAAATTCTTGTTTGATTGTATCTGCTGGATATCAATGTCGTCATTCTTCTCAAGATCATGAGTGTAGAAAAATTTTGGCGATATATGCTTCGTTCTGTCTCCTTTGATATAGCCATTCTTAATTTGAGCAATACATGCAGCATTATCTTCAAACAATATCGTCGGAGTCTTTCTTAGTGAAGATAATCCACATGATTCTTGAATATGTTGAATCATCGACCTTAACCATACACATTCACGACTCGCTTCATGTAATGCTAAAATCTCAGAATGGTGGGAAGATGTGGCTGTTAATGTCTGCTTCACTGATCTCCATGATGTAGCTGTACCTCCACAAGTAAAAACATATCCACTCTGTGATCTTCCCTTATGAGGGTCAGATAGATAGCCAGCATCAGCATATCCCACCAATTGTGACTCAGAATTGTTTGAATAGAATAAACTCATATCTATTATTCCACGAAGATAGCGTAAAATATGCTTGACACCATTCCAATGTCTTCGTGTTGGTGTAGAGCTATATCTTGCCAATAAATTCACCGAGAATGATATATCTGGTCTCGAACAATTTGCAAGATACATTAAAGCACCAATAGCACTAAGATAAGGTACTTCTGGACCTAATAATTCCTCATTATCTTCTGGTGGTCGGAATTGATCTTTCTTTATATCTAATGATCGTACCATCATAGGACTACTCAATGGGTGAGCTTTATCCATATAAAATCTCTTCAAGATATTCTCCGTGTACGTAGATTGATGAAGAAAGATTCCATTAGGCAAATGCTCGATCTGTAGGCCGAAAGAAAATTTGGTTTTTCCGAGATCTTTCATCTCAAACTCTTTCATGAGATAATTAGCAGTTTTGGTAAGCTCTTCAGGAGTTCCAACAAGATTCAAATCATCAACGTATACAGCAATTATAGAGAACCCATTTTCAGATCTTTTGATAAATACACATTGACAAATTAGATTGTTTACATATCCTTCTCTAATGAGATACTCACTGAGACGATTATACCACATCCTGCCAGATTGTTTTAGTCCATACAAGGATCTCTGTAATTTGATTGAGTATAATCTATTTGTCTTTTGAACACATGTTGTAGGCAGTTTTAATCCTTCAGGGATCTTCATATAAATATCATTATCTAAAAATTCATATAAGTATGCGTTGACCACATCCATTAACCGCATATCAAGGTTTTTAGCAACTGTCAGGCTGATTAGATATCGTAATGTTATAACATCAATTATTGGGGAATATGTTTCATCATAATCAAGCCCAGGTCTTTGTGAAAAACCTTACGCAACAAGACGTGCCTTGTATCGCACAATCTCATTCTTCTCATTGCGTTTTCGTACAAAAACCCATTTATATCCAATAGGTTTTATCCCTTCAGGGGTTTGGACTACATGTCCAAATACTTTGCGACTTTCTAATCATTTTAGTTCTGCTTGGATTGCATCTTTCCACTTTGGCCAATCATTTCTATGTCGACATTGTTCAATGGATCTCGATTCATGATCCTCATTCACAATTTCACATGCAATACCATAAGCAAAAACATGATCAATAATAACCTTTTGTCTATCCCAATTTTCTCCTAAACTTACATAATTCAAAGAGATTTCTTCAAAATTTTGTTCACTTGCTTCTTCAGGAGCAACTTGTTTATCAATTTTAGACTGATCAGTTTCAATTTCTATAGCGCTTTCAGGTTGTGAACTTCTTTGCTCTTCTGGAGTATTCTCTTCGGGAGCATTAACTTGCACCCTTCTCTTTCGAGGGTTTTTATCTTTTGCACCGACAGGGCGTCCATGTTTTAGACTTGCTCTTGGTATACCATTATCAAGTCTTTCAGAGACATCAAGCCGAATTGGCGTATTTATCGCCGGAACGTGGGATTTGGTTATCTTTTGACTATCAGTAAATGCGCCAGGCAACTGATTTGCAACATTTTATAAATGAATTATCCTTCTTACTTCTTTCTCGCATTGATTTGTCCGTGGGTCAAGATGAGAAAGCGAATGAACATTCCATGTAATTTCACGTCGTTCTTCAGGAAACAGTACTTTGTCTCCCCCTAACGGCGGGAAAACTTTCTCATCAAAATGACAATCAACATATCTTGCCTTAAATAAATCACCCATCAGGGGCTCAACATATCTCACAATAGATGGAGAATCAAAACCCACATATATGCCTAGACGTCTTTGAGGACCCAGTTTTGTCCGTTGTGGTGGAGCAATCGGAACATAAATTACACAACCAAAAATCTTTAAGTGTGAAATATCAGGCTGCTGGCCAGATACCATTTGCAATGGCGACTATGGTTGAAATGAACTGGGTCTAAGCCGTATTAATGCAGATGCATGCAGAATTGCATGTCCCTAAGCTGTCATAGGTAAGTTAGATCTTAAGAGCATAAGTCTAGCAATCAGTTGTAAACGTTTTATAAATGACTCTGCCAGGCCATTTTGAGTATGCACATGTGCCACTGAATGCTCAACATCAATCCCAATCGACATGCAATAGTTATTTCACCAGCATTATCAAGACGAATAGATTTAATTGGATAATCCGGAAATTGTGCTCTTAAGCGTATAATCTGAGCAAGAAGCTTGGCAAATGCTATTGTTCTTGTCGAAAGCAACTCACATGAGACCAACGTGAAGAGGCATCCAATAAGACCATAAAATATCGAAATGGTCCACAAGGGGGATCAATAGGTCCACAAATATCTCCTTGTATTCTTTGTAAAAATATAGGAGATTCAACATGAACCTTCATCGGAGATGGCATCTTGATTAATTTCCCTCGTGAACAAGCAACACACACACAATGACGAGGTAAAAGAATCTTTTGGTTCTTTAAAGGATGTCCATGTGAGTTTTGTACAATTCTACGCATTATTACCGATTCTGAGTGGCCAAGTCGATCATGCCATAACATGAATAATTTTGGATCATTGAACTTCTGGTTCATCACAATATTAGTTTCTACTGGATGTATAGTCGCATAATACAATCCAGATGAGAAAATTGGGAATTGTTCTTTTACAAGCTTCTGGCCTGATTCTTCGTATGTAATACATAAAAATTCCATATTCCCTTTATTCATGGTTTCAATATGAAAACCATTAAGACGTATATCTTTGAAACTCAACAAGTTTCGTTTCGACTTGGTAGAATATAACGCCATATTTATCAATATATGTATACCACCCGGTAGTATAATAGTTGCTCTTCCAGAGCCCTCAATCAATGATGTAGTACCCAAAATTGTACTAACATTTGCTTTTGTCAATTGCAATGTCGAAAAATATTTTCGATCACGAAGAATTGTGTGTGTCGTTCCACTGTCAACCAGACAGATGCCCCACCATTCATCCTGAATATTTGTCTAGCATAACATATATAATTTTCATAATTAAATTTAATTCCAAAGAATCAACACATATATAGAAGTTATAATGTAAACGACGACGAAATTTTATTTATGCAAACAAATAAGTTTAAATTAAAACAAAGTTACATGCTAAGATGCCATAAACTAAATTTTATTTATCCAAAACAAACATGACTAATAACTAGATATCCTACATAATTACGCTTGATTATTGTTATTTGTAACATCATCCACAAACTGGATTCTATTGCCATCCATATTCGGGCCCATAAGATAATCTTCAAGATCCAAATCATCAAAATGATTGGGGATTGTGTCATCATTATCTGCTTTGTTTCCAAAGTCTACAAAATTACTTTGTTTTCCCTTGCCTTTATCCTTCTGGGATGCCTGATAAAGATCAACAAAATGTTTTGGTGTACGGCAAGTGCGAGACCAATGCCCGTGAGATCTGCATCGATAACATGTCTTATCGTGATGCTTAGCCTTTGCACCATCTTTTACAGCTTTTGCATTTTCATGCGGCTTTTCATTAATTTTCCACTTCTGGTGGTATGATGCAAAGCTTCTACCACGGTCACGACCTCTACCGCGACCGCGACCGCGACTACGACTACGACCACGACCTCTACCACGACCATTAAAAGTTGCATTCGCTTCAGGGAATGGTTTTGACCCGGTCGGGTGAGAAGTGTGATTTTTCATCAATAGTTCATTATTTTGTTCAGCAACTAAGATACATGAAATGAGTTGGGAATATTTTTCAAAATTTCGTTCCCTGTATTGCTGCTGCAGGAGCATATTCGATGCATGAAAAGTAGTGAAGGTTTTTTCTAACATGTCAGCATCAGTAACTTTATCTCCACACAACCTCAATTGGGAGACAATAGAAAACATAACAGAATTATATTCATTGACTATTTTATAATCTTGCAACCTCAGGTGCAACCAGTCATATCGAGCCTTTGGGAGGATAACACTTTTATAATGATCGTATCGTTCCTCCAAATTTTTCCACAACTCCCGAGGCTCTTTTACCCCCAAGATATTCGGATTTCAGCCCATCTTGGAGATGATGGCGAATGAATATCATGGCTTTAGCCTTATCTTGCTCACTAGCCACAACACCATCCTTAATTGTGTGTCCGAGGTTCATAGCCATCAAGTGGATTTCAGCATCAAGAACCCATGCCATGTAATTTCTGCCAGAAATATCAAGGGAAGCAAATTCCAGTTTGGTGATGTTCGTTATTATTCTGATTAGGCATAAAGAAAATGTATCATATTCCGTGAAAAATGCAGATAGACGCAAGATAAAGGCAACTGATGTTAAGTACAAAAAAAAATATAATCACAGAATCAATACCAAAAGTAATTTGGGTTAGCACCTGAACCAAGAAACAATACCATTAGAGAACTAAATATAAGCATGAACCCCCAACATGTGTTTTCACTTGTTCTAATAAGTACGGCTAAGGGAAAAACATGCAAACTTAAAAAAAAAATCCAACCTCAATAGTATTAACATATACAAGCTCAAATCTTTGGATAAAACCATTTGATCAAAACACATCGCAGTTCTTTCATACCACATGGATAACATAAAAAAAACCATATATATGCACATCTTCAAGTCCAGATCAATACAAATTATACAAATCAACACACAGTCAACAAAAAAAACTACAGATCATTAATATTTGAACCACCAAACTATAGATTAAACATGTCTTGATTGGAACGAAATACACAAACATAGAGAAAAAAAAACTATAACCAGAAGAGGAAAAAGGACAGGTTCTTTAGCAGAGTGGATACATAAAGAGAAGAAGAAATCTATTATAGTTTTTGTTGTTAACCAAATTCCACGAAATAAGGAAACTATTATACAATACAGTAAAAAAACTAAATGATATATCCGAGCATAAATGAGCTGCATTTTTAGTTTTATAATAGGATATACAGCTCGATCTTTAGGTGTAATAGGATATGCAGTAAAAATAAAAAAAATGCATGAGCTGTATACCGTAAGAAAATATTTAGTAGTTTAAATTTCTTACCACGATGAATCTAGGTAAAGCTTCGTGCTGATAACGTGTTATAAACTCAAACAAAATATAAAGAGAACAACAAAAGATTGTATGATATATATCTTCAAAGGTGTATCAAATATTACAAGAAGTTGTCCTATTTATAGGACATGAAAATTGTAACCTATTCTTAAGATTAATACCCACTATCACCATGATCCTTAGTGGGTGTTAATGGCCTTAGTGAGTGTTAATATTTGGACATCCACTTCCTTAGTGAGTGTATATATTTGGTATCCACTATCCCCACTAACACCATAATAATTCACAATAATTTGTTTATGTATTTATTTATAATGATCATCAAGTATGCATCTTCTGTGGTATTTTGGTTTTCATATTTTGTATGATCTTGTTTTTAGCATGTTTATGTAGCATCATAAGCATGACTAACATACTTGGTCACAAGTATTTTTTTATGATCATAATCTTATATACATACATACATACACACGGCCATAAGGCCATTTTAGCATCCCACTTAAGCTTCATCATCCATCTTCAAGATGTGTATGTAAATGATGTTTATGACTCAAAAAGTTTACTTTTTTATGGTTTACATCAGGTTTATATTTCATGTGTTTTCATTATGTCATAATCTAGAAAATAAGTACGTTGATGGAAACTAATATATACATGGTTAATATCAATATATTCAACACATAACATGTATGTAAAATGGAAGAAAGACGAGATTTAAGTGGGCATGTGAATATGTATATAAATCGGCCATAAGGCCTTAAATGGAGAAGAATAAATCGTGGCATGGTATGAAAAGTATATATGTAAGAATATATATATATGTGTGTGTATATATATATACACGACCATGACACTTTTTAGGGTATAAATGACTTATTACATGTTATGTATTCATAGATGTGTAATATTATGAAAAATATACATATGCATTATACATGTATATACATACAGCTCTAAGGCCCTTTTGTGACCTAAATAACTTTATTTCTATGTTATGTGTGCTTATATGCATAATATGTAATGAAATGTAAATTTTAATATAAGTTATGTATTTTAGGTGACATGTTAAAGAAGTTAGGAAATAAGTAATAGAAATGCTTAAGTGTTGACATTTGTGATGTATATAGAAAATACAAATTAAGAAAGTGGTGTTAGATGAAAAATACATAAAAAGGGGCTGTTTTGAGGTACAAAGCTGAGGGGTACCTTTTGGGGGTAAAATTGGTATTTTTTTTAGTTATTACATGTAGCATGTAGATAAGTGATGAATGGTGGATAATTAAATTTTAGAATGACCAAAATAACCTTGGCCAAAAGTTAGGGTGCATGAAATAAAAGTTGGAAAATTATTTTTATCACATGACATGATTTAAAAGTTCATAGGCGTACGAATCATAAACACGAGACGATTGATTCCAACGACACATGTTTATATTATGTCTATGATTATGTTACGTTATGGTGCAGCAGCCTCACATCGGGACTGGAGTGGTAGGTGTTAGGGGCATATGTTTATGTTATGACCGAGTGTAACACTGGGTCTGAGACACGGGATCTCTATCATAATGCGTCACCGTTAGGACATGTACTGATGTTTTATGTTGTATATGGGGAATCAGCTGGTATGTCATGTATTATTATTCTCATGAAAAGTGTTATAGCCAATTGTGAAAAAGTTATGTCTTCATGTTTATGAAAATGCCATGTTATGCAATTCTATGGAAAAGTCATGTTATGTTTTACGAAAAGCCATGTTTTATGCATCATATTATGACCATATTACCCTTAGGTTATTTTTAGAATATCCTTAGGTTTATAATGTCATTAAGTTGATCAAGATAGGATTTATAAATGAAAGTGTAGTTGTTATAAGCTTATGAACTTATTTCAGGATATGGATTAGAATCTAAGTATGGGCATGTATGTGATGTTTATGGACTTAGGTAGAAGATTTATGATTCCTATGTTATGATGTTAAATTCTTATGTATTGCATGTTACTTATTATACTTAAGCTATATCACTTTATTTGTTAAATGGAGACGCGTTTTATTTTGTTCATTATGACCTTTATCATTACATTATTACCCCGTCTTCCCATGCATGATCCACATGACGTATCTAGTAGGACTACTTGCTGGGCGATTACGTTTTATCGCTCATACTTGCCTTTAATCACTATTTGCCGAGAACAGAGACCGCGGTACAGGTTATACGAGCTCTGGTAGATTAACCGCGAGCGATGAAGTATGCCAGAGAGTTATCATTTGAGGATGTTAGATATTTGATTTCGATGTATTCAGAAGTGATTTCGGGACTTAGTACATTATGATTTGTACGGAATTGTAATGTCATGTAATGCATATCGATTGTATTTTGTTTATGTTTATGTTACTTTCGCTACATCGTACTATGAGTATGTCAATATGCACATATATGGTATCGATGCCTTATAATTTTCGTAGCAGAATACAGCGGGTGTACCATTCCGAGACCCTAGTCTAGGGCGGGACACTACCACTCCACCCATACTCATTATGTTTTTGCAAATTCTATATGTATATTTTTGTATAAAATTAAAGGATCATGAATATGTATTTTTGATTACATAAATGGATGTACGTATGAGTATATATAGCCTTGTATATATATGTGTATATAATTGTTATATATGTGTTTTATGGCCATATGGCTGAAACATATTTATATGTATGTAAAGGGTGGGTTTCGGCCTACCCATATATGTTACATGTGGGTGTATAATAGTTATATGTATATAATATAAAGTTGATAATATATGTATATGTTGTCATATGTGTGTGTCTTTATGTATATATATATATATGCATATATATATATATATATGCATATATATATATATATATATATTTATATATATATATAGATACATACACATGTATTTAAATTGTAATTGGGTGTGAGGTGTATGAGTGGGCCGAGTGAGGTAAAGATGGATGGAGATTTTTAGCAAACTGATTTTTTGGCATAAGCAGTGATATAATTTTCATATGTATAAAATTTATAAGTTGTGAAATATGTGGGTTTATATGTGATATGAATATTTGAAATTGTATAGTTTTTGGACAAATTTATATTGGAAAAAAATGAGTTTTTGCATGATTTAGTGGTGGGATAAGGTTAGATATAACATAAGATGAATTCTGGTGGTAAGAGGCAGTGATCAATGGCGGCGCGTGGGCCACACGCGCCGAAGAATGACGACGCGTGTGTAATGACAGTGTGTTAGGAATGAATTGTTCTTGCTGTCTATGATGTTAGATATGAGAAAGTATGAGTGATGTGAAAGTTGGAGGTGGTCCGAGGGGTGTATAGTGCGGAGAAGTGAAATTAGGATTTAGGAGAGTAGGGGGAGGGGCTGGCTGAGAGAGTGGGCTGGGGGAGGTGGTTCTGTTGGCGGGCAATGGGCTGGTCGAGGATGTTAGAGTTGAGGTGAGGTGCGTTAAGCAGTGGATTGAGGAAAAGTGGGCCGATGGAGGTACGTATATGTACATACGTGTATATACACATGTATGGGCATGAGCATGTATATGTATATAGACATATTTCAGTAGTGGTGGATGGAACATCGTAATTTATAAATTGATATTTGGTAAATTATGATTTGCGATATTTGATATGCCTTTGATTAGTGCTAAAATTGATCAGAATCGGAAATTGCATTTAGAACATATCGATACTTGAAATCCTTTTGGAAATTGATCATTTTGAAAATCATTTTCAAAAATTGTACATATTGTGAAACTCATCCTTGTTGGGAAAATTTACCGATCCTTATTGGGAAAATTTATCGGTAAGCCGAATTGATCCCAAACAAACGAAGTGTCTGAGTATATTTGACTATTTCGATAGGGCGTCAGTGCATATTTGACCACCAATCGGAGCACCCAGACATATTTGACTATTTCGATAGAGCGTTTGAGCATATTTGACCATTGAGGTGATCAATTCGTAAGAATTACGGTATAAGTCACTTGTAAAGACAGTCTTATAGCCATCACATCGAAATCGTATTTGAAATCAAAAATTTGATATCACATCATATCGTATCGTATTGTGTCGCATCGAAACAAAATTAGGTTTTGAAAAATTAAAATGGACTTGCTACTTGTAAAGACAGTCTTATAGCCATCACGAGTCGCTACAATGTCCCCCTTAAAATCCACCGCCGATTTAGGCCGAAACCAAGGACTTGCTAAGATTAGACATTTGAGTAATTACCTTTTTAAGAATGATAAATTATTAGCCATCTCATTAGTTACTCTTTTACGTGTATCCTCTGTATTTGATTAATTGAGGGCTGGACTTGGCTCACCGGTAAGTTGTTTACCGTGATGTGTTAGGTCGAGGTTTCGAAACTGTCTCCACACAAAGTGGGTAAGACAGCGTAGGTCTTTCCTCCCTGAACACTCATGCAGTGGGTATGAACCGGGTCTGGCCTCTGTATTTGATTAATTGAAAAAAAAATGCTTATAGTTATTTTAGGAACATTTTAAAATTTCTGAAATAACTAATAGGCTTGTGGATGCTTTTATCCAAATGCGAGAGGCCTTGTTGTGGAAGCTTCTATACAGTTTTGTTAAACGATTCAAACATTGGCAATAACATTTGAGCCCATGTTAGTTTGTCTCAATTAAAGAGCTTCTTATTCTCGGGGTGCCCATCAAGATAACTCTCTCACTTATGATCCTAAAGAGAGCTTATTTATATATTAGACTAACCATATTCTTGACAAAGGTAAAGATAATGAAATCCTCTATCATGTAATCATAAGAAATCAAGTCACAAAATCTTGATGTAAGGTCTATTTTCACTTGTGGGACGAGTAGATTAATGGACGAGACAAAATCCCAGTTCTCAGAAGACTTCAGCAGCAGCATGAGCTACCAAAGCTATAATTGGTGGTTCAGCAGACTAGAGTTCCTTAACATTAAGTTGCTACAGAAGGTGGTGAAGACAATGGTTTTGCAGAAAGTAGATAACATGTTGACATGTTCATTGTTGCTCCAATATCATAGAACAAGAATCCGCGGCGCGCTACATGTCCCTGATAAACAGATCATTACTAAAGCTGTCATCAATCTTCTTTGCTCATTAAATACAAGCTCTGTCAATCCTAGAGGCTTATTTGGCATGCTTACACTTTCATTGTCTTTGAAACTGAAGAAATGTTACATTGAAATGCTCGAAAGCCGAATCGCTTCTGTTCTAGATCAAGCTTCATTAGATGACTTGCTAATTCCTTCTCCACGTGGGGAAATCTATGCGTATGATGTCAACTTGATCCTGAGGCTGCAGAAGAAATTTCTAATGGGAGAAAGTGGAGAAGTGTTTGTTCAAAGAGTGAATAAAGTTGCTTTCTTGATGGATTTCTACATTATGGAAGTGGCCCCTGATCCTCATTTAGAATCTTCCAAGTTTGTTGAATTGATTACAGCCTTGCCTGATCTTTCGAGGGATTCACACGACAGGATTTACCAAGCAATAGATTTGTACCTCAAGGTATGAATGATGGAAACTATTTAAACTTTTTGAAGCTTAAGCTTATACAGTTGCATAGGTGACGTTGATTCTTGCAAATTACCAGCTTTCTTGAAGCCCTTTAGCTTCAATGCCTCCATAATTCTGGGATTAAATAAATCCCTTTTTCAATTTACGGTAGATGACAGGATCTACATACTAGGTAATAGTTGTCTTGATGATCATGATATATATGTTCATAGGTTTAAGTTACACACACATGTGACTATTCTTGAAACTTATACCATTTCCTACTTATCTTTAGGAAAAGTCTCAACTTGAGCACACTTGAAATTTAAACATATATAAAAGGCGTTCCCGGTGCATTAGGCTCCCACGTTTATCCAGAATCCAAAGAAGAGCTGGTTCGCTTTACAATGTTCCCGGGGCATTAGGCTCCCACGTTTATCCAGAATCCAAAGAGGAACTGGTTCGCTTTACGATCTGATATACGCAGCCTATATGTATATTTAATAACATTCTAAAGGTAACTAATCGGTGTTTTAGTAGTTACTTTTATAAAACTAAAAAGTAGTTGGTGGCCACACTTGTCTCTCATGGAATAGCCAATAGCATAGGAGGTAAAATTTATTTGTTTTAGTTATACAGTTAAAATATATGTACCATGTATTTTAAGCATGTAACTAAAACAAAGTTTCTATTTTTAATAGAGTCAAGGACATATTATTTATTGACTTTGGAATATAACAGAACAAAGCAAAATGATTCACTAAATTGACTGCGCTTCTTATATTGTGGAGTAGCAGTTGATCGATACAGCTTGACACGATTTTCATTATGAGGCATAGAGAAACAAACATATGTGTGTTTCTAACATATGTGTATGGTTGTGTACATTCGATTCCTCATACATTGCCATAGGCGGTAGCCTCTAAGACAATGGGGTAATGTTGTTACTGTAGTTACATGGTTAAAATGCCCTGTTTATAATTCTCTTAAGTTTTTTACGTCGTTTGACTAATTTCAGCTGGTAATATGTCTAGGTTCAAAGCAATCTCGGAGAAGAAGAAAAGAGAAAAATCTATGGTGCCCTGAACTATGAAAAGCTCTCAGGTAAGGTTTTGATTCAGCTTGCAAGCAACATAAATTTTCCATGTTTTCCCACAGCCATTGCAGATTTCTCTCGCCATTCAAAGCCCAAAGACCTTACCAAGAAAACAGGCTATCTTGGAGACGTCGCCAGATTGCACATAAATGGAACTATGAAAAAGAATGGATACAAGAATCAAAAGCATGGGTTTCAAAAGATGGATATAAGATGTAGAAGTAGAATGTGTAGGTAGGTTTAGGGCTGTTGAACGAACCGAACAGTTTGCAAACTTTTGAGTTCGGTTCGTGTTCGATGCGTATTTGTTCGGTAATTATTTGTTAATGAGCCAAATTCGAACAGGTATTCGGGTTCGTTTAGCTAAACGAGCCGAATTGTTCGAGAATAGTTCGGCTCGTTTAAACAGTTATAAGGTTATCGAGCCGAACTCGAACCAATTTTAAAATTTGTTTAGCTAAATGAACCGAGCCAAACAGTTCGATTAGCTAAACGAATTCGAATTCGAAAACTTATATTCGGTTCGACTCAATTCGTTAACATCCCTAGATAGCTTGATACGGTAGACGAATGTGCAAAAGCAAACTAAAGTTGGAAGCACTGCGAAATTGTGTTAGGGCATATGTGTCTTGTTCAAGAATTGTAATGTTTCATCAAGTTAATACAAATGGATAAAAAAGTGTTATCGGTACATTAGATTCCTGCGTTTGCGTAGGGTCTGGAGAGGGGTCGGATCTTTTTGTGATCTGATGTACGCAGCCTTACCATACACTTTGTGTAAAAGGCTCTTTCCGCAAGACAGGTCGAATCGTTTAGCATCTGATTTATGCAGTCTTATCTTACACTTTGCGCAAGAGGCTGTTTCCGCAGCTCGAACCCGTGATCTCAATGTCACAAAGCAACAACTTTACCAGTTGCTCAAAATATGCCCTCTAAGTTAATATAAATGGATGTTTCTAATAAATATTGATAAAATCCAACGAGATCTGCACAGCTAGAGTTCAAATTTTTAGGTCAAAAGTTATGGATATAAGTATTTGAATGTACATTTTTTTTTCGTTTATAGTGGCTGGTTTGTGTTTTTACCTTATAATATAAGGGCTTGTCTTTTTTACTTTGAAATAATTTGTTTATATACTTGACATGTTTTCATACCTATGTATTTTCATGACATATGTTAAATTGTATATAAACGAAAAAATAAAAGAAAAAAAATTTAAGTAAAAAGAGAATGCTACTCCATAGTAGATTCTCCCACAGCCGACTAATGCGGCCCCATATAATGCACATTGTGGGACTCGCTAAGATTGCTTTTTTGTTGGATTTGAATTTTCCGTTGAAAATGGGAAGTCCTAGTTAGGCCATGCAGACTCGTTCAACACAAAAGGACAATAATAGCATATTTTTAATTAATTTTTTATATTAATTAATTTAGTCAACAAAATAATAGGTTAAAAAAAACTAGGTTTCATCTCATCCAACAAAATTTAATGAACTTGAATTTTACAGTAAAGCAATTCTTCAAGTGTTTATACAGAGCCTCAGCATCAAGGACCAACATCAAATCCAAGTCCCAAATAAAATTTGCCAATTAATCCTTGCGTACACATATAAATCGAGACATCTGCATGTTGAGATAAAGTTTTTTCTCTTTAAGTGAAACATCCTATTGCAAAAAAGATACAAGGTAAAGTTGTGTAGGTCAGACCGCAAAACGAGCCGGTCTTTTTTAGACCTAACACAAATACGGTAACCCAGTATACCGAAAATGTTTTGTTTTTTTAATTATCATGGGTAAACATCTTTAAAATACTACTTCCACCATTCTTTCTAGAATCGAGGAAATTGCAAACATTATCGAAAACGGCAAAACCATTTTGGTTAACCAAGTATAAATTCAAGAACTGCATTTATTAGTCAACTAAACCAACCATTTTCTGTGCCACCTTTGATGAGGGAGTGAGTTCTCCCCACCTGTACCAGATGTTCCTTAATCAGGTGGGATGTAAATCGAGAGATGTGCTCCACTGACAGCCCTGCATCTATGCCACCTTTGATGAGGGAGTGAGTTCTTCCCACCTGTACCAGATGTTCCTTAATCAGGTGGGATGTAAATCGAGGGATGTGCTCCACTGACAGCCCTGCAAAGGGAGAGGACACACGATACTCAGCGAGCCCCGAGGCAACCCTTGTAATATTTCAACAAAGATTGTCTCCACACGGACTCGAACTCGGGACGTCGGGGTTCTAGCCCCATTCACCTTTCCCACTTACCACTGGACTATGCCCCGGGCGCATTTTTCTATGCAACCTAAGTTTATGTGACCATTTGGATGTGTCGGAATCTTTCTTCGGGAGTAGTGTGAAAAATTGAACAAATTCTTGATCAAAACTGAAAATACGAATTCGAGAAATAGAGGATCTGAGAATGTTTCATAAAGAGAGAGAATCAAGAAGAATTGATGAAGGCTCTCATTCGAAACAGAAGGAACTGGAAGAAAAAATAACCGTCTGAAAATAACTGCAAGCCTCGGCAGTTATTTAAAGATGAAGATGACGAAATTACTAAAATAACCCTAACTAACTTCCTATTACAACATCTCATTTAAGGACATAGAGGTAATTTCAATCTCCTTTAAATTTGAGCGCGCAACACTGCTCTCCTTCTTCTTCTTGCTCCTGCCCATCCGTTCTTCTGCACCCCTTCGCTCTACAACGATCTCAATCACTCTCTCCAACCGATTAGCAACCTTCCATCCATACATCTCTATTCAGTCATCCCAATTTTCAATTGCTTGAGTTATCTGCCACAATGCTGCAGCCTCTTCTTCCCAAGCTTATTGGCTGCTCCATCATCATCATCTTCAGGTTCTTCAGCTAATGTTGCAACATCTTCAACACCCCCCCTCAAGCCTTGCTTGGAGTAGATGTTGCACACTCCCAACGCATTAATCAGAGTATTCATCCTCTTTGCATCAAGGGCCTTTGTAAACAAGTCTGCAAGTTGCATCTCGGTCCTTATTGGCATAAGCTTAATAATCCCATCTTGTAACTTGTCACGGACTACATGGCAGTCAATCTCGATGTGCTTTGTACGTTCATGGAACACAGGATTTTCGGCTATGTATATGGCACTCTTACAGTCACAAAAAATCTCAACAGGCTTCTGATTGTCAAGGCCAATGTCCTTCATCAAATATCTAATCCATTGTACCTCACAAGTGACCATGGCCATAGCCCTGTATTCAGCCTCAGCTGAAGATCTTGACACTGTCGTCTGTTTCTTGGCTCTCCATGAAATTAGCGCATTTCCCAGAAATACGCAATACCCCGTAATAGACCTCCTCGTCTCATTGCAACCACCCCAGTCCGCATCTACAAACGCCTTCAATTGAAGATCTCCTCCTCTTGGAAACAACAAACCTTGCCCTATAGTTCCTTTGACGTACCTCAACACCCTGTGTGCGGCTTTCAAGTGGTATTCCGTGGGACAATCTAGGAATTGGCTCAACTGCTGTATAGGGAACGCTATATCCGGCCTAGTGATGGTTAGATATATGAGTTTTCCAATGAGTTTCCTGTACTGTGTCACATCTGTCAACCTAGGTGAGTCATCATGGGTCAAACTGTTGTGCATCTGCATGGGACTTCTCGCAGGTTTTGCTTCTAAGAAACCTGTTTGTTCTAGTAATTCTGTGGTGTATTTCCTCTGATTAATACATACCCCCCCTTGAGCCTTGGCTACCTCAATGCCAAGGAAAAACCTTAAGTCTCCAATGTCTTTGATTTTGAATTTGTTGTGTAGTGAATCCTTGACCTGCTGAATGGACCTGGCATTCGCACATGTCACGATTATGTCATCAACGTAGACGAGTAAAATGACTAAATCAGACCCTGCTGCCTTGGTGAAGAGAGTATAATCTGCCTTGGATTGAACAAAGCCAATGCTGAGAAGATGTGATGTGAGGGTAGCATTCCATTCCCGGCTGGCCTGCTTGAGGCCATATAAAGATTTTCGAAGCTTGCAGACTGTTTGAGAGTTGGGTACCGTCAATCCCGGAGGAGGAGGAGTCATGTAGATTTCTTCATGGAGATCTCCATGAAGAAAGGCATTATTCACGTCTAGTTGATGTATGGGCCAATTGTTACTAGATGCAAGTGCAAGTATCAACCGTACTGTAGTCATTTTCGCAACGGGGGAGAACGTGTCTTGATAGTCAATGCCAAACTGTTGGTTGTACCCTTTTGCCACTAAACGGGCCTTGTATCTTTCCACAGTTCCATCCGAATTAAGCTTGACTTTGTACACCCATTTGCAACCAATGGGGTGTTTGCCACGGGGTAGCTCAACCAGCGTCCATGTTTTATTAGCCTCCAAGGCTGCAAGTTCTGTGGCCATTGCATCCTGCCAAACAGCAGAACTGGCTGCCTCCAAGTAAGAATTAGGCTCTGTATTAACGCATAAACTCAAGACATATGCTTTGTACTTTGGAGCTAATGATGCAAATGTAAAATACTTATCCAACGAATGAGGTGAAGTACGACTGACATATGACTCAGAATTAGTGTTAGTAGATGCAAGAATGCAATGATAATCTTGTAAATATGAGGGTGCTCTCCTTGTACGTTGAGGTCTTTTATGTTCATCAAGTTCAGGAAGATGTTGTTCACTGGGGATCATTTGAGGTGTGGTATGCGAATCAGCAATGATAGGACTTGTATGCTGAGTATCAGAAGATGGATTGGTTGTTGCTGCTGGGCTTGTGGTTAAGTTTGGAGAGATAGGAATTTGAGCACAGGATGTAGAATTTGGTAGGGCTGTTTGTTGGGCCAAAGGTTCTAACATTGGACAGCTTGGAGGAAAAGACATATATGGCTGAGGGTCTGGCTCATTGTCAGAAACACATGTTCCAGTCTGAAAAGGGAAGGTATGTTCATGGAATATTACGTCTCTGGATATATATACAGCTTTGGTGCTAAGGTCCTGAAGTATATATCCCTTTGTAGTGTAGGACATCCCAAGGTAAATGCTTCTTCTGGATCTGGGTTCAAACTTCTCCTTATGTGGTTGGGTGCATGCACCAAATGCCAAGCAACCAAAAATTCTGAGTTGATCATAGCACGGTTGTTTCTGGTGTAGTACTTGGTAAGGAGTATTATTGTTGAGGATGGGAGATGGGGTGATGTTGATCAAGAAGACTGCGTGTTGGACACAAAAACCCCAGTAAGAGGGTGGAACATGGGATTGAAACTTGAGAGCTCGTGCCACCGCTAGTATGTGTTGGTGCTTCCTCTCAACAATCCCATTTTGTTGAGGTGTGTAAGCACAACTTGTTTGATGAACTATTCCTTTCGAAGCATAAAACTGATCCATATGAAACTCTTGGCCATTATCCGTCCTAATTGTTTTAATATGGGCATCAAATTGAACAACCACATACTCATAGAAGCTGTATATAATAGGCCTAGTTTCAGTTTTTGATTTCATCAGATAAACCCAACAGAATCTACTGTGGTCATCTACAATGGTAACGAAGTATTGTTGTTTATACATTGTGGGGTGCTTATATGGTCCCCAGATATCAATATGAACAATATCAAATGGTTTGGAGGTCACAGAAGAGGATATGGGAAAGGGGTTTCTCTTTTGTCTGGCTAACGGGCACACTGTACACTTATTCAACCAATCTGGGGACACTTCTATTTTTGGATTCACCTTCTGCACTTCTTTCATTCTTGCAGAAGACATATGCCCAAGCCTGGCATGCCACAAGTGTGATGGTGTGGATATTACAGAGCATGCCATTGGCAGCTTTGGTTCTCCTTGCAAACAATATAATCCACGATTCACTTCAGCTGAACCAATCGTCCTCCTGCTCCTTATGTCCTGAATATAACACATATTGTTTGCAAATGAAACAATTATATTTGAAGATTGGGTCAACTTGCTCAACGATAGGAGGTTAAAGGCAAATACTGGTACATGAAATACGTCTGTAAGGAAGAGCTCAGAGGAAACTCTGATGGAACCAACATGAGTGACTCTAGCTAGCGTTTTATCAGGCAGTTTGACAAACAGAGAGGTAACTGAATGGTAAGAATCAAATAGATCAAGACAAGCACACACATGATCACTAGCTCCAGAGTCCAAAATCCATACGTTTGAGTTATGCTTTAATACATTACCTGGATCCTTACCTGAATCAGTAGCCTGCTGTGCTGACATGATGGAGTGATGAGTCATCACCGCGTTTGAGGAATCAACATTCAACCTTCCTCCCTTCGTTTGATGATCTTGTAACAGACCAATTAGTTGGTTATATTGCTCCACAGTCAAAGCAGGAACCGTTCCCATCTCATTCTGAGTACTCACCTCATGGTTCTCAAATGACTCACATGCGTCATGAATTGCTGTGTCTCCTTCTTGAAAGGACATTTGGTCTCCACACACCATGTTCACTTGTCCCTTGGGCTTATATCCAGGAGGATATCCGTGCTTTCTATAGCACCTATCTACTGTATGTCCAACACTGTTACAGAATGTACAGTATGGGGCTCTAGATTTATTCTGATTAGGCTTGTAATTTCCTCTACCAGCACCTCTGCCAACTGACTTCTGCCATAAACTATCCCCTTCTTGATATGGTTTGGGGGCATATGAGCCAAACCTGGACTGGTTGCTGTTGGAACTCACACTCAACACTGATGTAGGATTATTAAGAAATTGGTTATGACAACTAGAGTACCTCAACTTTCTCTCAAGCTTAACCGCCATAGCGAAAGCTGTCTTGAGATCTGGAAGTGGTGTGGACAGAAGTATTTGGGATTTTACAGCTTCGAATTCATCATTTAAGCCTTTCAAAAATTTGATAACACAATCGTCTTCGACAAACTTATTGATTTGAGACGCAAGGTTACATGTGCATCTATTACAGGTGCAAGTAGGAATGGTCCTCAAAACCGAGAGTTCTTCCCAGATTCCTTTAAGTTTGGTATAGTATTCTGTCACAGAACTATTCTCCTGTCTAATTGCATAAAATTCTTCTTGTAAATCAGAGAGCCTAAACGAATCAACATTACCATACCTAAATTTCAAATCGTTCCAAATTTCTACTGCAGTATCAAGCCACATTACACTTTGCGCGATAGTAGGTGTTAAGGAATTAACTAACCATGATGCTACCATATTATTAGCCTTGGTCCAGGCATTGAATCTTCTTGCTGTCTCCGCAGGCTTCGCAAGCATGCCATTGATGAATCCAATTTTGTTCTTGGATTCCAGCGCTCGTCTAACAGAGCGACTCCATCCATGAAAGTTATTACCATCCAATAGCGGTTGAACTAGTATCATCGAAGGATTATCGCTTGGATGAATGTAATACGGATCCTCACTAGGATCATTGGACATATGAGGTGAGTGAGATGAGGAGGGAGAATCATTTGCAGCGGCAAAGTTGCTAGACGCCATAAAGCTACCAAAATTCATCAATCACTCTCTGATACCATGTGAAAAATTGAACAAATTCTTGATCAAAACTGAAAATACGAATTCGAGAAATAGAGGATCTGAGAATGTTTCATAAAGAGAGAGAATCAAGAAGAATTGATGAAGGCTCTCATTCGAAACAGAAGGAACTGGAAGAAAAAATAACCGTCTGAAAATAACTGCAAGCCTCGGCAGTTATTTAAAGATGAAGATGACGAAATTACTAAAATAACCCTAACTAACTTCCTATTACAACATCTCATTTAAGGACATAGAGGTAATTTCAATCTCCTTTAAATTTGAGCGCGCAACACTGCTCTCCTTCTTCTTCTTGCTCCTGCCCATCCGTTCTTCTGCACCCCTTCGCTCTACAACGATCTCAATCACTCTCTCCAACCGATTAGCAACCTTCCATCCATACATCTCTATTCAGTCATCCCAATTTTCAATTGCTTGAGTTATCTGCCACAATGCTGCAGCCTCTTCTTCCCAAGCTTATTGGCTGCTCCATCATCATCATCTTCAGGTTCTTCAGCTAATGTTGCAACATCTTCAACAAGTAGTGCGATTAAGAGAGTTGGTTCCTCTTCCAACTAATCTAATCAAGTGTTTTATATGATTATTATTTTTGTTTGTCGTCAACAACAAAATAAAATAAAAGAAGGTGACCCGTCCATATTTTGTATACCTATTTTTATAGGTCTCGACTTTGGATAACAACGTCAAAGTATATGGGATAGGATCCCCTCACCGCATCCCCCTCACCGCGTGCGTGACCGCATGACACGTGGCAGCAAGGGGGGGGTGGTGAGGCTGGATGAGGGTAACTCGCATCCAGCCTCACCACCCTCTACTGCTGCCACGTGTCGCGTCCTCAGCCGCGCGGTAACTCACCGCGCGGTGAGGAGATCCGATCCCAAAGTATATATTACTTCGTCTTCTTTATTTATTCTTTTAATTTGCACTCAGTTTCGAATTTCTTATATGATTATTATCTTGAATGCATATGCCTACTCCAATTACGGGTCATATACCCCCAACATCAATTGAGCGATTAATAACGTAAAGATGTTACTGCTGCTGGACACGTGACAGGTCGTGATAAAATTGACTCAAACAATCATCAATCAAGAATTTAAGAAATCAAAGGTAGAATACGAGAGAAAGCTAGAGCAAAATTTCGAGAACAATCTCCTTATTCATCATCTTAACTGCCTTGCACGGTGCATGCATTTATACAAACAACTACACTGGGAAGAAGAAAACAACGTAAAGTACAAAAATGTCCTTCACTCAAAACTACACTTATTACATCATTAAGGGTATAATGGTCATTTTGCATGATCCAAACTTTGCCGCCTTTCTTCTTTCTTCTCCCCTGCGCCTCTGGTTCATTCCTCCCACCTCAGCATAGCTCAACCGCTCAGCCACCTGCGTGCCACAGCAATAACCGCTCCTAACAAACTTGCCAGCTTATCAGCTAATCATCTCCACCTTTGATTTTTAACTTTGATCCAACGTATTCAATTTTTTTTGTTATCATTCGACTAGCCTTCACCTCTTGTGCTGAAGTCTTCCGAGAAATGTCCTCAACACCAACATCTTTGACACCCCCAGACCTGACTTACTGTATATGTTGCACACTCCCATTGCAGAAGTCAGGTACTACAATCTTCTTGAATCAAGAGCTTTGGTGAATATATCCGCCAACTGTAATTCTGTCCTAATGGGCATAGGACGCACAACTCCCTATTGAAACTTATCTCTAACAATATGACAATCAATTTCTATATGTTTTGTCCTCTCATGAAATACAAGATTTTCAACAATGTAAATAGCACTTTTGTTATCACAAAATAGCTCAACAGGTTTTGTTTGATTTACTCCCAAATCCTTCATTAAGTATAAAAGCCATTGTACCCACACGTTGCTGAAGCCAATGCTCGATATTCATCTTCTGACGAAGACTTAGAAACCATGGTCTGCTTCTTGGCCTTCCAGGATATCAATGAATCCCCCAAAAACATGCAATATCCTGTTATTGGTCTCCTACTTTCAATGCAACCTCCCCAATCTGAATCAGCAAATCCTTTTAGCTCTAGTTTGACTTGGCTTGGGTAGAAAATCCCTTGACCTACAGTGCCTTTCAGGTATCTCAATAGCCTGTTTGCTGTCTTGAGATGCAACTCAGTAGGTTGATCCAGGAATTGACTGAGCTGTTGGACCGTATACGCAATATCTGGTCTGATTATAGTCAAAAATAACAACTTACCAACTAATCTTCTGTAACTTGATATGTCTGAAATAAGTTGAGAGTCCTTGTGCGCCAATTTTAAATTTTGCTCCATAAGTGTCTTGGCAGGCTTGGCTCCAAGGAGACCTGCTTGTTCCATCATTTCCAAGGCATACTTCCTTTGACATATCATCACCCCCCTTGTGACCTAGCCACCTCTATACCAAGAAAATATTTAAGGGGTCCAAGATCCTTGATTTTGAAAGCATTATGGAGTGCTTGCTTCAAACATATGATCTGAGAAATGCAATTGCTAGCAACTATAAAATTATTAATATATATGAGGGGAACCAGAAAAGAATCATGATGATTTTTGGTAAACATGGTATAATTGTTCTTGGACTGAACATACCCTTCAGAAAGAAGAAATGAGGTGAGCTTGGTGTTCCATTCCCTACTAGTCTGTTTGAGACCATAAAGAGATTTATGTAACTTACAAACAGCATTTGGCTTATCAGAATACAAACCTTCAGGCAATTGCATACATATCTCTTAGCTAAGGTCACCATGTAAGAAAGCATTATTAACATCAAGTTGATGGACATGCCAATGCTTATAGAGGACAGAGTCAACAACAGCCTAACTGTGGTTAACTTAGCAACAGGAGAAAAGTGTCAATATAATCTACTCCTAGTTGCTGAGTATAGCCCTTAGCTACCAGACTGGCTTTATGTCTCTCTACACTGTCATCTGGATTGTACTTGACTTTACACACCCACTTACAACCAATGGCCTGCTTACCTGGGGGTAGTGAAACCAATGACCATGTATGATTGGCTTCCAGGACAGCCAACTCCAACTGCATTGCCTTCTGCCAGTGAGGAGATCTGACTGCTTCCTGATAAGAATTAGGTTCCTGCTACATGCTAATATTAAGAACATATGCTTTATATTCAGGAAACAATGCATCAAATGACATGTAAGTTTGAATAGGATAAGAAGTGCTTATAACAGGCTGAGAAGGAGAAGCTTGATGTGAGAGATTACAGTAGTAGTCTTGAAGGTATTTTGGTGGATGTCTTATTCTTGCAGAGGGACCAGGATCATTAGATGAAGGTGAATCAGAGAGTTTGACTGCAGCTGACAAGCACTTTGAATAGGTTGAGGATGGAGTTTGCTTGCCAACACCTTGCAAATAGAACAGGACATTGTTCAACTCAGCTAAACCAATCGTCTTCAGTGAGACTTGGTCCTGAATGACACAAGAAGTGCCCAAGAACTGAATAAGTAAGGACGGCACAAAAAGGAACTTGCTGAGAGATAGAAGATTATATGCAAAGGTTGGGACATATAACACATTGTGTATGATAAGTAAAGGATTAACAATAATTGAACCAATATGAGTAGCTGATACTGAGGTTTTATTTGGGAGTTTGATTGATATACCGTGAATAGGCATAAAGGTTTGAAACAAACTCAAGCTACATGCAATGTGATCAGTGGCTCCCGAATCTAATGTCCATACATTCAAATTATTAGAGTAGCTTTTACCTATTTCATTACCACACAAAGCATAAATCACAGCTCCCTGGTTTCTAGCAAGCTGCACTGGAGCCACAACAGATTGACTAGGATCCTTGACATTCAATAAAGAGAACAGCCTCTGAGTTTGCTCCTGAGTGAGAATAGGAGCTTGACACACTTCTCCATTCCGATCATGCTGCTGTGAATCATACTCTGCATCATGAACTTCTACTGCATTGGCCTTTGGCTTGAATCCTGGAGAAAATCCATGTTTCTTGTAGCACCTTTGCTCCACATGTCTAACCATGCCACAGTGAGTGCACTGTGGCCTTCTTGATCCCTCAGGGAAAAACCTGCCACTTCCTCTCCTATAGCCATTTCCTCCTCCACGACCATTAAAGGCATTTACACTAACATTCATGCCATCATTGCTATTATCAACCATCATAGCAGTAGGATTATTATTAAACTGATCAGAGACAATGCTACTATTCAGTTTTCTCTCATACTTCAAAGCCATAGAAAACACAGTATCTATATTGGGCATTGACGTCATAACAAAGACTTGAGACTTAACTGCATCATACTCATCATGTAAACCTTTCACAAATTCGATTACATAATCACTCTCCACATAGGCACGAATATTAGCAGCGACGTCACATGTGCACGCACGGCAGGTACACTTAGGAATCGGCCTTACCGCCATCATTTCTTCCTATACCACTTTAAGCTTGGTGAAGTAATCACTAACAAAATCAGAGTCTTGTCTTATATCGTAAAAACTTTCAAGTAAATTAGATAGTCTAAAAGGATCACAGCTACCATACCTTCGCTTCAAATCATTCCAAGCCTTTGCAGTGTTGTCATACCACATTACGCTTTGAGCTATTAAAGAAGACACACTGTTCATGATCCAGGAGTGAATCATCGAATTAACTTGTCTCCATGAATTATACTGAGGATCATTAGGATTGGGAGGCATAATACTACCATCAACAAAACCTATTTTGTTCTTCACAATTAAGGCTATGGAGAAGACTCTATTCCATGTGTGATAATTGCGAGAATTCAATGGAGGTTGAGCAAGAATTATTGTCGGACTGTCATTTGGACGAAGATAATAAGGATTGGTGAGTGGATTTTCTGGTGCTTGGTTGCCATTTCTTGCATTGTTCGCCATTGTAATACACAAAAGAAGAGCAACAGAGAGGAAGAGAATTGGATTTATGGATTAATACAAGAAAATCAAGGCTCTGATACCATGATAAAATTGACTCAAACAATCATCAATCAAGAATTTAAGAAATCAAAGGTAGAACACGAGAGAAAACTGGAGCCAAATTTCGAGAACAATCTCCTTATTCATCATCTTAACTGTCTTGCACGGTGCAGACATTTATACAATAGCTACAGCGGGCGGGAAGAAGAAAACAACGAGAAAGTACAAAAATGTCCTTCACTCAAAACTACACTTATTACATCATTAAGGATATAGTCATTTTGCACTATTCAAACTTTGCCGCCTTTCTTCCTTCTTCTCCCCTGCGCCTCTGGTTCATTCCTCACACCTCAGCATAGCTCAACCGCTCAGCCACCTGCGTGCCCAACCAATAACTGCTCCTAGCAAACTTGCCAGCTTATCAGCTAATCATCTCCACCTTTGATTTTTAACTTTGATCCAACGGATTTAATTTCTTCTGTTATCATTCGACTAGCCTTCACCTCTTGTGCTGAAGTCTTCCCAGCAACGTCTTCAATACCAACATCTTTGACACGTCGGGTCTGTTTTTCTTTAAAGATATAAACAGGCTGACGACACTGCGTAAGAAAAAGAATATGGAACACCTGGAGAAGCTTTGGACGAAAAAAAAGACGAAGATTTTTATGATTTTCTGGATTATGACCGCTTTTGCGTGTTTCATTATACACTATTTACTTGGTTTTTAATTTCTGTACTTGACTTCTCTAATGACAGAAAACCAACAATGTAGCAAAATATATGAACAAAATTCTCTATACTAACTGAAAGTAGCAAATTGCACTATACATTTCGAAATACAGTGACCATATCAAACAAGAAGTGTATAACGAAACCCATAAAATTTTCAGTCAATGTTTTTCGAATTTTGGTTTACTCCCATTATGGTTGCTAAACATTTTCTTAGAATTAAAGAAATGGAACAACATGCATTCTCCTTTACCAAAATTCCGTTAACGCAATCCATACTTTTTTTTCCCATAATGTAACCATTTGCGTCATTGTGGTTCAATGCTTTTTGTTAATCGTATTCAAATATCACTTGTCTGGTGGAGCCGCATTGGCTTGTTATTATCTTCCACATCATTAAGGATATTTTATAAAAACAACGCCATTTAATACGCCGCATCAAAATTCTAAAAAATTGATGTTCTCTATGTAATTTTATCTCTCATATGTAAGCGCAATTTACCCTTTACTTTTCATAGATATTGGAAAACCTAACTATTTTCACAAATCTTGGCCCACTACAAGAACCGCATCCTTGACAATTATATAATGGGGGAAATTCAACCTGGCTCGAAAGGAAAGAGAAAATTGTGACGAACTATATTTGACTGTAAATGACCGCATACATTTTTTAATATAAAGAGGAAAGAAATTTTGCATCCTCTCCAAAAAAAAAAAAATAACCATTTTTTCCAGTTATTGACGGGACATGTTCAATTTATTTGAGAACTTCGGGTTGCATTTACAGGTTTCTAGTAACCGAAAAGCGAGCTCTATATATCATGGTGACACAAATTTTTTTTCGGTGTATCTGCCTATGTGAAATACGAAATCTATATCACCGTAATACGGTGATGTATCCACCAGAATTCGTTGTTCTAGTTTTAGCTTCTATTGAATTAAATGTATGTGCTCACTCAGAAATATGTATCACTAACTCTAACATTCGATGTGACTTTTCAGATCCAACATAACTTTGCAGTCTCTATAAGTATCTGTCTTGGACCAAAAACTTCTCTTAAACTTAAAAATAACAAATTATACATCTGAGCTTTTGATTTTTTCTTTGAACTTGTATTCTCATTACTCTGTCTATAACTCTTACTTTTCAATCCAGGGCGAACTCTATCAAATATGCTATTGCTCTGGTAGAAATGATGAGTGATGAGCTACACACTGAGAATGCCAGATGCGAAGTCAAGAACCTTCAAGATCAAATTAAATGGTTGCAACAACTAGTGGTAGACAAAAATGAACTAGGAAGGAAGAGAACGATCCAAATATGGTTGAGCGATAATGGTGCACGAGACTAGTGGATCATACAACCTATGAGATCAAAGCCTAAGAAGAATTGAACAAAAGTACCATCTGACTCAAGCGAAAAACTGGCATTTGAGACACCAATAATGTTGATGTTAGAATTGGTTTTGATGATTTGCACACAAAAAGAGAAATTTCAAACATAAAAATTAGACATGGTAAATCTTTAGATGATAATTCTAAGGAAGTGCTTTTCTAAGCAATCAAACGCTTTATGGAGCGTTGCATCTACAAATTTTGATATTAAGCATTGAGAACCGAAAGTTTCAAACATGGCCAAACAGCGCTCTATCAGATAAGAGAAATAAGACTATCTTATGCGGGGAGTTCCAAACGATTCATCGAGCGCTGCAACTATAATTTGTGATATTAAGCCTTTCCGAAAGTTTCAAACAGGGCCAAACAATTCTCTATCAGGTAAGACAAATAAGACTATCAAGTTTTGAATGCTCTATCGAGCGCTACATCCATAAAGTCTGAGGTACGAATGGAAGGTACCAACTAGAGTAATTTTCTCTCTCTTGTACTTTTTGTTTGACAAAAAGTACTTTTTATTTTCCCCATGTAATCACGACTTTTGTTGCTACTTTTCAAATTGCAAATCCAAGGTTGGTGGGAATATCCTACTATTTTGAGCTTAAGACACAAGACTTCCTCAAGAAGTCTTGACTTAATCCCAAGGAGACTTTCTCAAGATGGTGATGTGTCAACATATGAGAGGATGTCATTTTCCCTCTTCTCTCTCTTCACCAACGGCTGGAATTTTGAGCTATAAGGGTTTGAAGACTCCATTTTTGAAGACTAACTATTCATCTCAAGCTCTCAAATCTTCATTGCATTTTTGCTCTCAAAATCATTGTAATATTACTTTATTGTTGAGAGTGTGTGATTGTAAAGAAGAAGTGATCTTCTTGTAAGTGAGGATTGTGAGGAGTAAGATTTGGATTGTTGGTCAAGAAGCAAGGTAGCTTCTTGTTTGGCGAAAATCAAGCTTGCAAGAGCTAGTTAATTGTGTAGAGGCTACATCATACTCCATAGAAGGTTTCTTTGGTGCAAGGAAGATCTTAAGGAGGCTAGGCTTCAAAGAGGTTGATTTTTCATGCTCTTGAACTAGGTTTGCTAAACCTAGTTTTGTTCTTGTATTTATTTTGATTGTTGTTTTCCCCCAAGAGAAATAACAATCATTTGTTCAAAAATCCTTCTTGTTCAAAGAAAGAAGGTAGAGGAGCAGAGTCTTTGACTTTAACCTCTATAAATTTGGTGTTTTTTTATTTCCGCAAGTTATTTCTTTCAAAGAACACATCAAGTATTGGTTTAGCTACTCTCATTACAAAAAGAATCGAAAAAGAACCATACTTAGATTAACACACTATTCAACCCCCCTTCTAGTGTGTTTCACGGACCTAACAATTGGTATCAGAGCATAACCTTGATTGTTTGGTAGTCAAATAGTAAGGCTTGATCTTATCTAGTATGGACGAAACACCTTATGATTGTGAATCTTCGGGTGGTGAGTCTTCTAGAACAAGAAGAAGAAGACAAGAAAATTTGATACCTTCTGTTTCAAACATCCATACCAAAGTACCTATGTTTGATCCAAATAATTACTCTCTATGGAAATCCAACATGGAGACTCATCTTAGGGGTTGTGGTTATCGGATTTGGAAAGAAGTGACCAAGGGTTCAAAGGCTCCTATTGATTATGATAATCCAACTCAAGAGGAAGAGTTGTTATTTGCTATAAATGGAAAGGCTCTTGACATCTTGAATAGTTCTCTTACTCTAAATAAGAGAGCTAAGATTCAAGGTGTTCAATCAGCTCATGAAGCGTGGGTAAAGTTGAAAATGATTCATGAGGGTAACTCTCAAGTTAGAAAAGCAAGGAGGAGGATGTTGATGAAACAATTCTATAATTTTTTCATCCCCAAAGGTGAAAAGATAGATGATACCATCCAACGGTTCACTAAACTTGTAAACTTTCTTAATGCGGTGGGAAAGAAGATGGAGGAAGAGGATCTTAATCACCGACTTCTAAATAGCTTGGGAAGAGAGTGGAATCCAAAGGTGACGGCTATAGAAGAGTCAAAGGATCTTGAAACTCTTACATTGGATGAATTGTATGGGAATCTTATGACTCATGAGATTCAAATTGAGGGACAAGAGAAAAATGATCCTATCAAATAGTCACCTAAAGCATTGGTATGTAATACGGATGATTCGGATGATGAGTTTGGACTTCTTGTGAGAAGGTTCAAACGGTTTGCTAGAAAGAATGGACATGAGGCAAAAAGATTTATCAGGGGAACTTTATCCAAGGATAAAGATAAGATGAAGGACCAAGATAACAAATGTTTCAAGTGTGGAAAATATGGTCATTACATGAAGGATTGTAGAGTGAAGGATCCTCATCCTAAAGATAAGAAGGCTATCTATCAAAAGAAGAAGGCTCTTCAAGTGGAGGTAGCTCATTGGGATAGTCTCTTATCCGACTCCGAAGGGGACCATGATGATGACAAGGATCTTGCCCTTATAGCTATAAGTGATGATGATCTTGAAAGGGAATATTCTTGTTTCATGGCCATTGAAGATAATTTGGAGGTATGCTCTAGATCTTCTCATTATAAATTACAAGATGAACTTGATGATATGATTGTGAAGAATGATTTGTTAAGTCTAAAATATAAGCGTGTCAAACGAGACTTTAGAGAATGCATCAATGAATATAACGTCACACTTGAAAACAACATTGCATTGCAACTCGAGTATGATTTACTTATGACTATGTATAAGATTGTTGCTAATGAGAATTGTTGTTTGAAATATGAAAGTAAAATTCATTTGAGCACCATGGAAAAGATGTTTGAAGGGAAGCATGCTTTAAACAAGATGCTAATTAGTCAAAGAGCTTGCATTGATAAAACCGGTTTAGGCTATGATGCATCTAGTGTGAGTATGAAAACTTCTACCATTCCCTTTATAAAGTTTGCAAAATCAAGTGGTGTTGTCACTCCCTCTCTCAAAGAATCAAAATCTTCTTTGAAGAAGCAAAGGCATATGCCTCATAGCAAGGCAAAAATAACCAAGGTACCAAAACCTTTGGTTAAACCCGTCACAAAAACCTATTCCTTAGTACCAAGGAAGAACATGCATAAACATGAATCACGGATTATGTCTACACATAAGCATCATGATCATTCTCACACTCGAATTATCCCTATACATAAGCATCATGATCATCCTAACTTTCACAAACGTATTCCTACATGCTTTTATTGCAATAAGAAAGGTCATGTAGAACGAATGTGTAGGGCTAAGAAAAATACACATCTTGTATGGGTGCCAAAGGGTCAAGTGCATACTACTAACCCTCTCGGACCCAAAATTAAAAGGGTACCAACGCCATATGTTGATTTTGTAGGCTCTCGCACTAAATGGAGACATCAAGGACAAAGATGTCCAATGGGTCATGGACAGTGGGTGTTCCAACCATATTACGGGAAACAAAAGATTGTTTCATAAGATCACTATGCAAGATTGAGGAGCAGTCCAGTTTGGAGGTAGCAAAGGCCAAATCAAAGGACATGGTAAAGTGGGTAACGATTCCTTCTCTCTTAGTGATGTACTTTACGTGGATGGACTTAAATACAATTTGATAAGTGTGAGCCAATTGTGTGATACAAATTTTGAAGTTACATTTGTGAAAGCAAAATGCATTGTGAAAAGGGATGATGTTGTTATGTTTGAGGTCTTAAGGGACAAAAACATTTACAAACTTAGTATAAATGATTTGGTTTCACAAAATGTTTCATGTTTAGTAGCTAAAAATGATTTGGCATAACTATAGCATAGACGCCTCGGCATGTTCGTTTTAAAAATTTTAAATATATTTGTGAAAATGAAAAAGCTCGAGGGCTTCTCAAAATGAATTTTGAAAACCAAGAACTTTGTAGCACTTGTCAAAAAGCAAAGCTTGTGAAAACAAGCTTTAGGCCCAAAACAAATATTTCCACCTCCAAACCCCTACAAATGTTACATATGGATTTGTATGGGGATATTGGTTCAAAAAGCTTGGGTGGCAAACATTACACATTTGTGGTAGTAGATGATTACACTAGATATGCATGAGTAATGTTTCTTGCTAAGAAAAGTGATGCATGTCATGAGTTTGTTGATCTATGTAGGCAATTGGAAAATTACATGAGTGACACCATTAAGACCATTAGAAGTGATTGTGGTGGTGAGTTTGATGGAGACTTCCAAAGGTTTTGTGTATCCAAAGGATATGTACATAATTTTTCGGCTCCAAGAACTCTCCAACAAAATGGTGTAGCCGAACGCAAAAATAGAACCCTACAAGAAATGAGTAGGGCAATGCTTAATGAGTTCGGCTTACCCAAGTATTTTTGGGCCGAAGCGGTTAATGCCACTTGTCATGTAATTAATCGCGTCTATTTGAGACCATACTTAAATATGACTCCTTATGAACTTTGGAATGGCAAAGTCCCCAACATTAGGTATTTCAAAGTGTTTGGTTGTAAGTGTTTCATACTTAACACTAAAGACACTTTGGACAAGCTTGATTTTAAAGCGGATGAGGGCATATTTTTGGGCTATGCATCAAATAGTAAAGCATTTCGTGTTTTTAACAAAAGAAGCAAAAAGGTGGAAGAGTCTATTCATGTTAAGTTTAGTGAATCACTTAGTGATGAAACTAAACTTAATGAGGAACATGAAGATGTTGAAGATAAAACTTCTCAAGAAGAAGATCTTGATATTGTTCTAAGGGTTGTTCATCAAGAAGAGATTGTTGATGAATCACCTAAAGGAAAAATCTTCATTGACTTAAAAATTGATCATATTGAAGGAATTCATCCACCTAGTGTCAAAGACCAAAGTGAAACAAATAGAGACACTTCACAAGCTCCTTTTGATGAAACACAAAATGTGATTAATGCATCTCATTTTTCGGAAAATGATGAACATGTTGAAAATGATCATTTGTCTCTTCCGGAAAGTGATCACGAGGAAGTTGTAGGAGATGTATCCAATCTTCCTAGGTCATTTAAGCACAAAAGTTCACATCCTCATGAATTAATTATGGGCGATATAAATCGTGGTATCACTACTAGAAGAAAATATAGAGAAAATGCATTTGTGTCACTTTTAGAACCTAAGAATATTAAGGAAGCACTTCTTGATGAGGATTGGATTTTAGCTATGCAAGAAGAGCTAAATCAATTTGAAAAAAGTGATGTTTGGGAATTGGTTCCCAAACCTCATGATCATCCCATTATTGGCACAAAGTGGGTGTTTCGTAACAAAATGGATGATCAAGGTAATGTCACAAGAAATAAGTCTAGATTAGTTGCTCAAGGTTATCGTCAAGAAGAGGGGATTGATTTTAATGAAACATTCGCACCCGTAGCACGACTTGAAGCTATAAGAATGTTGTTAGCATATGCTTGTTACAAGGACTTCAAGCTTTACCAAATGGATGTTAAATCCTCTTTCTTGAATGGAATTATTCAAGAAGAGGTATATGTGGCTCAACCTCCCGGATTTGAACATCATGATTCATTACATCATATCTATAGACTTAAAAAGGCACTTTATGGCCTTAAACAAGCTCCTAGAGTTTGGTATGATAGGTTGAGTACATTTCTTCTAAATAGTGGTTTTTCAAGAGGTAAAGTGGATACTACCTTGTTTATCAAAGAACAAAGTAAACATTATTTGCTTGTTCAAGTATATGTTGATGATATTATTTTTGGTGCTACTAACAATCTTCTTTGTGAGCAATTTGCTAGTTTGATGCAAGGTGAATTTGAAATGAGTATGATGGGAGAACTCACTTATTTCCTTGGACTCCACATCAAACAAACCCAAGATGGAGTATACATTTCTCAAACCAAGTACACAAGAGATTTGCTCAAAAAGTACAACTTTGGTGAAGGTAGAAATGTGAACACTCCTATGAGCACAAGTTTGAAACTTTGACAAAGATGAAAAGGAAAAGCAAATTGAGGTAACCTTGTATCGTGGCATAATTGGTAGTCTACTTTATTTAACTGCTAGTAGACCTGACATTTTGCATGCCGTATGTTTATGTGCTAGATTTCAAAGTGACCCTAGAGAAATGCATCTCATTTCGGTAAAACGTATATTTCGTTATCTTAGAGGAACTTTGAAGTTTGGTTTATTCTATCCTAAGAATGCATGCTTTGATCTTAGAGGCTATAGTGATTCCAATTATGCTAGAAGTCTTGTTGATAGAAAGAGCACATCCGGAACTTGTCAATTTCTTGGAGATTGTCTTGTATCTTGGTTTTCCAAGAAACAAAATAGTGTTGCTCTTTCTATGGCGGAATCCGAATATGTTTCGGCTGCATCGTGTTGTGCATAATTATTGTGGATGTCACATACATTAAATGATTATAATGTTCATTTTTCAAAAATACCTATCTTGTGTGACAATACCTCAGCTATAAATATTGCACAAAACCCGGTTCATCACAGTAGAACCAAACATATTGAAGTGAGACATCACTTCATTCGGGATTGTGTTAAAAAAGGATTGGTCTGTGTTGAATTTGTGCCTAATAGTGATCAACTAGCAGACATATTTACCTAACCATTACCAAGTGAAGTGTTTGAGTCCATCAGGAGCAAACTGGGATTACTCAAATAAACCAAGTGTAAAATAGTTATGAGTATAAAACGGATAAAAGAAGTATAAATGTGTTGAGTTGAAACAAAGCACTGGAGTTTCACACTCTAAATGTAGCGCTCTATGCTGAAATAATAAATTTATTCTTAAATGAAAAAGGCGCTAAATTTTCCCTCTATTTTCGAAAACTGCTGCCTCGTAAATTCATTTTTTTTCTCTCTCCGATTGTTTTCTTTGAAAAGCTGCCTTAACTTCTCAACCTTTCCATTCTAAAAACCGTCAAAGCCACAATTCCTGAAAAGTTGCATTAGCTCTTCACTGGTTTCAATTCTGAAACCGTCACATTGAAGTATCCTTCAAACTCTTCTCTTTTGATTCTCCACAAAATAAACTTCTAAATCACTTTCATCCTCTCCGTCATTTTGTTTCTAAGAATACAAAATGGCATCCTCCTCAAAACAGACAGGATTGAAAAAGGGTAAAGGCCCGAAATCACAAAAGCAAAAGACCTCTGCGGTATTTGAAGAAAGTGATGAGTTGATTGCAATTAGGAACAATTTAAAGATGGACAATCTTCCATGGGTTGCAAAGGATACCACAGATATTAACAAGAAGCCCTCAGGAATGGGAGTTGGCACTCATCTTAACAGGTATTCTCAATTGTTGTTTGAATAGTGGAATAATACTAACAAGCCTATTGCCCCTTTCAAAATAGTCGAACTCCTGGATCTTCAAAATAACCCTGAGGTAAGGGATGTTGTTGTTTTACTAGAAGCGCAAGGATTGGACAAGTTGTGGTCTCATGAAGGCATGGAGTCCTATTCCCTTAGATATACTCTTTTGTTCTATGCGAATTTCTGGGCTGCCTTTGATAGTGAAGCAGAATTAGTTTCCTTAAACTTTGTGATTAATGGAATTCCTATAACTTTTTCAATTCAACCACTGTGTGATGCTGTTAGAGTGAGAAATGAAGGGGAAAGAACCTTTGCTATGTATGGTTGGCCTTATAATGTATCTGAAACAGAAGTTAAGACTAACTTAGGCTTCCTTCCATCTAAAAAACTCCAGAAAATGCCTTTAGTCAGTAGAGTGATGCTAGGCATTGTTATGGCATGTATCAATGGAAAAGTTAATCGGAATCCCAGCAATATGGACTTTTATGTTACATATGCATCCTGAATGGACGACAGGTGAATTTTGGGTGGATTTTTCTGACCTCTGTTACGGCTGCGTTAACCAAATCTACAAGAACTCTACCTTACGCAAATTGTGTCTCTGTTTTGCTTGACCATGTGGGCATTATTATTCCTCTATTCCATCTTGATAACATTGGTCTGAAAGGTTGGTATGACACCATGAACATCTCTCAAATCAAAAATGCTCAGAAAAACAGGAATCCAATGGACATTTCAACCACCAGGGATGCCGAGGCTGCGTTTCAAGAAAAATTTTCTACCATGGAACAAGAATTGGTTGAGTTGAAGGAAGCCAACATCCAATTGGCACAGGAGCAGTTTCTTCTAAGTGCTCGCTATGAGTACTTAAAATCCAAACTGCTCAAGGCTAAGGTTTTCAAGAGTTTTAAAAATGAACCAAAATCTGGATAAGTGTTTTTGATGATTTAGGAGGAGATGGAGTTGTTGGAGTTTGGAGTTCATCTGTTGCTGTTGTTGATGGAGTTGGCTGATGGAGTTGATGGAGTTGGAGTTTGGAGTTCCTCTGCTGATGTCTGTTCTGTTTTATGGTCTGGTTGTTTTATGATGCTGTTCTATGATGCTGTTGGTCTAACTCTGTTCTATGAATGTTGTTTGCTAGGCTGCTAGTAGTTTGTATTTGTTAGTGTTGAAGGTATTGTGTTTGTCTGATAGTTTGTTGGTTAGTACTTTTCAATATTTTTTATGGTTGTGTAGCAGTAAAACTATGTGGGTACTTTTTTTGTTTCAAGGGTATTATGTTTTATTTTTATGTTTTATCTTTGTGTGGAGTATCTACCTATAGTTGGTTTTCCAAATCACTTACTATGCTACGCCTCTGATTAATATATGCATTGAAGTGGTTTATATGATATTTTTAAACTGTATAAATCACTTGTGATGTTGAAAATAAAAGCATTGTTTGAGGAGGGCATATAGAAAGGGGGAGCATAAGATGCACTTAGTAAGGGGGAGCTTATTGTAAGATAAGATGCATTTAGTGAGAGAGAGCTTATTGTGAAATCATCAAAAAGAGGGAGATTGTTGATATTAGGATTGATTTTGATGATTTGCACACAAAAAGAGAAATTTCAAAAACAAGAGTTTTTGAAATTTCACATAAAAATTAGACACGGTATATCTTTAGATGATAACTCTAAGGAAGTGCTTTTCTAAGCAATCAAACGCTTTATGGAGCGTTGCATCTACAAATTTTGATATTAAGCCTTGAGGGCTGAAAGTTTCAAACATAGCCAAACAGCGCTCTATCAGATAAGAGAAATAAGAATATCTTATGCGGGGAGTTTCAAACGCTTTATCGAGCGCTGCAACTATAAGTTGTGATATTAAGCCTTGAGGGCCGAAAGTTTCAAACAGGGCCAAACAGCGCTCTATCAGGTAAGACAAATAAGACTGTCAAGTTTCGAATGCTCTATCGAGCGCTACATCCATAAAGTCTGAGGTACGAATGGAAGGTACCAACTGAAGTAATTTTCTCTCTCTTGTGTTTTTTGTTTGACAAAAAGTACTTTTTATTTTCCCCATGTAATCATGACTTTTGTGGCTACTTTTCAAATTGCAAATCCAAGGTTGGTGGGAATATCCTACTATTTTGAGCTTAAGACACAAGACTTCCTCAAGAAGTCTTGACTTAATCCCAAGGAGACTTTCTCAAGATGGTGATGTGTCAACATAGAGAGGATGTCATTTTTCCTCTTCTCTCTCTTCACCAATGGCTGGAATTTTGAGCTATAAGGGTTTGAAGACTCCGTTTTTGAAGACTAACTATTCATCTCAAGCTCTCAAATCCTCATTGTATTTTTGCTCTCAAAATCATTGTAATATTACTTTATTGTTGAGAGTGTGTGATTGTAAAGAAGAAGTGATCTTCTTGTAAGTGAGGATTGTGAGGAGTAAGATTTGGATTATTGGTCAAGGAGCAAGGTAGCTTCTTGTTTGGCGAAAATCAAGCTTCCAAGAGCTAGTTGATGGTGTAGAGGCTACATCATACTCCATAGAAGGTTTCTTTGGTGCAAGGAAGATCTTAAGGAGGCTAGGCTTCAAAGTGGTTGATTTTTCGTGCTCTTGAACTAGGTTTGCTAAACCTAGTTTTGTTCTTGTATTTATTTTGATTGTTGTTTCTCTTAAGAGAAATAACAATCATTTGTTCAAAAATCCTTCTTGTTCAAAGCAAGAAGGTAGAGGAGTAGAGTCTTTGACTTGAACCTCTATAAATTTGGTGTTCTTTCATTTTCGCAAGTTATTTCTTTCAAAGAACACATCAAGTATTGGTTTAGCTACTCTCATTGCAAAAAGAATGGAAAAAGAACCATACTTAGATTAACACGCTATTCAACCCTCTCTTCTAGTGTGTTTCACGGACCTAACAAATAACACAGGGAGGAAGAACTAAAGGTCAACCAAGGACAAATTGATACCCTAAACTTCACATTCAGTTTTTCAAACAAAAAGTCTTTCTTCGTTTTTTTTATATCAATCATGCATATAAATTGGAGTTTCTTTTTGTCATATGGAATAAGTAATTATATTTATTAATAATTTTTATGACATAAATTTCATAATTATGGTATCACAAACACTGTATTACCGACCAATGCATCTTTTATGTTATTACTTTATAACCTCGGTTCATAAGGTAATCAACATATTTTAGTGTCGTATACACTGTAATACGTTGGATATAAACAAAACATGTATATATTATTTCTAAAATTGTGATACAACGAAATATGCTATGCAGGTCCGAAAGCTAATTAAATTTAGCCTACTAAAAAATGCTAAAAGTCCAGCCCACAAATCTATTGAAGGCATGATGGAAAAAAATATTTTTTCATTTAATGCACCGCACTAAAATAAAAAAAATAGTGTCAATTGCGTAATTCCACGCTTTCTATATGTAGTTGGGTACACTTTGCCCTCATTTAACTGACCCAATTACCTTAAGAACAGTATTTGATATTCTAAAGAAAAGATGAGCACAACATTTGATCACTAGGAAAGACAAGCCATACCCCAAGTGTAAGCAGCATGTATGATTTTAGTTCTCATTTTGCCGAATAGCAATTATACTAGATTAAGCTGGAAAACTTCTATGTACTAAGAAAATTCCACAGAGCAGTTTATACATGCAGGTGACTCAACAATCATTGAAATCAAGAAGAAGGAATGTGACTTATGTACTTCAGTTGGTATTTAAATAATAGATTATTACCAAAAAAAACACGTTACGGGAGTTCCGAATCCTACTATTACCAGTGACCTTATCTAGAACTAGATTGAACTTGTACATTTTATAGACATCATGTACTATTTCTATTGTATAAAAAGTTATTGGATAACTTGATTGGTATCTTTTACCGATCATATTGTTTGAATCTTTTGATTTAAATTACGTAAGTTTATATTACATTTGTTTTACATCATTTTGACTCAATAAAGTTTATGTTATACTCCTTATTTTCCTTATGCTATCATTTTTGGCGCAGCTGCATTTGTTGTTAGCTACAGTATTGCAATACTTCTACTTTGAAAAGGTATCAAGTTTCAACCATATCTTAATTTCTCGAACATTAATTCGAAGGGGCTAGGATGCTTATACTTTATATTTATTTTTGGGGTAATGAAAGAGAGGCTAAGCTCATTGCCGGAGCATTGCAACTCCCTGTAGTCTTCGTCACGTCAAATCGTATCTAAGGAATCGTCTATTATTCGGAACGGAACCTGAAGCTTAAGACCGAGATAGTTACTCTATTTTTCTTTTTTTTTTTTCCTCTTTTTATGTAAAGAAATTTATATAATACCATTCCTAGCTAAGGTAAATACCTTTGCTATTGATGGAAAATATGATTGTCTAAAATCAAAGAATCATATCTTATCCTAGCCACAATTATCTCAAATCAAATATTCTTATATTGATTGTATATATGTAGGATTGCTATTGTCATACCCCGCAATTTTTGGGTCCGACATTAAATAATTAAGAAGCAACTTAAAGTATAATTGATTAATTGTATAGATTTATGAGGTATAATTGAATAAAATATAGGTGGAAAATAATTAAAAAGCTGAATTGAGAAAAATTAGGCTAAAATACCCAAAACGCCCTCCCCACTTAAATGATGGGGGAGTTACAAAATCTAGTATAACTCCCCTTACAATATGGTGCCAACGGTTAGAAGGCAACAAAGGAGAGGAGAAAAACGCCTGGAGAGAAAAGAGAAGGAGAAAAGAGAAAGAAGAAGAAGAGAAGAAGAGGAGGAAGAAAGAGCGGTCAATCTAGGTGCAACCTTTCTCGAAATCCTGCAGTACACTCGTAAGGCTAACTAGAAACAAAGGCAAGTAATCTTTCTATACGCTTTACGCAAATTTTGATACTTTAGGCCCTATGTTCTTACAAAGAGAAAACTTGGATCACACATTGGTAGTTTTGACTTGTCTATGCTAAATGCTTTATTATATGTGTAATTGTTGTTGTTGTTGAGCAAAGTTATGTTCTTTGGGCCAATATCTGAAAATAATTATGTTGTGATCTTTGTTGTTAAATATGCCCACAAGAGTGTTATACGTGATGTGTTCATTGTCCTTGTGTAAGTTCTTAAGTTTGGTGATTACACCTTGGATGCTTTGAGTGTGTTTGCAGGGAGTGGAAGGATGAATGTTGACATTGTTGTAAGACTTGTTGGGTTGGAAGGTTTGAAGATATCTATTGAAAGTTGTGGGTGATAGAAGGTTTAGGTTGGATACTAGTTTACTTGTTTAAGTATCAAAACATGTTAGTTGTGTGTTAAGCATGATGAATCCAGGAGCTAAGATGGATCTTGAAGTGTTGAACATGAAAGGGTTGAAGAAGAAAGGTGTTGGGTGGAAGTTACTGCAGAAAAACTGCAGTTTAGAACCGTCAGAACACTTCGAACACCTACATTAGGCGCTTCAAGTCACATTAGGCGCCTAATGTAGCGTTCAATGTGTCCTGAAGCATTCCCGTACAGAAAAACTACAGTTTAGAACCGTCAGAACACTTCGAACACCTACATTAGGCGCTTCAAGTCACATTAGGCGCCTAATGTAGCGTTCAATGTCACATTAGGCGCTTCATGTAGGCGTTCAATGTCTACGACACATCCCCGAACACTTCGAACGCCTAGTATAGGCGCTTTAGGCGCCTCATATGGCGTTCCAAGTATACTGAAAGTCTTTTTGACCCTTTAGGCGCCCTATGTAAGTGTAGCAACTTTATACACTTCCTTTGAACATAAAATGCAAGGGTATTTGAGGTGTAATTGAGGAATAGATGGTAAGATTGACTAAGTAAGAATAAGATTGAATCCCAAGTGAATTAGTGAGACGAACGGACTTGGAAAGATACAAACAGGGAGTGTTTGAGGTGCAAGACCGTATACTTGATATGTAAGAGGTGTGTGTGAGATACCTTTATTATCTTCCATTGCTCATAAATTACAAAGCGTTTTGAAAGTGTGCTAGAGTTGTAAACATTAAGTGTGAATGAGTAGGGTTAAGTATGAATTCGAAGTGGATTCGTGATACGAAAGAGCATGAAGTGGTATGAATGATGTGTATTTGAGTAGTAAACGTTAAGTGTGAATGGGTAAAGTTAGGTATGAATCCAAAGTGAGTTAGCAATATGAAAGAGCACAAAATGGTACGAAAAGGGTGTGTTTGAGGAACTATGAACGAGCAAGGTTAAGTGTGAACTCGAGATGATTTCGTAATACGAAGGGACATGAAATGATACGAGCAGAATGTGATAGGGGTTCAGGACTTTGTACTTGATATGTAAAGTGTGTGTGCATGTTTACACGTTTGATATGATGTTACATGAGCATTCTGCATCATGACATGGGCACTTGCATTTGATTTGAGAATTGCTTTGCGAAAGAACATGTGTTTACAAGAAAAGTTTGAAGTTTTCGAAAGACAAGATGGCTGCTGGTTGATCGCAGGGTATAAAAGTCACGCCTGCGAAAGCAGGGTATAAAAGCATGATCTGTGAATCAACAGCAGGGTATAAAGTATTTTATGGGGCCGTGGACCTATCAGCACGGAAAATAAAGTTATTTTATGGGGCCGTGGACCTATCAGCACGGAAAATAAAGTTATTTTATGGGGCCGTGGACCTTTCAGCACGGATATATGATATATGTAATGGGGCCGTGGACCTTTCAGCACGGATATATGATATATATAATGGGGCCGTGGACCTTTCAGCACGGGGCATAAAGTTATATGTTATGGGGCCGTGGATCTTTCAGCACGGGGTATAAAGTTCTGTTTTCTGTGGACTGATCACCCACAGGGTATAAAGTTCTGCTACGCGAAGAATATGATAAGAAGTATTATGAAAAGTTTGTGAAATGACACGCATGACATGTTTATGAAAGAAGACTTATGCATGGGTGTTGTGTGTGGTTTTAAAGAAGTTCATGCATTATGTTACACGAAGCATAAGATTTGACATGTAAGAAATGTGACTAGCTTATGACTTGCTGATGTGATATGTTGTTTTAGTACATGTTTGTTCTCGTATCCGTGTGTCATTTATGTGTTTTATCTGTTTGAGGAATTCTTATGAAGATGCTATTTGCGAACCCGAGCATCTTATTTTGGGCAATGACTTATACACTGATGGCTCGTCATGTGTGGTCCCGTAAGGTGTATAGACGGGTTACTTGCTGGCGATAATTTCGCTAAGAACAGATACTCTATTCCTTTTCAGGTGAGCCAGAATATGAGATGATATTTATAGAAGACGATGGCGAGTGGGCTCAATGGGATGACGGACATGGGAATAGATAGATGCTGGACTACTTTCTTTAAGTTTTGGAAACTCAATGTTATTATGTTGTTCTGGAACTTATGTTAGCTAGATGACCAAACACCTTTTATTTCCGCTGCAGTTTTTGGTTGTATTATTGACGATGAAGGTTTAGATTTTATGACGTTTCCGCTGATTTATCTTACATCATGAATGATTTACGCTTGATCTGCTTTGACGCTTCGTAGTTCTCATAGTAGGCTACGGCAGGTGCACTGGTTCCGATGACAGTGTCGGGCCGGGGCGCTACAGGTGGTATCAGAGACTAGGCTTCAGATCTATCTCGGAAACTTAGGTTCATGATCTTTTAGACACCTAAGTTATGATTCTCCCTTAAGTTTGATCCTTAGGTATAAGTGCTGATAATCTAGAGCCTAAGTATGATTTGGGCTGGGCGTGTACGAGCGCGTATATCATTTAACTTTCTATAATAACTTTAAATTTTGGACCCCGTCGATCTCTTGGACATAATTTTATGATGCCTTTCTGAAGTATTACGTGCCGAGACAGAAAGCTTAGGCAAGATAAGGGCATTCGACAGGCTAAAACAGGGTCGGATGATAATGTCGGAGTATGCCGACCATGTCCATGCTTTGGGTAAGTTCGCTCCTGCGATTATGCCTGATAATCGCTTAAAGATGACAAAGTTCGAGCGAGGTTTGGACTCAAGAATTCAGTCAGCAATTGTAAGCGCATGGATGAGAACCAACGAGGACATGATGGATGCGTGCTTCTGCGTCGAGAGTGATTTCCGTAGAGTGGTGGCAAGAGAGGCCGGTGCAGGATACTTTGACAAAGGTAAGAGGGTAAGAGAAGAGATTTGAGTTGGTAGTAGGCCAGGATGTTTGGATCAAGATTCAGAAGAGATGTCCGGTTGGGAAAATTTTAGAGACCCCCACCATAGAATCTAGATGTAAATCAGGCTGTAGGAGTTTTCCGCATTGTAGTAAGAGCCATGATGGTGAATATGGGAAGTTGGCAAGAGTGTGTTATCGATGCGGACAGGTAGATCATCTCAATAGAGATTGTCCAGAGATGAGAAAGAATGCTCTGGGGGAAGCGGCTCAGCAACCGAAGACGAATGTCCGCGTCAATGTCATGATTGCCATGGATATTTGGAAAGTTGCTGTGCTGGTATGAGGTACAATTTGAGTGAACAAGATATTCACCAATGTTCTTTTAATAGCGACGTGAACCCCTCTTTGGTGGCAAAAGGGATTTGTTAAGCGCCTTTGTGGTTCACCAGAATAGTTGGAGATTCCGTACTGTGACCAAGCGTCCAAGATCAAATTATGAGTTCACACCAACATTGACTATCGATTAAAACAAGTGACAGTTAAGAATTCTGGGATGGAAGATATAACTTTTCAAGGGGATTGCTGTTGATTTGAAGGAAGTTGAACTTATTACCGAGTGGTCAAGATCTACGAATGACACCGAAGTCGGCGTTTCTTGGGTCTAGCTAGTTGTTATAGGAAGTTTGTCGAGGAATTCTCGACAATAGCGATGTTCCTCAATTGCCTTACTCAAAAGAAGTCCAAGTTTGAGTGAACGGCAGAATGCGAGAAAAGCTTCAGGGAGCTTAAGAGGAGGTTAACTATAGCTCCAGTATTGACTCAACCTTCTGGTACTGATGGGTTTGTGATAGGTAGTGATGTGTCAAAAAAAAATAGTCTAGGTACGTAAAATGTAGCGTAAGTTATGACTTTCCATCCAAATTGAGTTTGGTTGATACTACACTTGTAGACTGTGTTTTGATGCAATACGAACAAGTTATCGCGTATGCCTCAGGACAGCTAAACATGAGACAGCTAAGAGGGTTGGAACTACAAAAGGACTACGGCTTAACCATTAATTACCATCCAGGAAAAGCTAATAAAGTGGCCAAGGTATTAAACGGAAAATCTAACCATGCGCGATAGTCACCACTTGAAAGAGAAATAGAAGAATTTAACTTGGTTCCTGTTGACTCTATAGTAATGTTTTCGCATCATTGACCGTCACCCCGAGTCTGATGGATTGGTTGAAAGAAGCTCAAAAGAAGAATAAGACTGTGGGTGATATTGCTGGAAAACTTAGGTATAGTCAGATTGATAGATTTCAGACCAAGGTGGACGGGAACTTATGTTAGAGGAAAAATGTGTGTACATGATTTAGATGAGCTAAGAAAAGAAATTTTGCAAGGGGGCTTACAGCTCAAGGTTATCAATAAATTATGGTAGCACCAGAATGTACAAGGATCGCTAACAATATTATTGGTGGTGTAAGATGAAGAGACATATTGCGGAGTTCATTGGGAGATGTCTGGTGTGTCAGTAAGTTGAGACTGAACACCAATAACCTAGTGGATTAGTGATACCGTTGGAGCTTCCAGGGTAGAGATAGGAATTTATTACTATGGACTTTGTGGTTGATTACCGAAAACAAGAAGTGGATATAACATGATTTTGGTGATTGTGGATCGATCAACCAATCTGCATATTTTCTATCAGTCTCGAGGGAAGTATCTCTCGGAAGTTGGTAAATTTAGATATAGACAACATTGTCAGCCTACACGGTATTCCAATAAGTATAGTGTCTGACTGAGACCAACGGTTCACTTCCAAGCTCTGGTTAGTATTCTAGAGAGCCCTGGGTAAAGAGTTAAGGATGAGTACATCCTATCACCCTCAGACATGGACAGTTTGAACGGACTACGCATACCCTAAAAGACATGTTAAAAGCTGGTGTCCTAGATTTCAAAAGGAGTTGGGGATGTAATGGTGAAGTTAATGGAGTTCTATCATAATAACAGTCAACACATTGCAATTGATATGGCTCCTTTTGAAGCTTTGTATGGAAGGAAATGTAAGCCTCCGGTTTATTGGGACGAAGTAGGCGTGAGGACTATCACCGGACCTGAGCTATTGGAGAAAACACTAGAGAAGGTGAAAGTCATCCGGGAAAGACTCAAGACGGCTCAGGATCGCAATAAGAGTTGGGCAGATTCCAAACGACGACCATTGGAATTTAACGTGGGTGAAAAAGTTTATTTGAGAGTATCACCCACGAAGGGCATTATGAGGTTTGGAGTCAAAGGCAAGCTAAGCACCGGTTTATGGGTCGTTACGAGATACTTGAGAAGCTGGGAGCTTTGACATATAGGTTGGCATTAACTCCGGTATAAGTGCTAGTTCATAACGACTTTCACGTATCACAGTTAAGGAAGCACGTGACAGATCCAAGCCACGTGCTCAAAGCACAACTTTGAAACTCAAAAGTGATGTTATTTTTTTAAAAAGGCACCGGTGAGAATGGTGGACCGGAAGGAACATGTGTTGAGGAAGCAGGTGATCCCTTATGTGAATGTCGGGTGGAGCAAACACACGGAACGTGAGGCCACTTAGGAACTCGAAGAACAAATGCGAGGGAAGTATCCTCAACTTTGTAACTACGGTACGCAAGTTTCGAGGACGAAACTTTTTGTAAGGGGGTGGAATGTCATACCCCACAACTTTTGGGTCCGACATTAAATAATTAGGAAGCAACTTAAAGTATAATTGATTAATTGTATAGATTTATGAGGTATAATTGAATAAAATATAGGTAGAAAATAATTAAAAAGCTGAATTGAGGAAAATTAGGCTAAAATACCCAAAACGCCCTCCCCACTTAAATGATGGGGGGGGTTACAAAATCTAGTATAACTCCCCTTACAATATGGTGCCAACGGTTAGAAGGCAACAAAGGAGAGGAGAAAAACGCCTAGAGAGAAAAGAGAAGGAGAAAAGAGAAAGAAGAAGAAGAGAAGAAGAGGATGAAGAAAGAGCGGTCAATCTAGGTGCAACCTTTCTCGAAATCCTGCAGTACACTCGTAAGGCTAACTAGAAACAAAGGCAAGTAATCTTTCTATACGCTTTACGCAAATTTTGATACTTTAGGCCCTATGTTCTTACAAAGAGAAAACTTGGATCACACATTGGTAGTTTTGACTTGTCTATGCTAAATGCTTTATTATATGTGTAATTGTTGTTGTTGTTGAGCAAAGTTATGTTCTTTGGGCCAATATCTGAAAATAATTATGTTGTGATCTTTGTTGTTAAATATGCCCACAAGAGTGTTATACGTGATGTGTTCATTGTCCTTGTGTAAGTTCTTAAGTTTGGTGATTACACCTTGGATGCTTTGAGTGTGTTTGCAGGGAGTGGAAGGATGAATGTTGACATTGTTGTAAGACTTGTTGGGTTGGAAGGTTTGAAGATATCTATTGAAAGTTGTGGGTGATAGAAGGTTTAGGGTGGATACTAGTTTACTTGTTTAAGTATCAAAACATGTTAGTTGTGTGTTAAGCATGATGAATCCAGGAGCTAAGATGGATCTTGAAGTGTTGAACATGAAAGGGTTGAAGAAGAAAGGTGTTGGGTGGAAGTTACTGCAGAAAAACTGCAGTTTAGAACCGTCAGAACACTTCGAACACCTACATTAGGCGCTTCAAGTCACATTAGGCGCCTAATGTAGCGTTCAATGTGTCCTGAAGCATTCCCGTACAGAAAAACTATCGTTTAGAACCGTCAGAACACTTCGAACACCTACATTAGGCGCTTCAAGTCACATTAGGCGCCTAATGTAGCGTTCAATGTCACATTAGGCGCTTCATGTAGGCGTTCAATGTCTACGACACATCCCCGAACACTTCGAACGCCTAGTATAGGCGCTTTATGTCACTTTAGGCGCCTCATGTGGCGTTCCAAGTATACTGAAAGTCTTTTTGACCCTTTAGGCGCCCTATGTAAGTGTAGCAACTTTATACACTTCCTTTGAACATAAAATGCAAGGGTATTTGAGGTGTAATTGAGGAATAGATGGTAAGATTGACTAAGTAAGAATAAGATTGAATCCCAAGTGAATTAGTGAGACGAACGGACTTGGAAAGATACAAACAGGGAGTGTTTGAGGTGCAAGACCGTATACTTGATATGTAAGAGGTGTGTGTGAGATACCTTTATTATCTTCCATTGCTCATAAATTACAAAGTGTTTTGAAAGTGTGCTAGAGTTGTAAACATTAAGTGTGAATGAGTAGGGTTAAGTATGAATTCGAAGTGGATTCGTGATACGAAAGAGCATGAAGTGGTATGAATGAGGTGTATTTGAGTAGTAAACGTTAAGTGTGAATGGGTAAAGTTAGGTATGAATCCAAAGTGAGTTAGCAATATGAAAGAGCACAAAATGGTACGAAAAGGGTGTGTTTGAGGAACTATGAACGAGCAAGGTTAAGTGTGAACTCGAGATGATTTCGTAATACGAAGGGACATGAAATGATACGAGCAGAATGTGATAGGGGTTCAGGACTTTGTACTTGATATGTAAAGTGTGTGTGCATGTTTACACGTTTGATATGATGTTACATGAGCATTCTGCATCATGACATGGGCACTTGCATTTGATTTGAGAATTGCTTTGCGAAAGAACATGTGTTTACAAGAAAAGTTTGAAGTTTTCGAAAGACAAGATGGCTGCTGGTTGATCGCAGGGTATAAAAGTCACGCCTACGAAAGCAGGGTATAAAAGCGTGATCCGTGAATCAAAAGCAGGGTATAAAGTATTTTATGGGGCCGTGGACCTATCAGCACGGAAAATAAAGTTATTTTATGGGGCCGTGGACCTATCAGCACGGAAAATAAAGTTATTTTATGGGGCCGTGGACCTTTCAGCACGGATATATGATATATGTAATGGGGCCGTGGACCTTTCAGCACGGATATATGATATATGTAATGGGGCCGTAGACCTTTCAGCACGGGGTATAAAGTTGTATGTTATGGGGCCGTGGACCTTTCAGCACGGGGTATAAAGTTCTGTTTTCTGTGGACTGATCACCCACAAGGTATAAAGTTCTGCTACGCGAAGAATATGATAAGAAGTATTATGAAAAGTTTGTGAAATGACACGCATGACATGTTTATGAAAGAAGACTTATGCATGTGTGTTGTGTGTGGTTTTAAAGAAGTTCATGCATCATGTTACACGAAGCATAAGATTTGACATGTGAGAAATGTGACTAGCTTATGACTTGCTTATGTGATATGTTGTTTTAGTACATGTTTGTTCTCGTATCCGTGTATCATTTATGTGTTTTATCTGTTTGAGGAATTCTTATGAAGATGCTATTTGCGAACCCGAGCATCTTATTTTGGGCAATGACTTATACACTGATGGCTCGTCATGTGTGGTCCCGTAAGGTGTATAGACCGGTTACTTGCTGGCAATAATTTCGCTAAGGACAGATACTCTATTCCTTTTCAGGTGAGCCGGAATATGAGATGATATTTATAGAAGACGATGGCGAGTGGGCTCAATGGGATGACGGACATGGGAATAGATAGATGCTGGACTACTTTGTTTAAGTTTTGGAAACTCAATGTTATTATGTTGTTCTGGAACTTATGTTAGCTAGATGACCAAACACCTTTTATTTCCGCTGCATTTTCTGGTTGTATTATTGACGATGAAGGTTTTGATTTTATGACGTTTCCGCTGATTTATCTTACGTCATGAATGATGTACGCTTGATCTGCTTTGACGCTTCGTAGTTCTCATAGTAGGCTACGGCGGGTGCACTGGTTCCGATGACAGTGTCGGGCCGGGGCGCTACAGCTATATGTAGGAGCTCTAGTATACACTGTGATTTATATGATTCAGAACCTAAATTCATCATCGTCCGAAAAGACATATACCATTCCTGGCTAAAGCCACAATCCAAACAAGAACCAAACACAATAAGGGCAAGACAATACCGAATACAAACCCAACACAAGTCCAAGCTCAACCAAAAACATCATTGCCAAATTAAACCACCAACAACATAGCCAACTAAACTGGGGATTCAGAAAAACCATCCCAGTCCATTACATACCTCATTCTTGACCACTCTCACCAAGTCTAGCCAATCCCAACAATGTCAAATACTAGCCTGCAAACCAACAAAAAGAACCATGTCAAACCCCGAAAAAAGTTTCAAAACCAAAATATCAACGATGAGTTGACTATGCAGCTAGTCAACTTATTGAAAAACAATATTGGTACACAACCGATATAATTAAATTTTGAATATTTGTCACTCGGATTCAAATTTGGTAGTGCCAACTATGCGTTATTGGCAACTCATGCGCAATCCTATTGGAGGCAAGGGCAGAAGCTAGCCACCACAACACTAGCATACCACCACCCCCAGCAGCCAAAAAACCAGACTTTCTACAATTGAAATATAATGATCATTGCGTCTTCATGTGGTTAACTCAAAATATAAAACAAACTCTTGTACATAACGTTATGCAGTACCCAGCTAATAAGGCATTGTAGGATGGATTGGCGATTACATATGGTGCAGGGATGGAGTCAATGCAAATTTTTTATTTGCAGATGAAAGCTAATTCTTTGTGGCAAAGAGAAGGCACTCTGGAGGAATGTTTGAATAAGTTACAGTGTATATGAATGACAATCGATCGGCGAGACCCAAACCCAATAAAAACTTGGAAGATTTTGCTATCTACAACAAGAAAGTGCAAGAAGAAGGGCTATTTCAATTTTCTCACATCCATATATGACAAATTTAAGATAGTGAATATGGAAATCTTGAAGAAAGAGCCACTCCCCTCAGTCAAAGTTGTCTATGCCAGTGTGCACTTGAATCCAAATATTGAAGTTTAGAGGCCCTTGCAAACTCAGCTGCTCATCAAGTGTCAGATTTGGACTAGCCACTACGCGGGTGGGCGAGAACCGAAAAAACCAAGGAGTGACAAGGAGACGTCGGACAAATGGCCAGGGACAAATTCACTCAAATATGTCATCGCATAACCCAGATAAAGAATATAAATCACATTTGTCTTGTACCAATTGTAGGCTAAAGAAACATACACGAGATAATTGCTTCCTATTGATTGGGTATCTAGAGCGGTGGGCAAATGATCCAAAAAGACCGAAGGCTCGGGGTATCTAGAGTGGTGGGCAAATGATCCAAAAAGACCGAAGGCTCGAATGAATCCAGGAAGGGGAGCCAGTGCTATGGGCTTCCCGGAGGACACTAGCAGTGGCGACAGCGACCCAGCAAAAGGAAGTAACAATATGACAAACAAAGGTGACAAAGTGGGCTGTCGAAATTTTGGAGAATACGAGAAGAATACAAGAGGTAAAAGGGTGGGGCAACTACACCCTACCCTTCCTATTTATTTTTCCACGATTTTCCCCACAATCTTGTAAAAATTACAGATTCGCCACATTTTTTTCAACAAATTGTAGATTCACCTTAGAAATTTCAAAAAAAAAAACAAAATTACCCAAAAACTTTAGATAATAACCGTTTCTTCTCAAGAAAAACGGTTTTTACGAATGTGGCCCAAAACTTAAAAAATCTCAATTATTTGCCCGAAACTCTTAAAATTCTCTCGGCCACTACATTGCTCACCAAACTCTACTAAACCCTAGTGTGTGGATCTTTTATTGCACACCACTGACAAGAATGACTCTTGCCCCTTGACTTTGAGCCTATATATCCTCCCACAAAAACCTACATTGAGATGTCAGTGGAGAATTAGTCACAGTCCAGGGAAAAGAGTCTATAACTTTTTCTTCACTGATGACATCATAAAACTGCATTTATGTTCATACGTTGTCCTCCAAATTACTGTCACTAAGTCAGGTGACACAACAACTCAATTGTGTTGCACTTATATATTTTTGTTTTTGCCTTTTGAATGATATTCTTACAAAAAAATGTCATTGAGCTTGGTACTAAGCGCAGAGGTCTCTACTACGTCGATTAGGTGATCCACCAGGGCCACGCCATGATGGTGCACAGAACGGTCAACCGACAACTCTGACTCTCACATCACTGTCTGGGACATCTTTTGTTTGGATAGCTCAAACAGTTGTTTCCTATTTTATTTCCAAATAAATTTCCTTTTTTTCCTTGTGAGACATGTATGTAGAAAATCATAAAGTTACTTTTAAACCAAATAATACCAGAGTCGATACAATATTCTTTTTAGTGCAATCGGATCTTTGGGGTCTCACACCTGTCTATAATCTAAATCGATGTCGGTATTTTATTATATTTGTCGATGATTATCATCGAATAACATGGTTATATCTGCTAAAACACAAATCTGAAGTATCTAGAAAATTTGTTGACTTCTACCAGACGATTCAAACCCAACTCTATTAGAAAATTTAGGTTCTTTGCTCTGATAATGACAGAGGATTCGTTAACCAAACCATGCAGACCTTTTTTAAGACCCATGGCATTCACCATCAAACATCCTGTCCCAATATGCTCCAACAGAATGGTATAGCCGAACGCAAAAATCGTATTCTCATGTAAATGACCCGCACTATGATGCCCAAATTCCGTATACCTCAATCCTCCTGAAGTTGTAGCTACCGCTGCCTACCTACTAAATCGTCTACCAAGTAAAGCCCTCTAGAAACAAACTCCCTTACAGCTTCTAGCAGCACAAGCGCTTATTCCCTCGATATATACACTACCTCCCAGGGTTTTTGGGTATTTATAGGACTGAAGAGAGGCAATATGAGTCATAATCGGAAATATTTCTCAAAGATGATTTCATTCTTATCCAAAGGGTTATAAAGGTAATTTCCTCCACCAGGACATACTGACTGATACACCTATATATCCAACCCAAATTCTCGATAAATTAAAGCAACCCGCTCTCAGGTAAGACAACTATAATATGCCTCTACTAGATGGCAAAGTTCACTTTAGATATTCCTCCACTATCCATGTTTGGGTGACACTTTAGTGGACAACACCCCAACTCTACAAGGGACAAGATTATGCGCACCGAAGGAGCATAAGGGTACCGATGCCAAGGGAACAATGTCTAAAGGGTCTACAGAAACCTATTTACGCGGACCTTTGCCGCTCTACTCTACCTGTGGCTTCATATATTTAAAGTCACCTCCTCATAATCTAACTTCCTCTTATCGTTCCTCACCCCAGGAGTTCCGACATTACCTAGATCCTCAATTTGAGCTAGGCTAAATAATAAAACTGGTTGTTTTCTTAATATTCTCCACCCTCTTATAGCCTGCACCATGGTCATATCTGACCTTTTCCCTCACTGGAACCGTTACTGAAAGACCACATAATTACAAGAAAAATGCTGAAAACTTATTGAGATGTTGGTTACCTTGATGTTTCTGAGGCCAAAACCGAGGATGACATGGCTCTTTTGCTAAAAAAAATCCAAAGAGATGAAGATGAGAAGTGTAGATAAACCAGTCCAAGCCTTGGGTGTTTATAGGACTGTACGGGTGAGTATCAATTTGGAAAATTAGCAATAATGATAAACATAACTATGAGAAAAAAATCTATGTGAATGACAAAAAAATGTGTACATCTTTCTCGCAGAATCCTCAGCTATAACGATCAAGAGACGTGTGAACATAAGGCATGAACAGCAAATCCAAGGATGTTTTGACAAAGGATGACACAAATCACATGTGACATTGATTACACTCTTGAGTTTGACCAACCGAAGCTCTGAAAAGCTTTAGCAAAACATCAGAACTTGGAGGCAAGAACACCTCGAACCTGTGGATGTGATCAACTCCAAGCACTAGTCTCGCAGGTTCCCTGAGCCCAAGACTTAGACCTCTAGCGAAAGCCATGAAACCAGACGCACCAGGATACCCAGACATCATTGGACGACATTGAAACAAATCAAAAACCTCGACAGTAAATCTAAGAGCATCTCTATACAGAGGGCTCCGCAACCCCAGTACCAACAGTATGTTCTAACACAACACTACCTATAGTACTAAAAGACAACCCACATATGCTATAAACCACCGACCAGACAACCTACATGTGGCATAAACCGCCACCAGAATTTCTGTCAACCTGTACAACCTTGGTTTCCCTGACGCATGGTGTCAAAGAAGAAGAAGAAGATGTAAAACACAATGAGAGACTAGCATGATGGCTGGCAGTTGTGATCCATGTCATTGTCAGCATACATCGTAGGATGAAGCAGAGAATCAACGATTGAGATGTTTAGTTGATGATATCAGTTGGAAGAAACACAAGGGAAGATGGGTGGCACAGTGATCCCGCAAAGAAGCCAGCTGAAGTGCAAGTGAGGAAGGAAGTAAGGAAAGCGGGAAACATTTAAATGTGGAGAAATGACAAAAATATCTGTGAAAGTTGTATAGTTGTAGCGGTAACTGGAGGGGCTTTCTTGTAAATTTGCTAGTTAGTTGTCTTCTTTAAAACGCACCCAGCTTCTGCTGAAGCAATCAGTTTTGTTGCAAAATTCTTATGCAACAATTTTTTGTTCTAGGGCAATGTTGATTTCTCCCTCTCTTTCATTCTCTCTCTTGTGCATCAAAGTTCATCAATCTTCTATGATTTTCTGTTGATTTTTGTGTATGATTCGTGATTAATACACAAAATTCACATGGTATCAGAGAGTGTGTATAGATGAACTTTGGCACATTCATGGCGTTGAATAATTTTTCTTCCAATAATACCCCTTCTTCATCAAATAATCCTCATCCTACGAATGTTATCACGGATCCAACAGAAGATCCGTTCTATGTGCATCCTAGTGATAGTCCTTCCTTAATTTTGGTGCAATCACTTCTTGATGGAAACAATTATCATAGTTGGAGTAGATCAATGAGACGTGCCTTGGAGTCCAAAAACAAATTAGGTTTTGTTAATGGAACGCATCAGAGGCCAGCAGAAGCAACGCGCAGGTATAATGCTTGGATTAAAGCTAATAATATGGTAGCGTCTTGGCTGATAAATTCTTTAACCCCTACAATTGCTCAAAGTTTTATGTGGCTAGACAATGTAGTGGAAATTTGGAATGATCTGTTGTTTAGATATGGTAATGTTGATTCATTTAGGCTCTCTGATTTACAAGAGACGTTTTATGCTGTAAAACAAGAAAATAATACAGTGACAGAGTATTATACGAAGCTAAAGGGAATATGTGAAGAATTATCTGTATTAAGATCAATTCCTAACTGCGAATGTGGTTGATATACTTGTAATTTGAATGCCAGGATTAACAAATTTGTTGAAGATGATTGTGTAATCAAGTTCTTGAAAGGACTTAACGATGATTTTGAAGCAGTTAAATCACAGATCCTACTGTCAACACCGCTACCTGACCTTAAAACTGCTTTTGCGATGGCAATTAAGTTGGAGAGAAAGATGACGTATGCATCTAATCAGAGTCAGTTTCTGAATAATCCATCCACAGTGATGAATGTAAATTTCGCTAATCAGGGAAGATCCAATGCATATAATCCCAAGTCTTATAATAATATGCCTGGTTCAAATGGATTATTTCCAAAACTTGCTGGAAGAGGTTTTGGAAGGGAAAATGCGAAGTTTAATCATAATGCCTCTAGAACACCCTTCTGTATATACTACAACATGGCTGGACACACTGTTGATAGGTGTTACAAGAAGCATGGCTATCCCACAGGGTTCAAACGAAAAGGTCAAGTAAATATTGTATGTGGTGATGGGAGGTCACAATCAGGGAGTGACATAATGAACCAAGGGGAATATGAGGGATTTGAATGTTGTGAAGAGAATCAGGAAGCATCTGTGATGCCACCACCATTAACAGTAGAGCAATAATCAGCTGCTTCATATGTTGCATGATCACCAGGACAAAGGAGGTAGAGATGTTGCTGAATCCAATAGCAGTGCAACCAACCACCATTCAGTCTTGTCAGCACAGCAGGCTAATGACTCTGGTAAGAGTGCAGGTAATGTATTGTGTAACAATTTAAATATATGGATATTGGACTTTGGAGCAACTGATCATGTGTGTCATGACTTAAGCCTTTTTGATTCCTATCGTACTGTTGATTCCCTGTCTGTAAAATTGCCAGATAAATCCCTTGTAAAAGTGTCTCATGTTGGAACAGTACAAGTTAATCCAAACCTTACCCTCACAGATGTCTTCCATGTTCTATCATTTGCATTCAACCTACTGTCCTTAAGTAAGCTAACCAAACACAGATTCATTACTGTCTCATTCCACCATAATGTCTGTTGTATTCAGGACCTAAAGACCAGAAAGATGATTGGTTCAGCTGAGGAGAACCATAGACTTTATCATCTTTATGGAACTGCTAAGGTCAACCCACAATCAAAAACATTCTCAGTCACTTCTTCTGCATCTTGGTTATGGCATGCCAGACTGGGGCATAGTCTCCTGCCAGGCTAAAGGAGGTACACAAAATGGATCCAACAGTTATTGTAGAGCCTGATGAGATAAATAAACGTATGGTGTGCCCACTAGCTAAACAAAAGAGAATCCTATTTCCTGTTTCCTATTTAGTTTCTTCAGCCCCCTTTTTCCTCATACATATAGACATTTGGGGACCATATAAGTTCCCCACAATGTACAGACAACAATATTTTCTTACCATTTTTGATGACCACATCAGGTTCTGTTGGGTGTACGTGATGAAATGTAAATCTGAAACCAGATCCATTGTGCAAAGCTTTTGTGAATATGCAGTAGTCCAGTTTGATCACAATGTTAAAGTTATTAGAACTGATAATGAACAAGAATTCAATATGAATCAGTTCTATGCTTCTAAAGAAATTGTACACCAGACAAGTTGTGTGTACAGCCCACAGAAAAATGGTATTGTAGAAAGGAAGCATCAACATATACTTTCAATGGCCAGGGCTCTTAGATTTCAGTCGCAAGTGCTTTCAATGTATTGGGGTTTTTGCATTCAACTTTCTGTATACCTTATAAACTTGATACCTACACCCCTGTTGAATAACCAAACTCCTTACCAATTACTATACAATTAGCCACCTTCCTATTCCCACCTCAAAGTCTTCGGTTGTTTGGCCTTTGGAACCAATACACAGCCAGTGAAGGACAAGTTTGCCCCAAGATCCAGGAAGAGCATTTCTCTGGGACTATCATATACCACAAAAGGGTATGTATTGCAAGACTTTAATGCAAAAGATGTATATGTATGTCGAGATGTTACTTTTTAGGAAACTGTCTTTCCTTATGCCACCAAGTCCAGTCATAATGAAATATCCTTACCTGTCTTATCACCCGCAGAACCATACTCACCAACATATGATGACTCACCATGCTATTTTCAAGCCTCACACCCAACATCTGTTGTTAATCCACCTCCTACATCAGCTAAGCCGGCTTCGCCACCAGTACTAGCACATGATCATAATCCTAGTCCTCTGATTCCTACTTCTGTCACTGAGACCAATTCTCCAATATCTCCCACAGAAATATCAGTCCATTCTCCATTACCTTATGGTCAGCTAGTAATTGAACTACCTCCTATTGACCATTCTGATAATACTAATCAGAGACCTGAACGTATTAAACGTGTTCCTAACTATTTGTCGGATTACTATTGCAATCAGTTTTCAAAATCCTCTCCGCCAACTAGTTATACATCCCCTTATCTTTTATATAAGTATTTCACATTTGCATCTTTGGCTTCAAAGTACAAAGCATATATCTTAAATTTGAGCACACATACAGAGCCTCAATCTTATCTAGAGGCATCTAGTTCTTCTGTATGGCAGGAGGCAATGGGAGCAGAGTTAGCAGCGCTGGAAGCTAACAAAACATGGTCTGTAGTGCCTTTACCCTCAGGCAAAATTCCCATTGGTTGCAGGTGGGTTTATAAGACCAAACTAAAGTCTGATGGAACAGTGGAGAGACATAAGGCTAGATTGGTTGCAAAGGGGTACAATCAGCAGTTTGGAGTTGACTATCAGGACACATTCTCCCCCGTTGCAAAGATGACTATAGTAAGAGTGGTACTTGCCCTTGCAGCACAACACTACTGGCCTATACATCAGATGGACGTTAACAACACATTCCTACATGGTGATTTGCACGAAGACATATACATGAAACCTCCTCCTGGAATGGTACTCTCAGATCCAAGTATGGTGTACAAGTTAAAGAAGTCATTATATAGGCTAAAGCAAGATAGCAGTGAATGGAACGCTACCTTGACTCAATTTTTGATATCTCAGGGGTTCTTTCAATCCAAGGCAGACTATACCCTCTTCACTAAATCAATAGGCCCTGTCTTAATTGTTTTGCTGGTGTACATTGACGATATAATAGTGACTTGTTCTTCAGACGCATACATATCTCAGATTAAACAGGCTCTGAACAGTAGGTTTCAAATCAAAGATCTGGGGAATCTCAAATACTTCCTTGGCATTGAGGTAGCCAAGGCAAGGGGGAGTTCATATCAATCAAAGAAAATACACACTTGAGTTGTTGGAACAGGCCGGATTCCTTGATTCTAAACCAGCCAAGAGCCCCTGTAAAGTAGTCTGAGACTTACACATAATGATTCACCATTGATAAAGGATACTTCACAATACAGAAGACTAATAGGGAAGCTGCTCTACCTTACTATTTCTAGGCCCGACATATCATTCCCGTTGCAAAAACTTAGTCAATTCTTGGACTGCCCTACTGAAAACCACCTTAAGGCCACACACAGAGTCCTAAGATACATTAAAAGAACCATAGGACAAGGTCTACTATTTCCCAGAATTGGAGGTTTGGAGATGAAAGCGTTTGTAGACACAGACTGGGGAGGTTGCAATGAAACAAGAAGGTCCATCACAGGCTATTGCGTGTTCTTGGGAGAAGCTTTGATTTCTTGGAAATCAAATAAGCAGACTACGGTATCCAAATCTTCAGCAGAGGCGGAGTATAGAGCAATGGCACTGGTTACATGTGAAGTTCAGTGGCTTACTTATCTATTAAAGGACTTGGGAGTTCATATTAGCAAACCAGTTGAGGTGTTCTGCAATTGTAAAAGTACTATATACATAGCTGAAAATCCAGTATTCCATGAAAGGACCAAACATATAGAAATTGATTGTCATGTGGTGAGGGATAAGTTGTAAGAATGTGTGATCAAGTTGATTCCAATAAGGACTGAGTTGCAGTTGGCCGATATGTTTACTAAGCCTCTTGTAACTAGAAGGTTGAGTTCTCTGTGTGCAGCATTAGGAACTTATAACATTTACTCCAAGCTTAGCTTGAGGGGGGAGGGTGTCAAAGAAGAAAAAGAAGATGTAAAACACAATAAGAGACTAGCATGATGGCTGGCAGTTGTGATCCATGTGATTGGCAGCATACATCGTGGGATGAAGCAGAGAATCAATGATTGAGATATTTAGTTGATGATATCAGTTGGAAGAAATACAAGGGAAAATGGGTGGCACAATGATCCCGCAATTTACAGAAGAAGCCAGCTGAAAAGCAAGTGAGGAAGGAAATAAGGAAAGCGGGAAACGTTTAAATGTGGAGAAATGACAAAAATATCCCTGACAGTTGTATAGTTGTAGCGGTAATTGGAGGGGCTTTCTTGTAAATTTGCTAGTTAGCTGTCTTCTTTAAAACGCACCCAGCTTCTGCTGAAGCAATCAGTTTTGTTGCAAAATTCTTATGCAACCGTTTTTTGTTCTAGAGCGATATTGATTTGTCCCTCTCTTTCATTCTCTCTCTTGTGCATCAAAGTTCATCAATCTTCTATGATTTTCTGTTGATTTTTGTGTATGATTCGTGATTAATACACAAAATTCACACATGGCACAACCTTTAGAGCCCAATACAATACCCGATTGATCCAAATCAAACCACAGCTGTAACTCGGGTCATTTCATGCAGTTCAAGACGGTCTCCCCTAGATTGTCTATAAATACAACATTGCCACCAACAGTTAAAGGGATATAACCTAATTTCATAATTATGGGCCTTGGAGCTTCCCTGAGATTTGCTTATTCTTAAATTTTTTTTAACCAACTTAAGCATCAGAGAGTTCTCTCGGAAAAAAACCTCAGGGACTTTTAACTTCAGCCTGGTTTGTAGCGATCATCCAGTGAATTGTTAAAGCAATCACATACTTAGCCTAATTTCCAATATATTCGTTCAAAGTTACAAGTGTTCCTACCGTTCGGCCTTAGTTTTACAAGTCAATTACGAAAAGTGAACAGACCATCCATAGAAGTTGCACCCGACCTCGTCAATAGAGCATGAGTTTTACAAGTCAATTACGAAAAGTGAACATACTGTTAGAACAAGTTTTGATGATTTGCATAATTTGGTACTTCGAACGACAGATTAGGCGCCTCATGTAATGTGGTTGGAAGTCAGTATACTTCGAACGCTTACATTAGACGCTTCATGTGCCTTGGTGAAATCCAGTACACTTCAAACGCCTACATTAGGTGCTTCACGTGAAGTGTCTGGACGTCTGAACACTTTGAACGCCTATATTAGGTGCTTCACGTGTTTTGGACAAAGGCAGTACACTTTGAACGCCCACATTAGGCGCTTCAAGTGTCTCACTAAGTCAAAAGTACTTTTTCCCAAAATGGACACGTATATCGAGCTATTTTCTGATGAAAAGTTAGAACTACTTCGAACAAGCATGAAAACTTTGATTAGGCGCTTCATGTGACTTCGAACGCCTTAAGTTCCTCACTTCGAACGCCTTTTCATTTTCACATAAAGCGTTCCATGTCACATTGAACGCATGTTTTATAAACACATTAGGCGCTTCATGTGACTAACGTTACAAAAGTCTTATGCTTTACTTTCTAACATCATTTGACTCTTTGTACCCTCCTCTTTTAGTGATTTTTTTACAGGGTCTCTCTCTGCCTTGAAGAAAGCTGCTTTCCTCTTCTAGCTTTCTTTTTGAAGTTACTCCAAGAATGTGCTACAAGCCAAAGAGAGATCTCAAAATGAAGAAGATATACCAGCACAAGATGCCAAAGCCCATTATTGGCTCTACAGAGGGTTTCAAACGGGAAGATTTTTCAAGGGTGATAAAACAAGAGTCTCATCCTTTTCTTCAACAACTTTCTACCATTCAAGCTCTCAAGTTTCTCTCAAAGTTTCAAGCTCTCAAAATAGTTGTAATCTTGTATAGTTTACTTTATTGTTGAGAGTTGTGTTGTAAAGGAAGAAGAAGAAGTCTTCTTCATAGTGAGTGAAGATTGTGAGAGGCTGTGTAGATTGTTGGTCAAGGAGCAAGGGTGCTTCTTGTTTATGATCTCTAGACCTTGGAGGGTTAGTTGATAGTGTTGTGGTGCACTATACTCCCTGCAAGATTTCTTTGAGTGCAAAGAAGATCTTTGGAGGCTAGACTTCAAGGGGTTAGATTTCTTGGTTGTGGTCTAGGCGTGTGGCCTAGTTTTTTCATCTTTTTGGATTTTGTTTTTGATTGTTGTTTCCTCCATAGAAATAACAATCCCCATTTCAAAATCTTTCTTTTGAAAAATCAAGAAGGTAGAGGAGTAGAGTCATTTGACTTGAACCTCTATATATCTTTGTGTTCTTTACGTTTTCGCAAAGTGTCATTTATTTCAAAGAACACACCCAAGTATTGGCTGCACTCAAAACGAAAAATATCCAGAAAATATCCATACTTGGTGAACACACTATTCAACCCCCCTTCTAGTGTGTTCTAAGGGATCTAACAATTGGTATCAGAGCAAAATCTTGAGTATTTGAGTTCAAATAGCAAGATTTTATCTTAAGAGTATGGATCCCTTTATTTTTGATGATGCTAGTTCCCCCAGTGGTGATGCCTCAAGAAAAAGGAGGCAAGAGACACTTCTCCCTTCCATTTCCAGTGTACATGTCAAGGTTCTATGTTTGATTCTCTCAACTACCCACTATGGAAATCAAACATGGAAATATATCTTCGTTCTTGTGGGTACCGCATATGGAGAGACGTATCAAAAGGTTCCACCATACCTTTTGATGTTTATGATCCTACTCCTGAAGAGGAGTTGCAGTTTGCCATAAATAGCAAAGCTCTTCTATTTTAAATCGCTCTCTTACTCCAAATGACAGAGCAAAGATTCAAGGAGTCTAATCCGCTCATGAAGCTTGGAGAAAGCTCGAGATGATCCATGAAGGAACATCTCAAGTGAGGAAGGCAAACAGGAGACAGTTGATCAAACAATTATACAACTTCAATGTCCCCAAAGGTGAAAAGATCGAAGAGTCCATTCAAAGATTCACCAAACTTGTCAACCTTCTCACTGCGGTTGGCAAGAGGATAGAGCAAGAGGATCTCAACCATTGCTTCCTAAATAGCTTAGAAAGAGAATGGAACGCAAAGGTGACGGCCATCAAAGAGTCCAAAGACCTTGAAAATATTACTTTGGACAAACTCTACGGGAATCTCATCACTTATGAGATTCATCTTGATGCGCAAGAGAAGAACGACCCTATTCGCCACTCAACTAAAGCTTTTGCTTGCGAGTCGGAGGACTCGAACGATGAAGTCGGACTTCTTGTTAGAAGATTCCGATGTTTTGCGAGAAAGAATGAGGATGAAGCTAAAAGGTTCATCAAGGAGAAATTCTCCAAAGACAAGGTGAAGTACCAAGACAACAAATGCTATAAGTGTGGGAAGTTTGGTCACTTCATGAAGGATTGTCGGGTGAAGGAGCCGCAACTCAAAGATAAGAAGGCCATCTACTAAAGGAAGAAGGCCTTGCAAGCGGAAGTAGCCCATTGGGAGAACATTCTTTCCGGGTCCGAGAGCGACAATGGCGACCATGATGATCTTGCACTCACGGGTGTAGTTCATGATGATCTTGACAAGGAGTTCTTTGCACTCATGGCCATTGATGATGACATGGAGGTATGCAATGTTTCGTCTCACTATAGATTGATTGATGAAAGAGATGATCTAGTGCAAGAAAATGACCTCTTAGATTTAAAATATAAATGTGTCAAAAAGGAATTTAGAGCATGCTTAAATGAGTATAATGCCACGTTAGAAGATCACATTGCATTACAACTTGAGCATGACATATTTTTGACCATGCATGTGATTGCACTAAAAGAGAAACATGATTTGATGAAATCATGTGCTCAAGCCCTTGATGAGAAGAAAAATGATTCAAGGGTAAGTGCTACAAAGGTAGAGGTTAAGGATGCATCTAGGCCAATCATGAAAGCTAAAATCAAGCCTAGCACCATGTATGCATCCAAGAAGGGAAAACCAAAGGAACAAGCACATGTTGTCAAGGAGTCTAAAACCTCCTTGAAGAAACAACGGCACATGCCTAAAGCAAAGGCAAATGCACCAAAGGTGTCACAACCTTTGGTCCAAGTCGTGAAACAAAAACCTTCTTCGATTCCAAAGAAGGTTGTTCCTAAAAAGGAATCACGAAATGCACCAATGCACAAGCATGCGCACAAGCATGCGCAATCACACAAACATACTCCTACATGTTTTTATTGCAATAAGAAAGGTCATGTAGAAAGAGCATGTAGGGCTAAAAATAATAAGAGTCTTGTGTGGGTGCCGAAATGCGAAATGATGGTAACTAACCTTCAAGGACCCAAAACAAAAAGGGTACCAATTTCATATGGTCCATTTGCAGGCCCTAGCACTCAATGGAGAAAGCAAAGACAAGAAGGTCAAATGGGTCGTGGACAGTGGGTGTTCCAACCATATGACGGGAGATAAAAGTCTCTTCTATAGACTCACTATGCAAGATGGAGGAGTTGTCCACTTTGGAGGTAGCAAAGGCCAAATCAAAGGACATGGTATTTTGGGTAACGATTCCTTCTCTCTTAGTGATGTCTTATATGTTGTAGGACTTAAGTTTAACTTGATAAGTGTCAGTCAACTATGTGATGCTAATTATGAGGTAACGTTTTTTAAAACAAAGTGTGTTGTGAAAAAGGGTAATTCTATCTTATTTGAGGCTTTGCGTTTCAAAAATATTTACAAACTTAGCATCAATGATTTGGTTTCTCAAAATGTATCTTGCTTAGTTGCTAAGAATGATCTGACGCGACTATGGCATAGACGTCTCGGACATGTATGTTTCAAAACATTTAAATTTATTTGCGAAAATAATAGAGTCTGAGGCCTTCCAAAAATGAGTTTCGAAAACCACGACTTATGTGACACTTGTCAAAAGGCAAAGCTTGTGAAAACAAGCTTCAAACCAAAGACAAATATATCCACCTCCAAACCCCTACAATTCCTTCATATGGATTTGTATGGGGGTGTTGGAACAAAAAGTTTAGGTGGTAAACATTATACCTTTGTGGTAGCAGATGACTATACTCGTTATACATGGGTGATATTTCTAGCTAAGAAAAATGATGCATGTAGTGAGTTTATCAATTTAAGTAGACGATTGGAAAATCACGTGGGTGACACCATTAAGACCATCTGTAGTGATCGTGGTGATGAATTTGATGGTGATTTCGAAAGGTTTTGTGAATCCAAAGGATACTCACATGACCTTTCGGTACCTAGAACTCCACAACAAAATGGTGTGGCCGAATGAAAGAATAGAAATCTACAAGAAATGTGTAGAGCAATGTTAAATGAGTTCGGTTTGCCCAAATATTTTTGGGCCGAAGCGGTAAATGCCGCTTGCGATGTGATCAATCGTGTATATTTGAGACCATACCTAAATGTGACACCTTATGAGCTTTGGAATGACAGAGTTCCCAACATTGGGTATTTCAAAGTGCTTGGTTGCAAGTTCTTCATACTTAATACCAAGGATACTTTGGACAAACTTGACCTCAAAGCATATGAAGGTATCTTTTTAGGTTATGCCTCAAATAGTAAGACATTTCGTGTTTTCAACAAAAGGAGTCAAAAGGTGGAAGAATCAATCCATGCTAAGTTTAATGAGTCACTTAGTGACGAACCTAAACTTAATGAGGATTGTGAAGAAAATGAAGATGTGACTCCTCAAGAAGAAATTCTTGAGGATATTCCAATGGTTGCTCATCAACAAGAGATCGTTGATGACCCTCCAAATGGAAACATCTTCATTGACTTGAGAGTAGAACCTATTGAAGCACTCCTCCACCTTGTGTGCATGAACTTAGTGAGTCAAATAGTAATATTTTCTCATACTCATGTCGTTGATACATAAAATATAGAAAATGCATCGCATGTTCCAGAAAACGAGATTCATTTGAATAATGAAGGCACATCACTCCCGGAACGTGATCATGAGGAAGTTGGAGGAGACGTCTCCAATCTTCCTAGATCATTTAAACATAAAAGTTCTCACCCACACGAGTTGGTCATAGGTGATTTAAATAGGGGTATCACCACACGAAGGCTATATAGAGAGAATGCATTTGTCTCTCTTATAGAGCCTAAACATGTCAAAGATGTAGTTCTTGATAAAAATTGGATCTTGGCTATGCAAGAAGAATTAAACCAATTTGAGAGAAGTGATGTTTGGAAGTTGGTTCCCAAACCATATGATCATCCTATTATTGGTACGAAATGGATATTTCGTAACAAGATGGATGATCAAGGTAATGTCATTAGAAACAAGGCTAGATTAGTTGCTCAAGGATACCGTCAAGAAGAAGGTATCGATTTTAATGAGATATTTGCACCCGTAGCACGGCTTGAGGCTATTAGGATGTTATTAGCATATGCTTGTTATAGGGATTTTAAACTTTACCAAATGGATGTCAAATCCGCCTTCTTGAATGGTGTTATTCAAGAAGAAGTGTATGCTGCACAACCCCCTGGGTTTGAATGTCATGATTCACCACATCATGTCTTCAAACTTAAAAAGGCTCTTTATGGCCTCAAACAAGCTCCAAGAGCTTGGTACGGGAGGTTAAGCATTTTTCTTCTTAATAACGGATTCTCAAAAGGTAAAGTTGACACTACTTTGTTCATAAAAGAACAAGGTAGAAATCAATTAATTGTTCAAGTATATGTTGATGATATTATTTTTGGTGCTACTAACAATTTTCTTTGTGAGCAATTTGCTAGTCTTATGCAAGGTGAGTTCGAGATGAGCATGATGGGAGAACTCAACTATTTCCTTGGATTACAAATCAAGCAAACCGAAGATGGCGTGAACATTTTCCAAACCAAATACACAAAGGATTTGCTCAAAAAGTACAATTTTGGTGAAGGAAGAGAAGTAAACACACCTATGAGCACAAGTGCCAAGCTTGACAAGGATGAGAAAGGAAAGCATGTCAAGGTAACCTTGTATCGTGGAATTATAGGTAGTCTACTTTATTTGACGGCTAATAGACCCGATATCTTACATGCAGTGTGCTTATGTGCTAGATTTCAAAGTGATCCTAGGGATATGCATCTAGTTGCGGTAAAACGCATCCTTAGATACCTTAGATGTACTTTGAAATTTGGGTTATTTTATTCTAAAAATGCATGTTTTGATTTAAGAGGATATTGTGACTCCGATTATGCGGGGAGTCTTGTTGATAGGAAGAGCACCTCCAGAACTTATCAGTTTCTTGGAGATTGTCTTGTTTCTTGGTTTTCTAAGAAACAAAACAGTGTGTCTCTTTCTACGACGGAATCTGAATATGTGTCGGTCGCCTCTTGTTGTGCACAATTGTTATGGATGACAAACACTTTAAATGATTATAACATTCACTTCTCCAAGGTGTCTATTTTGTGTGATAACACGTCTGCTATCAATATTGCACAAAATCCCGTCCAACATAGTCGGACTAAGCACATTGAAGTGAGGTGTCATTTCATCCGTGATTGTGTACAAAAGAACTTGGTAAGTGTGGAATTTGTTCCTACACGAGACCAATTAGCAGACATATTCACGAAACCCTTACCTAGTGATGTATTTGCATCTATAAGAAGTAGGTTGGGGTTGCTCAACATGGGTTGATAATAACTCATCTTGAGTTTTGAGCAAGAAAATTTTCACAATTTTCAAGGTCAGTATACATAAGGCGCTTCGTCACAGTTACTTCAGGCGCTCGATGTCACATCAAGCGCCTGATGTTAAGGATAACACTCGTTCGAAGTGACATCAGGCGCTTTATGTTCCTAATCACTAGCATTCGAAGTTGGATTAAGCACTTCATCTGTAGAAGTTCACTTGTTCGGAGTGACATTAAGTGCTCAATCTTCTTTTCCACAACTGTTCGAAGTGACTTTAGGCGCTTCATCGCTGTTTATGAAGTCGTTTGAAGTCACATTAGGCGCTTAAACCCTATTTCTTCACTGTCTTTTCCGCCGTCTCTTCAGTTTTTCGCGCCAATCAAGAGTCATCAATTCCTGCCGCCATTTCTCCTTCCTTCTCTCTTCCCCACGTCTGACCACTCTTCCCACTTCCCAAATCCTCTTCAACCTTTCATCTTCTTCAATCTTCCATCTTCCTCCACTCTCTCACATTACTCCCACTCTCCCATCATCTTCTACCTTTAACTTCCAACAACTCTTCCTCTTCCCTCATCTCCTTTAAATCCCATCTTTCTTTTCACTTTATTTCACTAAATCCACTCCACTCCTTCTTTTTCTTCTCAAACCTAAACGCCCCAGCAGGTCCTCCCATCCTTCTTTTTCTTCTCAAACCCCTTCACACATACAACTCAGATGGCTTCAGCAGGTCCTTCCAAACGCCCCTGCAGTCACAAGCGCAAGCAAACCGCTGGGCTTGCGGAACCACAAGAAATCAAAGCCATTTGTGAGGGGCTCACCAAGGAAAACTTTCCTTGGTTAAAGAAATTCGATTCTAGCATCAAAGAATCACCTCGTCATGCGGACAAGGGAGTGCATGTGTCAATGTACTCCAATCCGCTCTTTGAAAAATGGCTCACAAATAACCGGCCTATCATTCCACTCAAGTTGCTTCATCTCAGTGATTTAACTGAGACTCGCAATGCGGACCAGCTTATCTCCTTGCTAGAACATCAAGGATGGACCTCTCTCTGGTCTAGACTTGATATGCAGAAATTCTCCCGAGAACACACCAGGATGTTTTATGCCAACTTGTGGGTTACTCCACAGTCTGCATCTCAACCATTCTCTCTGCACACTATCGTTGATGATACGCCTCTTAGTTTTTCAATACCAGAAATATGTGATGTCGTTCGAATAAGAAACGAAGGACTGAGTGACTTTTCCGTATTTGACTGGAGCAGTAAATACGGAGTTCGTGAACAGGATGTTAAATTTGATCTGGGGTATTTTCCTTCAAGGAAGACTCAAAATATGCCTCTGATGGATCGCATCTTGTTGTCTATGGTCACTTGTTGTGTCAATGGCAAGTCGACTAGAAATCCAAGCAACATGGATTTCTACGTCACTTACCGAATCAAACATGAGACCCAGCTAAATTTTGCCTGGATTATGGTGGAAGTCATGTTTGCTGCCCTTCGAAAAGGTTCCAAGGCTTTACCTTTTGCCAATATTGTTACTATATTGTTAAAATCAAAAGGTATTGTCATTTCTGATGATGAACTGACTATGGTGGCTAAGACGGATTTATATGACAATTACAATATCGCTCAAGCCATCGATTCTCAACGACGCAGAGCCACTACCCTGCCTGATATTGCTGATGAGGTGGATGAAGGGCCTCCGGAAGGTGAAGGTCCAAGCATTGATGCACAGCTGCGTGCACAAATTCAGTCCTTGGAATAATCGGTTCAGCAACTGCAATTCCAGAATACACGACATGAATATCGTTTCAGAGTTATCAAAACAGCCTTTCTCAGTCATTTTCCTTGGGTTTAAATTCCTCCTGATTTTGATGATTTAGGGGGAGAACATGCTGCTGAAGGTGCTGGACGTGCAAATCAGTGGTTTTGCAGAGTTTGCAACAAGTGGATTTGGTTTTGGTGATTTTTCTCCTGGTGGAAGTGGTGCTGGTTCTTGTAGTGGACCGTAGAATGATTAAGATTTTCTGGTGGATTGCAAAGTGATTGTCTCTTTTGTTTGTAACAACTTATAAACTCTTCCTATTTGTAAATTGAAATCCTCTTGACTTTTATTAATGGTATTTTTAATTTGATTTCATGCTATGACATATGCATCACAATTGTTGTTTTCTGTGTTTATCTACTTGAAAAGTATGTTATGCATATTGTGAGGGGGAGCATAAGCTAAGGGGGAGCTAACTTTAAAGTTATGCATTTTGTGAAATCATCAAAAAGAGGAAGAATGTTAGAACAAGTTAAGTTTTGATGATTTGCACTATTTGGAACTTCGAACGGCAGATTAGGCGCATCATGTGATGTGGTTGGAAGTCAGTATACTTCGAACGCTTACATTAGGCGCTTCATGTACCTTGGTGAAATCCAGTACACTTCGAACGCCTACATTAGGCGCTTCATGTGAAGTGTCTGGACGCCCAAACACTTCGAACGCCTACATTAGGCGCTTCATGTGTTTTGGAAAAAGGCAGTACACTTTGAACGTCTACATTAGGTGCTAGTGTCTCACAAAGTCAAAAGTACTTTTTCCCAAAATGGGCACGTATATCGAGCTATTTTCTGATGAAAAGTCAGAACTACTTCGAACAAGCATGAAGGCTTTGATTAGGCGCTTCATGTGACTTCGAACGCCTTAAGTTGCTCACATTAGGCGCTTTATGTGACTTCGAACGCCTGTTCATTTTCACATAAAGTGCTCTATGTCACATTGAACGCATGTTTTATAAACACATTAGGCGCTTCATGTGACTAACGTTACAAAAGTCTTATGCTTTACTTTTGAACATCATTTGACTCTTTGTACCCTCCTCTTTTAGTGATTTTTTACAGGGTCTCTCTCTGCCTTGAAGAAAGCTGCTTTCCCCTTCTAGCTTTCTTTTTGAAGTTACTCCAAGAATGTGCTACAAGCCAAAGAGAGATCTCAAATGAAGAAGATATACCAGCACAAAATGCCAAAGCCCATTATTGGCTTTGCAGAGGATTTCAAACGGGAAGATTTTTCAAGGGTGATAAAACAAGAGTCTCATCCTTTTCTTCAACAACTTTCTACCATTCAAGCTTTCAAGTTTCTCTCAAAGTTTCAAGCTCTCAAAATAGTTGTAATCTTGTATATTTTACTTTATTGTTGAGAGTTGTGTTGTAAAGGAAGAAGAAGAAGTCTTCTTCATAGCGAGTGAAGATTGTGAGAGGCTATGTAGATTGTTGGTCAAGGAGCAAGGGTGCTTCTTGTTTAAGATTTCTAGACCTTGGAGAGTTAGTAGATAGTGTTGTGGTGCACTATACTCCCTACAAGATTTCTTTGAGTGCAAAGAAGATCTTTGGAGGCTAGACTTCAAGGGGTTAGATTTCTTGGTTGTGGTCTAGGCGTGTGGCCTAGTTTTTCCATCTTTTTGGATTTTGTTTTTGATTGTTGTTTCCCCATAAAAATAACGATCCCCATTTCAAAATCCTTCTTGTGAAAAATCAAGAAGGTAGAGGAGTAGAGTCATTTGACTTGAACCTCTATATATCTTTGTGTTCTTTACGTTTCCGCAAAGTTTCATTCATTTCAAAGAACACACCTAAGTATTGGTTGCACGCAAAACAAAAAATATCCATAAAATATCCATACTTGGTGAACACACTATTCAACCCTCCTTCTAGTGTGTTCTAAAGAACCTAACACATACCCTCTATAGAAGTTGCACCCGACCTCGTCAATAATGCATGAGTTTTACAAGTCAATTACGAAAAGTGAACATACCCTCCATAGAAGTTGCACCCGATTTCTTCAATAATAGAGTTAATAGAGTCAACATGACACTATACTTCCTTCGAAGAAGAAACTATGCGTTATTATTGGTATTTTACTTATATTGATTTTATGATGGAAAATAAGTAATTTTTGCATGATCTTTGGTAATTTGCCCATGGTTAAGGAGAGGCGACGTATGAAACATTGCATGTATTTCACCTTTTTCGGTGAAATATTGGACGATGACATCGATGAGAAAGGAGGCAACTTGAAAACTAGACACAAATCCAATGCAAAAGCAGACTACTATAAGGCAACATAAAATATGGGCAACACCAATACTGAAATGCTATAAATATACAAAGATAATTCAGCGTTTTCTAATACTATACTCGACCTCTCATGTAATCCATGCTTTTCTGATCGACTCACATCATTATTTACATTAATTCACATTCACTAAGAAACTAATTTACTTAATATTGGACAAAATAACACAGTTGACTACAAAAGGACCCCCCCCCCCCCCCCCCCCTCTTCTCTCTCTCTCAATGAAAATGAGTCTCAACAATGAAAACACATTTTGAATGCTTGTAGACTTTCAGAGAGATTACCAACAAACTTCAACAAAAAAGATTCCTCCTCTCTCATTTCACCTCTTAACAACCTCATTCAGTCAAAACAATCATTCAAAACCAGCCATGAAAATGTCACTATTGTGACAGCAGCTTATATAAGCAAGCTGCCATCAAACTAAATCTATGTTGTCTCCTTTTCCTTTCCTTTTATACACTTTGCTCTTTGGGTTAACAAATGATGTTAGGACTTGGTAAAACTTCTCTTGCTGATCTTTGTGCACCTGAAGGCAAAAAGAGCAAGAAAGAGAAGGACAGCATGCAATGTGAGGAAGAAGATAAAGAATTCAAGTCCAAGAACCTAGATGCTGAGAGGAGGCGCCGACAAAAACTTGGCGATAAGTTCTTGCAACTGCGGGCATTAGTTCCCAACATAACTAATGCAATGATCCAACCCTTTTTATTCTTCTTAAATGTCACTTACTTTCTAATAGTGTTACTAAGCAAGAGCTTGCTCTTGCATTTTCTATCAGAAAAGTTTTAATGATCACTGAGAACATATTTGACCTTTTTTCTTTCAGATGACTAAGGCTACTATCATAACAGACGCGATGACATACATTTTAGAGCTAGAGAAAACTGCTAAAGACCTTAGTGACCAACTTGATCAACTGGAAGCGGACCTTCATGTCAATTTGGCAGCACAAGGAACAGACAAAATTGTCACTGAGGAAGACATGGCCGGTTGGGGAATCAAGGTACATCCAAATGTTATACTTTCTGGTTTCTTTAAAGGTTTCCTTTTCAGTATCGTTTTTAGTTTGCATGGTTATTTTTCTTCTAATGAACAGCCAAAAGTAGAGGTCACTCAGCTCGATGAAGGTAAACTATGGATACAAATAGTCTGCCGGAAGAAAAGGGGTGGCTTCTCTAAGTTGATGGAGGCCATTAATGCTCTTGGATTTCATCTCAAAGACACGAGTGCTACCTCTTCCAAGGGAGCACTTCTTGTAACTTTATGCGTGGAGGTAAAATACCTGAGCACTTAGAAAAGGCATGTAGATCTTCCCTGGCAAAGTTTCTTTCTGGCATGTTGTCAAAGGAAACAACAACAACATTACTCCATTGCCTTAGAGGCTTCCGCATATGGCGGGGTATGAAAGGGTTGGATGTATGCAACCATACACATGTGTTAGAAACACACAGAGGTTGTTTCCCGATGGCCCATAATGAAATTTGCATCTCGATCAACTGCTACTTCACAATATAAGAATCGTAGCCAATTTAGTGAGTCATTTTGCTTTATTCCATCATATTCCAAAGTTAAGGAAGATTGTGTCCTTGACCCATTGGAAATGGAAAGAATGTTGTCAAAGGAAATCTGTTGATAAATATTTACAATCAACTAAGCTTATTGATATACTCGGGATTACCCTTGTATTCTTGTATAATGATTAATTTCTCTGTTATGTTTCAGGGTCAACATGAAGGACTTACAAAAGTGTGCCAAATCAGAGAGTTTTTGATAGAAACCATACGGGGCATATAGGATTTAGTTCATCCAGAGGTCTGCAGGACGATGGCTTGTTCACTTATGTTGTTAGGACTTGCTAGCTTATTTTGCTACTCAAATTGCCACTCTTTCTTGAATATGCAAAGGTTGTAATCCTATTTTCGTCTTTTCAATGGTCAGTGTCGTCATTTGCTATACGTGTCGCGATACCTTCCTGCCATAATGATTTGCTTTTTCACATCACAATTTTCGTGGACAAATAAATTAAGGAAACCTGAATGAGTAGAATCAGCTTTCTACTTCTCTCAAAATCAAGGGGAAAAAGGAAAACAAAAGGGTTATAAAAGTAGAATCAGACAAAATCCAAGCACTTTATTAGACACATCATCACAGTTTCGAAGAACATATGCAGGGGTGTCAAAATTGATCTAGATAATCAAAAATCAAGAACTCATGAGATTGAATGTTGGATGCGAAGAAAAACTAGAACAATTTGTTGAGCACAACTCAGATTCTCATTGAATTGTAACTGCCTTGCATAGCATAGGCATTTATACAAACAAATACTTCGAACTATCGCGGGAAGAAGAAGAACAACGCAAAAACTACAAAAATGCCCTTCGCTCAAGCCTAAGCCTAGCTCTTCATTAAGGGTATAATGGTCACTTCACATGATTTAAATGTTGCCGCCTTGCAACCTTTTTTCTTTCTTCTCCTCTGCGCCTCTGGTTCACTTCTTGCACCTCAGCATTCGCTCAACCGCACCAGCCACCCGCGTGCCCCGCAATAACCGCTCCTAACTAACTTGTCAACTCATCACTTAATCATCTCCACGTCTGATTCCAACTTTGATCCAACAGGTTTCACTTCTTCTGTTACCACTCGACTGGATTTTGTTTCTTGCACTGAAGCCTTCCTCGTAGCATCCTCAACACCAATATCTTTGACACCTCCCTCATACCTGACTTACTGTATATGTTGCACACTCCCATCGCAGAAGTCAGGTACTGCAAGCTCCTTGAATCAAGCGCTTTGGTGAATATATCTGCCAGCTGTAATTCTGTCCTGATGGGCATTGGACGCATAATTCCCTGTTGAAACTTGTCTCTAACAATATGGCAGTCAATTTCTATATGCTTTGTCCTTTCATGAAACACTGGGTTTTCAACAATGTAAATAGCACTCTTATTGTTACAAAATAGCTCAACAGGTTTTGTTTGATTCACTCCCAAATCCTTCATTAAGTATAAGAGCCATTGTACCTCACATGTTGCAGAAGCCAATGCTCGATATTCAATTTCCGAGGAAGACTTAGAAACAGTAGTTTGTTTCTTGGCCTTCCAGGATATTAACGAATTCCCAAAGAACATGCAATATCCCATTATTGACCTCTTGCTTTCAACGCAACCTCCCCAATCTAAATCAGTAAATCCTCTTAGCTCCAGTTTCCCTTGGCTTGGGTAAAATATCCCTTGACCTGTAGTGCCTTTCAGGTACCACAAAAGCCTATTTGCTGTCTTGAGATGCAATTCAGTAGGCTGATCCAGGAACTGACTCAGCTATTAGACCGTATACGCAATGTCTGGCCTAGTTATAGTCAAATATAACAGCTTACCAACTAATCTTCTATAACCTGATATGTCTGAAATAAGTTGAGAATCTTTGTGTGCCAATTTTAGATTTTGCTCCATAGGTGTCTTAGCAGGCTTGGCTCCAAGAAGACCTGCTTGTTCTATCATTTCCAGAGCATACTTCCTTTGGCATATCATCACCTGCCTTGTGGCCTAGCTACCTCTATACCCAGAAAATATTTAAGGGGTCCAAGATACTTGATTTTAAAAGCATTATGCAAGGCTTGCTTCAAGTATGTGATCTGAGAAATGCAATTGCTGGCAATTATAATATCATCAACGTAGATGAGAATAACCAAAAAGGAGTCATGATGAGTTTTAGTGAACATGGTGTAATCGTTCTTGGCTGCACATACCCTTCAGAAAGAAGAAATGAGTTCAGCTTGGTGGGATCCATTCTCTACTAGCTTGTTTGAGACCGTATAGAGACTTATGCAATTTACAAACAGCATTAGGCTTATTAGAGCACAGACCTTCAGGCAATTGCATATAGATCTCTTGGCTAAGGTCACCATGTAAAAAGGCATATTAACATCAAGTTGATGGATATGCCAATGCTTTATAGAGGATAGAGCTAACAACAACCTAACTGTGGCTAACTTAGCAACAGGAGAGAAGGTGTCAGTATAATCTATTCCTAGTTGCTGAGTATATCCCTTGGCTACCAAACGGGTCTTATGTCTCTCTATACTGCCATCTGGGTTGTACTTAACTTTATACACCCATTTACAACCAATGGCCTGCTTACCTGGGGGTAGTGAAACCAAAGACCATGTATGATTGGCTTCTAGGGGAGCCAACTCCAAGTGCATTGCTTTCTGCCAGTGAGGAGATCTGGCTGCTTCCTGGTAAGAATTAGGTTTCTGCTGCATGCTAATATTAAGAATATATTCTTTATATTTAGGAGACAATCAATCAAATGACATGTAGGCTTGAATAGGATAAGGGGTGTTAACAGCAGGTTGAAGAGCAGAGATTTGATGGGAGAGATTACAGTAGTAGTCTTGAAGATATTTTGGCAGATGTCGGATTCTTGTAGAGGGACCAGGATCATTAGATGAAAAGGGCAAGCATACCTCAATTCCAGTGCAAGGTTGTTGTTCAATAGGGCTATTAGATGAAGGAGAAAAATTTTGGTCCTGGCAAGGTGACATACTGTTGTCAGAAGGCATATTTGAACTATTAGGTGAATTAAATGAATGGGGCAAAGAAGTATCTGAGTGTTGATCATGCTGATCAACTGAAGGGATTTCAGGAATGGATGAAGAATTTGGAAGTTCATTGCTGATATGTGGATTTTTGATGGAATCCAAGTCAGAAGTAGTTGATTCAAAGGGAAAGGTCTGTTCATAAAATTGGACGTCTCTGGAAATGAATATGGCTTTAGTATTCAGGTTCAACATCAAGTATCCCTTGACGTTATGAGGCAAACCAAGGTACACTGATGGAATTGATGTGGGTGCAAATTTAGGCTTGGCAGCTCTAGTGTCTGCATCAAAGGTAAAACAGCCAAAAACTTTTTAAGTGTTTATATAAAGGAACTGTTTGAAACAACATCTGATAAGGGCTTTTGTATTCAAGTAGTGGATTAGGAAGAATATTGATGAGGTGAGCAGTATATTGGGTACGAAAACCCCAATATGCTATAGGTATATTTGCCTGAAATTTCAAGGCCCTGGCTGTGTTAAGAATATGTTGATGTTTTCTCTCAACTATCCCATTCTGTTGAGGAGTGTTAACACAACTTGTTTAGTGGATAATGCCTCTGTTCATATAGAATTTAGGCATATTGAATTCCTGACCATTGTCTGATCTCAACACTTTGATGCTCTTACTGAACTGGTTTTGCATAAAATTGCAGAAACTCTCAATTACAAGTCTGGCTTCTGATTTTTGTTTAAGAAGATAAAGCCATGTATATCTTGTAAAATCATCAACTATGGTAAGAAAATACTTTTGACCATAGGTGATGGGATGTTTATGAGGTCCCCATATATCAACATGTATAAGATCAAATGGAAACTTTGAGACAGAATTAGACAAAGGAAATGAACTTCTCTTCATTTTTGCTAATGGACATGCATCACATGAATAGAATTGGTCTGGTATTGTAACACAAGTATCAAATTTCTGTACATCCTTTATTCTGGACATAGAAGCATGACCTAACCTATAATGCCACAGCAAAGAAGGTGAATCAGAAAGTTTGACTGCAGCTGACAAGCATTTTGAATAGGCTGATAACGGAGTTTGCTTGCCAGCACCTTGCAAATAGAACAAGCATTGTTCAACTTAGCTGAACAAACATCTTCAGTGAGACTTGGTCCTGAATGACGCAAGAAGTGCCCAAGAATTGAATAAGTAAGGATGGCACAGAAAGCAATTTAGTGAGAGACAGAAGATTGTATGCAAAGCTTGGAACATATAACACATTGTGTATGATAAGTAAGGGATTGACAATAACTGAGCCTATATGAGTGGTTGACACTGAGGTTTTATTTGGTAGCTTGATTGATATACCATGAACGGGCTGAAAGGATTGAAACAAACTCAAGCTACATGCAATATGATCAGTGGCTCCTGAATCTAATATCCATATATTCAAATTATTAAAGTAGCATTTACCTATTTCATTACCAGACAAAGCAGACATCACAGCTCCCTGGTTTCTAGCAAGTTGCACTGGAGCCACAGCAGATTGACTAGGATCTTTCACATTGAACAAAGAAAACAGCCTTTGAGTCTGCTCCTGAGTGAGAATAGGAGCTTGACACATTTGTCCATTCTGATTATGCTGCTGTGAATCATACTCTGCATCATGAACTTCAACTGCATTAGCCTTTGGCTTGTATCGTAAAGGGAATCCATGTTTATTGTAGCACCTTTGTTCCATATGTCCAACCATGCCACAGTGAGTGCACTGTGACCTTCTTGATCCCTCTGGGAAGAACCTGCCGCTTCCTCTCCTATAGCCATTACCTCCTCCACGACTATTGAAGGCATTTGCACTAATATTCATATCATCATTGCCATTATCAATTAACATAGCAGTAGGATTATTATTAAACTGACCAGAAACAACGCTACCATTTAGTTTTCTCTCATCCTTCAAAGCCATAGAGAACACAGTATCCACATTGGGCAATGGCGTCATAACAAATACCTGAGACTTAACTGCATCATATTCATCATTTAAACCTTTCACAAACTTGATAACATAATCACTCTGCACATACGCTCGCATATTAGCTGTTACATCACATGTACACGCACGACAAGTACACTTGGAAATTGGCCTTACCGCCATCATTTCTTCCCAAACCACCATAAGCTTGGTAAAGTAATCACTAACAGAATCAGATTCCTGCCTTATATTGTGAAAATTTTCAATCAAGTCAGACAGTCTAAAAGGATCACAGCTACCATACCTTCGCTTCAAATCGCTCCAGACCTCTGCAACGTTATCATACCACATCACGCTTTGAGCAATTGAAGGTGATACGCTGTTCATGATCCAGGAATGGATCATCGAATTAACTTGTCTCTAGAAATTATCCTGAGGATCATTAGGATTGGGAGGCACAATACTACCATCAACAAAACCTATTTTGTTCTTCACAATTAATGCCATGGAGAAAACTCTACTCCATGTGTGATAATTGTGAGAATTCAATGGCGTTTGAGCAAGAATTATTGCTGGACTGTCATTCGGATGAAGATAATAAGGACTTGAGATTGGATTTTCTGGTGCTTGATTGCCATTTCTTGCGTTGTTCGCCATTACAATATCCAAAAGAAAAATAACACAGAGAAAGCGAATTAGAATTATGGATCAATACAAGGAAATCATGTCTTTGATACCATGTCAAAATTGATCTAGATAATCAAGAATAAAGAACTCAAGAGATTGAATGTTGGATGCGAAGAAAAACTGGAACAATTTGTTGAGCACAACTCAGATTCTCATTGAATTGTAACTGCCTTGCATAGCATAGGCATTTATACAGACAGCTACTTCAAACTACCTCGAGAAGAAGAACAACGCAAAAATTACAAAAAATGCCCTTCGCTCAAGCCTAAGCCTAGCTCTTCATTAAGGGTATAATGGTCACTTCACATGATTTAAATGTTGCCGCCTTGCAACCTTTCTTCTTTCTTCTCCTCTGCGCCTCTGGTTCACTTCTTGCACCTCAGCATTCGCTCAACCGCACCAGCCACCTGCGTGCCCCGCAATAACCGCTCCTAACTAACTTGCCAACTCATCACTTAATCATCTCCACATCTAATTTTAACTTTGATCGAACAGGTTTCACTTCTTATGTTACCACTTCACTGGATTTTGTTTCTTGCACTGAAGCCTTCCTCGCAGCATCTTTAACACCAATATCTTTGACAGGGGGTGCAGTAATCGTCATAGTACAAATGTGGCTACTAGAAAACATATAAAGGGACACTAATTGCACTTCACCACTCCTGATCTGTAAATGTTATATGAGCTTGTTAGATTTACATAATAAATCCATTATCCGAGAATCGCTTAAGAGAACACAAAAGCAAGGTAAATAAATGCGGAAGTGTACCTTGCTCCATTGATTACGCTGTAGTAGTGCTGACACGTGCGGCAACTATATCTTCCAAGGAATTGCACGAACCCGCCAGTTGTTGAATTTACTAATGAAATATCAGCAACAACTACTACTACTCCGATGAAAAGAATAGATAGTGTGTATTACTCTCGAAAGTGTTTAATATATATATATATATATATATATATATATATATGTATAATGTATAATATATATTGTTCGCAAGTGTGCAAAGGAACAAAAAAAGGAAAGAGCCTTCTGAATTTGAACTTTGCAAATGTATTTTATCAATTACAAAGCAACGAAATCTTTCTGCAAAATTTTTGTCCCACATAGCTTGCATTTATATAATGGAAAGTAAGCATCGACTTTATGAAACATTTGCAACAATTTCTGAAACGTCTGAAATGCTGAAAAGTCTCGGCATCGATTATCTGAACAGTTTTTCATCATTTCCCGTTTCTTAATTAAAACATTTTGAGGATAATATTCGTGGGCTGTTGTCCTTCGGGGACCAGATGTCATTAATAATACGGTCTCGATTTTACGAGTCCTACCATCAAGGACTGTAACCATACGACTGTCTACACATTTAGTGATCCATTCAGATTACACCGTGTATTCACTAATATACCGAAGTGATCACTTAATGTGTGAATACATACAAATAATACGTAACATTAGTAACAGATAATATATAACATACATAAGTCCACATCTGTTTGATATGTAACTTAAGTCACACGTGTCGTGCACTACACGTATGAGCATATCAAATTCAACAATCTCCCACTTGGACTATGTATGTTTATGTTACTTGTTTGAGCTCCTTTACTGAATGTCCAATAGTGTAATCAACTTAGTCCGGTCCACTCAGTCAATGTCAATAAGAGAATTAAGCAGTATGTCGCCACACTAATGGGTGACAGGTCCCGAATCATGAATCATGATACCAACATTAACTGAATGACATGGATGCTAGAATGGATGTGTAGTATGGAAATTACATGCTATATGATGATACATGCCAATTTCCAGCTTGGTCCTACTTAATGAGATCAACAGAATTCAGAATGAAAGTCGCAAATAATGTACAACCCTGAAAAACAATATTTTTAATTGAGCACTATGAAAAACAATATTTTTAATTGAGCACTATGAAATGTAATCAACAGTCTCCCACTAAAGCTGAATATCTTTAGCTGTACTAATACCCATACGAGCCACATGCCCATGAAACACCATAGGTATTACCCCTTTGGTCAAGGGATCGGCCACCATGAGACCTGTGTCAATGTGCTCGATGTTGATCAGACCATTCTGAATTCTCTCTTTAACAGCCAGATACTTGATGTCTATGTATTTCGACTTAGACGAACTCCGGTTGTTGTTTGAATATAACACTGCAGAGTTATTGTCACAATAGACTTTTAGAGGTCTCTGAATAGTTTCTATAATACGCAACCTTATGAAAAAGTTGTGAAGCCATATTGCTTGACTGGAAGCATGGTAGCATGATACATACTCAGCTTCCATGGTAGATGATGCAACCAGCGATTGCTTTGCACTTTTCCATGAGATAGCACAGCCTGCCAGCAAGAAGATGTAGTCGCCGGTGGACTTCATGCTATCTTGGCATCCACCGAAATCAGAACTTGTGTACCCATTGATCTCCAACTTTTCAGATTTTTGATACATTAGCATGTAGTGTTTTGTTCTTTGTAGATATCCCAGTACCCTTTTGGATGCTATCCAGTGATCCATACCCGGATTACTGAGGTACCTGTCCAGCATTCCAGTGATGTATGCAATATCAGGTCATGTACAAACCTGAGCATACATGATACTCCCTATTGCTGAAGCATATGGAATATCCTTCATTTCCGATCATTCAAGTTCTGTTTTGGGGCATTGTCTTAGACTGAATTTATCTTCTCTTGCCACCAGGCTATCAGATGGTCTGTAGTTTTCCATGCTAAATCGCTTGAGCACCTTATCGATATATACTTGATGTGAAAGACCCAAGACACCAAGAGAACGATCTCTGTGCATCTTAAGTCCTAACACATATGACGCTTCACCAAGATCTTTCATCTCAAAACGTTTATATAAAAACTTCTTGGTGTCGCGTATCATACTAATATCGTTTGCTGCAAGCATTATGTCATCAACATACAGGACCAAAAATGCAAAATTACTCCCACTAAACTTGTGGTATACACACTCGTCAACCTGATTTGCCTCAAAACCAAATGAGGTAATGACTTATGCAAATTTAAAATACCACTGTTGAGACGCCTGCTTGAGTCCATAAATAGATTTCTTAAGTTGAAAACCCATGCTTTTAGGATCTCCCACTTCAAAACGAGGTGGTTGAACCATGTATATGGTTTCGTCGATGTCACCATTTACAAAAGCGGTTTTAACATCCATTTGATGCAACTCAAGATCAAAATATGCCCTTAAAGCCATGATAATCCTGAAAGAATCCTTTGTCGACACTGGCGAAAAGGTTTCTGTATAGTCTATGCCTTCTTTCTGGGTAAACCCTTTTGCAAGAAGTCTGGCCTTATATCGTTCCACATTACCCTTCGAATCACGTTTGGTTTTAAAGATCCATTTACAACCGACTGGTTTCGAACCTATGGGTAATGGCACGATGTCCCAAACAGTGTTGTTATGCATAGACTTAATTTCCTCATCCATAGCTTCAATCCACTTTTCTGAATTTTGAGAATGTATGGCCTGATGAATATTTATTGGATCATCTTCCGTCATGCCTAAGTCAAATTCGTGTTCCTGAAGATATACCACATAATCATCTGATATAAGGTTTCTTCTTTCACAAGTGGATCGCCTTAGTGGTACATGTTCTTGAGGTATTGATGGTTCTTGAATTGCATCAGTAGTTCCTCGTTCATCAGAAACGATTTCCACAGGTTCCTGCGGACCTGAACTATTAGGGATTAAATCGTTAGATGCATGTGTCCTTAGTTGAATCTCACCAATGAATGGTTCAATTCGCATATTTGCACCATCAGAACGATCTTTATCTAATTCAGTGATCTGCTGATACAAACCATTTTTCTTCGGAACTAAGATATCCTCAAAGAACTGTTCTGAATTCGTCTCGAATATAGTTTTTCTAGTGGGATCATAAAATTTGTACCCTCGTGACCGCTCGGCATAACCAACAAAATAGCAACTGATCGTTTTAGCGTCCAATTTTCTTTCACTTGGCCTATAAGGCCTAGCTTCAGTAGGACAACCCCATATTCGAAAATGAAGTAGACTAGGCTTGCGTCCAGTCCATAACTCATATGGAGTTTGGTCAGTTGCTTTAGTTGGTGCGCGATTGAGGATGTAGGCTGCAGTTTTAAGCGCTTCTCCCCATAGGGATAATGGCAACATAGTTTGTTTGATCATACTATGAACTATTTCCATTAATGTGCAATTGCGCCGCTCAGCAACACCATTCATGGAAGGCGTGCCTGGCATGGTGTACTGTGGCACAATACCACACTCCTCTAGGAACTTAGCAAAAGGCCCTGGACATTGTTCACCTGAACCATTATATTGCCCGTAGTATTCACCTCCACGATCTGATCTGATGGCATTAATCTTTCCATTAAGTTGTAACTCAACTTCTGCTTTATAGGCTTTGAACATGTCCAAAGCTTGCGCTTTGTCTTTGATCAAGTATATGTAGCCATAACATGAGTAATCGTCGATAAAGATAATGAAGTATGTATGGCCATTTCGGGTGGCTGTATGAAATGGTCCACTAATGTTTGTATGAATTAGTTGTAGTACACTCGACGTGCGTTTGGCTTTATATTTTTGGACTTTGGTTTGTTTTTCTTTAGCATAAAATATACAGGATCCAAAATTCGTTGTGTCTAAAGGATCAAGAATTTCGTTTCTGACTACAAGTTCGATTCGATTTTTTGAAATGTGGCCTAAACGTCCATGCTATAACGTTCCTGAATTCTCGTGAGTTAACTTTTGCTTAACGTTTCGAGTACTTGTTTGCAAGGTTTCTTGAGTTGAAGCGACATTTATAGAATAAATTCTATCTATTTCGGACAATTTACCGTTACCAACCAATTTAGACGCAAGAAACAATCTGAAGGTGCCATTCCCAATATCACAAAAATAACCATCTTTGTCTCAACGATAAAAGGAAATTAAGTTGCATATGAAAGACGGCACAACACAAGTTTCATGCAAATCTAAATAAAAGCCAGTGGTCAGCAATAGTCTGAAGTGCCCAATAGCTTCAACCTTTACCCTGCCATTTCCTGAATAGATATATCTTTCAGCTGGATTTGGCTTTCGATGGCTCAGGCAACCCTGCAAAGACACAGATAAATGGGTGGTGGCACCCATATCAATCCACCAAGTGTCTTTAGGTACTGAAACGTGATTAATTTCTGAACAAACCAAAGCAAAAGATGTACCTTTCTTAGCAAGCCAAAAACGAAAACCGGTACAATCTTTCTTCACATCTCCCTTCTTTTTACAAAAGAAACAGGCGGGGCCCTTATCCGACCCTTTGACAGCAGTCGGTTTTGCCCTTTTGTCTGCCTTCTGAATGCCTTGATCTTTAACTGCCTGTGCAGCCTTTCGTTTCTTTCCACCATTCTTTCTCTTGGTGGTGGTGACCTGCCCACTTGCAGTGGTTTCATTCTGAAGTCGTTCCTCTTCCTGAACGAGTGAGAGGTTAACTCGTTCACTGACCACTTTTCCTTCTGGCAGTTGTAATTGACCAAAAAATGGTTAAATTTAGGAGGAGGGGAGTTAAGGACCATTACCACCAGCATGTCATCAGACATGTCTAGTTTCATGCTCCTTAACTTAGAAACCATATGAGACATCTCTATGATGTACTCCCGAATGCCACCATCACCACGATACTGATTTGAGCAAAACTTCTTTAAGAGATTGCCCATTTCGGCTTTCTCATTCCTCATGAATCTTTGCTCAAGTTCAGCCAAAAATTCCTTGGCCATGGTGGATTCAGAAACAGACCCCCTGAATGCCTCAGGAATGGTCTTCTGCATGATCTCCAGACATATACGGTTGGACTTCAACCAGCGAGCCATAGTATCCTTCTGCTCGCTAGTGCTATCATCATGTAGCACTGCTGGTCGGTCCATCTGAAGCGCAATGTCCAGATCTGCTAACCCCAGAAAAATCTCCAATTGATCTTTCCAAGCCTTAAAGTTTGAACCGTTCAACATCGGAATATTATTTAAATCAGAAAAGATTGCTGAAATAAAAGAAAACCAAAGAACAAAACAAAACACAAGTCAATGTCAAGTGCAATATAACTTAAGTTCAAATCAAGTATAGAACGTTTCCATTTTCCAAAAAATCTTTCAATATTTCTCTTTGAAGTCTTCTTAACACTGTCCAACAATTGGTGTGTAGAAATTGATGCAACGATACACCATACGAAAAGCAGTCACCTTCCTTTGGGCCGATGAACTAGTCACGTATTTCCTTATTATCGCCGGGCTTTTTTCAATTACTACGATGTGATATATGTGACTTCGACAACTACGTCTTCATTTGGGCCGACTAATAGCTGTGCGAAGCACATACACACCTGTCACAAACTTAACAATTGCACAAAAAATGATATGATTGCCACACTTTAAGGGGATCATATTAAAGCAATACATTTGCTAAGATGCGTATCCTTATGGTTCTATGCACCATTGCAATTTATCAATTAACATGAAGATTTATGTTTGACCGTAATGTATGCATCCAGATATACGCCTGGTTGAACCCTTGTTTGTTTCTTCAAATTTTGAGACGCCACTGAAAATCTCAAATCAAGAAAATAGCGCATCATTGATAATTCTGAAGACCAATGAAGCTTTATCAATCAAATCTGCTTGTGATATAACTTAATGATGAAAACTTCATTGTTCATCTATCACAAGCAAATATATATTTGATTGATAATGATTGTCAAAATGGGTTCATGTCAGTCAAACCGTCTAGTTAAACAAATGTACCTGTAAAACTTAACGCTTTCGTCTATGCATATTAAAATGTGTGCTACTAAAGCATGCTATATATATGTAGCATTCAGCAAATCAAGCCACTATAAGAGTGCATATAACATTATAAATGTAATCTTATACAACTTAATTCGCTATTCAAACTACAGAAAAATAAATTAATTAACTTGTGAAATGCAAAACAAAAGATAATACAGGCAACTCAATGACTGTAGATGTCACATGCACTGTAAATATGAAAATAGTAAGCTTGCGTAAGGCGTATTAAAAACAAATAGTATTCAATGATTGCGTGAGAGTTCATAGACAACTGAAGCAAGGTGACAAATACTAATAGCACTGCGGTAAAAAATGAGGAAACTATAAAAACACGTACAACGTAATAACTAATAACGTTGTACTAACATTTTAAATGAAACTGTTTCGGCCAGTGGTTTTTTTTTTTTTTAATTAGATGCATTGTAAACTGAGTTTCATTTCCATCAGAAGTTGAGTTTGACATACAAATAAGAGAAACATCAGTTAATGTTGAAATCGATCAACAGACCCAATAATTAGGACAGATTTGTTCAGTTTCCCAATAATTGGTACAAGCGATCATAATAAACAGCAAATGAAAAACTCCTTTTCTAATGTAATGTACCACATTGGGTACTTAGTGAAGTCTCCATGACTTCTGAGAATTGGGAAGTTTAACTTTGTAGATTTCTTTATTATTTCACGTATACAGTGATAAAAGCATAATCATACAGTAAAAATAACAGTTATATGTGATGTTCTCATTAACGTGCTCTGATATCACTTGTTAGATTTACATAATAAATCCGTTACTCGAGGATCGCTTAAGAGAACATAAAAGCAAGATAAATAAATGCGGAAGTGTACCTTGCTCCATTGATTACGCTGTAGTAGTTCTGACACGTGCGGCAACTGTGTCTTCCAAGGGAATGCACGAACCCGCCAGTTGTTGAATTTACTAATGAAATATCAACAACTACTACTACTATTCCGATGGAAAGAATAGATAACGTGTATTACTCTAGAAAGTGTTTAATATATATATATATATATAATGTATAAATGTTAATTCATACCTGATCTTTAATCATGGATCTGCTTGACGATATAGCATATTCATAATTTTAAGTAATACCATACCAACAATATCATATTACCTACTAATAAAAAATGCATATCCTCTCTCTGCCCTCCTGCGCGATTTGGCGGGTGGCGGTGTAGCTGCCGCCGGCTGCTTCACTGATCACTGTCGCCTACCTTTCTTCTTCCTTCATCCCCGCTAAACCACTTCTTCCATCTGCTTCGTCCGTCATGTCGCCTGCAAACCCTAACATGCCGCCTATCCCATCGCAGCCGCCACAACCAATCACAACTCGTTCTTACGCTTCCCTGTTTTCATCAACGCCGAATGCAATGCCTTCCAAGCCAGTCCAAAAATATAAGGGTGATCCAATGATCACATTCACAGATGAAGAGATACAATCATTGGCCGCCCCATATAGATTCACGTTAGTGGGAACTTTTTGGTACGGGCATCCTCCTCTTGCCACGATCTGATCGACCATTGATCGGGTGGGATTCATAGGATCGGTTAAGGTTGGATTACTTGACGCATCTCATGTTCTACTTCATTTTGATCAGGAACAAGATTACTATCGTTGTTTTTCGCGTCGGGGGTGGATGATCTCCGGCAAACATATGAGAGTAACTAAATGGACTCCGGATTATGTTCCTGCTGTCGAAGTGCCTATTGTTCCTATATGGATCTCGTTTCCTGGTCTCCCAATACATTTTCATCGTAAAGATGCTCTTTTTAATATAGCCCAAATGCTTGGAACACCTCTAAAGCTGGATTCGGCAACAGCAACAACAAATCGGCCCTCTGTCGCACGTGTATGTGTGGAGTTAGATGTTTCAAAGGAACTGCCCAAGCGTGTGCATATACAAACATCAACGAGAATTGTCACCCAGTCTGTGGAATATGAGGACCTTCCTTCGTATTGCACAGACTGCTATAAGCTCGGCCATATTACCACTGACTGCGGGAAAGTTTCTGCACCCAGCGAAAAGCAGCGACGAAGGCCTGCAATATTGGAGCCAGAAAAAGTCCAGTAGAACAACAAAAATGACAGCGCTGGACTCCAAAAAAGAATCCCCCACAGACGGATCAACCGCCTTCAGTTTTGCCGGAAAATACACTATCATCAACTCTGGCTGCAATGATCTCAACTGAAGCAGTATTCCCTACCATTTTGCGGCAACCCCATCTCCTGATCTTCGGGTTACCGAGGGAATAGCAGATGCGCAGGAATTATCGCGGTTACGAAGCATTGATGACTGTATGGTTGGGGACAATGCAAGGCACACGGACTCCCCCACTCATTCCGACAATGAGGTTCAACTGCAGCTTGCAATCTATGGCACACATGATCAAGATACTGAGAATGATCCCTATGAAGGCATTGCGACACTATTTGAAGCTAACGCGCAAGAATCACCAGGTGCAATAGTTCAGATAGCGCAGTCAAGTGAGTCTCCTACTATTCTTCGCGGGCCTCCACGTCCAATATCACCGTGTATTACCAGGTTACGTGCAGCTACTCTCAATAACTCTTTTGATGCATTATCCCAATGAAGATAATTATATGGAATGTACGAGGCATTAGAACCTCGTTTAATAGGCTGCATGCGCTTATTAGAAGACATCAGATTCATATTTTAGTGATCATCGAACCCAAGCTTCGTTCTTCTGCATTATTATCCTATCAGTTACAATTAGGATTCTCAAAATCTTTATCAACGTGTAATGATCATATTTGGTTTTTTTGGAAGGAGTCAATACTGGAACAAGTGGATACTAGGCCTGGGCAGCAAAATGTTTCGTTGAAATACCGTTGGGCGGCCACGGGTGAGCAGTTTTGGCTCACAGCAATATATGCTGATCATACAGTCATTTTTCGTCGATTATTATGGGCAGATCTACAGTCTTTGCATGTTTCGTCACAAATCCCATGGTTGGTTGGAGGAGACTTTAATACATTTCGTACGTTGGAAGAGCATCGGGGCCGATCTTCTCCAAATTTGAACTCTTTGCAGGATTTTAATGAATGCGTACAAGCCTGTGCGTTACATGAAATATCTTTCCAAGGATCGCTGTATACTTGGTGTGATGGTCGCGGATTAGGCAGAGTATGGCGTCGCTTAGACAGGTTTTTCTGTTCTTCATCATTTTTGGATATCTTCCCCGTTGCACAAGTACAACACTTATCTAGGGCAACACCAGATCATGCCCTGTTATTTTTGGCGTGTGACTCAGCCATGCAACGAGGCAGGGCTAATTTTCGAGACCTTGATGTTTGGGCTACACATCTAGATTTTGATGATTTTTTCAGACATACGTGGACATCTTTCCCCACGGTGGGAGGAATGTGGGGATTATTTGATAAGCTTCGTCGTCTAAAAAAAGAATTACATCGATGGAATAAGGATGTGTTTGGCAACATATTTGATGCGGTCACAATGGAAGAAACGCAGGCACTTCAGTGTGAAAAGGATTTTGATTTGAGCCCTAATGAATCTACACATTCTACTTATCATCACAGTGTTGCTCAACTACAAATTGCTCAGAAACGTGCATTTCTTTATTGGAAGCAGAAAGCTAATGTTCGATGGCTCAAGGATGGAGATGCAAACACAGCATTTTATCACAACACTGTGAAGGAAAAAAGACATAAACAAGCCATTGTTCGCATACAAACACCAGACGGAACAGAGTGTACATCGGCAGATGATATAAAAGCTGAAGCAGTCCGTTATTTTTCTAACTTATTTGCTGAAGAACAAGTGATGAATTGCGACACACTTTTAACACACATACCTGCTTTAGTGATGGAGGAGGATAACGCAAATCTCCAAGCAATTCCGTTGGAGGACGAAATCAAACAGGCAGTGTGGGACAACTAGCGCAGCTGGCCCTGATGGATATCCGGGATCTTTTTATAAGAGGTTTTGACATATCATTTCTTCTGATGTTATCAAGGCGGTACAAGAGTTTTATTTGGGTGTCCCAGTACCCCGTCATATTGCAACGGCCACGATTGTACTGGTTCCAAGGTTCCCAATCCACAAACTTTTGTGGACTTCAGACCTATTTGTCTCACAAAATTCATTTCGAAGGTTATAACGAGATTACTTTCTACTCGCCTGGGACGTATATTGCCGAAGGTTATTTCACCAGAGAAGGCGGGATTTATGCAAGGCTGAGGCATAACCGAACAAATTCTACTTGCTCAAGAAATGGTTCATGTGTTGAATAAGCGTCGCGGGGAGGTCATTTGATTATCAAACTTGACATGGCAAAAGCTTTTGACAGAGTTAGCTGGCATTATCTTGATATGATATTGACTCGCATGGGATTTCATTCCCAACTAGTTCGCATTATTATAAACAACTTACGCTCCACTCGCTGTTCCATTTTGATTAATGGCAGTCACACAAATTTTTTCACTATAGGGAGAGGTGTGAAACAAGGAGATCCTCTTTCACCTTTATTGTTTATCATATCATCGGAAGGATTCTCCAGAGGTTTAAAAGCCTTGATATCTGCCGAAGATATTAAAGGCTTCACTGCAGGACGCGTCTCATGCGTCTCACATTTAGGGTTTGCTGATGATCTCTTAATATTTCTAAATGGGAGTAGCAGAAACTTGGCCAAATTTCATTCTTTCTTGACGTTATATCAGCAGGCATCAGGTCAACTTGTGAATTATCACAAAAGTCAAATAGTGGTTGGTAGTGGAGTTTCTGCATCTAACGCTGCATCCATTTTGGGCATGCGTCTTGCCTCCTTGCCTATCAAGTATCTTGCATCTTTTTTGTATCATGGTATTAATCGTGCAAGATATTGTGCTCCTCTTATAAGTCATTTTGATGCAAAGCTAAATTCTTAGACTAACAAGCTTTTGTCAATGGCCGGAAGATTAGTGCTATTGAAGCATGTGTTAAATTCCATTCCTACACACATTATAGCGAGTTCACGGCCGCCGAAGGGCGTTATGGATGTTCTTAACCATAAAATGGCAGCTTTCTTTTAGAAGGATCGCCAGCACTGGCGTTCTTGGTCTTCCATCACTCGGCATCAATCCGAAGGAGGATTAGGCATTCGCCATATTTTGGACGTACAGAAAGCATATGATGGTTAATTATGGTGGAAATATCATCATTCGCACACTTTATGGGCCGATTTCACCAAAAGGAAATATGGTAATCGTTCTTCTATATACTGTCATATATATGATTCTCCAATATGGAAGCGTATTTGTGCCATTCATGGTTTTATGACGGAACATACAACAAGGAGCGGAGATTCCTATCACTGGCTACCAGACTCTAATGGACAATTTTCAATTAAATCAGCCTATGCCGCTGTTGCAACAACATTTTCTTCCACACAGAGTGTGTTCCGATTTGTTTGGTGGAATACCATGCAACCAAGTGTGCGGGTTTTTCTATGGAGATTATGGACCAACTCCTTGCCCATGGTATATAATATGCGTGCTTGGACAACCATTTTCCCTTCGCAATGTGCATTTTGCCGCATGTCATCAGATGAACAGGATCATGTGTTTTTGCATTATTCAAAGATAAAGCCTATCTGGATTGACATATCCAATATATTTTCGGGGCCAATGCCGATAAGTAATACTATTAAGGCCCATTTGTTTCGCTGGTGGTGCAGTTCATCAAAATCAACCATGAATAGGCAATTACGCGTGGTGGTGCCTTCAGTGGTATTGTGGATTATCTGGAAGGAGTACGCAGCTGTGCACTATGGGTCCGAATCATTTGCGTTGCAACGCCTGTTTGAAAGAGTTAGAATGTCAATCCACACTTGGTGTGCTTCGGTAAATGGCAAGAAGTTTGCCTCAGATCTCCCTCATTTGGTCTCTCTTAAGTTCTCTCCACCATTGCGTTCTAAGCGGATACGACTGGTACGTTGGATACTGCCTCCTACATGCAAGATGAAGCTCAATGTGGATGCAACAGTTGGACGATCTTTGGCAGCGGGTGCTGCAATACTTCGGTCCGATCAAGGTCTTATGGTTTCCGCCATTGCCTTTGCGTTGCCCATGGTAAGTCCGCTGCGGGCGGAGTTGATGACGTTGATGTTAGCCATGGCTTACTATGCCAGGGAATACACCCAAATTATTGCAGAGACGGATTGCCAGCTCCTTCTTTCTATGTTAGCCGACACACAGTCTTACACAGGCGCGTTTGGGGATGATGTACGTCGGACAGCATCGTTGTTATCTCTCAACAACTCCATTCTTCAATATTGTCCTAGAGACTCAAATTCAGCTGCCCATCGCCTTGCACGATATGGGTATAGAGTGGAGGCGTTGCACATTATGAAAACCTCCGCGGGTACTTAATCATGTCTCACATTGTTTTGGCTTTGTTCATATTCTGTTGCCTGCGGTCTTATCTGGCCTAGGCAACGCTGGTACGCACACTTACTTTTTTAGCGTCATTTGTATTAAGCATGCTTTATTATCTAACCTCATGGTTTTTTTCATGCCTTGTCATTCAATACGAACACTGCAATGTTGGCTGGTTGTGGCACATACACTGAGGCGGAGCCAGTTACGGCATCATAGCTTGTGGTCACCTTGGTTCTGGGAGAATCAAGGTGACATGGGTACGTCTATTAGTCATTCTTTTACGCGATTTTATAATCCACAGAAGATAGTGATCCTTTCATCTTTGTTATGTCACGAGGTATAATATGGAGGACGCCCTTTTGCTGCCAGTTTCCCTACGTCTGCTTCTGGTCGTCTGTTGCGCCCAATGGAGTCCCATGCCGCAAGCAATTTTTTCATGTACATTTGTTTTACTGTATTTGCGTCCCAAACCAGTCGTATAAATATGTACGCTTTTTCCTTCGTCAAGGTTTTATCCACAAGGGTGGTTTTACTTGGCAAGGTTTTAATGCGGCATATCATATGCGATTGGAGGACAACAATCATTAGCTTTTTGTTCAATTGGTTTTATTACGATGACTATGTAATATGGTATTCCTCCGCCATAAGTGAGGCTTCATTTCAATAAAATAACCCTTCTATAAATATATATATATATATATATATATATATATATAATGTGTAATATATATTGTTGGCAAGTGTGCAAAGGAACAAAAAAAAAGGAAAGAGCCTTCTGAATTTGAACTTCGCAAATGTATTTTATCAATTACAAAGCAACGAAATCTTTCTGCAAAATTTTTGTCCCACATAGCTTGCATTTATATAGTGGAAAGTAAGCATCGACTTTATGAAACATTTGCAACAATTTCTGAAACGTCTGAAATGCTGAAAAGTCTCGGCATCGGTTATCTGAACAGTTTTTCATCAATTCCCATTTCTTAATTAAAACACAAGATAATACTCGTGGGCTCTTGTCCTTCAGGGATCAGATGTCATTAATACTACGGTTTCGACTTTACGAGTCCTATCATCAAGAACTGTAATCGTACGACTGTCTACACATTTAGTGATTCATTCAGATTACATCGTATATTCACTAATATACCGAAGTGATCACTTAACGTGTGAATACATACAAATAATACGTAATATTAGTAACATATAATATATAACATACATAAGTCCACCGAAGTGATCACTTAACGTGTGAATACGTACAAATAATACGTAATATTAGTAACATATAATATATAACATACATAAGTCCACATCTGTTTGATATGTAACTTAAATCACACATGTCGTGCACTACACGTATGAGCATTATCAAATTCAACAGAGTTTTCTGACCTTTAATAACTGATTGTCTTCCTATCCTTTAACATACTCTAGAGAGCGATCTGATTCTTAAAACTAGAACACTTGAAAGAAAGCACAAAGAACAAAGCTAGATAGTCAACCAAAAACTAGAACAACAGACAGCATGCCCAAAGCAAGCAGGCTACTAAAAAAGGAGAAGCATCAAACGCATTTTCGTTCTTTACATCTTCATTAAAAGAAATGAAATGCATGGCAGATGCCACCAATAAACTTGCAGAGAGGTGAAAGTGATAAAAGATATCCATAACGTAATTATGATGTAGATTCTGGGTAGCTTCTTGTCTTGGTCTTCTTTTCTCAGCCACGGGACCATCTCTCTGCCTCACGTACGCTTTGTTAGAATATCTTAAATTTTGATGATTTGCACAATTGACACTTTGAACACCACATAAGGCGCTTAATGTGAAGTGTCTGAAAGTCAGTACACTTCGAACGCCTACATGAGAAGCTTTATGTGAAGTGGTTAGACTCCAGTACACTTCGAACGCCTATATTATGCGCTTCAAGTGAAGTGTTTGGATTCCAGTACACTTCGAACGCCTACATTAGGCGCTTCATGTGTCTGTGTGTGAAACAGTACACTTTGAACGCTTAACAAGGCGCTTCATGTGTACTACTAAGTCAAAAGTACTTTCCTCCCCCCAAAAATGGGCACGTACATCAAGCAACTTTCTGATAAAAGTCAGAACCACTTCGAACAAGCATAAAGGCTGAGATTAGGCGCTTCATGTGACTTCGAACGCATTCAGCTGCCCACATAAGGTGCTTCATGTGACATCGAACACCTGTTCAAAATTACATGAAACGCTCCATGTCACATTGAACGCCTGTTTATTAAACAGATAAGGCGCTTCATGTAACCAACGTCACAAATGTCTTATGCCTTGTTTTCTAATGCTACCTTGACTTTTGTACCCTCTCTTTTAGTGCTATTTTCACAGGTTATCTCTCATCCTTGAAGGTATGATCTTTCTTATTTAAGCTTTCAACAAGAAGCTTCTCCAAGAAGCTTGCAACCATCCAAGAGAAGATCTCCAATGATGATGACATACCCTCACAAGGAGACAAAACCCATTATTGGCTCCTGCAGAGATTTCAAACGGCCAAAAATTCAAGAGAGATAAAAACAATGGTTTCATCTCATTCTTCTCAAATTTTCTACCATTCAAGCTCTCAAGTTTCTCTCAAGTTTTCAATCTCAAAATAGTTGTAATCTTGTATATTCTACTTTATTGTTGAGAGTTGTGTTGTAAAAGAAGAAGAAGGGTCTTCTTTTTAGTGAGTGAATATTGTGAGAGGCTGTGTAGATTGTTGGTCAAGAAGCTATGGTGCTTCTTGTTTAAGAAATCCAGACCTTGAAGGGTTAGTTGATAGTGTGGTGGTGCACTATACTCCTTACAAGAATTCTTTGAGGGCAAAGAAGTTCTTTGGAGGCTAGACTTCAAGGGGTTGGTTTTCTTGGTTGTGGTCTAGGCATGTGGCCTAGTTGTTCATTGTTTGGATTTTGTTTTTTTAATTGTTGTTTCTCCCGAAAGAAATAACAATCCCCCATTCAAAATCCTTCTTGTGAAAAATCAAGAAGGTAGAGGAGTAGAGTCATTTGACTTGAACCTCTATACATACTTGTGTTCTTTACTCTTCCACAAAGTTTTATTCTTCTCAAGAACACATCCAAGTATTGGTTGCACTCAAAAACAAAAATTATCCAAGAAAATATCCATACTTGGTGAACACACTATTCAACCCCCTTCTAGTGTGTTCTAAGGGACCTAACAATTGGTATCAGAGCAAAATCTTGAGTATTTGAGTTCAAATAGCAAGATTTGATCTTCAAGGTATGGATCCCTTTAGTTATGATGATGCTAGTTCCCCTAGTGGTGATGCTTCAAGAAGGAGAAGGCAAGAATCACTACTCACTTCTATTGCAAGTGTCCATGTCAAAGTTCCCATGTTTGATCCTCTAAACTACCCACTATGAAAGTCCAACATAGAAACATATTTACGCTCTTGTGGGTATCGAATATGGAGAAGAAGTCAAAAGGTTCTACTATTCCCTTTGATGTTGATGATCCCACTCCGGAGGAGGAATTACATTTTGCAATAAATAGCAAAGCTCTTGCTATTTTGAATAGCTCTCTTTCACCAAATGAGAGAGCTCAAATACAAGGAGTCCAATCCGCACAAGAAGCTTAGACTAAGTTGGAGATGATCTATGAAGGAACATCTCAAGTGAGAAAGGCCAAAAGGAGACAACTTATTAAACAATTCTACAATTTCAATGTCCCCAAAGGCGAGAAGATTGAAGAATCTATCGAGAGATTTACCAAGCTTGTTAACCTACTCACGGCGGTTGGCAAAAAGATTGAACAAGAGGATCTCAACCATTGCTTCCTAAATAGCTGAGGAAGAGAATGGAACGCAAAGGTGACGGCCATTGAGGAATCCAAGGATCTAGAGAATATCACCTTGGATGAGCTTTACAGGAATCTCATCACTTATGAGATTCATCTTGAAGCTCAAGGAAGAATGACCCCATAAGGAGCTCGTCAAGGGCGCTCGCATGCGAATCGGAAGAGTCGGATGATGAAGTCGGACTTCTTGTCCGAAGATTTAGAAGATTCGCAAGAAAGAATGCGGATGAAGCCAAGAGGTTCATCAAAGACAAAGTCTCCAAGGACAAAGTGAAGGACTAAGACAACAAATGCTACAAATGTTGGAAGTTTGGTCACTTCATGAAGGATTGTAGGGTGAAGGAGCCGCAATACAAGGACAAGAAGACCATCTACCAAGGGAAGAAGGCCTTACAAGCGGAAGTAGCCCATTGGGAGAGCATTCTTTCTAGGTCCGAAAGCGACAATGCCGAAAATGATGACCTAGCTCTCACGGGGGTCATCCATGATGATCTAGACAAGGAGTTTTACGCACTCATGGCCATAGACGATGACATGTAGGTATGCAATATCTCATCTCACTCTAGATTAATTGATGAATTAGATGATTTAGTGCAAGAAAATGATTTTCTAGATTTGAAATATAAACGTGTCAAAAAGAATTTTAGAGCATGCTTAAATGAATATAATGACACGTTAGAAAATCATATTGCATTACAACTTGAGCATGATATTTTGTTAACCATGCACATGATTGCACTACATGAGAAGCATGACTTGATGAAGTCAAGGCCATCTTCTCAAAACCTTTTGAAGAAGAAAATTCATCAAAAGGAGAGCGCTAAAGAGGATAAGACAATTAAGGATGCATCTACATTGAGCATGAAATCAAAGGTTAAACCTAGTGTAATGTATGCATCTAAGAAGAGAAAATCAAAGGAGCAAGCATTACTTGTTAAGGAGTCTAAAACCTCCTTGAAGAAACAAAGGCACATGCCTAAAGGAAAGGCAAAAGCACCAAAGGTGTCAAAACCTTTGGTAGAATCCGTGAAACAAAAACCTTCTTTGATTCCAAGGAAGGTTGTCCCTAAAAAGGAATCACGGAATGTGCCAATGCACAAGCATACACATTCACACAAACATACTCCTACATGTTTTTATTGTAATAGAAAAGGTCATGTAGAAAGAGTATGTAGAGCCAAGAATAATAAGAATCTTGTGTGGGTGCCGAAAGGTGAAGTGAAGGTAACTAACCTTCAAGGACCCAAAATAAAAAGGATACCAATGCCATATGGTTCATTTGCAGGCCCTAACACTCAATGGAGAAAGCGATGACAAGAATGTCAAATGAGTCGTGGACAGTGGATGTTCCAACCATATGACGGGAGACAAAAGTCTCTTCCACAGACTCACAATGCAAGATGGAGGAGTTGTCCACTTTGGAGGTAGCAAAGGCCAAATCAAAGGACATGATATTGTGGGCAACCATTCCTTCTCTCTTATTGATGTTTTATATGTTGTAGGATTAAAGTGTTACTTGATAAGTGTCAGTCAACTATGTGATGCTAATTATGAAGTTTTGTTTTTGAAAACAAAGGGTGTTGTGAAAAAGGATAATGCTATCTTATTTGAGGCTTTGAGATTCAAAAACATTTACAAACTTAGCATCAATGATTTGGTTTCTCAAAATGTATCTTGCCTAGTTGCTAAAAAGGATTTGACGCAACTATGGCATAAACGTCTCGGACATGTTTGTTTCAAAACGTTCAAATTTATTTGCGAAAACAATAAAGTCCAAGGCCTTCTGAAAATGAGTTTCGAAAACCATGACTTATGTGACACTTGTCAAAAGGCAAAGCTTGTGAAAACAAGCTTTAAACCAAAAACAAATATATCTACCTCCAAACCCCTACAATTACTACATATGGATTTGTATGGGGATGTTGGAACAAAAAGTTTGGATGGTAAACATTATACCTTTCTGGTAGTAGATGACTATCCTCGTTATACATGGGTGATGTTTCTTGCTAAGAAAAATGATGCATGTAGTGAGTTTATGAATTTAAGTAGACGATTGGAAAATCACGTGGGTGACACCATTAAGACCATCCGTAGTGATCGTGGTGGTGAGTTTGATGGTGATTTCGAAAGGTTTTGTGAATCCAAAGGATACTCACATGATCTTTCGGCACCTAGAACTCCACATCAAAATGGTGTGGCCGAACGAAAGAATAGAACTCTACAAGAAATGTGTAGAGCAATGTTAAATGAGTTTGGCTTGCCCAAATACTTTTGGGCCGAAGCAGTAAATGCCGCTTGCCATGTGATTAATTGTGTATATTTGAGATCATACCTAAATGTGACCCCTTATGAGCTTTGGAACGGAAAAGTTCCCAACATTGGGTATTTCAAAGTGTTTGGTTGCAAGTGTTTCATACTTAACACCAAGGACACTTTGGATAAACTTGACCTCAAAGCGGATGAAGGTATCTTTTTAGGTTATGCCTCAAATAGTAAAGCATTTCGTGCTTCCAACAAAAAGAGTCAAAAGGTGGAAGAATCAATCCATGTTAAGTTTAACGAGTCACTTAATGACGAACCTAAACTTAGTGAGGATTGTGAAGAAAATGAAGATGTGACTCCTCAAGAAGAAATTCTTGAGGACTTTCCGACGGTTGCTCATCAACAAGAGATTGTTAATAAGCCTCAAAATGGAAACATCTTCATTGACTTGAGAGTAGAACCTATTGAAGGCACTCCTCCACCTAGTGTGCATGAACTTAGTGAGTCAAATAGAAATCTTTCTCATACTCATCTCGTTGATACAAAAAATGTAAAAAATGCATCTCATATTCTGGAAAATGAAAATCATCTAAATGATGGGGTTTCATCACTTCCGGAAAGTGATCATGAAGAAGTTGGAGGAGATGTCTCCAACCTTCCTAGATCATTCAAGCATAAAAGTTCTCACCCACACGAGTTGGTCATCGGTGATTTGAATAGGGGTATCACCACATGAAGGCAATATAGAGAGAATGCATTTGTCTCTCTTATAGAGCCTAAGAATGTCAAAGATGCACTTCTTGATGAAAATTGGATCTTTTCTATGCAAGAACAGTTAAACCAATTTGAAAGAAGTGATGTTTGAGAGTTGGTTCCCAAAGCATATGACCATCTCATTATTGGTACGAAATGGGTATTTCGTAAAAAGATGGATGATCAAGGAAATGTCACTAGAAACAAAGCTAGATTAGTTGTTCAAGGATACCGTCAAGAAGAAGGTATCGATTTTGATGAGATATTTTCACCCGTAGCACGACTTGAAGCAATTAGAATGTTATTAGCAAATGTTTGCTATAGAAATTTTAAAATTTACCAAATGGATGTTAAATCCGCCTTCTTGAATGGCATTATTCAAGAAGAAGTGTATGTTGCACAACCTCCTGGGTTTGAATGTCATGGCTCACCACATCATGTTTTCAAACTTAAAAAGACTCTTTATGGCCTTAAACAAGCCCCAAGAGCTTGGTATGATATATACCCATTTCGTACCAATAATGAGATGACAAATGATTATAGCATTCACTTCTCTAAAGTGACCGTTTTGTGTGATAACGCGTCTGCTATCAATATTGCACAAAATCCCGTCCAACATAGTCGGACTAAGCACATTTAAGTGAGATATCATTTCATCCGTAATTGTGTACAAAAGAACTTGGTCAATGTGGAATTTGTTCCAACATGTGACCAATTAGGCGATATATTCACGAAACCCTTGCCTAGTGATGTCTTTGCATCTATAAGAAGCAGGTTAGGGTTGCTTAACATGGGTTGATAATAACCCATTTTAAGTTTGAACAAGAAAATTTTTCAAATTTTCAAGGTCAGTACATATAAGGCGCTTCATCACAATTAGTTCAGGCGTTCAATGTCACATTAAGCGTCTGAAGCTAAGGATGTCCCTCGTTCGAAGTGACATCAAGTGTCCTATGTTTCTCAATACATGCATTCGAAGTGGCATTAAACGCTCCATCTGAAATGGTTCACTTTTTCAAAGTAACATTAAGCGCTTAATCTTCTTACCTATAACCGTTCCAAGTCACTTCAGGTGCTTCATCTGAGGTTATGAAGCCGTTCAAAGTGACATTAGGTGCCTAAATCCTAATTCTTCACTGTCATTCCAAGCTTCTCTTTATCTTTTTGCGCGAATTACAGGATTTGACCACCGCCGTCTTTCCCTCTTCCCACGTCCTCTCCCATGTTTCCCCATTTCCTTTACTTCCCAAGTCCTTTACCCTTCATCTTCTTCCTCCTTATCCCTCTTCCTCTCTCACCTCTTCATCTTTTACCATTAAACCAAGAATTACTTCCACTCTCCCACCACATCTCAAACTTAACCGCCCGTCTTCTCCTTTACCTCTTCTTCTCTTTAAATTCCTGTAGGATCTGCAAGGCACCACTAGAAGGGAGGGGTTGAATAGGTGGTGCGGAAAATATGGTTTTTAAAATTTCTTTAAACCTAACCAATTCAAGTTCTGAAAACAGATTCTGTTTTCAGGACCAGTTTTAAAACGTTTTAAAAACTAGGTTAGAGGTCTCCAAAAATTATGAAATTTTGAGAGAACTTAGCCTCAGATGTTGTGAGGGTCCCCTAAAAATTTCAAATCAAAATTCAACCTTTAACCCCTTCAAAAACCGTTGGTACTCAGATTGTGCAAATCTGCCAGAACCGGTAGATGGTTTTGAAAAATTAATTCCTATTTGTGTGAATGTCCAAATGATCTGAAAATTTGACCAATAACTCTTCACACACTGTATTTAAATGGGTTGAAACAGTTTTTGAAAATTCTTTTGGGAAGTAGGTCAAATACACCCAAAGTCTCAACCTTTGCAAGTCTGAAAATCAGACTGCACTAGTCTCAGAACTTTTGATGTTTGACTGACCTATACTTATCCAAAAGGGTTGAAACTTGTGCCAAATTAACCCTAGAACGTTTATATATGTTTCTGGAAATTTTTATAATTTTTAGAAAACGTTTACTATTTTTGCGAACGTGAACAATATGAGTAAACAGCGCAGAAACTGAAACGTAAATGCTGAAAGTAAATTGCACCAAGAATTTTATACTGGTTCGGTTATAAACAACCTACTCCAGTCTTCAAGGAACACCTTCCTTGGTTCACACTAATTTCACACACACAGTACACCTTACCGCAGGGTTGATAGAGTTACACCTTAACTCCAACCCTTTACAAACCTTGTATTGTGAGTACAATTTGCACGAACACCACCACCTCGCTAGAATGAAGATTGATCACACCTTGATCAATCTTTTACAAAGATGTATGAATGGTGGTTTCTATGAAGCCTATTCAAGGATGAAAGAAATAAAATACAATAGGCTTTTTACAAGAGAAGAAAGAAAGAAAGTGAAGGAGAAGAAGACTTTTGCACTTTGATCACTTTTGAATGTAATTCTTGGTCTTCCTTTTGTTTGTTCTTCTCTTCTTCCCTTATAGGTCCAGGCCGTCCCCCTAGGGTAGTCTCCCCATCTTGAAAATTTCCTTTTAAGTGCTTGAGAGGGTGTGAGACATCATGGTGACAAAGTTTTGCTTGCTTGGCATCATTCCATTGGACCATCATTTAGTCATTGCTTACTTGTCATCTTTTGATTGGCTCAATGTTGTCATCATTTTGATGACATGGATATTCTGGAAAAAAACTGAATATTTGCCAAATAATCATCACATAATACATTCCATAACTTAAGAGATATTCACATAAATTTTGAGACAAAAAAATTCTTCCTTCCTTTCTCACCAAAATTCGGCCATTATGCTCCTTGCCATGCTGAAATTTCAGCATGTGCATCATGCATTTTTATTCAAGATAATCCCCAATTTACTTTGATTTTTCTCATTAAAATGAATCAATAATACATGGTAAGTCTTGCTATCAATTGATGAATGAACTTGGACACAAAAAGAGAGTGAAATTCGGCCACAACATCTTCTCACACATGCTGAAAAATTTCAGCATGTGTGATATAAAGAATATCACACTTAATACAATTCAAATCATTTCCATACCTCCTTTGATTTATTCCTTAATGAAAAATTGACAATTTATCTTCCTTAATGATGAAGAAAACGGCCACAAGGTGTGTGACATGCTGAAATTTTCAGCATGTGACATAAGAGAGGTGTATGTTGAAAACTTACCTTTTGTAGCTTCTCTCTTTGATTCATCAACATTGTATGATTGATTCTTGACCAATCAACATGCCAACAAGGCTCCACATGTGCTCCATCTCAACTGTAGGTGGCGTTGAGTATGTATATACATGTGCTGAAATTTATTTTTGCTAACTTTGAAAAATAGTGCACATTTAATAATACACACATGTAATATTCCAATCAGCCCTTAATTTAATTTTCTAGAACACTTTAAGATGTATATTATATGTAAAAAGTGTCTAGATACGTGCCACATCATGTTCAAGAAAAACGTTCCATGTCAAGTGCGTAGAAAACCGAATTTTCGATATTTATCGATTACCCGATTTTTCTCTAATTTAAATTCCAACTTTTGCACATGCTATATATATTATGTTATACATAATATATATAATATATACTTTAATTTCCAGCACTTGGCTGATTTAAAGTGGTACCATAAACATGTGACAAAAATAAAATTGGAATCTTCACATTTTGGCCTAAATGTGGGGTGAATTGTGTGTGCCAACATGGAAAGTATTTTTGTCTCAATATACAGTGTATGGCACGAAATTTTTAATAAATTTTGATGTATATGGGCTGGCCATTTATTTATGGCAAGTACGTGACACGTTGGCGAAGTTTCGGTATCGCCCGATACGACAAATTTCGGTTTAGAACCTTTTATCGTGTCGTATTTAATTTGTCATCACCATATCTTATATCATATGATATAAGACCTGAATATACTCATAAATATGAGTTAAGTATAGTGGTGTGACGTAATCGTACGTTCGTAAGATATATAACGTGTCGATAGTACGTTGGAATAAATGTGTATGTGCCTTTTAAAAAAAATCTGAAAATACATATATATTATGTATATATGGCGTGTGAAATTGATGTGGGGAGGAGGAGAGAACTTTCCTTCCATAGCCATGTTGCCTTCATGTCTTTTCCAAATGCATCTTCCTTTAATGAACTACTTAGTTTATCAAACTAAGTACTTCACTTAATGAACTACTTTAGTTCATTAATTGTGGCACCTGAAAATAGTATAAACTCAACAAATGTTCGCCATATGATGTAAGCTTTAAAGCTTCATGGCTCGTTAGTTCGGCAACATAATATATAAGCTAAATAAGGCAAGTTATCATGCATACATGTACACTTGTGTGTATATATATATATATATATATATCCAACGTTTATATATATATATATATATATATATATATATATTCAAATTTCTTTATTTTGAAATCACTCAAACCCTCATATTCCTACAATCTCCCCCTTTTGATGATTTTCAAAATAACTAGTGTACATGATTTAAGTGTTATCTCTCCCCCTTGAATTATGCACAGATTTGAAATTTGAATTTCGAATTTCAAATCCGGCTCCCCCTTGATTCATGCAATTAGGATCAATCAGTGATCTCTCTCCCCCTTAAATCTCTCCCCCTTAAATCATGCTTCTCTCTCCCCCTTTATTTTGGAAAGTTAATCAAAAGATTCCTGTCAAAAAGGAAAGTAAATCAAATGATATCGCATTAAATCACATCAACAGGAAGCATGTCTAATTTAGAACGGAGAGATTCAAATGTGGCTTGATTTAAGGCCTTTGTAAATATATCCGCTACTTGTGATTCTGTGCGTACGTGATCTATGACAATATTACCATTGTTAACGTGATCACGAAGAAAATGATAGCGAACTTCTATATGCTTAGCCTTAGAGTGTAATACGGGGTTCTTAGACAAATTTATTGCACTCATACTATCACAATATATAGGAATTTTATTTACGGTAATTCCAAAGTCCGAAAGTTGTTGTTTTATCCACAACAACTGTGTGCAACAAAGGCTAAGAGCCATATACTCAGCCTCAGTAGTGGACAAAGCAACACTTGCTTGCTTTTTGGAAAACCATGAAATAAGGGAATTTCCTATAAATTGGCAAGTTCCGCTCGTGCTTTTTCTATCTATCTTGCAGCCACCATAATCTGCATCAGTGTAAGCATGTAAGTCGAATGTAGAGTCCTTATCATACCAAATACCTAAGGTGGGCGTGTGCTTAATATAGCGGAATATTCTTTTTACCGCATTTAAGTGTGACACCTTAGGTTGACTTTGAAAACGAGCACACATGCATACGCTAAACATAATGTCAGGCCTACTAGCAGTTAAATATAGTAAAGAGCCTATCATAGATCGATATAATCCATTATCAACGTCTTTACCATGTTCATCTTTGTCTAATTTAGTAGTAACACTCATAGGCGTGGGGGATGGTTTCAAATTTTCAAAATTGAACTTCTTGATCATGTCATTTACGTACTTAGCTTGGCTTATATGAATTCCTTTACTCGTTTGCTTAATCTGCAAGCCAAGAAAATAATTAAGTTCACCAACCATAGACATTTCAAATTCAGCTTTCATACAATTTTCAAAATCTTTAACAAGTCTATGTGAGGTAGAACCGAAAATAATGTCATCTACGTAAATTTGAATAATAAGTAAATCTGATTTTTCTTGTTTCAAAAATAGTGTACTATCTATAGTACCACGTTTAAAATTATTTTCTAAAAGAAAAGTGGCAAAACGATCATACCATGCTCTCGGCGCTTGCTTTAGGCCATATAGTGCCTTCTTTAGTTTGTACACGTGATCTGGATGTTTCAAATCTTCAAAACCGGGTGGTTGCTTCACGTATACTTCTTCTTGTATAAATCCGTTTAGAAAAGCACTTTTGACGTCTATTTGATATAATTTAAAATCTTTCAAGCAAGCAATAGCAAGTAAGAGTCGTATAGCTTCTAAACGTGCTACGGGTGCAAATGTTTCATCGTAGTCTATTCCTTCTTCTTGATTATATCCTTGAGCTACGAGTCTTGCTTTATTTCTAACGACCTTTCCTTCCTCATTCATTTTGTTCCTAAATACCCACTTTGTGCCTATTATTGTCTTATCTTGTGGTCGTGGCACTAAGTCCCATACATCATTTCTAACGAATTGATTAAGTTCGTCATGCATAGCATCAATCCAAGATGAATCACTCAAAGCATCATGCACATTTTTGGGCTCAATTTCAGAAATCATAGCATGAAATTCATTTATTTCATTCGAAGTGATTCTTCTACGTGGTCGCACACCGTGAGTGATGTCGCCTATGATGAGATCATGTGGGTGATCTCTATGCCATCTTAGTTGATTATTTTCTAAGTTATCATGCATTTCTATATGATCATGCATTTCTAGTGTCTCATTCATCTCATGCATATCAAAAGAATCATTATCTTCATCCAAAACGGGTTTCAATTCAAAATCATCATCATATTCCTTTTCTTTATCAATCTCTCCAAATTCATTGAATTTAACATGAATAGATTCTATGATTTGTCTAGTGAGAGGATCATAACATCTATATGCTTTTGAGTTTATGGAATACCCAATAAAAATGCACTCAATTGATTTGGATTCAAGTTTATCTAAGTTATCTTTTGTATTCAAGACAAAGCATTTGCATCCAAACACACGAAAATAATCAATCTTAGGCATGAGATCATTCAAAATTTCGTAAGGCGTCTTGTTTATTTTCTTTCTTATAGATAGGCGATTTACAATATAGCATGCACAGTTTACGGCTTCCGCCCACAGAAATCTAGGCAATTTATTTTCGCAAAGCATAGTTCTAGCGATTTCTTGTAGTGTGCGATTCTTTCTTTCTACTACTCCATTTAATTGTGGAGTTCTAGGTGGCGAGAACTCATGTTTAATTCCTTTTTCTTCACAAAATGAAATCATCTCTTTATTTTTAAATTCACCGCCTCTATCGCTTCTTATTCTTTTCACATTTACGCCGTATTGATTTTCAAGTTGTTTAATTAATTTAGCGATTTCTACGGCGCTATCATCCTTATGTGCAAGAAATAAAGTCCAAGTATAGCGAGAGAAGTCATCAACAATCACGCATGCATAGTGACGCCCACCAAGGCTTGTAGTGCGACTAGGACCAAACAAATCGATATGCAATAGTTCTAGTATTCTAGTCGTGCTTATCTCATTTTTAGGCTTAAGTGACTCACATGTTTGTTTGCCTTTTATGCAAGATTCACACAACTGAAAGTTGTCTAAATCAAGCTTAGGCAATCCCCGTACTAGGCTCTTTCGTTGCAATTTTTCTAGTGTAGAAATACCTATGTGTCCTAGACGTCTATGCCACAAATTCACATTGGGTTCATTTGACATAAAGCATTTAACTTTGGCATCTACTACATCATCCAAGGATAGTGTGAATATGTTTCCTTCACGTTTTCCTTTTAAAACAGTTTCTCCATTTTTATCTATTATATTACAATAAGGGTGAGTGAAACACACATTAAAACCATTGTCAACAAATTGCGAAATACTAAGAAGATTGTAAGATAAGTTGCTTACCAAAAACACGTTTGAGATTTGAAGTGTATCCGGGTTTCCAATCGTACCTTTACCAATGATCTTGCCTTCATTGTTGTCTCCAAAGGTCACGGATCCGCCTTTTGTGACCTTCTTTAGTTTGGAGAAGAGGCTCGGGTCACCTGTCATGTGCCTCGAGCAACCACTGTCAAGGAACCACTTTATTGATGTGTCTTTTGATGAGTGGTCTCCCTGCAATGTAAAAAGGTGATTTAGGTACCCTTTTAATTTTGGGTCCTTTCGAGTTAGTTAATCACCTTTTAGTAAAGGTACCTTTCGGTACCCATACTTGGGTGATCCTTCTCGGTCTATCAAATGGCAAGAGAGTAGATGAAGGTGCGACATAGTATACATGTGGTGCATGTACTTTGGGTCTTTGCCCAAGGACTCCCCTATACTCATTGTATGAAGGACGTTTGTGATATGTCCTTGTGTGTGTGTGCGTGGTGCGTGGATGATATGTATTCCGTGTATGCATTGATCTCTTCTTCTCATATCTATATGGTACAACATTATATTTCACATGATATGAGGGAGTGGGGCGTGTGGAAGGGGGTGCTTTCTGCGTCATCTTAGACGCCACTTGATGCTTAGGGGTGTCTACCTTTTTAGACACAACAAACTTGGTTGGTTTGGTTGATACTTCGTTAGTATCAACGTACCCCAATCCAGTTTTGTCACTGTCATGCTTTTGCGATAATATGATGCGATGCAGCATGTTTGACCCTGTATCGAATTGTTTCATCATTTTCTCTAAATCTGTATTCCTTGATTTCAAATTTGAAATCTCGGATTTCATTTCATTATTTTGAGAAGTTAATGATGAGATCTCGGTTTTTAATGCAGTGATGGCACATGAAGACTCTTTCTTTGAATCGCTTAATTGAGCGACAAGATTCTCGTTAGAAGATTCTAACAGTTTCTTGTCTTCAATTAAACGTTTCTTTTCTTTTGCGAGAGTCTTAGTAAATTTATGTAACTCAAGATATTGACTAAATAAATCATCGTAAGAAGGTTCAGAGTCAGAGTCAGAGTCAGATGATACCTCATTAGACGCCTTTGAAGCGAAGCAAACTTGAGCGGTCTCCTCTTCGGTCTCAGATTCAGAATCTGATGAGTCACTCCATGTGGAGGCCTTTAGTGCACGTTTCCTTTGTTTAGGATCTGAGACGGGTCTATTTTTGTTCCGCTCCTTGTCAGGGTACTTATTAGTTTGCTTTTCTTTGTTTGGGCAGTCATATGATAAGTGTCCGAGTTTGCCGCATTCATAACATTTAATGTCCTTATCATTTGACTTGTTTTTATTTCTCTTAGATGTAGTGCCCTTGTTTTTATTTCTAAATGATTTTCTCATGAATCTTCTTAGTCCTTTAGCCAATAGAATTAAGTCATCATTATCCGATTCGGAATCACTATCTTCTACGTGATCGGAGGGAGGGGAGACGTATTCATTTGATTTGAAAGCAATTGTCTTACCTTGTTTGGTTGATTCCGATTTCCGAATAATGAGTTTGTTTTCATACACTTTTAGTGAACCAATGAGTTCTTCCATTTTTATTGACTTAGTCTCCTTGCTTTCTTCTATGGCAGTCACTTTAGGATCCCATTCTGAAGGGAGGCTCCGTAGGACTTTCTGTACTTTTTCCTGCGTTGTAAAGGCCTTACCAAGAGACTCAAGAGAGTTATAGATGTTAGTCAAACGAAGATCCATATCAACAATTGACTCATTAGGCAACAACTTGAAAGACTCAAGAGTAGACATAAGCATATTGATTTTAGACTCTTTTACTTGACTCGTGCCTTCGTGTTTCATTTCTAAGATTCTCCACATTTCTTGTGCACTCGAACAATTGGACACATAACTAGACTCACTCTTACTTAAACCATTTAAGAGTAATTGCATGGCCTTAGCATTCATACTCAGTTTCTTTTTGTCTTCACTAGTATAGTCTTGTCTCGTTTTAATTACTTCTAGTGTGACTCCATCTACAATGGACAATTTAGATGGGACATATGGACCATCTTCAATTATTGACCAAAGGTCTATGTCTATAGCCATAAGAAAAAGTTTCATCCTAAGTTTCCATTGAATAAAAGACTCACCGTCAAAGAGTGGAGGCCTTTGGCTCGACATACCTTCTTGTTCGGTTTTGAGATTTGTGGATGCCATCTCACTGAATCGTTGGATTCCTTGTCGTGAGTATTCCTGCGCTCTGATACCACTTGTAGGATCTGCAAGGCACCACTAGAAGGGGGGGGGTTGAATAGGTGGTGCGGAAAATATGGTTTTTAAAATTTCTTTAAACCTAACCAATTCAAGTTCTGAAAACAGATTCTGTTTTCAGGACCAGTTTTAAAACGTTTTAAAAACTAGGTTAGAGGTCTCCAAAAATTATGAAATTTTGAGAGAACTTAGCCTCAGATGTTTTGAGGGTCCCCTAAAAATTTCAAATCAAAATTCAACCTTTAACCCCTTCAAAAACCGTTGGCACTCAGATTGTGCAAATCTGCCAGAACCGGTAGATGGTTTTGAAAAATTAATTCCTATTTGTGTGAATGTCCAAATGATCTGAAAATTTGACCAATAACTCTTCACACACTGTATTTAAATGGGTTGAAACAGTTTTTGAAAATTCTTTTTGGAAGTAGGTCAAATACACCCAAAGTCTCAACCTTTGCAAGTCTGAAAATCAGACTGCACTAGTCTCAGAACTTTTGATGTTTGACTGACCTATACTTATCCAAAAGGGTTGAAACTTGTGCCAAATTAACCCTAGAACGTTTATATATGTTTCTGGAAATTTTTATAATTTTTAGAAAACGTTTACTATTTTTGCGAACGTGAACAATATGAGTAAACAGCGCAGAAACTGAAACGTAAATGCTGAAAGTAAATTGCACCAAGAATTTTATACTGGTTCGGTTATAAACAACCTACTCCAGTCTTCAAGGAACACCTTCCTTGGTTCACACTAATTTCACACACGCAGTACACCTTACCGCAGGGTTGATAGAGTTACACCTTAACTCCAACCCTTTACAAACCTTGTATTGTGAGTACAATTTGCACGAACACCACCACCTCGCTAGAATGAAGATTGATCACACCTTGATCAATCTTTTACAAAGATGTATGAATGGTGGTTTCTATGAAGCCTATTCAAGGATGAAAGAAATAAAATACAATAGGCTTTTTACAAGAGAAGAAAGAAAGAAAGTGAAGGAGAAGAAGACTTTTGCACTTTGATCACTTTTGAATGTAATTCTTGGTCTTCCTTTTGTTTGTTCTTCTCTTCTTCCCTTATAGGTCCAGGCCGTCCCCCTAGGGTAGTCTCCCCATCTTGAAAATTTCCTTTTAAGTGCTTGAGAGGGTGTGAGACATCATGGTGACAAAGTTTTGCTTGCTTGGCATCATTCCATTGGACCATCATTTAGTCATTGCTTACTTGTCATCTTTTGATTGGCTCAATGTTGTCATCATTTTGATGACATGGATATTCTGGAAAAAAACTGAATATTTGCCAAATAATCATCACATAATACATTCCATAACTTAAGAGATATTCACATAAATTTTGAGACAAAAAAATTCTTCCTTCCTTTCTCACCAAAATTCGGCCATTATGCTCCTTGCCATGCTGAAATTTCAGCATGTGCATCATGCATTTTTATTCAAGATAATCCCCAATTTACTTTGATTTTTCTCATTAAAATGAATCAATAATACATGGTAAGTCTTGCTATCAATTGATGAATGAACTTGGACACAAAAAGAGAGTGAAATTCGGCCACAACATCTTCTCACACATGCTGAAAAATTTCAGCATGTGTGATATAAAGAATATCACACTTAATACAATTCAAATCATTTCCATACCTCCTTTGATTTATTCCTTAATGAAAAATTGACAATTTATCTTCCTTAATGATGAAGAAAACGGCCACAAGGTGTGTGACATGCTGAAATTTTCAGCATGTGACATAAGAGAGGTGTATGTTGAAAACTTACAGGAAAATTGGCAGACATGATGGAGAACTGAAGGAAGACTTACAGGAAAATTGAAGAAAAGAAAGAAGACAACCGGAGGAGACTTGGAAAACTGGAAAAAACTAACGTTGCCGGAGACTGGAAGGTTAGCACCGGAGAAGAAGAGTCTGAGAGAGTAAGGAACGACAGAGCAGAGTGCAGAAAGCAGAAGAAGTAAAAATGCGTCTGAAGGAGCTATTTATAGGACTTCATCTCGGCAGACCAAGGGTCACCTCGATGCTATCACTTTCGATCTCTGTAACGGCCGAATACGAAAAGGTGCGTAACTGACGCCTCGTACTCTGTGCAGACAGTAAATGTGCAGATCAGCTCAATCAGAGGCAGACACGTCACATTTGAAAGGACAACGCATTGAAGGCTCTGAATCGATTAGCCTGCCCTCTGGGTCAGCTCGGCCAAACTAATTTGGGGACAAATTATAAACCAAAAATAAACATCTGATTAGTCAACAACAGTCAACGGCAGATTTTGTGCATAAGTTGTTCAAATCCTGCAGTTCGGCACAAATGAACCGCTGCTCGGTCATATTGCACTTCGGCCTCGGCACTTCGCTTTGTCAATAGATAATATGCTAAGGTTTTCACCTCGGCATCAAGTCTCACCTTCGGATGAACTCCACCTGGCACTTCAGTTGGAGAGTCAAGGTTCCATCAAGTGTGTAGAACGTAGAGTCTGCTCGGCACCTGACCATCCATAATTTTATATTTGATGGCCGAGCTCCAGCCTCGGCCTCGGCCTCACTTATTCCGCACAAGATCAGAGAAAGATATTATTTGCTAATATCTGGGACCCACCAAGGCAGCTCTGCAGATCACTTTCCAGGTGTCAAGCATCAACTGGTTCAGTACAAGGTCATCATTATGGGCCAACCTACACATCGTAGGTTTAGCCACTAACACAGCTACGATCTCAGGCTTTAGTCCCATCCACTGCGGCTCTGCAAGTGGACTAGACCGCCATCTCAGACACATCACCATCTCATCATCGGGCAGGGGATCAAACCTCCTCAATCTTGAGTATAAATACTCCTCTATCCAGACGAGGAAAGAGGGAGATTTTCTAATCCGAATTCTAGAAGAACAATTATTGGAGACTTCTCAAAAACTCCATCTCGGCCAATACACAAAAAGTCATATTCTCAGTGAGATTTATTTACAGGTTTTATGTAAGCCTATATTCCAGCATTAAATTGCTTATTCAAAACACCCATAACTGACTTAAGCGTCGGAGGGTTTTCCCAGGACAGCATCCTTGGACCTCTAACGTTTCTCTCCCTTCTCAGGTTCCATTGACGGATTTAGACGGAAGATTAATAGCACACAACTCGGGTCATCTCTGATCCACCCGGTGAAGTTTCTGTCTTCATCAACATGTATATTCACACTTTGATAGTTGCCCACAAATAGCCGAATACAAGACCCTAATTACCTAGAATATCTCCAATCTATGAGAGGATTAAGTTAATCAAATGTACAATGTTAATTACAAAGATTCGATCTATCTAATAAAATACAAGATAATATCTACAAGTTATACAAAATATTATCTTAACATATAAACAATATCTTAACACTCTCCCTCAAGTTGGAGCGTGTATGCCAAAATGCCCAACCTGCCTCGTAAATATTCAAACTACTGGCGACCAAGAGCTTTTGTGAAGATGAATATAATCCCTGCTTGTAGTTTTTCACGTACAATGTGACAATCAATATACTTAGTGCGCTCGTGAAATACCGAATTTGCTGCAATATGTAATACTGCTTGATTATCGCAAAATAATCTTGATGTCCTCGTCAAAGGAACACGCAAATCCTTTAGAAGTTAGCTCAACCAAGTAAGCTCCTAAAAAGTATTTGCCATCGTTCGATATTCTACTTCTGCTGAAGATCTTGAAACATTTGTTTGTTTTTTTGACTTCCATGAAATCAATGAGTTCTCCATAAAGATGCAGTAACCAGATACTGACCTGTGGGTAGTGCGACATCCTCTCCAATCCGAGTCACAATAGGCTTTCAAGGAGATATCATTGTTCGAAGGTAGTAATAATCCTTGTCCTGCGCGTTCTTAATATATCTTAACATGCATAGTGCAGCTTGCCAATATGGAAGGCACGGCTCATGCATGAACTCACTCATAGTGCAAACTGAATACACGATGTCGGGTCAAGTAACAGTCAAATAGACGAGATGTCCCACTAAGAGTCTGTGCCGAGTAGGGTCTTGCAGCAACTTACCACCATGAGGTGTTAATTTGGGCGTTTGTTCCATGGGAAAATTTCGGGTTTGGAGCCAGTAAGACCTGCATCTTGTAAAATGTGCATAGCATACTTTCTTTGACACATGAAAATACTTGATTTAGAACGTGAGAACTCGACCACCCAGAAAATACTTCAGTTTACCAAGGTCTTTGATCATGAATTTCTTAAGTAAAGTAGCCTTGAGTTTGTTAATTTTTTTGAAGATCATTGCGGGTCAATAAGATGTCATCAACATAAAGTAATACAGCCATGAACGAAGTGCCATGTGATTTAGTGAATATAGAGTAATTTGCTTTAGATTGAGTATAACCTGCTTGTTGAATAGATTGAGAAAAAGTGAAAAACCAATTGCGAGATGCCTGCTTGAGACCGTATAATGATTTGTTGAGCCGACATACCAAGTTCTCCCCCTGTCGGTGAAAATTGGGAGGTGGAACCATGTAGACTGTTTCGTGGATAGTTCCGTGCAGAAAGGTGTTTTGAATGTCCGGTTGGAAAGAATAATAATTATGAGCTGCAGCAGTAGTGAGTAGACAACACAAAGTAGTGAGTTTAGTAGTAGGAGAGAGAGTCTCGGTGTAATCAATACCTTCAACCTGGGTATAGCCATTGGCAACTAAGCATGCTTTGTAATGTTCGATGGACCAGTTGGACATTTATTTTATTTTATAGACCCAACGACATCCAATGGACTTTTGACCGAAAGGAAAGGAAACCAATGACCAAGTGTTGTTACATTCCAATACAGTAATTTCCTCAGCCATGGGTTCCCGCCATTGGGGGTGTGATACAGCCTCCTCATACGTGGCAGGTTCAGAGTGTGCAATAATAGTGGCTAGAAAGGCTTCATGAGTGGGGGTAAATTTTAAAAAACAAAGATAGCGAGAGATGGAATACCTGGTGCTGTGAGTGGACTTGGTGGCTGGAGCGGATGAGTCGACCAAGGAAGTCATAGCGTAGAGGTCATGCCATGCAGGTGGATGGGTGGGCCGAGAGGAACGTCGACGGGGTGGTTGAGGGGGTGCGAGCGCGGGTTGGTCAGCTGGCGGTGATGGTGGGGTAGCAGGTGGTGTAGGGGGTGGATTGGGAAGGTCAATGGCGAGGTTGGGTATGGGAGATGTATCAGTAGGGGTTGGGTGTAGCAAAGAGAAAACAGGTTTCATGAAAGATAACATCATGGCTGGTGAAGACAATATCATATAGTCGACATCCTTTGTGACCAGTGGGGTATCCCATAAAGACGATGGACACAAGAGGCAAACTTATGTGTGGGAGTGAGGTTGGTTGCATAACATTTACAACCAAAAACACGTAAATCGGAATATAGGATGTGGCTTCTTGAGAACTCATTGTAATTGTAAATATGTGCTATGGTGGTGCCGGATGGGGGCTGGATGAGGCGGGATGGTTGGAAGAAGAAGAAGGCAGTAACGAAGTACCAGGATTGATGCTCTGATACCATATAGAAGATACAATGATGGAAAAATTTTTGCATACATATTCACACTTTGATAGTTACCTATAAATAGTTGAATACAAGACCATAATTACCTAGAATATCTCCGAGGATTAAGCTAATCAAATATACAATGTTAATTACAAAGATTCAATCTATATAATCAAATACAAGATATACAAAATATTATCTTAACACATAAACAATATCTTAACAAATTCTAATACTTCGCAAGTTTGAAAATTATTCTTGAAAAAGCTATCCCTATAAGATATTCTTTAAAACAAGGATGCACATTCTTCTCTCCCACTCTTTTGTTTTCCAACCAACAAACCATTTGTTCATGGGTCATGTGAAAATTCAAACAAGTATCCACAGGCTTTTAATTGCCCCTGAAACAGTAATCCATGAGTACTACTTCCATAAAGCAGATTAAACAAAACTACAATCGATTTCCCAGTGTCTAAATACATAATCCATGACTTCCAAATATTTGAAATCAATCCCAGGTTCAACCTATCCTAATGAACATAGTTCTGTTATCCAAAGTTTATTTACCATATATAATTTCCACAAGTTCAATCATCACTGAAAATATAAAGTCGCATTAGCCTGCAACTAGTAAGTGAAACCCCAGAAAGAGCACCAACTAAACCAGAGAATGTTTCTTAAAGAGAATGTAAAGCGTTCGTTGAACAATAAATAACAAAAAGTCATCATCAAGTGATTCAATAAACTTAACATAAATAGACTATTCAACGTCCATACTCCTTTTATTATATACTTTGAGGGCCTTGCTATTATTCGCATATCCCACAAAGATTCTTATATCATTTTTCAAATTGAGTTTATCCAAATCATCTTTGAGTTAATTATGAAACACTTATAACCAAAAATCTTGAAATATCCAATATTGAGTACTCTTCATTTATGAAGTTCATAAGAAATCTTTCTGAGAGATGACCACAACTAAACTCTATTTATCACATAGCAGACGGTATTGACCGCTCCGACTCAAAAATGACTAGGCAAACCAAACTTATTTAGCGTGAATCAACTCATTTCTTGAAGTGTTCTACTTTTTCTTTTTGCTACACCATTTTGTAAAGGAATTCTGAGAACTAAAAAGTTGTATCAATACCCTTTGAATACACAAAATTCTTACAATTCGCCATCAAACTGTTCATCTTTATCACTTCCAATTTCCTTGATAGTGTTTTCTTTCAAGTTCTCTAATCTCTTGCAAAAATTAATAAAATCAGTACATGCAGCATTCTTTTTAGCTAAGAACCTAACCCAAAAAGATCGAGAGAAATCATCTACCACCATAAAGGTGTAATATTTTCCATTTAGTCTTTCCATACCAATATCTCCATATAAATTCATGTGAAGCAATTGTAAAGGTTTGACAGTGGAGATTTAACTTTTGAGCTCAAACTTGACTTAATAAGCTTTGATTTTTGACAAGTGTCACATAAGCCATGTTTTTGAAATTCAAATTTCGAAGACCTTGGTTTTTTTTTATTTTTTGCAAATATCCTTGAAATTTTAGAAGCTAATATGCATAAGTCGTCTATGACATAGTTGAGTCAAATTATTTTTAGCAACTAAGCATGAACCTTTTAAGAAATCAAATCATGTGTGGTAAGCTTCTAGACATCATTTTTACTCAAAGCCTCAAAAACAACTTCACATTCTTTTTCACAATACATTTATTTCACAAATTCAAATTTAAAATTAGCATCAGATAGTTGTCTAACACTTACTAGATTGTACATGTAGTACATTATTAATAATAAAAGAAGAGTTATCAATTTGTCCATGTCCGAAAATTTTGAGCATTTCATTCCAAAAAGGTGAACTGTTCCACCATCCTAGATCTTGAGTTTGGTAAGAAAATGCTTGTTACCGGCCAACATTTCATTGTCATGAGTTATTTGATTTCTTTCACTTTTCCTTCTACATGGGTTCTAAGCGCATATGTAAGACAAATCTCTATCAGTGGGCACCTTTTCATTTTTGAGTTCATTTTGGTTAGTTCTTAAGACTTTATGTCTCCAATAAAAGTTAGAGCTTTTCTTAGCTCTGCAAACACTCATTATGTGTCCTTTTCTGTGATAAAATATAGAATTAGGCGCATTAGATGAATGTGATTTTTTAGGCTTGGAGAGTCTGATTGGCTTAATAGGCTTATATGAATTTTTGCCTTTCTAAGAACTTCATTTGGAGGCATAACCTTACTCTTAGATGAAGCACATAAAGATGAATATTTTATGTTAGGCAATTTCATCTTGCTTGAAGTAATAGAAGCTTTGAATCCTAAGTTGGATTTTTTATTAACTACTTTTTCTTTACCAAAATGTTTTCCATATATAACCTTCTCACATATCATCTTATGGAGTACTTGTAGCGCCCCGCTCCCGAACCCTAGCATCAGGAACAGTGCGCCCGCCGTATCTCACTGAGGAGAATACAAAGCGTCGAATCAATTTCTAACATGTCCGAAGAGACGTAGAAATTTTTCGCGCGGAAACGAAATACAAAAACATAAGGTCTTCTTGACAAAGAAAATTCCTCAATACAATAACGAACCTAATCCTGACAATAACGTAAGTCTGAAAACCTAAACAAGGTGATGTCCAGTGAGATCCCAATAAAATAAGGACAAACAGTCGCATGGTCTTCTTATACCCTAGGCGCGACCATCAGTCTGCCCACTCCACCGTATCAGCCCCGTCCTCAACAAAGATTTAGTCGTACTCTTCCTCGTGCTCACCTGGTGGGGGGGAAGTAGGGGGTGAGTGACTGAAAAATCACTCAGTAGGCACCTGCCTCCAAGTAGTACAAGTCGAGCATCCAATAATGATATAACACGTAGCACGTAAAACATGATATCTCATAAACATATGAATGAATGCGGAAAGTAATTCACTCCAGATAAAGAATGCGCACATCGTGATGCATGTCCTACTATGCATGTCACACGCAACAAAGTCATGTCACACAATGCCGATATCTCCACCATGCAATGCATGAACCCGGGTCCTACTGAGTGGCTGCATGTCGTACACCCCACAGTCACCATCCTGAGTGTGCGTGGCCGCGCCACTGCACACCATCCTGAGTATCGTGGCCCCGCCACCGTACACCATTCTGAGCGCCTGTGACCCGTACGTCACGACCTGCCATCAATGCAATGCACGTACCATGAATGCAAAAACACAATCGCCTGAGGCCTCTGGCCCATCCTCACCATCCTCCGGCACTCAAATCTAGGTTCAATATTGCTCGAATGCTAAACTCAATATCTTCCGGCATCAAATCCACTTTTCCACGTCTTGTATACGTTTATCGTGTATTTTCTATATTTTTCCTCATTTTTTCCTTATTTATTTCTATTTATTACCTAATTATCTGAATTAAATAATATATCACAATTTCTAAAATTTAGTGAAAATAATTTAATTTCAGCATTTTATAATTTCTGGAATTTAATTACAATTTTCTGATATTTATTTATATTTTTCCTATAATTAATTCTATTTTAAATTAATTAAAGTTTCATTAATGAATTTCAGATATTAAAAATAATATATATAATAGTTATTGGGCTGCCCTTGTCGCCAGCCCTATTTATCTCCAGTCCGGCCCGTCAGCAAGCAGCCCGCCGAAACCTCTTCTCCCTTTTTTTTGTTAATTGTTCAATTGGGCCGGCCAACAGCTGGCCCGGTCCGTTGGCCATTCGGCCCGGTCCGCTAACAGCCTGCCCCTTTTTTTTTGATTCAAAGCGTTTTGGGCCTGGCCTCTGGTGCAGCCGGCCAGTTAAGGGCTGGCCTGCCGCCTGGCCTGGCCCGGTTTCCATAAAAAAAATTTTTTTCGACTGCTGCACCAGTGAGAGCGCGTGTGTACCCACGCGCGTGAGGCACACTTGCCGCCTCCGGCGGCCGTTTTTCGACTCCGACGTATATTTTTACCTATTTCCAGTCTACGGGATCCTAATCTAAGGCCAAAGCAATAACTAAAACACCATAAACATACTAAATATGTGCTATTTTGATTATCAAATGTTTCCCTAAAATCAAATCCTTACTGTTTTAATTATCAAATTTTTCCCTAAAATCAAATCACAGACACAGAGATACACGCAACATCATATGCGCATCACGCGACATCCAGAGTCTTCAAAAACTTCATGCTTTTCACGGATCAAACAACAGGCTATAGATTTCAACAATTAAAGAAACAACAAACACATAATATATCACCAAAGCATGCTTGATTTTGTACCAATTGGAGGGGGAAAAGGGAACCTACCTGGACGCAGACAATTATGCGATTATATGTCACCGTGGACAGGTTGAAAACGCTTGGATCTCTCTCTCCCCTTCTCTCTTTCTCTTTTCTCTTTCCTTTTCTTCTCTTTCTTCCTCCCTGCTGCCATCGACTTCCCCTGCTCCTTGCATTTTTTTTTTGCGCTAAACCGCAGCCCCCTCCCTCTTATTTAACCGACACTTATTGCTACCATTAGGGGGAGTCGGTTACTCCCCCTTTATCTCTTCATTATTATTATTTTTTTAAAAAACTTATCTCTTTTTTTTTAAAAATTCCTTATCCAACTGACCCCTTCTTTTTTTTATAAAGTTTATTTATTTATCATCATTTTTTTAAACTCTTTCATCCTTCAGCAACCCCTTTTAAGTTTTAATATACTTTATTTATTTATGTTATTTCTTTTCCTTTTTATTTCGTTGCCGTCATTGTTTATTATATATTGTTATTATTTATTTTTTTTCCTTCGTTTCCTTTTTATTACCCTATACATATATAACAACTTCATATAATTATACCATTACTTACACATGATCGACACGCTACAGTTAATTTTAACTTCGAAATGGTCGTTACTCCCAACGGCTACCTAATTTTTAAATTACCGTATAACAATTTGTTTAAATTTTTTTGGTTATAACAGTACTTCAATTTGAACACATTTATTCTTAGGCTGTATGTATTATGGAGTTAAAGATTTATGCGTCTCTAAGGACATCATGCTCTAGATAAGACAAAGTTAAAGAATTTTCTTTTTCTAGCTTACATAATATAAGTTTCTTTTTAGCATGTTTGTATTTTAAAGAAAGTTTTTCAAATTCCTCTTGTAAAGCAATATATTCATCTTGTAATTTATCAAATGACGAAGTTGAATGAAATACCTCTTTTTCATTTTCAATAGTGAAGAGGCACATCGTTTTTCTATCATAATAATCCTCTTCTTCTATGTTTGATTAATGATATTCGCTTGCTAACTCCTCAAGATTATTCCATGTCTAATATGAGAAGAAGATGTCTTGAACTTTTATTAGCTCCTTGTGTGAGAGAGTGAGAGAGAGAGAGATGAAAGATTTCAAGGACTTTACCTTCTTGTGCAAAATTCTTCTTATCCTCATCATTGTAGTTGTCCAACTCTTTTATGATTATTTTTCCATTTTCATTCAACCTGGGTGGAGCTATTCTCTCTATGACCATTTTGCATATGTCATAACCACATCCACACATATTTGCACTAATCCTATATTTTCATAGGGAATAGCTAGATGCATCAAATATGAAAACTTTGGTGTTTGATGCTCTGAATATATTGGATAGTTTGGGAGGTGGGCTACAAAAGGTAGATGTTGTCATTGCCATGTTTTCCAATGATCTTTGACCTTGAGAATTGCAAAAATTGGTCGAGCAATCAAGGCTAAGATCTGATACCAGTTGTTATGTCCGTAACAATCACTCTAGAGTGAAGGGAAGTTGAATATAGTGTTTGATAATTTTTAGGTTTTTCTCGATTGAGCTCACATAAAATCTCAATTCTTATCAAAATAAGAAGCAAGAAGATGATAAATAGTGAGTTTGAGACACACAATTTAGATTCATTTGAATCTCCTTAACTCTATCCACTACAAATTTATTTTATAAGTGAATTTTCAACACCACCTTTCTTATTGCCTTCAACAAGGAACAAGAATAAGAACAACTATAACAACTTGTTACAATAACAGCTTGTGCAACCTCAAGTACTACAACATCTTGTTGCTACAACAACTTGTGCAACATCCATTACTACAACAACTACAAATAAGAGCCTTTGAGCTTTTCTACTTCTTGTTTCACAACTTCAACAAAGTTCTACTTAAGAACTTTCACCAAATGAGCTTTTCGAGAAGATGTTAATGACACTTTCAAAACAAGTCTAAATAGCAAGAAAGAGATCAAATATGTTTAGTTCTTCTTGTGTTAGACTACAATATTCTCACAGTGCAACAATGAAAATAAGCAACATGAGCTTAATGAGATTTGAGCACTTTTTGCACTTTTAAGAGCCTTTGATATCAATACGGGGATGAAACTTGAAGAGGATGAAAGTGTGTATGTGCTTCTTCAATATATAGAAGGTGTGAATCTCATTTTGTAGCCTCTATTGAAGTCTCATACGTCATTAATTGCTTTGGGGAAGCCCAACTTGTCTTGAACCACCTTATACTTAAATTAGATGAATAACGGCAACCCTATAGAAGCTTAGATAGGTGTACAATAATAGGTGTACAATAGTCAAGAAAGCATTATGGACATTAGCCATAAAGGCACAATCAATTTGTAAAAGATTAGAGAGAGAAAACACTTTAAAACCACCACAGATATGTTTGCAACGGATATAAAAACTTTAATTCATGATATTGTCAATTGATCTATGTCTCTAATTTAAAGACTGGTATATACATCGATCAATCGATTTTCTTCAGGTTGAAAGATCGATGTTTGACGATGTGCTTTTAACTTTGCACCTGTGACACATCAATAGGTCGATGTCTCTTCCTTAGGACTGATGTATACTTGGATCGATCGGTGTCCTATATTCTGAGAGATCAACGTTGGACAATGTACTTTCAAGTTGAAAATTCTATACATAAAATCGATTGACATCAATTCTGAGAGATCTACGTATACACAGATCGATCTACATAGAGTATGACACATATATTGATCTTTATTTTAAAGATTTATGTAGATATCGACGTTGCTTACTTATTTGTTCAAGCCTTTATTATTTCCAAAGCATAATGGTTTTTCAATTTTTTTCAGACATTTTTTAAACTTCATCAACACATTCGTATTCCAATATCAATGCCTTTAATAATTTAATTTTCTACCTGAAGTGATAAAAAAGAAAAAGTTTTAAAGAAAGAATGCAGTACGAGATGTCAATTACATTTGCAATTCAACCACGATAAAAAAAAATTCATGACTTTGACGTGTATTAAATTGTACGTGCGCACTAAATTTTCCCAGAAGCGTTAGATTTTTCGTTTGCAAATTATCAAACCACTTGGTAGTAGATAATTTAAGCAGCAGTTCAACTAATATCTTTTCTTAATTAAATGATCCGCCGATGGCACCTATGATTACTTACCACCAACCTGCTCTTCTGATATACCTAAGTAGCTATAGGGAGAGGTACCGTGTGTGTCTATATATATATATATATATATATATATATATATATATATATGCACTCACGTTCATAGAACAGACTGCTGGGCCATCAAGAGACCATAATTGCAGAAGATAGAAATGGCAGAGATGATGATGCTGAGGTGGATGTGTAGACATATAAGGGTAGACCGGATCAGTGATGAAGTATTTCAGAAAAGGTTAGAGATGGCTAGTATAGCAGATAAGATAAGAGAGGAGAGGCTGAGATGGTTTGAACATGTCAAGAGGAGACAAATAACAGGGTCTATCAGAACAGTTGAAAGCTTCATTGTAGACGGAAAAGGAGTAAAGGCAGACCCAAACTGACATGTGATGAGCTGATTAGGCATGACCTACTAGATTTGAACCTCTCTGAGGACATGATCCAGATTAGGAGTTCATGGAGGCAGAAGATTAATGTTAATGAGGTTTCGACAGGATATAGGGGCACCTTAGAGTATATTTAGGGGCTTAGATATTATCTATGATTTTGTATTATATGTGCAGATACACGTTTATGTTTTTTTTGTCTTTGTCTTGCATTATATGTGCATACACACGTTTGTGACTATTTTAATATCGGAAACTTTCTATCTATATTTACTGAATTCTCTCACTAACACACTAGTACATCATAGTCCTATCTCGTGTCATTTATGCAGGTACCTATAGAGCCGGAGGCCTCACTGGAAGCAAACTATCTTTCCCTTGGGATAGAGGTATCGCTTGTCTGCCGTTCACCCTCCCCAGACCGTAATGATAGCTTTTGCTGCCGTTGGGACGTACTGGGTATGATTGATTGATTGAATGTTGTATTGGCGGAACAAATATATATATACGTACATATATAATTTATGCTATAGGTATGTTTAGTTTCATATGAGTATTTATAAGTATAATCAAATAATAATGATAGTTAAAACCATTGCACAAAGAGGATAATTCAAACCATTCATAAAGTGAGGCTGATAAACATGAAAACATCTATTGAACCACCTGTTACTTGTCTTTAAAGCAACACACAACCTCTCGATTCTTTTATAGAAAACAATTTTTATTAAAGGAAAAGTGATCTTTAAACCAGCAATAAGATTTTATAACAAGATCTAAGAAGTCTTCACTTTGATTTCTACGAAGTGTAACATTTTTGTACTTAATGACATATTTTAAGAAATAAATTGAGTAAATAACAGAAGACCGGAACAATATGTATAAGCTTTAAAATAAATTGCGTTTTATCTTAGCATGCCCTAAATTAATACCAGCAAAGCGTAGTTGCAATAACCTTTTGTGCACCTTTTCTTTCTTTATATATATATATATATATATATATATATATATATATATATATATATATATATATATATATATATATATATATATCCACATAAATAAATAATTCGTATATAAGACCCCTGACCCACTAGTATGAGAAAATTAGCATAAGTAAAGACCTTTTAGAATTATCAGTTCCCAAATGATTGTGAGTTAGCTAGACCAAAGCAAATTAGTTCGTGTTATGTGTGTTAATATAGAAGGGTTCTAACATAGATTTTATATCTCCTTAAAAAAATAGATTTGATACAATAACATAAACCATAAAGGAAAAAAAAAGAAAAAGGAAAGAGAAGCAGCAAAGAATTCGGATGCAATTCTGGAGAGCAGTTTAACCTTTCCTTGGCGTTTAGGGATGTTGCTTCTCGTTTGGATGTGAGGTGGTTGACTCGTTCCGCAGAAAAAATTGGTCAAGCAGGTGATATAAATTATCTAAACCTTGTAGAAATATTTGTTCAGGATAAGTATAAATGGACCTTTTTGGTGTACTAGTCTCTTATGTTTGTGTAGAGTTCGAGAAAAGGTCGGATCGATTCGCGATCTGATATTTTTTGTGCAAGAGACTGTTTTCGCGTCTCGAATATGTGACCTCAAGATCACAGATCAGTAACTTTACTATTTGCTCTATGCCGCGTCCTCGTTCATAATAAGCATCACAGTCGATATTATTCTCTTAAATACTTATTCCGCCTAGGGAGTTTCTAGCGAGAGTTGATGGGATTTGAAAAGATGATTCAAAGGATAAGCTAACTATGTATTCCACTTGTGACCACAAACTATGACACTCGAAACTGTATTATAAAATCGATATTAGAAAATATATAATTTATTTGGTATAACACTTCCATTCATATATGAGTAACGTGGGGATCATCACCTATCATTTCACTGCAAAGAAAAGGTTTTTTTTTTTTTTTTTACAAATTTTAATGTGTGAGTAAACAAGTTCTATTAGAGACACATCACACTGTTAGAATATGTTAGAGTTTTGATGATTTGCACAAGTTTGGCACTTCGAACGATAGATTAGGCGCTTCATGTTGTGTGTTGGAAGTCAATATACTTCGAACACTCACTTTAGGCGCTTAATGTGCCTTGGTGGAATCCAGTACACTTCGAACGCCTACATTAGGCGCCTCATGTGAAGTGTCTGGATGTGCGTACACTTCGAACGCCTACATTAGGCGCTTCATGTGTTCTGATGAAAAGTGCGAACACATCGAACGCCTACATTAGGCGCTTCAAGTGGTCCACCAAGTCAAAAGTACTTTTCTCCAGAATGGGCACGTACACCCAAGTACTTTTTCTGAGAAAATGTCAGATTTAGTTCGAACAAGCATGAAGGGTAACATTAGGCGCTTCATGTGACTTCGAACGCCTTCAGCTGCCCACATAAGGCGCTTAATGTGACTTCGAACGCCAGTTCATTTTCACATTAAGCGCTCTATGATATATATATATATATATATATATATATATATATATATATATATATATATGTATATACATATATATGTATATATATATATATATGTATATATATATATATATATATGTATATATATATATGTGTGTATATATATATATATATATTAAAATTGGGGAAGGGAATCGAACTCGAGAACCAGAGATGGGATAAATGCCACTCAACCGCTAAACCTTAAGATTTTTCGAGAACCAGGGATGGGATAAATGCCACTCAACCGCTAGACCTAAAGGTTTTTCGCATATATATATATATATATATATATATATATATATATATATATATATATATATATATATATATATGGGATAGCTTTAGCGTTTGTTTCAAAAGCGACGGTACCCGAAACTATAACTAAACGATAGTTTAAAAATAAATTCGTATCTTTTGTATTTCTCTATCATATGAAAGAAATAATTTTTTATATAAAAATATGTCACCATAAGGAAGAATAAATTGTGTCACTATAAAGATTGAGTTAGAAATTAGAATAAGTATTATGTCGAAATTTTATACTATCTAATTAATACTTTGTTGTATCATTTTCGGTAGAAAGTAGAATAACTATTATATTGAACCTTTCTATCATTTTTGGAGTTAAATAATTTAAATCAAAAGAATCCAAGAATAGTCAAATTAATCATGATGTAATCACGATTTTAAATGGTATTAGTTAAACACTTTAATTTCGACTAGAAAGACGAAATTGTCTTATTTTAATTGATGAATCGCGTTCCCTTTTTCTTAAAAATAATTAATTGAAGTATTACTATGTTTTTGTAGTAGCAACTAGCAATTAATCACCCATTCTGAACATTAATTAGGGTTGATTAGTAAGAGAAATCCAGGCTTAAATGTATAGTTCAATTGGATATTTTAATTGTTTTGTTTTCAATATGCTTTGGCTATTGTTCTGTTAATTATAAAAGTGCGTGGTAAATGTAAATTAGAAATTTAACGTCCTGTTATATTGGTAAATGTAAATTATAAATTTAACATCCTATTATATTGATAAGATGTCACCAGACAACACACAAAGAGCCTGCTGTGAACCGAGTTTATAACTCAGTATCCAATTAGATCAGGTTTATGTTTTTAGTTTTCAAGTTTAGATAACAATATTGTTCTCATGCTAAGATATGTCAGGTTCGAACTTTGAGGGCGTTACTTTTATGATGGGTTAAAAGTGTTCGAATCTCACTTTTTTTCTCCTGTATGTTGGTGTGGAGAAAAGGATACGCCAGTGGCGGAGGTGGAGCTATAATATAGTTGTAGAATATTAATAGATCGACATACATAACTGAAGATAGAATTTACTTTGATGAAAGATAAAATTGAAGAATAAATATTTAACTTTGACGGTTGTTTTCATCCGATACATTATCTAGTTTTTCCCGACCTTGTACTTTTGAAATAAAAGGTTCTCGAAAAATAAGTTAGCGATAAAATAGAGAAAAAATTACTTTGTGACCTTCTATAGTTTCGATGAATCATCTCTGGTCCAAAAGCACATGAGAAAAATGTCAAAAATAAACTAGAAAGGACTTGGGAGGTATTTTACTAAAACACTGAGGATAAAAAGATAAATATTCCATGTTATAATTAGAAAGTTTTCATCTTTGCCATTGTGGTTTCAGTTTATCATAGGCAATCAAACCCATCTCGTTTTCTATTGGCACGATAGAATTCTTGCACACATCATTGAGCTATCATGTGATCGAGCTGTCCTTCTATAATGTGCAAAAATATAGGCTTCAATAGTTTGAATAGAGAATAAAATTAAGCTAGTATACTTGGCACAAATCAATAGGTTAGGACAAGACGTCTTATGTCATCTTGATATTCATATCATAAAACTGAATAATTTATTATTGGAATATTTTACCATTAACAAGACTCGTCTACTTAATTATCAGAAACATGTTCATCATCAAAACACTATTGAACATAAAGCTTAGGTTTTGGTCAACTCACTTAATTATTTTCTATTTTAGAATTTTTTTCGGTTGACAAAAATGGATGGATTAGGTCTACCGTAATGACAGGTACTGGTCTCCCAAAGAAAGTTTTTCTACTAATATTTTTTAATTACGCATTGTATTATCAAAATGTATATTAGATACTCATCTACTAAGTGCTCCCTTTGACAAAAAAAATATTCTTTTAGTTTTACTTGAGCACAATTTAAGAAAACCAAAATTTGTGGGTTATCTATTCCTATTATACTATCAGTTAGTTATTTGAGGTAAAATAGAAGAAAATCGTGTAAGCTTTAATCGAAGGAGTAGTATATAGACTTTGACTACTAATACTTACTATCTTTAGAAAATAGACAATAATTTTGGAACAAAGCAAAAGAAAAAAAGATAATAGCATTATTGGGACAAAAGGAGTAATAAACTGCACGAATTTGCTCCTAGGGCATAGCTCAGTTGGTACTCGGGTTGAAAAATTGCTCCTAAAAAGACACCGGTTCGAACCAAGACACGCGCCGTATGGGTGCTTTACTGCTGTTTGTGCGAGTAATAGTTATACCATTGTATCCGGCCCAATTGGATTAGAGGGTTGCTGGCCCAGTTTGTAGTAGGCACCTTGTGTGGGTTCCCACAATACTTTACCAACCTAGGAGGCCGCTAGCTCTTGTTTTACATATTCCACGAAGCTCCTTGGGACTGAAACAGTGAGCCCACAAGAGCAGGAGTATTGGCCTTTTGCTCCCAGAATAAATTTCACTAATTTATATCAGCTCTTCATGAAAGGACAATCCAATTCACAAGTATTGACTGGTTGCTTTTGTGGGCCTAATGCATGATATATAAGAGAAAAGAGCAATCCATGGCTTTCCTGGCATATCTCAGTTGGTATTCAGGTGGCGATTGCTTTCCAAGTAGTGCATGTTTGAAATCATAGGCAACTACAATGTGGTTGTTTTACTGTTGTGGGCCAAATGTTTGATACCAATTGGGATAGAGATACATGCGCAGTTCTCATTAGATAACTTGTGGGCACTTCTGCATATATGACCACCCTATCTAGGAGGTCAATGAGTTTTCTGATTTGCATCATCCATGAAGTTTCTTGGAGCTGCAGCTATAGGCCCCGAAATCAGAGCATGACCTTTTTATCTCCAAAAAAAAAAATTGATTTGTGAAACTTACCTAATTCTAATGAAACACCTTCACCACTACAAGTCAACAAATAAGTTATGAAAAAGATCACACGTCAAAAAGTCAGTAGGGGAGTTGAATTACACAGTATAGATTAACTGTTCCAGTAAACAACCCACGTGCAATAACTTTTTAATGCACATCATACTTAAAATCAAATAACTTTTTATTGCTAGTAATCTATTCAGAGAGATCCTAAACTAAAATTACTTTATAGATAACACGTATTTGAATTTGTATACTATGTGTAAGTCCATGCTTACTTCTTACCTAGTGCATACTCTCTATATGATATCTTTAGTTTATGAGAGAGATGTGAGAGGAATAGTATGGAATATCATAACACAAAATGTCATATAACATACTTGAGTTCTTGAATGTTTACTAAATAACTCGATAACATACATAACAATACTAAGATTTCAAAATACAAGCAAGTGATCATCAAGGTAAAGATTCCACTCAAGTAACATCACCCCTCAACTCGACCACAGAATCTCAATAAACTAGTGTGCATGTGTGTGCTGTCAATTTCAAGGTATGGCTAGAATCATGCAAACTTGGACAAAATTATACTTTCGATCTATTGAGAATGGTGTGTTTGAATAATTTTCAAAAGCATGATTTTATTAAGTATTAAAGTACTTAAGGAATATAACTCTATATTATAAAAGTATCAAAAAGTTGAACCAAGTGAAAAAGTGACATCGATCTTTCAGCCTGAGATACATCGATCGATCGATGTACATCAGCCTCTACCTCGATCGATCGATGTCAAACAGAATCAAAAACAAAACCTCACTGTGAGACATCGATCTCTCAACCGGAGGTACATCGATCGATTGATGTATACATCAGTCTCTAAAATTAAGATATGGATCGATCGAGTCAACAGATTTTTGAAAATTTCTCCGACATATGACAAACTAATAATCTTTATTAGTATACACATGATCTTCTTTGCATGAATGAGTTTCTAAACATTCCATATATGTTTATCATGTTTCATTACTTAGATTTGGCGTGTTTATGAGTTTATATATGTATGTGTTATATCACTAACTTGCCAAGGAAGTTATCACAACTTACCACAAGGGTAAAAGAGTGTTTTTGAGCTTTTCTAGGGCCATGTCACATGAAGAATGTCTATATGAACAAATGGACAAGGTTGGAGTATTTCTACACCCTTATTGCACATATTTGATTTCTAAGGATATTTTGGTCATTTTGGAGACAAGGGTGTTGAGAAATATGTTTGGATAATTTTCAAAGTCATGATGTTAAGTGGTGAATACTTAAAAAAAACACGCATGATGTTATATGTGATTAAAAGTTGAAAAAAAATTGAAAAAGTTGAAAAAGTTGACATCGATCTCTCAAGTTGTTGTACATCGATCGATTTATGTACATAGATCTCTCACATCGATCGATCTATGTAAGGCAGAAAAGTTTAAGACCTTTCTGTGAGACATCGAACTCTAAACTTGAGACACCTCGATCGATCGATGTACATCGAACCCTCACTTCGATCGATCGATGTAGGTCAGAGGCAAACTCTGAAACTTTCTGCGAGACATCGAACTCTGAAGCTGAGGCACTTCGATCGATGTTTAGGGTTTTTAGAAATATTTTTCTAAAATGTGATAAATTGGTTGTTTTCATTTGTATATGATTTATACATGTTCATTATGTGATTATTATGTTTTTTGGTGATTATTATTGTCTTGTGACTAACATGCCTTGGAAGTTTTTACAACTTACCAAAAAAAGGCAAAATTGGTATTTTGAGTTTTTTAGGAACATCACATGATGAAAATTTTTCAAGGATGTATTCTCATCCTATTTATCATGAAAAAGGTGGAATTGTGATTATTTCTGACCATCAGGGTCATTTCTGGAGTTTTCTCACACCAGGGGTATTTTGGTTATTTCACCCCCGAGGGTATTTATGATATTTTCACTCAAGGGATCTCTTGAGCATATTATTATCTTCATTCTGGAGCTGTGTCATTATTATTTTGAAGATAATATGGTGATCTTATATCTTATTCTCTCAACCGATGATATTATTGACTATAGCTGGATATGTGAAGATTTGAGATGTCACATTCTGTTTTTTCTTGAAGACTCTCTTATATATGTTACAAGAGAACATTTATCATCATTATTCAGAGATATTAAAGGTGTCAAAGGTGTGGAAATGTTCTTGACATATAAGAAGAAATATTGGAGAATTTCGGTGTTACACGTTGACATAATCTTGTCACTTGTTATCTATTTATTTCTTCTTCAAAAATTTGAGTTGCTACACATGTTGGTATGCCCAAAAACGTGTTTAATCAGGTGTATATGATGGTGTATTTATTTTGTGAGTTGGAGACAAGTGGACCAACCAAAAAGGAGCTAGTTGGCAAAATTGCCAACTTGGACTTTTTCAAAAAATAGCCAACGGCTATGGCTAGTCTTGGGTGTTTTTCAGCAGATTTTTGGAAGTCAAATGGAGCTCTTACATGTCCTATTATTGTGCTTGAAGTTGGGGATAATTTGGTGGTATTATCCTTTCTTATTTTATTAAAGAAAATCAAAATATATTTTTGGTAAAGTTCAAAGTAGCCATCGGCTACTTCATGGCTGATTTTGGAGCTGAATTTGATTTGAATTCTTCAAAGTCCACATGCCTATTCTTGTGCCAAAAAGTTGAGAAGATAATGGAGTTGTTATGGCTATTATCTTTGGGTATTATCTTCACATTTTCAAGACAATTCCAAGTCATTTTTTAGTTGAAATTTTTGGCCAATGTGACATCCAAGGTGGACCAATCATTGTGTCTTATTTTGCCAAGTGTACAAATCCAACCAATGAAGAGAAGACATTTGGAATTGATGATGAAGATGGTGACACATGTACATTCTTATCTTCAAGGCTCAAATCACACTATAAATAGAGGCAATGGTGAAGAAGATAAAACATACTTGAAGCTCACAAGCATTTGTTGAATTGTCTAGTTTCATCCTCATCTTCTTGTTGTTATTGTTTTATTCATTGTAGCAAAGGTGTTCTTGTTGTATTGTGGTGAGCTACAAGCCTCTTGAGCTTCATTTGTAAGATTGATTAGCCATCTTTATAAGGCTACATCAATAGGTTGTAGAGGTGTTGCAACTAAGTGTTGCTTAGAAGGTGATTATCCAAGTCTTGAGTAGGGTGGTGTATAACCCAGGGATCAAGCTTGGCTCTTGTTGTAAGGTGTTCATTTCATAGTGAAATCCAAGGAAAGGTGTTCCTTGGGACTGGAGTAGGTCACATTGACCGAACCAGGATAAATCCTTGGTGTTCTTCGCTTGTTTCTTTATTTCTGTTTTCTGCACGTTTTGACTGCAGATTTCACACAACTTCACACAATTTGAAAAAATAGCTAAACATTTTCACAATTCGTGATTTTTGGTGGTGTTATACTTCAGACTGTTAGCTTTCTGTATTTCTCAAGAATTGTTTAAGGTCAGTGCCTTTTGGAAACTTCATCTACACATCCTAAGGAGTTTTTTGATATAAAGATCAACCTTTTTGCTTGAGTATTCAAAGAGAAACACTATTTGCAAAATCAGCAACATTCTGTCCAATTCTGTCCAGATTGACCATCTGAATCTTTTTATTTGTTTGAAGGGACAAACGATCTTATTTTTGTCTGATTTTTGGACAGAATCTTGCTAACTCATTGAAGTTTAATTCTGGAAAGTTTCATAATTTTTGGAGTTGTGTACAATTATTTGTAAATTTTTAAAAACGGGTTCTGAATCTGAGGTGGTCTCAGATTCTGTTTTCAAAGGGGATTTTAACAAAGGGTTGTAGTGTAATTTCCGATAACCACTATTCGCCCCCCTCTAGTGGTGTTTATTGTAGGTGCACGGTCCAACATTTGGTATCAGAGACAGACCAACACCACTCAAAAGAAGCAAGATTCAACACCCTACGAACAATACAAGGCCAAGAAACAACAATTCATTATATACTGCTTGTCTCAAATCCAAGGTATATTCAATGGCTATTGTTTCTCACAAAGGTAAGTTAGAAGGTATGTCTACACAACGTCCTCCTCTTTTTGATGGCAATAATTTTGTTCATTGGAAACTAAGAATGAGGCTATTCTTAATGGCTATAGACATCGATTTATGGTCTATAGTTGAAGATGGACCGTACATTCCAATGAAAGTTGTACAAGTTAGTGGAGTAACTCAAGAGGTTGAAAAATATAAAAGTGAATGGTCATCGGATGATAAAAAGAAAACGTCCATGAATGCTAAAGCTATGAAATTACTTTTAAATGGACTTACAACTTCTGAAGCAAGATATGTGTCAAATTGCACAAGCGCACACGACATGTGGAAATCACTTGTATTAAAGCATGAAGGTACTAGTGGTGTTAAAGAGTCAAAAATAAACATGCTTATGACTGAATTAGAGACTTTCAAAATGTTGCCGAACGAATCCATAACATCTATGGATTTGAGGATTACTAATATTTTCAATGCCCTTGAAGCTTTAGGGAAGTCATTTTCGAACAGTGAAAAGGGTCAAAAGGTGCTACGAAGCCTCCCTGCTGAATGGGATCCAAAGGTGACTGCAATCGAGGAGACAAAGTCAATCACTAAGATGGATGAATTGATCGGGTCTCTTAAAGTTTACGAGGTTAAATTAAACCAACGAAAGTCTGAATCGTCTAAGTCATCCGGTAAGTCAATAGCTTTCAAAACAACCGAAACACATGCTAGTAACGATGATAGTAATAGTGATACTGAATTAGACGATGACTTGATATTGATAGCTAGAAAACTTAGAAAGTTTTTCAAACGTCCAAATAGGAATAGACAACGTAATTCTTCTTCTTCTTCTTTTTCTCAATCTAAGAAAAATAACACAAACAAATGGTATAATAAAGAATTAAAGTGTTATGAATGCGGTCAAAAAGGACATATTTCATACGATTGTCCAACAAAAAAAATAATAATAACAACAACAATAATAAACAAGCCAAGGACAAGGAGGCACAAATGACAAAGCTAAAGGAGTCTAAGGCAAGGAAAGGGAAACGAGCAATGAAGGTGAGCACATGGAGCGACTCATCCGACTCAAAATCCGAAACTGAGGAAGCTCAAGTCTGCTTCGTATCCAACGAGGTATGTTCTTCTTCTGATAGTGATTATGATAGTGACATGACATTTGATTAAATGTATGAAAAATTCTTAAGAATGCATGCTCACTGTAAGAGGCTCTCTAAAGAAAAGAAAAAACTAGTTGAAGAAAATGACAAGTTTAAGACGTCCAACTTGGAATTTTCCGATCAACTAGAATCTCTTAAACAAGAGTCTACTAATACTCTTGATTCTTTAGAATAAAATTGAATCATATAGGAAAGATGAACATAAGATAAAAATGGAAAATAAGATGTTAAAGTCTAAGTTAGAAAGTTGTGAACATGAAATAATACAACTTAAGTCGTCTAAACTTAACTTAGAAAAAATGTTAGAACAATTTAAATCCGGTACAAACATGTTAGACACACTCATCTCATCACAAAAGTATGGTAATGATAAAACCGGCTTAGGCTATAAAGAAGAAAATGGAAAAGTGAATAAAAAGACTAAGTTTGTTTCATTTAGTACAAAGTTGTCATATAATACAATAAAATCAACTTTGCCTGCTACATCTTCTTCTACACCTTCTTCTACTTATATCAAGGCAAAAATACAACATACTCCCACCAATATACACACGCATAAACATACATCTAGGCCAAACTTTGCATCTAGAGAACCTAGAAATTATGCCTACATGTATACAAATGCAACTAGACCGAATAAAATGCATACAACTAATTATGAACCTAAGTATATGCAACACTCATATAAATCTTATAGAAATGCTTATGAACACACTTATATAGTGCCATTCAAGAAACAAAACAGCATGCCTTATACGTATTATAAAAAACGGCCATCATATAATTATCAACCATGGCGCAACATGTATAACAATGCATCTTCACTTATGTTGAATAATCATCCATATGCTTATCCTTCTTATTTTAACCATGCTAAAACTGTGCCTAAAAGGTATGTTCAAGTTTGGATACCTAAGGGTTATCTAAACAAGAATAATGCCCCTAACATTCAAGGACCCAAATAAAAGGGTACCTAAAACTTTGTCTCCATTGTAGGATAAACGCAAAGAATGCAAGAAGGAGGCAAAGTCAAAGAATCTGAAAACCAAATGGTTTTTAGATAGTGGGTGTTCGAGGCATATGACGGGGAACCCCAAACTATTTACGGAACTTGAACATATTGATGGTGGAAAGGTGACATTCGGTGAAAACAACAAAGGAAAAGTTGTTGGAAAAGGAACAATCGGAGACCCTAACACATTTCAAATATGAAATGTGTTATTAGTAAGCAATCTATCTTATAATTTACTTAGTATTTCTCAACTTATAGATTGTGGTTATAATGTCTCCTTTCTTCCCAATTCTTGTGATATAATAAATGAAAAAGGAGAAACAGTTTTAAAAAGAAATAGAGATGGAAATATTTATACCCTTACCTTAGATAACATGTTAGATGCTAAGGTTAAGTGTCTAATATCACATGACTTAGATGTAAATTTATGCCATAGAAGATTAGGCCATATAGGAATTTCAACTATTAAGAAATTGTCTTAGAAGAATTTAATTAGAGGAATGCCTAAGTTAGACTTAGATAATTTTCAAATGTGTGAAACATGTATTCAGGGAAAACACATTAAAGAAACTTTAAAACCAAAACATGAAGTGAGTACTGGTCATGTACTAGAATTGCTTCACTTAGACTTATTTGGTCCAAGTAGGACAAGAATTCTAGGTGGACACTACTATGTGTGTGTCATAGTAGATGATTACTCACGCTACACATGGACATTGTTCTTAACACACAAAGACGATGCTCTATTAGCAATCGAAACCCTTATCAAGCAACTTGAAAACATTTGCGAAGAAAATGTCAAAAGAATTAGAAGTGATAGGGGTGGAGAATTTAAAAATAAAGACGTAATCAAATTTTGTGAACTACATGGAATAAAACATGAATTCTCACCACCTAGAACACCACAACTCAATGGAGTTGTTGAACGTAAAAATAGAACGATTCAAGAAGTTGCTAGGACAATGCTGTGTGAAAATAAATTACCTAAATATTTATGGGCTGAAGCTGTTAGTTGTGCATGCTATATTATAAATAGGCTCACTATTAGAAAGAAATTAAATAAAACGCCTTATGAATTGCTAAACAATAGACAACCTAAGATAGATTATCTTAAAGTATTTGGATGTAAATGTTTTGTGCTAAACACCAAGGATAATCTAGATAAATTTGAACAAAAGTCTATTGAATGCATATTTGTTGGTTATTCTACTAACTCAAGAGAATATAGGTGTTATAATCCTGCATCTAGAAAGATAATTGAATACATACATGTGAAATTCTATGAAAATGCATGCTTTGAAGTTAGTGATAAACATCAACATAAACAAGAAACAAATGTTGAAAATATGTTTGATGGTGATATATTACTTGAGCCTGTACTTGATCGTCTAGAACCAACTCCCCCTGAACAAGACATGCATGAACCCTTAGATGATATAAATGAAGAAACTTTGCAATTGGAAGATAATGTAACTAATGATCCAATTACATATGATAACGTTCATACTAATGAAATATTTGAACAAGATGAGGGTGAACCTAGTCAATGTAGGAATTGGTGGCATCCTAGAGAACTAATCATTGGGGATCCAAGTGTTAGGGTTAGAACACGTAGAAATATAAGTCAACTTGAAGGACATAGCTTAATCTCACACTTAGAACCTAAGAATGTAAAGGAAGCCTTAGGTGATATATCTTGGATAGATGCTATGCATGAGGAATTAAATCAATTCACAAGGAACAATGTGTGGGACTTAGTACCTAAACATGAAGACAAGTCTATCATAGGAACTAAATGGGTCTTTAGGAATAAAATGGATGAACAAGGAAACATTACAAGAAATAAGGCTAGACTAATCGCACAAGGTTATAATCAACAAGAAGGAATAGATTATGAAGAAACCTTTGCACCCGTTGCACGACTAGAAGCAATTAGATTGTTACTTGCGATTGCAAGTCTAAGTAACATTAAACTCTTCCAAATGGATGTCAAGAGTGTTTTCTTGAATGGATACATCCAAGAAGAGGTGTTTGTCAAACAACCCACTGGATTCGAAGATCCAAAGAATCCTAACCATGTTTATAAGCTTAAGAAAGCTTTATATGGTTTGAAATAAGCTCCAAGAGCTTGGTATGATAGATTTGCAAACTTTCTTATTGCAAATAATTATCAAAGGGGGACCATCGACAACACATTATTCCTAAGAAGAAATATAATGATTTGTTAATAGTTCAAATATACGTAGATGATATAATCTTTGGTTCAACCAACCCTACCTTAGTAAAAGACTTCGAAGAGTGTATGAAGTCAGAATTTGAAATGTCAATGGTAGGAGAATCGAACTACTTCTAAGGCCTTCAAATCAAACAAACCCCTCAAGGAATTTATGTTAGCCAACTTAAGTATGTCAATGATATGATTAAGAAGTTTGGCTTTGAAGAGTTGAAACCTACAACTACCCCCATGAGTGTTAGTACCAAACTTGATAAGGATGAAAATGGTAAACCTTTTGATGACACACTCTATAGGTCTATGATTGGACCACTGTTATACTTAACTGCATCAAGACCTGATATCATGTTTAGTGTGTGTATGTGTGCTAGGTTTCAATCTTGTCCTAAGATATCACATTACAATGCAGTGAAAAAGATCTTTAGATATCTTAAGCATACACCTCACTTAAGACTGTGGTATGATAGAAACGCTAAGTTGGAATTACACGCATATAGTGATGCTGATTATGGTGGTTGCAAATTAGATAGAAAGTCCACTAGCGGTACATGTCAATTCATATGAACCAACTTGATCTCTTGGTTTTCTAAAAAGCAAGCTAGTGTAGTTCTTTCTACCATTGAAGCCGAGTGTATTGCTTTGAGTTTATGTACTACCCAAATACTTTGGCTTAAACAGCAACTTAGTGATTTTGGCATTAAAATGAAAAAGATTCCAATTTTCTGCGATAGCACAAGTGCAATCAATCTTTCCCGAAATCCGGTGCTTCATTCTAAGGCCAAACACATTGAGGTGCGATACCACTTTCTTCGCGATCATGTTCAAAATGAGGATATAGTGATAAACCATATAAGAACTGATCACCAAATCGCTGACATCTTCACCAAACCACTTAATCAAGCCACTTTTGAAAACTTACGAGCCAAGTTAGGTATGATGATTTACGATACCATTGCGTAGTTCTATCTTTTGCATGATTTGCAAAATAAAGGGGGAGATAGAATAAGAACATGATTTTAGTTGGTAAGTCATGGATTTTAGTTGGTAAGTCATGATGAATCATATGATAAGTATAAATTTTGGAGCATAGGTTAAGGGGGAGAGTATGAGTTGAGGGGGACCAACATGCTATTTAAAAGTTGAAAATATTTGGTTATAAATTTTTGGTTATAAGTTGTGACATTAAAATCATGTTAGGTTATTTTGAAAATCATCCAAAAGGGGGAGAATGTTGAGAAATATGTTTGGATAATTTTCAAAGTCATGATGTTAAGTGGTGAATACTTAAAAATGTCACACATGGCGTTATATGTGATTAAAAGTTGAAAAAAATTAAAAAAGTTGAAAAAGTTGACATCGATCTCTCAGGTTGTTGCACATCGATCGATCTATGTACATAGATCTCTCACATCGATCGATCTATGTAAGGTAGAAAAGTTCAAGACCTTTCTGTGAGGCATCGATCTCTAAACCTGAGACACATCGATCGATCGATGTACATCGAACCCTCACTTCGATCGATCGATGTAGGTCAGAGGCAAACTCTGAAACTTTCTGGGAGACATCGATCTCTGAAGTTGAGGCACTTCGATCGACCGATGTCTAGGGTTTTTAGAAATATTTTTCTAAAATGTGATAAATTGGTTGTTTTCATTTGTATATGATTTATACATGTTCACTATGTGATTATTATGTGTTTTTGGTGATTATTATTGTCTTGTGACTAACATGCCTTGGAAGTTTCTACAACTTACCAAAAAAGCCAAAATTGGTATTTTGAGTTTTGTAGGAACATCACATGATGAAAATGACTAAAATTGGTTGTTTTCATCTGACCATCGGAGTCATTTCTGGAGTTTTCTCACACCAGGGGTATTTTAGTCATTTTACCCCCGAGGGTATTTATGGTATTTTCACTCAAGGAATCTCTTGAGAATGTTATTATCTTCATTCTGGAGCTGTGTTATTATTATTTTGAAGATAATATGGTGATCTTATATCTTATTCTCTCAACCGATGATATTATTGATTATAGCTGGATATGTGACGATTTGAGATGTCATATTCTATTTTTTCTTGAAGACTCTCTTATATATGTTATAAGAGAACATTTATCATCATTATTCAGAGATATTAAAGGTGTCAAAGGTGTGGAAATGTTCTTGACATATAAGAAGAAATATTGGGGAATTTCGGTGTTACACTTGACATAATCTTGTCAAGTGTTATCTATTTATTTCTTCTTCAAAAATTTGAGTTGATACACATATTGGTATGTCCAAAAACGTGTTTAATCAGGTGTATATGATGGTGTATTCATTTTGTGAGTTGGAGACAAGTGGACCAACCAAAAAGGAGCTAGTTGGCAAAATTGCCAACTTGGACTTTTTCAAAAAATAGCCAACGGCTATTGCTAGTCTTGGGTGTTTTTCAGCAGATTTTTGGAAGTCAAATGGATCTCTCACATGTCCTATTATTGTGCTTGAAGTTGGAGATAATTTGGTGGTATTATCCTTTCTTATTTTGTTAAAGAAAATCAAAATATATTTTTGGTAAAGTTCAAAGTAGCCAACGGCTACTTCATGGCTGATTTTGGAGCTGAATTTCATTTGAATTCTTCAAATTCCACATGCCTATTCTTGTGCCAAAAAGTTGAGAAGATAATGGAGTTGTTATGGCTATTATCTTTGGGTATTATCTTCACATTTTCAAGACAATTCCAAGTAATTTTTTTAGTTGAAATTTTCGGCCAAGGTGACATCCAAGGTGGACCAATCGTTGTGTCTTATTTTGCCAAGTGTACAAAGCCAACCAATGATTAGAAGACATTTGGAATTGATGATGAAGATGGTGACACATGTGCATTCTTATCTTCAAGGTTCAAATCACACTATAAATAGAGGCAATGGTGAAGAAGATGAAACACACTTGAAGCTCACAAGCATTTGTTAAATTGTCTAGCTTTCATCTTCATCTTCTTGTTGTTATTGTTTTATTCATTGTAGCAAAGGTGTTCTTGTTGTATTATGGTGAGCTACAAGCCTCTTGAGCTTCATTTTTAAATTGATTAGTCATCTTTATAAGGCTACATCAATAGGTTGTAGAGATGTTGCAACTAAGTGTTGCTTAGAAGGTGATTATCCAAGTCTTGAGTAGGGTTGGTGTATAACCCAAGGATCAAGCTTGGCTCTTGTTGTAAGGTGTTCATTTAATAGTGAAATCCAAGGAAAGATGTTCCTTGGGACTGGAGTGGGTCACATTGACCGAACCAGGATAAATCCTTGGTGTTCTTCTCTTGTTTCTTTATTTCTGTTTTCTACCCGTTTTGACTGCAAATTTCACACAAATTCACACAATTTGAAAAAATAGCTAAACATTTACATAATTCGTGATTTTTGGTGGAATTATACTTCAGACTGTTAGCTTTCATTTGCAACAAGAATCACTTGATTTTAGCAAGGGAATGTTAGTCTTTCAGTCTTTGCAAGATAACTGCTCCAATCTGGCTGCAATCTGACCAGTTTTGAGAAAACTTAAATTCTGTATTTTTCAAGAATTTTTTAAGGTCCGGGCATTTTAGAAACTTCATCTACACATCCTAAGGAATGTTTTGATATAAAGATCAACCTTTTTGGTTGAGTATTCAAAGAGAAACACTATTTGCAAAATCAGCAACATTCTATCCAATTCTGTCCAGATTGACCATCTGAATCATTTTATTTGTTTGAAAGGCCAAACGATCTTATTTTTGTCTAGTTTTTGGATATAGTCTTGTTAACTCATTGAAGTTTAATTCTGGAAAGTTTTATAATTTTTGGAATTGTGTAACATTATTTGTGAATTTTTAAAAACGGGTTCTGAATCTGAGGTGGTCTCAGATTCTGTTTTCAAAGGGGATTTTAACAAAGGGTTGTAGTGTAACTTCTGCTAACCACTATTCACTCCCCCCTCTAGTGGTGTTTATTGCAGGTGCACGGTCCAACAAAGGGGTCATTTATATCGATTTATTTTCTGCGCAATGCTAAAATGGTTTTCCGATGGATGTCTCTTATATCGCATTCATAGTATTCATATAATTCTTGGTGCTCATGGACTTCATATCTATATTAACCATATATGTTATGGTTTTCTGTTTTCTCGGGCGTCTTACATTGTGGCATTTATTTTGTCACATTCTATAGTCATCATGCTATTATTACATACATATTTTGGGACTTCTCCATTATTATTTTCAGAAGAATTTCAGTCTAAATGGCTGAGAAACAACTAGCCACACTTGAAGGAGAGAAAAAGAAAAGTAGTTGGGTCAAATGGTGATGTTTATAAGGCAACTGATTCTCACTATTATTTAGCCATTATTATCTGATTTTCCACTTATTTTGAACATTAAAAACGTTCATACATGTATATGTGAAGAGGACAAATCAAATTTTCACATATGTGCAAGACTACACCACATGGACCAACCAAATCACTCCTAGATTTGGTCAGCCCATATCTCAACCAAGTTGTTGAACAGGTTGAGAAGAAGGGAGGAAGAAGTTGTCATCCAAACCACTTGATCTTTCTAAAAAAATTTGCAGGAAATTTCAGCATTCAAAATGGTCCAATCACATGTCTTGAAGGTGTCAATTAAGAAAGATGGTGACGTAGTCCTCCAATCAAATGTAGACAAGTGAGATTGATGATATGGAAGGTGACATGTGGACATCTTAATCCACAAGGGGCTGCTCACACCTATAAATAGAAGAGGAGTTAAAGAAGAAAGATGCAACACTTGAAGCTCTTTTCTTCTTCTTATCCATTCCCAATCCTTGTTCTTGCAGCTGCATAGGCAATTTTTTTTGTTATTGTGTTGTATTTACCTCTTTACTCATAAAAGTTGCAACTGGTTAGCCATTCTATAAGGTTACATCAATAGGTGGTTAGGTGTATTCATACTTGTGTTGTAAGGCGCTGAAATCAAGTCTTGATTAGGATTGGTGTATAACCCAAGAATCAACAAGTACTTTGAAAGTTGTAAGGTGTTCATAGCATAGTGAAAATCCAAGAAAATGTGTTCGTTGGGACTAGTGTAGGCCACATTGACCGAATCAGGATAAATCCTTATCTTCTTGTCTTCTTTACCTTTCTGTCTGATTTTTGCAGTTTCTGCACTAAACTTCTAAAATCTGAAGAAAATAGAAAAACGTTTTTCAAAATTCTAATTTTTGGTGTCAACTAACTTTAGACTGTTAGCTTTCATTTACAACAACAATCACTTGATTTGAGCAAAGAAAAATTAGTCAATCAATCGTTGCAAGTTTGATGCGCAAATCAGACAGCAAGACTAACATGTCTTCAAACTTTTGCCATTCTATACTATTTGGCTAGGATACTTAGTCACGGCTTTTTGAAAACATAAATTAAACTTCCTAATCTTTGTTTTGACATAAAGATCGCACCTTTTGGATAAGTATACAAAGAATTCTAGCTTTTCAAAGTTGAACAACTTTTCTGTTTTGTTCTGAAAAATCTGTCCAACTGAAATTCTTTAAATTTTTGGAGAGTCAAACGATTTAGATTTCTCTTAAACTTTTACAGAAGGTATATAGCATCTGGAACTTGTTTCTGGAAAGTTTTAAAGATTTTGTAGTTCTACATAAAGAGAGACATTTTTTTTCAAATACAGAATCTGATTCCGAATTTTATAGAATCATATTTGAGGGGAGTTTTGAAAATGGTTTTTAATAGTGTAATTTACGCTATTCATCCATCTCTAGTGGTGTTTATTGCAGCTGTTACAGTCCAACACAATCATCATAAAACTTGGAACTCTTAAAAACCTAACTTAGAACCTCTTAAGGTGAATGAAAAAGAGAAAACTCATAGTCAACATGATCTGATTGAATTGAATTTCAACTTTCTGATACGAATATATGATAATTTTTACCAACGTAATTCAATTTTTTCCTTTTGGTGTGGAATCTGAAAGTGAAGTAAAGGCTTAAGGTAATTATAACGCAAGCCATTCTCTTTAGTTGTTGATTAGCCTTTAATGATCCGATTGATTAGGTCAAAATTCTTTACCAAACTCTTGAATCCCAACACACCATTAGAATATTCATTTCAGTTTCTTCTTGGTGTCGAGTCAATAGAATTCGGTTTATTTTAAAGTTATATAAAATCTGTTGTTTTATGCTTTAAGAATATTTATTATATTCTCAAACACTGTTCTCTTTGGTTGGTCTACTCATCTTACATCATAGCGTCAACCAAATTCCATTTGTTTGTCCTCCATATAATTTCCAACTGTTTCACATTCGTGTAGAAATACATTTCAGCTTTCACGTGTATATACATGTAAGTACATGTATATATACAGAAACAATAAAAAAAGCACCCTATTCACTTAATCATATAAAACCTTCGGCAGATATAGAAGAAGAAAAGTCACAAATCTTACGTTCTCTGAACCAGAAGAACAAGAAATAGAAAAGGTGCATATGACAGAAGATTTTCAAGCTGAAATGCGTGGAGAAAATTGGTGGAGTCCATCAAGAGACATCTTTGGATCTTCTCCTTGTTTATCTGGAATTAATCCCTTGAGGGACTTTGGTACATGGCTCAATCACGAGGTGCCATACATGAAGGCAAGGTCTAGAGAAGAGTCCGGTTCAGCTAACCAACCCGATTATGACTACGAATCGAGTTCTCAGATCACCGCTATTGGCCTTTCGACATCAACAGAAAGCGACTGGAACGGAGCTCTGATGTAAGAATCATAATTGTCTCCTCTACGTACACTACGTTGCCTTGGTGATAGTTAATATTTATTTTCTCTCAATAATTTCTCAAAGTAAAATTCGGAAAGAATATCCAACTCGAAATTCCGGATAGAAAAAATTGCTACTCAACTGAATAGATAGACTCCGACAGACGTTAGAGTATAATATATAATATGTCACCATACTAAATGTTGTTTCCGTATATTTCAACGAATTCATGAACTTATTAAATGCATATATTGAGAAATCAAGGATACAAAAATGGTAGTACGCATCATTTTTCAAACAAAAAGAAGCAACGTGCCATCTACTCGTTTTTTTTAATTAAAAAAAACAAAAAAAAAACAAAACAAAACGACAAATAGTATTTTTTACCTACGAGTCTCCTAATGTCCGATGATATGCAATCCATCTGTTAACATATAACAATTAGTGTCACATGAAAATAAAATTATTTTTCAAACAAAAAGAAGCAACGTGCCATCTACTCGTTTTTTTTAATTAAAAAAAAAAACAAAAAAAACACAAATCAAAACGACAAATAGTATTTTTTACCTACGAGTCTCCTAATGTCCGATGCTATGCAATCCATCTGTTAACATATAACAATTAGTGTCACATGAAAATAAAAAGAATTTTTAAATTATTTATTAATTGCCTTGCTAAAAATATTGTTTACTTATGGTTTTACTTAAATAACAACTTGCACCACCCATTAAAGCCAATACCGTTTACTTGATTATGTAGTGGATTTTTCCTGTGGAAACTCTCACTGTGGGACGTAACAAAAACCCGGGAAAGGTAAGCGAAGTTGATTGCTAATAAAGTTGTGTGGTTTTCTTCTTGTCATCTTGCAGGTATGGTACCAGAAGCTCAGAAGCCAATCATCCACAGCTACTTCATCAAGAAGAGCAGAATCCCAGCATGAATTTCGGGCAAGAAATTGGTTTGGACAATTCCCTCATACACAGGGGTTGGACTTCCAACAATTTTTCAACCATAGTTGAAGATTGTTCTACTAACTCCTTCCAAACCGCTGATCAAGATATATCTTCAAAACCCTTGAATTCTTTCACCAAATCTACTCACTTTAGAACAGCTACGTCTACTTTGCCTAGTAGTTTAGTATCCTATGAAGATGAATCTTTTTCAAATCCTGCTCATGGGATGTTTTCGGAGGCCTTGCAGACTCTGTTTGGAAATGATACACAATCCCAACAACTTTTATGTGTTAATGAGTCCATGGACTATAGTCCCATGTTGTATGAGGCAACCTTGGACGAGTTTTCGTCTAATTCTATGACAAAACTATCTTCTGACAACCCTATTAACTATTTGGAGTTGTCAGCTATAGTCTGTCATGGCCAATCACCACCTCGACCACAGTTTGTGCCATCATTAACGAATTATGGGGAACGTAATCCTCTTCCCAACGTCAAAGCGATGGTAAGATCGATTCTGAATTTTTCGGAGATTTCTCTTCTCTGTTGATTAGGGTTTATGAAGTTAAAATTATTAATGATTAGATTCCAGGTTGAGAGTGAAGAGATCCAAGATTTGGCGTCCGGATCCAGGAAATTCTGCTCCGAACAAATATTCAAGCGTCCGAGGATTGAGACTGCAACGCCTTTGCCAACTTTTAAGGTACAATCACTAGCTGGTGTGTTGATGTTGTGTCCAGTGGAATGATTCTGTAGAATTTCAGTGTTGCGTAATTTGATACTATTATTAACATCAAGCATTATTTCCTTAATCATTAAGACAGAAATCTAGTGATGACACATGATGTGAAAATTCAAGTTAATCCAACTTGAATTACGATTAATTCGGTAATCAAACAAGCAACACTTAAAGAGAAGTTTATGAAACTCAGTAATCAGAAATTGGAGACAAGAATTGAGAGAACAAATGGGCTCATTATACAAAATGATTCAAGAATCCAATATCATGATCAGTAGCAGCGGTTGCCACGATGCTTAAAAGGAAAAAAGAAAACATAATGTAAAATGATCAAAAGATCCCTCATTGACATCCACCTATATTATCAAACATAAGACTAAAATGGTCATTTCACTCATTTAAAAGAATACGCGCACGTTTTTTCTTCCTTCTTCCCAGCTTTCTTCCCCGCTGCAATGTTACTTCCTTCAAATCTTGCGGGTCCACCTATTAACCGTCAATCCTTCACCCACGTGACATCTAAACCTCTTAATCTTTGATTGGTCCTCTATTCTTAGTGAATTGACCTTCTAGTCTCATGGCATCCTCCCCAGTCAGCATCTACAAAGGCTTTCAGTTTCATCTCTCCAGCTCTACGAAACAGTAGTCCTTGCCCAACTGTTCACTTTAGATATCTGAGCACCTTGTGTGATGCTTTTAAGTGATTTTCAGTAGGACATTCCATAAACTGACTAAGTAGTTGTACAGAAAAAGCAATATCGGGTCTGGTAATGGTAAGATAAATCAACTTACCCACCAGCCTTCTGTACTGAGTAGTATCTTGTAGTGGTGATGAATCTTGATGTGTAAGACTCAAATGGCTTTCCATTGGAGTCTTAGCATGCTTAGCATCCATGAATCCAGCCTGATCCAATAATTCCAGGGTGTATTTCTTTTTATTAATATGAATACCTCCTCTTGCTTGGGCTACCTCTATACCTAAGAAAAACTTCAACTGTCTCAAGTCCTTAATCTTGAACTCATTGTGCAGGGATTGTTTAATCTCTATGATGGCCCCCTCATTGTCACAAGTGACAATGATATCATCTACATAAACCAAGAGAATCAGCAATGACTGACCAACAGACTTGGTGAGCATGGTGTAGTCACACTTAGATTGCTGAAATCCATTAGAAAGCAGAAATCTAGTCAAGGTGGCATTCCACCCTCTACTTTCTTGCTTGAGTCCATATAAGGACTTATGCAGTTCGCACACCATATTGGATCATGCAGTAGTCAACCCTGGAGGAGGCAGCATGTAAATATCCTCATGGAGATCCCCATGTAGGAATGCGTTATTAACATCTAGCTGATGGATAGGCCACTGGAACTTTACTGCCATAGCTAGAATCACCCTCACTGTGGTCATTTTGGCAACTGGTAAGAATGTATCCTGGTAATCTATGTCATACTGTTGAGTATATCCCTTTGGTACGAGTCTTGCCTTATGCCTCTCCACTGTCCCATCAGCCTTCAACTTCACCTTATACACCCACCTGCATCCTATAGGAGGCTTGCCCTTATGCAAAGGTACTAGGCTCTAGGTATGGTTGGCTTCCAGTGCTGCCAACTCAGTTGCCATGGCTGCCTGCCAAACAGCTGAACCAGCAGCTTCTGCATAACTATTAGGTTTTGTATGTACATTTAGACTTAAAACATATGTTTTGTACTTTGGAGTTAATGATGCATAAGGCATGTATTTATGAATAGAATGGGGTGAAGTGTGAACAGAAGTGTTGATATCTTGTGAAGAGGTTAATGATTTGCAATGGTAATCCTGAAGATATGCAGGAGGTTGTCTGGCACGTTGGAGTCTTGGATTAGGCATATCCCTTTGGGCAATGGGCAGATCAATAAAAATATTTCTAGGCTGTAGAGGAGGAGATGATAGCATTTGACTAGTAATGAGCTTATCTGAGGTACTAGGAGAGTAGGCACTTGGCATAGAAGAAGAAGGATAAATGTGAGGAAGATCCAGAGAAGAGTCAGTTGGATTTGAAATGTCTCTAGGCAGGTCAGGACTTTTTGTATGGCAAAATGGCTGAAGGCTAGGCTGTATGTCACTGTGACAGAATGTATGAGGACTAGGATCAGTAGGTCGTGACTGAGCATGTCTAGGAGAATCGGTTTGATTATCAGAACAAAAGGGAAATATTGATTCAAAAAATGAAACATCTCTTGAAATATACACAGCTTTAGTATTGAGGTCATGCAATATATATCCTTTTATGGTGTACGAGAGTCCCAAGAATACTCTTCTTTGTGCTCTGGCTGCAAATTTCTCTTTGTGGTTCTGGGTGTTACTACTAAAGGCTAGGCAACCAAAAACCTTGAGGTTAGAATAAACAGGTAAGGAGTTATAGAAAAGTTCATGAGTTGTTTTCTGTTGAAGAAGAGGTGAGGAAGTAATATTAATGAGATACACTGAGTGCTGAGCACAAAAGCCCCAGTAAGGAGAGGGTAAATGAGATTGAAATCTGAGTGTCCTTGCTACATTCAGAATGTGCTGGTGTTTTCTCTTAACAATTTCATTCTGCTGTGGTGTATTGACACACCTAGTTTAATGCAAGATGCCATGAGAAGCAAAGAATACAGTCATTTAAAATTCTGGTCCATTATTAGTCCTGATGGTTTTGATTCATCAAAATGAACATAAACAAAAATGATAAAAGCTTTCAACAATGGACCTGGTTTATGCTTAGGTTTTCATCAAGTATACCCAACAATATCTACTATAGGCATCAATCACAGTAAGAAAATAATATTGTCGGTACAATGTTGGGTATTTATATGGACCCCAAATATCCATGTGTACAAAAGAAAAGGGACTATGGGAAACAGAAGTAGAAACTGAAAAGGGTGTCCTTCTTTGTTTGGCTAGGGGACATATTGTACACATGTGTAAAGATTCAGGAATGGTCACAAGTGGCTCAACCTTCTGAATTTCTTTTAGTCTTGGTGTAGACAAATGCCCAAGTCTTGAATGCTATAGTAAAGTGTCCGATTAGACAGCATATGCCAAGGGAATAGTGTGGGACGAAAGAAACTCTGACGTGCCATGGAGATAATACAGGCCTTGATCTACCTCAACTGAACCAATCATCCTCTTGGTTCTGAGGTCCTGAATCAGGCAAACATTTGAGCAAAATGCAATGGCAAACATGTCTGATTGGGTAAGCTTACTAAGTGACAGCAGATTGAAAGCAAAGGATGGTACATAGAATACATTAGTGAGAGTGACATTAGGATTCACATGAACTGTTCCAATATGTGTGACTTTGGATAGGGACTGATCAGACATTTTTATTGATATGGTATCAACAGACTGATAGGAATCAAATAAATGAATGCTAGAACAGATATGATCACTAGTTCCAGAGTCCAAATTCCACATATTCAAGTTTTGATGTAATATATTACCTTACAACTTACCAGAAGGTGTGGACTGCTGGGCAGACATAGCATCGTGGTGCGTGTTTGTGACACTTGCAGAATCAGAAATTCCTTTTCTTCCTCCATCCTGATGTTCTTGCAACAGATTCATCAGTTGAACATATTGCTCCTGTGTCAATGTAGCAGCCACCTGAAGCATAAACTTCTGAGAATCATTCACTCCTGGACTTAAAATCTCATATGCACCATATCCTTCAAGCTCATCCTGGTTCACATTATCCTCAAGTATTCCATTATTTCATCACTGCTTATCATATTAATCTGACTCCTGGGCTTGTAACCTGGGGGATACCCATGTTTCTTACAACATTTCTCAATTGTATGACCAGTCATATTACAATGACTACAGAATGGTACTCTAAAACCACTTTGTTGGGGTCTTGGCACGTCCCGCCTGAATCCCCTGCCACGCTGCTTTTGCCAGGATGTATTCACTGGCCCATCACCATAAGACCTTTGTGTATACATACCCCCTGTGCCTGCACTATTAACATTCATCACTGTTGAGGAACTATTATTAAACTGTCCCTGGCCCCCTGTGTAATTCATCTTCCTTTCCAATTTTACTGCCATAGCAAAGCAGTTTTCAAGTCCGGCAATGGGGTAGACAACAAGACTTGAGACTTCACCACTTCAAACTCATCATTTAAACCTTTCAAAAACTTAATCACACAATCATTTTCCATAAACTTATTGATTTCAATTGTGAGATTACATGTACATCTATGACATGTACATGTAGGGACAGATCTCAACACCATCAATTCTTTCCATACTCTCTTCAACTTCGTATAGTACTCAGTTACACTACTATTATCTTGCTTAATAGAGTAAAATTCTTCTTGCAAGTCTGATAACCTAAAGAAATTAGAGTTACCATACCTGAAATTTAGATTATTCCAGATATCAGCAACAGAATCCAACATGATGACACTTTGTCCAATGCAAGGAGTCAGGGAGTTAACCAGCCAGGAAGCAACCATATTATTGGCCTTCATCCAAGAATTGTATCGTCTTGCTCTCTCTGTAGGTTTCTCAATTGAACCATCCACAAAAGCTGCCTTGTTCTTGGACTCCAACGCCCTTCTTACGGACCTACTTCAGCCATGGTAATTGTTTCCATCCAGTAATGGTTGTACTAGTATCATGGATGGATTATCACTAGGATGAATATAAAATGGATCATCAGAAGGATCAAAGGGAGTAGAAGGAGAAGCAGATGAGGATGAAACAAGATTGTTATTTGACGCCATGAATGTACCAAAATTCATCAATTACACTATGGTACCATGTGAAAATTCAAGTTAATCCAACTTGAATTACGATTACTTCGGTAATCAAACAAGCAACACTTAAAGGAAAGTTTATGAAACTCAGTAATCAGAAATTGGAGACAAGAATTGAGAGAACAAAGGTGCTCATAATACAAAATGATTCAAGAATCCAAGATCATGATCAGTAGCACCGGTTGCCACGCTGCTTAAAAGGAAGAAGAAAACATAATGTAAAATGACCAACAGGTCCCTCATAACATCTACCTATATTATTAAACATAAGGCTAAAATGGTCATTTCACTCATTTAAAAGAATACGCACGCATTCTTTCTTCCTTCTTCCCAGCTTTCTTCCCCGCTGCAATGTTACTTCCTTCAAATCTTGCGGGTCCACCTATTAACCGTCAATCCTGTCTAGTACCAACTCACCCACGTGACATCTAAGTCTCTTAATCTGTGATTGTTCCTCTATTCTCAGTGGATTGCATCTATCTCCTTATCATCATGCTTTAACACATGAAACTGTTGTGAGATGCCATACTTCGTTGTGGACATAGGCTTTTCCATTTGAAGTGTATATTCCCTTGCCAACAAGTTTTTACTTTGATACTAAGGTGGCGTTTGGTTGGGGGATATGGGAATGAGGGAATGGGTTTGGAGGAATTCAAACCCATTCCGGCTGTTTGTTTGGGGTAAATGGGGGAATGGATTTCATTTTGATATCCAACTATTTGGAAATGGATATCGTTTTTTGATATACTAGGCCCCCCTTATCTATCAAAATGTGGAAATGGGGGAATGGGGAGCCGCCGGTCAACGACGCCGGCCACCGCCGTCGGCCGCTGTCCACCGCCGGTCCACCGCCAGTCCGCCGCCGCCGGCGACCACTACTCCGACCGGTCACTATTCTCATTCCCATTTTAATACCAAACAACTATCACTTTTAACCCCAAACCCATATCCTCCAAACCCATTCCCTATCATACCCATTCCGATTCTAATTCTGATTCTCAAGTGCCAACCAAACGCCTTCTAAATAACTGTTGCACACTAATAATTGGTAAGGTAACGAGATTCATGATGATTAGCGAGTTAGGTCCACCATGTAGTCAAATGGGCTTTGTTGTGTTGAAGTTTCTCTTTTCCTCACCATGTAGTCAAATGGGTTTTATTGCGTTGAAGCATATGAGGGCGGGACTTAAACCAACTGGTAAGATTGGTTGTTTGTGATCTTGAGGTCACGAGTTTAAGTATTGGAGTAACTGGTAATGTTGATGGTTTGTGACCTTGAGATCACGGGTTCAAGTCGCAGAAACAGCCTCTTGCACAAAGTATAAGGTAAGACTACGTACATCACATCGCGAAGCGATCTGGCTCCTTCCCAGATCCTGCGCAACCGTGGAAACCTATTGCACCGGAAACGCCTTGTGTGTTGAAGCATCGCTTTTACTTAATTTAGTATAATTATATTATATTTAAAAGTCAATTTGGAAAATATTTTTGGAACGGGAAGTATTTGTTTTCTTTTTTATTGACCTATGACCAATTATTCAGATCAACAGACTTTATATCACTATTACCTTTTCCTTGAAGAAGAAAATCATCATATTGCATGTACACTTATTAGAAGAAATGGATAAGAAATATTCAGCTTTGGCATGTCATCAGGTGCGAAAAGAAAAGTTGGGGGACCGGGTCACTGCGCTCCAGCAATTGGTTTCACCTTTTGGAAAAGTAATATATATGGATTTTCTATCTGATATAAACTTTCTATAAGTAGTATATGTATGTTACGTTTTAACTTACTGCTTGAAAATTTTCAGACAGATACTGCATCAGTTCTTCATGAAGCCATTGAGTACATCACGTTTCTCCATAATCAAGTAAATGTACGTTAGCTTTTTTATCTTTAACCATACAAGACATGTAGTAGCAAGTGATATATATCGTATCAAATGTTATAATCACACTATTTGATGTTGTCTCCGAAAACAAAATAGTCTACCAAGTTGGTACAATAATCATACAATGATATTATTTGATTCTTGATTTCTATTTGCATGTGGTTTCAGGCACTGAGTTCTCCATATCTGGAAAATGGGGTGCCTATTCAAAGTTTACAAGTAGGTGATCATTTCATTACTGCCCCAAACATTTTTTTTTCTTTTAATGTAAGATATCGTATCAAGTGATCGTTTATTTATATATTTGCATAAATTTTTCTTTTTTGTAGTCGTATGATAACAGTGACAAGCAAAAAGTGCAAAACCGGGACTTGAAAAGTCGGGGACTTTGCGTGGTTCCAATATCAAGTACCTTCCCAGTTGCAGCTGAGAATACTACAGATCTCTGGGCTCCAACTTTCTGAAGATCCTTTAGATAAAATGAAGCATTAGTGGTAATTAAACACACAAATGTACTTATATTTTGTTTCTTTATTATTATTTTTTTCCTTCAAAACACTATCATATATCAATCGCTATCTCACAACGGGATTGCTCATTGTACTATTATGTTAAACTGTAAATGTTGAAACATACTCCTTTGAGATTTAAGAGGTGCTTTTAGTCACGAAGTCATGATGGCACATCGAGTAAAATATGAAAACTCAAGTGAAAATAAATATTCCTTCGATCTAAAAATATTGTCTCAGTTTTATTGAATTAATCATTCCGTTGTAAAAATATTATCACTGTTGGTCAAACACTTAGTTTAGCCAATTCTACCGTCTGATTAATTCACCAACAATTGCAACAAATACATAGAAAGTACACACACAAAAAACATACACACACATATATATATACACGTGTGTGTGTATACACACACATACACATATACAGACACGCATATATCAAGACCTCACTAATATAAAGATGAAAAAGTTTTCACTTAGTAAAAAGGATTAAAGAAGTTTAGACCCTCATAGCGTAAACTCCTACGCAATCCATATAAAAATATCAAAGCTTGATGATCTTAATTACAAATTAAGAAAAACCTAAACTATGATTAGAGAGAAAAAGAGAGAAAATATAATATTGATCTCAGCTATTCTCCGTGGTATAGATGCAACCGACTTTTGTTTATAGCCCTAAAACTAATAAAAGATGTAAACAAGTATTATAAGAAAATTACTACCGTCGATCGCACCTTTTGAGGGTTAAAGTTGTCTCGGGTCCCTTGCCGACTTCCTTCTGGATTGCTGGATAGTTTTTGCTCAAATATATTCTTTTATGCGTCGAATCTTTCAGAATGCGTGAGAGGTTTACCTGAGTGAGAATTTCAAGTAATTAGTATTTATGTTACAAAAAGATGAAGGAACTGACAAGGATATAAATAACAGTGTAGAGGCAGGGTGGTTAAAGCGAGTGCGTCATGTCTTTTTGTGATAGGAAATTACCTTGAAAATTGAAGGAAAACGTTTTACCGGACAACAGTAAGATTCGCACTGCGACACGAGTCTGAATGTTAGACACAACTAGTAAATTCTTTTCAGAATATATCGGCTTCTTCTTTTCGTTCGCTCTACGAGAAAAGATTGAAATTGTGTATTTGAAATGTTTAATATTAGATGAAGAAGAAATAAGATAAAGGAAAATTATACAGGTTTTTCAAAATAGTTTTTAAAAGTATATCTTCAAATATTAGAATCTTTATATTTTCGATGTTAATTTAATGACTTTATCTTCCAAAGTTAGTTTATGGCCGTTCAAGGTTGAAAAGAGATGTACTAAGTTGCAAAAGTTGCACCATTTCATCAAAAAACAGCAAAACAATTCTGTTGTCTGAAGTCACTGAACGTTCGATCAATTTTACCGGACGCTAGATTCGGAATTTGTGAACATTGCAACTCAGAAATCATCATCAAACTCTGGACCGAAGGTACGATAAATGGCTTTACCGAATGTTCAGTGAAGCGTTCACTCACTAGAAAGAAAATTCAGAATCAGATTGAACCCATAATTCATCACCAACGTTCATTTTTATCCACCGAACATTCAGTCACTTCAGAATTCAAAGTTTTGTCTCACATTTGCAATACATGTTTTACTTTATTTTCGAATCAACTTTTTTATATATTTTTATATAAATTTGAAGTAATTTCTAATGTACTTTTATGTGATTTTTCTAATAATAAAAAACTTAATATGCAGCCTTTATCTTATTATACGATAAACCACCAGCTCTTCCATGTAACTTGTTCGATTTTCTATACGTGAGATCGTGTCTTTTTTTTAATTTCTTTTGTTTGGATGCAAAAGGTACCTCTAAAGACCCATCGCCTCATTTTAAAAAACTTTATAGAATATGTAATTATGTAAATTAGTTCGCGTAAGGACCTCGTTCTTTTCTTTCTTTGTTTATGTCATTCTCACTTTGAAGAGATTTTACCTAATTGTTCACCTTGAGTTCTTTTTTGTTTTTTACCCAACATGGTGAAAGTATTCTGTGCGGTCTGATATGTATCCTTTGGATTTAGTTCTTGATTTCAGATTAGGGTTCAATAGGAGAACCTATTTGAATTTGAATTGACTCGTGTCCTACTTTTTTGGGTGTTTGGTTTTAATATGCGTCGTTTGGATTGGGTACTTGAATTACGGTTAGATTTGATGGAGGAATGCGATCGGCCTTGAGAAACACTTCGGTTATTCAAGGACAAGTAGCCTGTAGTCACGATTGATTGATTACTTGGTGAACTCGAGCGTGCTAAAATTCACACCAAGTGTGATTTGAAGGAAGATTTCCCTCCAATTGGGGTGACTACCAAAGATATTCTCAAGATTGATTTGGAGCACACCACGGGCATATCGAAATTTAGCTCGCCCTTTTGGCATTATCCTTGCCCTAGCCACTCTCCAGAAAACTATGAAGTTTTTGAGCTATACAGCTCAGAAAATTTCTTGTATTATTCTTTTCTGATAAATTTTTTTTACAGTGTTGACATGAAATTTGTCTTTGTAGGTGGTGACATGAAATTTGTTTTTCTAAGCAGAGTAACTGGTCATTTGGGCAAGAGATCACATCATCAAAAGTGGGGTGGTCCAAGCCGAATTTAATAAGATAGACAGTGAGAAGAATTGGTCTAGGCCTAACTGGATTGTAGAAAAGATTTGTCCTAGGATATGAAGTAATAGATAAGCTTGTCACTGAATTATTAAAGAAAGATGGTTTTGAATGGAATCAACTAGCCGAAGCTGCATTCCATCAGCTTACATGTTTTATCTGTTTTGTCCCTGTGCAAACATTATGAGTCTTTAATGAAATCTTTTGTAATGGTGACAGGCGTCGAATGAGTTTTGTTCTACAACAAGATGGAATACCCATAGGCCTTCATTAATAAGGTTTGTAACTGAAGGGAATGGGATTTCTGTCTTGCAAAGAATTGCTAGCTGTGTTTATTGCAGTTATAAGTGGCGATATCGCATGGGAAGGAGGTTTTGTTAATAAGACAGATCAACAGAATTGAAGTATGTATTGGAGCAGAAGCTAGTAAGTATTACAGCAAAAGGACATAGTGAATCTACCAGGTATGGGCTCCACTACTGAATTTAGGGAAGGCAAGGAGTAGGTAGTAGTTGTTAATTCTATGTCTATGGTCTCTAGGAAGCCTTCTATGACTGTTGAGAAGATGATCATTTCTGTAGCCACACCTGCTTAGTTACTGGAGATAGAAGAAGTTATGCAGGTGATCCATAGGCACAAAAAAGAAAAGAAAAATGCAAGCAATGACACATGGCCCTTGGGTTTCTGAAGGATTCTGCTTAATGCAAGGAAACTTGAGACACATTAGGAGGTCATTCAGGAGAAAGGGCTTGTAACAAAAGATCCAGAGGCTTTTCTAGTACTCAAGAAGGAAGAAAGAAGTATATACAACTTGCAAACAATGCAAGAGAGATCATCGGCTAGACAAGGGACTGCTACAGCCACTGCCACTTCCGGAACAAGTCTGGACATAAAGACTTCACAAAAGTGATGCTTATCTTGGGAAGGGAAAATGGGATGATGGTGGACACCTTCTTTAAATTTAGTCGCTTTCTTGCTCCTCTAGCTGATACACTGCAAAAATAGTTCCTAAATCCTTCATAGAGCATATGTGCAAGTTTGATGGGGTTCCAAAATACAAAATGAGTGACAGAGCCAAGGGCTTTGCTAGCAAATTTTGGCAACAACTTTTGAAGACTAACGAGTTTAAGGTGTCTGTGAGTTCAGACTTAAGTGTACAATCCCCAAGCTAATGGAGTGACAAAAAGGGCAAACCAATATCTTGAAATGTATTTTGAGATACGTCATAGGAAGCCCAGACAATGGTAAACTAGCTGTCTTTAACAGAAGATTAGTTTAACTTCAATTCGTGCAACTCCCCGAGTATGGTGCCACTCAGTGCTCTCAATTGCTACCAACTAGTCTCCCTTACTGCTGGCTGGTGTGGATGGATTCTTTGAATAAAGGAGATTTATGTTATAGGATCTCATGTTGCATATAGACATAGGCAAGAACAGGATGAAACCAATGGCTGATAAAGGTGAAAGGATAAAGACTTTTAAGTAGTAGACTGGGTTCTCCTTAAACTACCACCATATAGGAAATGGTCGGTAGAAGTTTGAAGGGATCAAAAGCTCTCCATCGAATACCTTGGACTGTTTCAATTGACGGCCAAGGTCAACCCTGGGGCTTATAAACGTAAGCACCCTGAAGGTCATAGAGTATATCCACTCTTCCTTGTGTCCTTCTAAAGAGCTACTTGGGAAGATGATAGCTACTTTACATTGAAATATCCCATGTCTTTAGCCCCTTGAAGACAAAGGATGTGTAAGGTGGGGGAGATGTGCTGACCTGGCCAAGAGAACAACATAGCACTCGCTTTTTCAGACGTTTGTCATTCTCCTTTGTTTTAAACCTTCCTGGGCTTGTCCACGAGCTGATGATTTACAGAAAGCTGGAACTCCTGCAAATCAGGTTGCCATTTCTTGAGGGTTAAGTTGCAGCAGTTATGTACGGATTAGTTTGTACTAGAATGGAAAATTGTATGAAAATTGTGGTGTTCGTTTTCTGGCTTATTGTGTTCTTTTTCATTTCGTGTGCTGAAATATTCAATCTTTATCTATCCTCTACTTTTTATTTTCAAAATTTACGCGTGTTAGCAATGTCTTAACACTGGGTTCTTTAATGGGGTTTTTGAATTCCTTAGTATGAAGGAACTATAAGTAATCATTACTAAAGCTACGCAGATAAGAATTCCCTCTGTTAATAATGGTTTTTAGCTTCTTGTGCCGTTAGTGATGGGACTTGCAGCAATTTTTCTTGATGCTTTTGGTTTACCTCATTGCATGAGGATTATGTGTGATCTTTAATCCATAAACTTTGGTTAAATTAAGATTTTCCGCAATTTCTCGCCTGATTAAGTGTTGATTTCAAAAAGATTCAACTCTGCGCCACCTAGCTCAATCACTTCACTATCTATCATGCCTGCTTTTTGTACTAATTTGCTTTTGGACAAATTTGCTGCAACTGCTGTCGCTCCTACTATTCTCACAACTCCTTACATCTCTTCTTCTCAACTTCTTGTTGCCACTGTCTTTGGTTGGTGTCCATTAATGCTGGTTTACAAAATGGATGAAGAGGTTTTTCTACACTACATCAATGAGCAGGCCCTTCATTCTTTCACTGGCCCCCATGACCAGTCTGCTACTTTGGCTGCCTCATTTTGATACTCAAAACTGTGTGCTGGAGTATTTTGTCCATTCACCCACCTATTTGGGTGCCCTTCTGTAATAGATTTCTGTAATATATTTTTGTATCTATCAGCTGAGGTTGCTTCTTATCCTCTTGGTGCTTTTGAAGTCCCCTTTCTGTTTTAGGAATTTCGAAGGAGCCCATATTTGACACTAGATTAGACTTTGCTAGAAAAACTTCGTGCCTATGTATTTTGAACAAGTCATTCCTACAATAACACACTAGCAATAGCTTTTGCTATCTTTGGAATATAGTGGGTATGTGTTGTATTTTTGCGATTGCCTTCCTCCGGCAACAATCTTTGTAAATTTGCCTAACTATTCTTTTACATTAAATTTTAACTTACCAAAAAATATATATCTTTATTTCTGTTAGTTGCTTGCCTTGATTAGAGAATATTTCTATTATGGGAATGAAATATGTGGAGCAGTTGTCAATGTCCGAACCAGGCAGGACAAGATCGCTACTTGGACCAAGAATGCTGCAGATGAAGCAGCCCAGGTAACTGCCGACCTTTAAACAGATATTCAGACTATTTCATTGCAGTGTACTGCTTATAAGCTGGACAGGACTTACTTTTGTGCAAGGATACTCATGGCAAATTTTCTGCTCAGATGTCCAACAACTTGAGCAGGTAGACAATAATTTTAATCTGTGGGATGTGATTATAATTCAGGTTATTTTATTACAGTGCTTTGTTATAGTTGAGATTTATTTCCTCACCGTTTTCTTTCTATAAAATCTGAATGAAATGGAACAAATGCAACATGATTAATCAGTTGATGGTGCCTGGAGAGAACATTTTTTTTGCAAAAAAGGTATATTAGTTGACCTGCCCCATTTTTCCAATTATATTGTTTGTTTTATGCCTATTTCTTCTGAAACTTGCGAATACTTCTGATATAAAGTTTCCTTCTGTGCACTCCATTGTTTAGGCCCGTGCACTGAAATAAAGGTGTTCCACAGTCTTCCAGCTTAAGTTATCATGCTTAAGTTATCATGTTGGAAGACTGGGAGCAACTTTTTTCCCCTCTTTTGCGAAATCAAAAAACAGAAAATAACAAGCAATTTACTTTCGACTTCAGAGTTGGTTGTGTAGTAAAAGGGAACTTGCTTGATAAACGAACCGAGACTTAGCAAACATTGTTTGCCAGCAACGGAAGGAACTTCTGTCCTCCATCGCGTTCCCCCTTAACAGATGAGCTTTGGGAAGCAATGGAAGGAACTCCTGGACTACACCAATACCATAGGGTTCATTTTTCATGTAAGACGTTCCTCCATTCCCTTTATCATGTGAAAGAATATGGATTGTGTGCACGTTTGCACGCCATTGCCACTTCCTCTTGCTGATTGGTATACCATGGACCTTATAACTTATACCGTTTCATAGTCTAACAACAACATTAACGCATTATCTTAAAGATTTCCGTCTATGGCAGGGTATAGAGGAGTCGGATGTACACAACCATATGTGTTAGAAATACACAGAGGTTTCTCGATGACGCATAATGATTGCGTCAAGCTGTTTCGATCAACTGCTACTTCACAATATAAGAAACACAAATACAGCCAATTTAATGAATTATTTTGCTTTACGCAGTCTAACCTCAATTTTAAAAGAGGAGACATGGAGATCTTAGTTTAGATGCTAAACATCCTTGACCATTAGGGTCTTTTGTGTACACGTGTGAGGTGTTTTAAGGTTAGTTGCACTTTCTGGATCTTCTCATTGGCGCATGCATGAAAGTGATGGCTTCTACGCAAAGCACTGCATGCAAAAAAAAAATAAAAAATAAAAAATAAAAAATTCTATTAATCTTCCATGCGTCTCCGCGGTTCAATAGGTTCCAAATAATTAGAGCAACAACTAAGCAGTAACTCTTACAACATTAAAATGTGCACATTTGCCCCTCTCCTAATAAAGGATTCAACAAATCATTTAAAACAAAATACAGGTGTTCCATGCTTAAGATTCTGCGTCGGATATTCCTAGAATAAGGAACTGTACAAGTCGTGTTAATGAATAATTTGCTTCTACATTGATGCTATACAAGATTTCCAGCTCATTTACAAATCATCAATTCTATAACGTATAGAATTATCAGAAGTTCTTCACATTTTTATGACAAAATCTCCCCTTCTTCCCAATCTCCACATAAAAATCTATCTTCTTCATTCTCCGAAAGATCGTTCTTCAAAACCAAGCCAATCAACTGCAAGTGTCTGCGAAAACTGTCTACATAGAGGTTACGCGAAGAAGACCGTTGACATAACGTCTCAAGTTCCCTCAAGCTCTTCAAATTATCATCAACTTTGATTGTTCTTTCCACCTGTTTGAATGAAAACATGTTAACGCACTAGCTACTAGGCCACCAAAGCCCAAAAAAAAAAAAAAAAAATGTGACCTACAAGGGAAATGAAGCATACCATTTCGAGGGCAGATCGAGCAGCTTGCCTTGCCATGTCGAGCTGCATTTTACGCTTCAGCTGCTCTTCTTCCATACGTGCTTTTATCTTGGCCTCCTCTGCAGAAAGATTGAAACAAGTTTAGTACTTAGCAAGAGGTTCCAACCGGAACGAACATCAACTCATGAACTTCATTAGCCTATAATATATGGGACTCGAGAAAAATGTCCTGAAATGACTTCTATTTATGCTGAAATGGCCGGCTCAAATAAGGCCAGCAGTATTTTGATACTTCTTCATGGGATATCTCATACTTATTCAAAATATGTATTCTAGATATGGGCAAAGATTAATATGAAGCAGAACCGTGTCAAAAGAGCAACTGCTTGAATTGGTAAGCGATATTAAATGACCAAGCCAACATGCTCTTCATGGTGACGTAGAAAACGATAAATAAAATAAAATCACCTTCTTGCTGCAGTCTTTCCAACCTCTCTTTTTCCTCTTGGATTTTTTTAGGATCAGATTTACCCTGAATAAAGCATCAAATGAAAATCAGCATAGAGTTCCCAGTCGCAGAAACTTCAAGAATAATAACTTTGTAAGTGTTTCTGGTGGTGAACTCTAAACATCAAACACATTACATTGGCTTTAAGAATAGTTTCTGCAAAGCGGCTCCTGAGCATGGCAACTCGTTGGGCCTTCTCTAAAGAGCATTGGTCATCCAGCCTAGTCCAACCTAAAAAAACAGGAAACATCACTAGAGTCAAAGGGGAAGCAAAGCATCAAGTTGTTATTTTCCTAAGCAGGACTTCCATATATAGCCATCACATATATGATAGCTCATATACCTAACCTTCATCAGAAGTAGAAGCTGCGTAAGATGGAGACATGTCAGGACTAGTTGCTGTTTTCTCGTCATCCTTAGCATTTCCAAAACCTTCAACCAGTTGCCAAAATTTGTCAAAACGCAGCTCATAAAAAGACAAAAACAAGACAGAAGGTGTCACAGCTTTCAGAATAACAGGGTGCTCACAGTTAGAATCATGACATGAAGTGCTTGCATGGGCAGTTGAAACATTTTTCTGAACATCCTGATAATTACCAAATGTCCCACATTTAAAGACATACAACGCCAACTTAATTTCTTAAAAAAGTAACTAAAACAAAACCAGATCCCAAGCACTTACAACTCTTGTTCCTAGACTTTGCCCTTGAGATGATTTTTCTGCAGGATATGAAAAAGGATCTCATATATCTTTAGCAAAAGCTGACTGCGGAAATGTCCAAGGAACACAGACGACAACGAAGATGAAATCTTGTTTACCTGCTGAAGAACGGAGTGCATTTTTAGTTTGAAGACCACAACGGCATCTCATCCCCCCACATGAGTGACATTTGGAGGAATTTGAGCTCATTGGTGGTTTGCCATCAACTGAGCCTGATGAACCTATATTAACATCATATGTGCCTATAAGACACATTTTTGTACATAGCTCCACATTAGGGCTGCAAAGAAGAACTTACTCCAGGCATTTTCATACCTTTATGTGCAATTTTTCCTGGCAAAACCGGCCTGCCAGTATTTGCCTTCTTTGGAATCACCTGTACAAAGCATGTATAAGCCAAAGGGGAAAATAAAAAAATAAAGAAACTCACACCACGGAATATATATTAGCTTTATGAATTGTAATTGCATTGGAAAAGCGTCATTATTAAGCTACATATAACACCTGAGGAGAAACTGCACGGACAGAATGTTTCAGCAAAGTGCTCAATTCCAGCCAAGTAGAATCATCACAGGTTTCGACATCAAAGTTGATTTTCCCATCTTTTAAGCCAACTAGATTCGAGCTTCTGAGGATATTCCAAAGCTTTTCTGGCACCTTTCCACCAAGCATTTTCATGAGTTCTTTCAACAGTTCTTTCTTTTCTTCCAGAGCCATTGACTTCTTCATCTGAACTGCAGTATCTGAGGAAGATTTTCCACCATAGTGTTGTGTCTTGTCATTAGCATATTTACAGCTTTCAGTTTGAATAATCTCACCATCAACACTAGAACTTTCATGATTCCATTTATCTACCACCAGCTTCCACCTCGTTCTAAACATCCTGTCTAAATTTCTTGCCATATGATTGACCTCATTAGTAGGAGGATTGTACCGCATGGCATTTGCAAAGGTCAAATTGACATCAGAAGCAAATTCTTCAGCACAAGAGTATTCATTGTTCTCCAATTTCGATTTTATTGTACCTAGATCCATAGGATCAGAGATTATATCAAAATAATCAGGGATCTTCAATGCCACTGGATCCACAGGTTTACTGAACACCCACCCAGAAGGATGTCTTAACAGATCCTTCAGAATCTGACCACACTTGAGCTTAATTCCTCGATCCATCTTTCTTCTCTTGAGCTTTTGAGAATCAAGGATTGTATCAGGCTTACGCTTCTTACACCCACCGGATCCAGTTACCTTCGCCATCTTATTTGACTGCGAATCATTGGTAATACAGAAATCTCTTCCTGAATCATTGCATGTGCTTTTAGATACAAATCTGACAATCACCCTTTTGGGCGCTTGCACACTTTCTGCAGTTGGCATGGTATTAAACTGCAAGAACCAAAGCAAACCAAACGTTCAATTCAAAACAGATATCATCCAATTCATAGAGGAACACCTAGACGATAAGACTCAAAGTAACTTATTGACAAATATGACTGAAGTAGCATCGTTACAACATTCACCAATCGCCCATTTAACAGTACTGCTGAACTCTCGGTTGAAAAAGATAGCAAAAAAGAAAACCCAATTATTTTAAAGCAAATGAAGAAATAGTCAAAATTCAAGGTCCTTCTAGTTTGCTATCTATCAAGACTCTTAATGGTAAATCATGTGTGCTGTGGGCAAAACAGTTTTAACTTGGGTACAAAGTATAACTATACGTTTAGTGATCACAAGTCTAACTCGGTCAACTTACATCACAAACAGAAGCCCGACCGCAAGCCATAACAGAACCTGAAAAACAGAAAAAGTGGGGCCAAAAATCGATAAACACAGCCGAAACAACAGGAACAAGTAAAAAAGGAAGTTCGCAAATATCAAAGCATCTGCATAGTCCCAATATAAGAAAATTAGTAATGTTAAAACCCGAATCAAATTGAAGGAAGAAAAAGGGAGAGAATGAATTACCGAAGAACAATACTCATACCCAGGAGTCGAATCTCAAGAAAAAAAAGTAAAAAATAAAAAGCAGAAAAGATCGAAAAAAGCACATAAACGAAAGAACAATGCCGGGGAAAACAATTCTTTTTTTTTTTTGGGCAAAGAACAATGCACCTGTATAGCCCTAATATACGCTAAACTCCGATCCGCCAAAACCCCAAACAAAGATAATCACGAATCGAAACAAAGAATCGATTCCCAAACGAAGAGGGGGGGGGGGGGGGGGGGAATCAGCGAGAAAAAGGAAAGTCCTAGGTTTAAGAGAAAACCCCAAGAATCGAAAGCAATTTCGAAGTATGCTGGAAAAACCAACAATCAAGTAAGAAAATCGAGATAGATAAAAGGAGGGAATGATGAATTACCATAGAAAAATTCACATAAGCAGCAGCCGGAGGAGAGTAGTAGAATATTTCTCTGCAGAGTCAAACGAATAAAACCCTACAAAAATCTCGCATCACAATTCACTAAAGATGATTTCGGTAGGTTTATATACTCTTGTACTGTTGTGCCTGTCAAGGGCTCAAGCCGTAATTTTGGGCCGTCAATCTTTTTGCGTGGACCCCATGGTGCGGGTCTTTTTTCTTTTTCTTTTCTTTTTTCTTTTTTGGTAGTTCACTAGTGTAGCAGTTAAACCGTAATTTACTATCTTCACTATTTGGATCCAATGATTCCTATTGTATAAGAAATATATATTTTTCAAAATCGTGGTTACAAAAGACAGTACATCCATGAAAGTGTGTGTATATATCGTGCGTGTGTACAAGGTCTGGAGGGAAGATACATCACTTTGCGATTTGATGTAAACATCTTACATATGACATCTATTAACTATGTCATAGGAAAAATAATAAAAAAGAATACTAACAGTTTTACTGATATAAACATAAACAATTATATGGTAACTTTTAAATAATTTAGATTTAAAAGCTAATATTGCATAAATAGGACAAAGAATTATATAATTGTCTAGGAGTAGGGCTGTAAACGAGCCGAACGAGCCGAGCATTGCGTTGTTCAAGCTCGGTTCATTTAACTTAGCGAACGAATCGAGCTTGTTTGTTTATTTAAACGAACATATTTAATTGTTCAAGCTTGGTTCGTTTAACTCACGAACAACATTAACGAGCCGAACACCTTAAACGAACGGTGCCACTTACCGAGTTCGAACAGAAAAAAGGTGTTCAAGATCTGTTCATTAACCTTTTATCCGAACCGAGCTCGAGTTCGAGCTCGAGCCAAACGAGCCGAACAACCGAACGGCTTGGTTCATTTGCAGCCCTATCTAGGAGCTTGGACTTTTAGCCGTTAGAGATTACAATTTCACTTGTGATATTAATACTGGTTCAACTTATTCTATTCAAAAATTTAATTCCTTTCAATAACCCAAGTTCTTGAATTTGGATAAATTGGAAATGAAAGAGGAGACTACTGGAGATTAAAAAGAGAAAATAAAAGAAAATAAGTTGTACTTAGGAGATTATTTAAGAAAATTACCTAGGAACTTCTAATTACCTAATTAGATTAATTGAAATTATTGTCTTAATTACATTGCTATATTATTTTCAATATTAAGATGCTTTATATGGATAGAGTGGTTAAGTTCATATCTAAATTTGTTTATCCACGCTGTTTTAGTATATAAAAAATTCAAGTGAATAAACACATATAGGCATATTTGTAGGGGGGGGATTTATATTAAGAACATTTAATAATGATAAGGTCAAAATTTACAAATTACTTAAGATAAAAAAATAAATAATTTTCTTAATTGAATAGCAACTGATGGTTTAACCTCCGATTTGGAACCTTCCAATTTCAGTCAAACCTAAACTATGGTAATCAGTTTCGGTTTGAAAAATAATAAACCTTACCGTAAGCCTAATATTACGGTTTGGGTATGATTTATCCATGGCTATGGTTTACCTCGATTTCTTCCGGTTCGTTTTCCAGTTCTGATTTTGATTTAAGACCAGAGACAGTCATGTCTAAAAACACATTACTTCTTTTTTATAATTAGTGTCATGTCTATAAATTTGAAATTATTCCAATGAGTATCCAAAACATTAGCGTCGTATATTCCGACATAAAAGTTCAACTTTCAATATCAAGTTGGAAGAAATAACGGCAACATGGTATATCCGTATTATATGTTATGCTAGTACGATAGTTGTGGATATTATTCGCAACAATTTTCAAACATATGCATATGGCGTTTAATTTTTTGTAATGAAAATGAGATGATGTTGAATAGTTTTACACCATTCCTATCGCTGACGTTAGTTTCTTAAACTTAACGTTAAATGTTGAATTTTTGTAAGGAAACGTCAATTCATGATGTAAAATAAAAAGCCGTCAATCAACAGTCACCACATGTGTTATAATAATTTTTTTTAAAAAAAAACTATTGAGAGAGAAATTGAAATCTGAACCCATAAAAACCCTTTTCTCCTACATTTCGGTTCCTGCGACTCCGGCGACAAAGAAGACCGCCGCCCCCTCCCAATTTTATAAGAATAGACTTCGATAAATGGAAAATGAAACTGGAGTTATTTGAGTTAATCATATGCTATGATGACATGGTTGTTGCTGAGGATGGAAAAGGGCAAAGGGAGGGAGATGCGATGGCAACAGGGAAAGGAAGGGTGGGGAGATGTAGGTTGGGAAGGGAAGAGTGGTGGAGAATAAGACATAGGGAGCGGTGGTGAAGAATTTCGAGATAGAGGTAGAAGGGCGTAGGAGGGGGCACAGATGGAGGTGGAGAGAGGGTGGCAAAGGTGAGTTTTTATTCAGACGGGAATGGAGGTGGAGAGTGGTGGTGGAGAATCATGAGACCGAGGTAGAAGATAAGAGGGGACGGAGATGAAGGTGGAGGATGGCTAAAATAGAGTAAGAGAAAAAGGGCTAGTGGGAGCTGGTGGAGGGTGGAGTGTGTATTACCGCGTGATGGATGGTGATGTTGAACGACTATCTCTTATTTTGTCTCATCAATTGCTTGAACCGTCTTTAACGTCGCTTAAACTTCTGAATATGGCTTGAATTTATTGTTGTTATTATTACTTTTACTTTTCTTTATCCTCTCTCCTTCAATTTAAACTTCGACAAACTAAAGTGCAGTAATTCCAAACAAACACAAAATACTTCCCATCGGTTAAGGAGCCGTTTATAGCTTGGATATGGTCCAGTGTATCAGTAGGCTATAACTCTTTTATTTGCAAGCTTTAAAAATTCTTTACCACTCAACAATCCTCATAAAATGTTTAGCAGAAAAGAACAAAAGAACAAAAAGGAGAGTTCCAACAACGTCGGAATGTAGCTTATGGACTCCAGTCAACAACATTCATTAAACGACAATGAATGGATAGGTCTATTTTACAATATATATATATATGGAGATCTTCTGTGATATTGGTTTCAAAAGGCTTATTGAAATATATTCAAGAACAAATAAAGTGTTCTTGGTATGGGATAGTATGGGAGAAAGGTTAGAAGTATGTTGGATGGAAATGGAAAATGGGAATTATGAGAGAGAGAAAATGTAAGTAATATGGTAGAAAAACTTGTGTCCTTTCAAATGTGCATACCCCTTCCTTTTATAGGAATTTTGAGAGGAATATGGCCAAAATAAGGGTCCCTCTACTATAACTTGCTTGGTCATTTCCGCACAAATATTTTAATAATTTTTTTTTAATTTTTTTTTATAACTTGCGTGGATATTTCCGCAAAAAATTTTTTTTTGCATGTTATATCAACTCTTACATCATTGAAATATTACATCAATTCAAAAATTACAAATATGAAATTATTACAAATATTACAAATGATCAACTTATTCTATCAAATCAACGTCTTCATCCACTGCATTCGTCGATCCTGAAGATGATGAAGGTTTTTCTTCTTGCAATAAAGGAGCAAATTTCATCAAAATATTTTGCATTTCTTCAGGGTCTTTCGCCATTGCCAGCTGAGATTGCATCCTTGATTTGTGTAATAAAAATTGTTCATGTCCGGGCTTCACCGGTGCTGTTATTATTTTTCTGCTATCTGCAATTTGTTTTTGTGCATTCCATATTTTTATTTGTTCCATTACTTTGTGAGGGTAAATGGATTCTGGAATATTGAATGTTGTCCACCATTTGATATAAATTTTCTTTTTATCAAGGGTACTTTTATATTTGGAGTATATTCTGTTCTCCATTGGAATACCCATGGTAAATAGAACTTCATATGAAATATCATCATTTCTGAAAATATCTTCTCTTCATCTGTAGGAGAATACATCTTCGTAAATACTTGTAGTGATGGTCTCACTACATCATTCAAATATTCTGCACAGGAGCCAAAATGATCCCACCATGCTGCGAACCAATATGGAATATTCTTCGTTGTTATTCTTCTGGTATCAAAAAATATCAACCAGGTGTGTGAACCCCTGGAGTTTTGAAAATATAGGGAATTATACCAAGCTTGTTGGTAATCCCAATAATTAAAAGAGACATTTGAAAATAAATTTGAATTATATTCTGCAGGAAAATCAATTTCCTCAGATAAAGATCCAAATTGTTTTTGGACTTCCTCGGCATTATCCGCCGGTAGCTTTCCTTTGTCTTTGGACTTCCTCGGCATTATGTCTGTTTTGGAGGAATTCTCTGGTCAGAAAGTCTGGAACAAAATTTGTATCTCCTTTTATATATTCAATATCAAAATCATAAATACTTAATAAAGCTTGCCATCTAGCAAATATTTGTTTTGAAGCTAAGTTTTTAACATCTTTTTGCAAAATTTCTTTCGCAGATTTGCAATCAATACGTAAAAGAAATTTTTTATTTAATAAATCACTTTGAAATTTATTAATACATAATACGATACTCAAAATTTCTTTTTTAATAGTAGCATATGATTTTTGGGTATCATTCCAATGACCAGAAGTATATTGAACTATAGACTCTTTCCCATTTTGTAATTGTTTTAATATTCCACCATATTCTATATCAGAAGCATCTGTTTCAACTATTTTAAATAAATCTGGATCTGCTATATATAAGCAGGGTATATCAGATACTAGACTTTTTATTTTCTTAACCACTGAAGTATGTTCTTCAGTCCATATTGGTGGATTTTTCTTTAATCTATTATGTAATGGTTTTGCAATTATTATTATATTTGGAATAAAATCAACAACATAATTTAAAGATCCTAGAAATCTTTGTAATTGATTTTTGTCCAATATTTTATCTGGAAATTTGGATGCAAATTCTAAAGATCTTTCTATTGGTAAAATTGTTCCTTGAGTCAGATGATGACCTAGGAATCTTATTTTAGTCTGAAATAAAGACATTTTAGATTTAGATAATACTAAACCATTTTTCTTTGCTATATAAAAGAAGGTTTTTAAATGTTTAAAATGTTCTTCTATTGATTTGGAAAATATTAATACATCATCTATATAGACAATGCAAAAATTAGAATAATCCATAAATATATTATTCATAATTCTTTGATATTCAGAAGGTGCATTTTTTAATCCAAATGGCATTACTTTCCATTCATATTGCCCAAATGGAACTGTGAATGCTGTTTTGTATCTATCTTTTTCAGATATTTGTATTTGCCAAAATCCTGATTTCATATCAAATTTTGAATATATCCATACAGAATGTAATCTTGTTAATAAATCTTTCTTATTAGGTAATGGGTATCTTATCCATTTTAACGCTTTATTTAGTGGTTTATAATTTATTACCAATCTAGGTGTTCCTCTTTCTATTTCTGCATTTTTATTGACATAAAAAGCAGCACAACTCCAAGGAGACCTTGATTTTTGAATTAATCCTTTTGATTCTAGATCTTGTATTTCTTTTTTGCAATGTTTTTCTAATTCTGCATTCATCTGAATTGATCTTGCTTTTGTAGGTATATCTTCTTCTCTGAATTCTGGAGTATATGGAAGATCAACTATATGTTGTTTCCTTGACCAGAAAGCATTTGGAAGATCTGAACAAAGTTCATTTTCAAATGATAATTTAAGATTTTGTATTTTAGTAATTATCTTTGGATCCTTTAAATATTGTTCTATTTTATTAATATTTACTGTATCTTTTAATGATTGTAATTGAAAATTTTTACTTTTAATTATTGCATTTATTTATTCTTTATGAATAGAACAAGCTTTTATTAAATCTAAATTTTTTGTTTTAGGTTTTTCTTAAAATTCAAAATGTAATTTTTTATTTCTTATTTTAAAAGAAATAGAATTAATTCCTACTTTATATGGTGTAATTAGATTCATAAAAGGTGTTCCTAGTATAACAGCATGATGAATATCATCTACAACTAAAAACATTGTTTTAATTGATGTATTGGATTTTATAATATAAGCTTCAGTTTTAGTTTTGACTTGTAATTTGGTATTATTTGCTGTAGAGAGTCTAGTAGTTATAGATTCTCTATATGATTTTGGAACCAAATTAGTTTTAATACAATTAAGATCTGCTCCTGTATCAAATAGAGCAATTGTATCTAAATGATATTGTTCTGAGAATTTTATTGTTATTCTTATTAAATATTTTCTTGATGTTATCTCTCTTAAAACAAATAAAAAATCTTTTGGCACATTAGAAATATTTTCTATGATATTGTTATCTATATTTACTGGCTCTGTTTCTGAAGATTGATCAGACTCTTCTGTAGTCTGTAATTTTGTAAGTATTAATTTCATAACTTCTGAATCTTGATTTTGTTTATTTTTTAATTCTATTTTTATTTCTTTTATTTCTTTTTGTAAATCTGGGATTGTTGCATTTTTATTCTTTGTATCTTTGTTTTTATTTAATATACTAGTTAAATCATAATAACTAGTTGAAACATTTGGTAATATAGCTGGTTTATTTGTTTCTTTTTCTTTTGAATTTATATCTATTATTCTATCTAAATATTCTTTTTGTAATTAGGGATTTTCTATATGTTTTAACATTTCTAATATTGTTTCTTGTTCTTTTGTTAGAACATAAAGATGTTTTTCTTCATCAGAGGTTTCTGAAGAAGATGTGTATATTTCATCAACTTGAAGATCTTCAGCAGACTCGAAAGATGTTTCTTCTGTCTCCGAAGAAGATTCAACAAGTAGATTTGAAATTTTTTCTAGTATAGATTCTTCTAGATTTAATTCTTGTAATTTTTTTTAATCTACAATAATTTGCAGTATGACCTTTCTTATGACATTTATAGCATTCAATATTTTTGTAATCTTTTGTATTTTTATTTTTCTTGTAATTTGTCTTTCTGTAAGGTTTTTTAGTATACTTATTGTTGTATTTATTTTTATAGAATTCATTAGAGGATTTTTGAAATCTTTTATTATATTTAGTGTTTTTATTATATCTATTGTTATATTTATTATTGTATGGCTTTCTAATATTTCTATTATAAGGTTTTCTAGAACATTCTCCTTGACATTCTTTATGATAAGGTTTATATGGATCATTATCATATTGTTTGCAGAAAGTTCCTAATTCAGACTTAGTCTGTCTTAATTCTTTCTTTAAACCACTTTGTAATCTTATGTCTTGGCATAATCTTAATCCTTCTTTTTGTATAAAACTTATTAATTCTCCATATGTATAATTTGAATAAGATATTATTTGTTGTCCTGAATTTTCTCTAATTTTATTTCTAACCTTTTCTCCTAGTAAATTTGGTAATCCTGCAAGGAATTTTTCTTTCCAAAATGGTTGATTAGAATCTTCTCTAATCATGACTCTGGTTAGAAAAGTTTTTTTTACCATTGAAAATCACTAAGTTTTCTACATCTTAAATTTGCTAATAATTCAGCATTTTTATCTTTCATATGTGATGGGTCGCCTATAAAATGTAAGGATATACATAATATAAGTGTAGCAACCGAATCAGATATTGTTCCTTCATCTATAATTATAGGATTATTTTCTTTATCAACTTTTATTGCATTTAATATTTCTTGTCTCTGTATGGGAGTTAAATAATGATCCCACCAACCTTTAAGTTGTCCAGAGAAACCAGAAATAAGATATTCAGCAATTGCTTTATCATCAGGTGTTAACTGAGTTCTATAAGCATTGGCTGCCATTGTCATTTGTTGTAATACATTTATTATTTGATATTCTGACATACCATCTATATTCCAAGAATATATTGATTGTGCATTAAAACGATATTGGGAAATAGGTTTTATTTTTAGATCGGTAGACATTTGTACTGGTATTATAGATTTATCTCATTCTATTTTTTCCACTTTATTAGAATTGTTATTCTGGAATTGTTCAAATGCTTTGCTTATTTCATTATCTGAACTATCAGAATTATCCGAATTATTTGAAGATTCATTTTCTTCTAAATTATTAATTTTAGAAGAAGTAACTTCTTTTTCTTTATTTCTAGTTCTGCTAGCTATAGAAGTATTAACATTTGAATCTGCAACTACCTCATTTGTTATAGAATTACTATTTTCTAGACTTTTTTCTATACGACTTAGTTGTTGTTTTATAAATTGATTGAAATCATCTTTATTAGATATAGTTTGCATACTAGAAGATGATATTTGAAAAGGTTTGAATAATGGTTGTTTAAATTTTTGGTTAGGTATTTCTTCACTTGTAGATTTTATTGTTGTTGTTTGGTAATATTTTTCTAACTTATCTAATTGTTTTCCTATTGTATGTAGATGTGTATTTGTATAATTATTTTGTTGAATAATATGTTTAGTATTTGTAAGAGAATCTTCTGTCATATTTTTGTAAGGAATAGCTTCTATTGGATTCCTTGATACATCTAACTTTATGCCTCCTAAAGGTGGATGATTTGACACTATCTTTTTTGATGCTGTGATGATTATCCATTCTTTTGGTTTTTCAATTATTGGGTTTAAAGTTTTAAAAGGAAATTCTATATTATTTTGTGAAGCATATATTTGAAACCAATCAAAGAAATATATATGTATTTTATGAGTATTTATAAATTCATAATATTCTTTTTGTATTTGTTTTCTAATATTACAATAATGTTTAAAAAAACATTCTCTTTTACTATTATTTTCCTGGCTATAAAAATCATTGTGTAATATAATTTTATTTACCTTAAATTCTTTTTCTATAACATTTAATTCATTTGCAATATTATCTGTTATTGCTGATTGTGTTGGACTATTAGGTTCACTAAAGTCTGATTTATTGTAAATATTTTGTGATGTACTGGGTGCATTAATATCAGATTTAGAATAATACTCTTTTTTAGAATAAACTGGTCTAGGAATTTCCGTAGAATAATCAGCTATTCTAAATGAAGAGGTTGCATATTCAACATCTGATGTTGAAAATAATCTTTGTTTTTGGTAAGGAACATCTATCACAGATGGTATCTGTGAAAATCTTCCTAAATTTATTGTGCTAGAAATAGATGCATTATCTCTTTCTCTAGCGGAGAAACTTCTAGCAAAACTCAGTTTAACTGATCCATCATTTAATTGTCTTATTTTGTTGATCTCAGTATTTAGTTCATGTATTTTATTTGTAGCTTTAACTGCTCCTTCCAAAACCCATTCATCTGGAAGATTTACATCCTTCCATTTTATAGATCTTGAAATTACAGCATTAGATCTGGTCAGATCTGTATGTAAAATCATTGTTTCTCCTCTTTTTAAAGAGTGTTTGGGTTTTGGACCAATAAACATGGAACTCATTACCTTGTAATGAATCCGATATATTAAAGCCAATGGAATTGATCCTGGTAACATATCATATCCATGTGTTTTGATTTTAAGTACTAAAGTTTTCAATATTTGTGTATCTTTCAAAGAACATGAAAAATTAGGATAACAATCAAAAGAGATTGGTCCTGTACATAGACTAGACTCTACAGAACTAAGAAGTGATTGTTCAAAATTATTATGTCTTATATCTCGTAAGACTACTAATATTGATGTATCTAAACCTTCTCTTGTTAAAGGTTTGATACCCACTTGTATTAAACCAACATGTAAATATTGATATCCTTTCTTTTTATGTTTTTCAAGTGATTTATAAGATAAAAGTTGTATTGTTTCAAACGGTTTAGAGAGTGGAATATCTCTTTCCTCCGTTTTAATTATATAATCTGATTTTAACATATTGAATATTGAAGACTCATATATTTTATTTTTCTTGATCTTTGGAATGACCCAGTTATTTACTGCTTTGTCAAAATTCTCTATTATTATTTCTTCAGTGTTGACAATTTTATTCTTATTTGCACATGTTACCGAGCTGCATGAAGCAGATACTTCGAACATATCTTCCATTTTTATATATGCTTTCTTTTATACTTGTTTGGATCTTTGGCTACAAACACTTTGACGCATACAGGATTTATTGCTCTTCAAAACGAGACTGATAACCCAGCGTGTACAAAGCAAACACTCACCAAAGATTTACACAAATATAATTAAAAGATATATAAAACTGAATGAGCTGTCGGTAGATCTGAACCGTTTGGCTGTTTTATTTTTAGATCTGTAGACATTTGTACTGGTATTATAGATTTATCCCATTCTATTTTTCTACTTTATTAGAATTGTTATTCTGGAATTGTTCAAATGCTTTGCTTATTTCATTATCTGAACTATCAGAATTATCCGAATTATTTGAAGATTCATTTTCTTCTAAATTATTAATTTTAGAAGAAGTAACTTCTTTTTCGTTATTTCTAGTTCTGCTAGCTATAGAAGTATTAACATTTGAATCTGCAACTAGTAATTCTATAACAGTATGGGAGAAAGCTTGGAAGTATCTTATATTATGTATATCCTTACATTTTATAGGAGACCCATCACATATTAAAGATAAAAATGCACAGAAATATAAACTACCGACACTGACAGATAATAATAATAAACAAAATAACAAAGCAATAATATAAACAAAGTAAAAACTATAAGTAAAACAAAATATAAAAACAGTAAGTAAAACAAAATTAAATGAACAGAATTTAAATGGGGGTTATTAAACTCCCCAAGAATAAAAATAAAAACAGAAAATAAAAAGGAAAGGGAATAAGATTAGGCGGAACTAATTCCAGCCGGTCATAATAATATAAAGAACAGTAAATAAAAAGGGAGAGGGAATTAGGTTAGGCGGAACTAATTCCAGCCAGTAATAATAATATAATTATATATAAATAGTATTAATAATAATTAGGCGGTATAAACCGACCCAATTATATAGATATATAATACATAAAACAAAGAAACAAAATTAAAAACTGTATTTAAAGAACTCAAAAAGTAAAAGAATTCAAATCATACCATATATTTATTTCTTCAAAAATATTGGAGATACAACTATTGTTTGAAGGTTGGAGATCTTCAAGGATATTGGTTTCAAAAGGTTTAAATGAAAGATATTCAAGAACAAATATAGTGTTCTTGGTATGGGATAGTATGGGAGAAAGCTTGGAAGTATCTTGGATGGAAATGGAAAGTGGGAATTATGAGAGAGAAAATGTAAGTAGTATGGTAGAAAAACTTGTGTTTTTTCAAGTGAGCATACTCCCTCCTTTTATAGGAATTTTGAGAGGAATATGGTCAAAATAAGGGTCCCTCTACTATTATTTGCTTTGTCATTTTCGCACAAATTTTTTTTTTTACACTTGCGTGGATATTTTCGAAATATTTTTTTTTGCATGTTATATCAACTATTACAATATCAACTATTACAATATCAATTCAAATTTTACAAATATGAAATTATTACAAATATTACAAATGATTATCTTATTCTATCAAATCAACATCTTCATCCACTGCATTTGTCGATCCTGAAGATGATGAAGGTTTTGCTTCTTGCAATAAAGGAGCAAATTTCATCAAAATATTTTGCATCTCTTCAGGGTCTTTCGCCATTGCCAATTGAAATTGCATCCTTGATTTGTGTAATAAAAATTGTTCATGTCCGGGCTTCACCGGTGCTGTTATTATTTTTCTGCTATCTGCAATTTGTTTTTGCGCATTCCATATTTTTATTTGTTCCATTACTTTGTGAGGGTAAATGGATTCTGGAATATTGAATGCTGTCCACCATTTGATATAAAATTTTCTTTTTATCAAGGGTACTTTTATATTTAGAGTATATTCTGCTCTCCATTGGAATACCCATGGCAAATAGAACTTCATATGAAATATCATCATTTCCGAAAATATCTTCTCTTCATCTGTGGGAGAATACATCTTCGTAAATACTTGTAGTGATGGTCTCACTACATCATTCAAATATTCTGCACAGGAGCCAAAATGATCCCACCATGCTGCGAACCAATATGGAATATTCTTCTTCGTTATTCTTCTGGTATCAAAAAATATTAACCAGGTGTGTGAACCCCTGGAGTTTTGAAAATATAGGGGGATTATACCAAGCTTGTTGGTAATCCCAATAATTAAAAGAGACATTTGAAAATAAATTTGAATTATATCCTGCAGGAAAATCAATTTCCTCAGATAAAGATCCAAATTGTTTTTGCCATTGCTCCGGTGTCATTATAGACACTATTTTAAAGTTGGAGAAGGCATACTCTATATTATCTTTATTAAAATGATGTTTTATTTCAACAGAATTTGTCATTATCAACAGATGTTGATAATATTCTGTAGTTTTTGCAATATTCCATGATTTATAGAAAAAATCATTTCCAAAATAATTTTGTAAAGAAATTAATGGATTTTTATCATAATATGATTTTTCTATAGTAGTAATATATTGATAAAAAGACTTTTCTACAAACTGGGTTGTCTGCACGGCTTTTTTATATGTGGGCATTTTGCTGGTAATTTCTGTGGATTGGGGTTGGTTTTTTGGGTTATTGAAGTAGTTGGATGTTGTTTTGATATTGCTGATGAAGTCTCTGCTATTTCTGTAGATTTTGGAATATTGAATCTTTCAAGCAATGCTTGAAATTCAGAACTATTGGATAGACTTTCAATAATGGATATTGGTGTTTTATTTGGAGATATTTGGAATATTGGAACTGCGGCTATTGGGGTTTTTTGAAGAAGTTCTTCCTCTTCTTCAACTTTATCTGCCCACGTTTTCCGTGGGATATTATTGTCATTATCCGCCGGTAGCTTTCCTTTGTCTTTGGACTTCCTCGGCATTATGTCTGTTTTGGAGGAATTCTCTGGTCAGAAAGCCTGGAACAAAATTTGTATCTCCTTTTATATATTCAATATCAAAATCATAAATACTTAATAAAGCTTGCCATCTAGCAAATATTTGTTTTGAAGCTAAGTTTTTAACATCTTTTTGCAAAATTTCTTTCGCAGATTTGCAATCAATACGTAAAAGAAATTTTTTATTTAATAAATCACTTTGAAATTTATTAATACATAATACGATACTCAAAATTTCTTTTTTAATAGTAGCATATGATTTTTGGGTATCATTCCAATGACCAGAAGTATATTGAACTATAGACTCTTTCCCATTTTGTAATTGTTTTAATATTCCACCATATTCTATATCAGAAGCATCTGTTTCAACTATTTTAAATAAATCTGGATCTGCTATATATAAGCAGGGTATATCAGATACTAGACTTTTTATTTTCTTAACCACTGAAGTATGTTCTTCAGTCCATATTGGTGGATTTTTCTTTAATCTATTATGTAATGGTTTTGCAATTATTATTATATTTGGAATAAAATCAACAACATAATTTAAAGATCCTAGAAATCTTTGTAATTGATTTTTGTCCAATATTTTATCTGGAAATTTGGATGCAAATTCTAAAGATCTTTCTATTGGTAAAATTGTTCCTTGAGTCAGATGATGACCTAGGAATCTTATTTTAGTCTGAAATAAAGACATTTTAGATTTAGATAATACTAAACCATTTTTCTTTGCTATATAAAAGAAGGTTTTTAAATGTTTAAAATGTTCTTCTATTGATTTGGAAAATATTAATACATCATCTATATAGACAATGCAAAAATTAGAATAATCCATAAATATATTATTCATAATTCTTTGATATTCAGAAGGTGCATTTTTTAATCCAAATGGCATTACTTTCCATTCATATTGCCCAAATGGAACTGTGAATGCTGTTTTGTATCTATCTTTTTCAGATATTTGTATTTGCCAAAATCCTGATTTCATATCAAATTTTGAATATATCCATACAGAATGTAATCTTGTTAATAAATCTTTCTTATTAGGTAATGGGTATCTTATCCATTTTAACGCTTTATTTAGTGGTTTATAATTTATTACCAATCTAGGTGTTCCTCTTTCTATTTCTGCATTTTTATTGACATAAAAAGCAGCACAACTCCAAGGAGACCTTGATTTTTGAATTAATCCTTTTGATTCTAGATCTTGTATTTCTTTTTTGCAATGTTTTTCTAATTCTGCATTCATCTGAATTGATCTTGCTTTTGTAGGTATATCTTCTTCTCTGAATTCTGGAGTATATGGAAGATCAACTATATGTTGTTTCCTTGACCAGAAAGCATTTGGAAGATCTGAACAAAGTTCATTTTCAAATGATAATTTAAGATTTTGTATTTTAGTAATTATTTTTGGATCCTTTAAATATTGTTCTATTTTATTAATATTTACTGTATCTTTTAATGATTGTAATTGAAAAATTTTACTTTTAATTATTGCATTTATTTGCTCTTTATGAATAGAACAAGCTTTTATTAAATCTAAATTTTTTGTTTTAGGTTTTTCTAAAAATTCAAAATGTAATTTTTTATTTCTTATTTTAAAAGAAATAGAATTAATTCCTACTTTATATGGTGTAATTAGATTCATAAAAGGTGTTCCTAGTATAACAGCATGATGAATATCATCTACAACTAAAAACATTGTTTTAATTGATGTATTGGATTTTATAATATAAGCTTCAGTTTTAGTTTTGACTTGTAATTTGGTATTATTTGCTGTAGAGAGTCTAGTAGTTATAGATTCTCTATATGATTTTGGAACCAAATTAGTTTTAATACAATTAAGATCTGCTCCTGTATCAAATAGAGCAATTGTATCTAAATGATATTGTTCTGAGAATTTTATTGTTATTCTTATTAAATATTTTCTTGATGTTATCTCTCTTAAAACAAATAAAAAATCTTTTGGCACATTAGAAATATTTTCTATGATATTGTTATCTATATTTACTGGTTCTGTTTCTGAAGATTGATCAGACTCTTCATTAGTCTGTAATTTTGTAAGTATTAATTTCATAACTTCTGAATCTTGTTTCTGTTTATTTTTTAACTCTTTTAATTCTATTTTTATTTCTTTTATTTCTTTTTGTAAATCTGGGATTGTTGCATTTTTATTCTTTGTATCTTTGTTTTTATTTAATATACTAGTTAAATCATAATAACTAGTTGAAACATTTGGTAATATAGCTGGTTTATTTGTCTCTTTTTGTTTTGAATTTATATCTATTATTCTATCTAAATATTCTTTTTGTAATTGGGGATTCTCTATATGTTTTAACATTTCTAATATTGTTTCTTGTTCTTTAGTTAGAACATAAAGATGTTTTTCTTCATCAGAGGTTTCTGAAAAAGATGTGTATATTTCATCAACTTGAAGATCTTCAGCAGACTCGAAATATGTTTCCTCTGTCTCCGAAGAAGATTCAACAAGTAGATTTGAAATTTTTTCTAGTATAGATTCTTCTAGATTTAATTCTTGTAATTTTGTTTTTAATCTACAATAATTTGCAGTATGACATTTCTTATGACATTTATAGCATTCAATATTTTTGTAATCTTTTGTATTTTTATTGTTCTTGTAATTTGTCTTTCTGTAAGGTTTTTTAGTATACTTATTGTTGTATTTATTTTTATAGAATTCATTAGAGGATTTTTGAAATCTTTTATTATATTTAGTGTTTTTATTATATCTATTGTTATATTTATTATTGTATGGCTTTCTAATATTTCTATTATAAGGTTTTCTAGAACATTCTCCTTGACATTCTTTATGATAAGGTTTATATGGATCATTATCAAATTGTTTGCAGAAAGTTCCCAATTCAGACTTAGTCTGTCTTAATTCTTTCTTTAAACCACTTTGTAATATTATGTCTTGGCATAATCTTAATCCTTCTTTAAGTATAAAACTTATTAATTCTCCATATGTATAGTTTGATTAAGATATTATTTGTTGTCCTGAATTTTCTCTTATTTTATTTCTAACCTTTTCCCCTAGTAAATTTGGTAATCCTGCAAGGAATTTTTCTTTCCAAAATGGCTGATTAGAATCTTCTCTAATCATGACTCTGGTTAGAAAAGTATTTTTATACCATTGAAAATCACTAAGTTTTCTACATCTTAGATTTGCTAATAATTCAGCATTTTTATCTTTAATATGTGATGGGTCTCCTATAAAATGTAAGGATATACATAATATAAGTGTAGCAACCGAATCAGATATTGTTCCTTCATCTATAATTATAGGATTATTTTCTTCATCAACTTTTATTGCATTTAATTATATATATATATATATATATATATATATATATATCCATTTGCTTGGATGGAATTCTATTCAAAATGACAATGGCTAAGAGAACGGCTTCCCCCCACAAGTTTTGAGGTAAGCCCAAACTTATCAACATAGCATTCATCATCTCTTTTAGAGTTCGGTTTTTGCGTTCAACTATACCATTCGATTGAGGTATATATGGTGTAGTCATTTGATAAATAATGCCATGTTATGAACAAAATTCAGTAAATGGTGCATTATATTTGCCATCTCTATCACTACGAATTGCTTTAATTCGTTTGCAAGTTGATTCTCAACTTCATTTTTATAGCCTTTGAGAGCATCAAGGGCCTCGTCTTTGCTACTTAGCAAATAGATATAACAATATCGTGTGCAATCATCGATAGAAGTTATGAAATACTTTTTACCACCTCCCGTTTGCACAATCTTTAAATCACACACGTCGGTATTAATTAAATCCAAAGATTCAGTGTTCCTTTCTATTGAATGAAATGGCGCTCTTGACATCTTTGCTTCAACACATATTTGACATTTCTCATTATCAAATTTTAATTTGGGCAACAAGTCAAGATTAACCATACATTGTAATGACTTATAATTCACATGTCTCAAACGAAAATGTCATAAATAAGAAGATTCAAGCATGTAAACAGAAAAGGAAGAATTCTCATTAACCTTCATGGGCAAATCTCTTTTGGATACAATAGTGATGACATTCAATTTAAACATCCTATTCGTCAAGTACCCCTTCTCCAAATATATGCCATTTTTCGAAAGAATAACCTCATTGGAATCTAACACTAGTCTAAAGTCATGCATGACTAGAAGAGATCCAGATACTAAATTCTTCCGAATGTCGGGGACGTGCAACACATTTTGCAGAGTCAGATGCTTCCTTGAGGCCAGCTTCAGAACAACTTTGCCCTCGCCTTCAATCTTCGAAAAGGTCGAGTTCCCCATGTAAAGCTGTTCATTGTTCCCGGGCTGGTACTTCGTGAACATTTCTCTGCTGGAGTAGACAAGTCTTGTGGCGCTAGTATCAAGCCACCATTCGCGTATGTTCCCTACAACATTGTACTCTGAGACCACCGCACAGAGGTTCAGATCATCCATGGCATCGACTATGTTGGCCTTTGCCTTGGTCTGCTTCTTCTTGGGTTTCCGGCACTCATTGCTAACATGTCCCTGAATGCCACAGTTGTAGTATTTTCCGGTGAACTTATTGGCGATCTGCTTGCCTTTCTTGTTCACCCCGAGTTGACCCTTCTTTTTCTTGGCCTTTGCAACATGGACCTTAGCCTGACCAGCATTGGACTGTGGCTTACGTTCAGATTTGCGATTATCTTCCTCTATGCGGAGTCGGACAATCAGATCTTTCAATGTCATTTTATTTCTCTTATGCTTGAGATAGCTTCTGAATTCTCTCCACCAAAGAGGTAGCTTCTCAATCACTGCAGCCACCACGAATGATTCATTGAGAAACATGTCTTCCTCTTCCATCTCGGCTACCAACGTCTGAAGTTCCTCAACTTGATAAACAACAGTGCGAGAGTCAGACATTTTGAAATCTAAGAATTTGCCGACAATAAATTTCTTAGTGCCGGCATCTTCCGTAGATTATTTCTTTTCGAAAGCCTGTCACAAAGACTTTGCGGTTTTTGTATGTGCAGTACAAACCGTACAAGGAGTTGTCCAAGCACCTCAGAATATAGACAAACATAATTGTTGAAGTTTCAGGCTCGAACAAAGAGTTTGTGTTCTATATTTTGGGCCTGGTCCTCCTCAGAAACCCCACAGGCGGATCATCGGTCAGGAAAGAAGCCAACCTCATGGCCGTCAAGAAGAACAACATCTTCTCCTGCAATAGTTTGAAGAAGCTCCCACTGAACTTCTCTGGTTTCTCCACCTGGGCCACGGCAAGATCCTGTGCAGGAACATTCTTTGGCACCCCATCATTTGGTGCTAATGGAGCAGAGATGTGCACGTCTGCACCTTGAACTGAGTTTGAAATCGTGTTCTCCATTTAGTCTCTGTTAGATAGAAACACACAGGAATCAATACAGAATCAAAACCAATAACGTCTTAAGGATTGTTGGAAATAGTTCAAGTCAGACTAATTGACTTTTGTACAGTAATAGCCGACTTGCCGAGCTCAGGGTTGGCTGAACTGATCTGCAGTCAGGACAGTTCAGATAGTGTAATTGAGTTTGCGTTTTGGACAGTCAGTCGACCTACCGACCTGAACTGAATAGCACTTCTGAACAATGGTTATGTGCTATCAGCCTTCCAGCCGAGCTTGAACAAAAGTCAGACTGATTAGACAGATCAAATCAGTCCAGCCAGCGTAATTGTATTTGCGTTCTAGGCTGATCCCCGACCTGCCGACCTCGGCACCTCAGCACAACGAACGGGAGTTGTGCTCTTGGCCGCTTCAGTCGAGAAGAGCTCAATACGGTAGAGCTGCAGTACAACAAATGTCCTTAGCCAAACAACAGAGCTCAGCACAAAGCAGAGCTCAGCACATCAACACTGTATAACAACAATGCTGCGCTATCTCACAGGCATCCGAGCTCAGCACAAAGCAGAGCTCAGCTCTACAATAACCTTCACAGCTCTGCTGAGCAGAGATCCAAGGTGAGTCCCGGACTCTGTTCTTAAGACGTTATTGCTCCAGTATATTGTGCCCAACCAGAGGAGCAACCGTCTCCCAGGATACAACGGAGATTAGTTCAGATGAGCGGCACTGAAGCGTTGAACTCTACGAACCTATCAGATGTCCTGAACTTCTCGGTATACAGAAATGCAAAGTGTTTGGGAGAGTATGAAAATGCAGCGAGGGAGATTGCAGAGAAAGAGAAAAACTTGTAATTCTTAGTGTGTTTCCATATGTCAAATGGGCCACTATTTATAGAGAAATTCTAAGGTCAGCAGTTACAGTCAGTCCAATCTCAGCCATAGGATCAGATACCAGCTCGGCCTGAACCATTGGATCAGATAATCGCGCCAGGTCTGCCCTCAGCCGTCAAATCAACTAACTGTTCAATTTGAGCCGTCAGATCAAAGAAAATTTCAGGTCAGCTCAGCCGGTTAAGGTTCAACAACTTTTCAAATTTACTCTTATCCTATCTTAACAACCTGGCGAGTTTGAACAGAACAAACTCCTCCCTGGCTGATAAGATCCGACCGGTGCTACAGGACCCAGCCTGCAGTCTGCAGCCTGCATTCCGGCCTGTAGCCCAGTCCGCTACCTGAGCCCATCCCAGGTACGGGCCGAGCTGAGCTGACTCTTCCCTTTACTTTGAGCATTAATTTCTTATTCACCAAGTATCGGAATCGAGTGACTCAAAAGCCTACAATTATTTACTAGTCGTGTAGATAATTAAAGACTCATTAGTTTCCACTTATTATTAGTGAAACTAATCATAATCGTAGCTCAAAGTACGTTGCTAACCACAGTTTGCAACTTGGCCCAATTTCAATTTATTTCCAATTTTCTCCAACACATATTGGATTGGTCAGGCGGGTGTACACCAAAGACACAATTGAATTGTAATATGGCTACAGGATTTAGAATGTTGTCCAAGGTTAAATTGCCCGATACATCATATTTTATGGTGCACAAAACGGATATGAATGCACATGGTTGTGAAGAGGCATGTCTGAGACATTGTTCTTGCATGGCATATGCGACAACTGAAGTGCGTGGATGTTTGGTTTGGTTTGGTGACTAGTCTGACATTCGAACGCCTGATGAAGGTGGACAAAAACTGTATGTTAAGATGCCTGCTTCTGAATTTGGTATGTATTCTTGTGTAATAATTATTTATAATCCCTCTTTGTTACCTTAAACATTTTAGTTACTGCACCAACAGTAAACAGGGTTCTATGTTGTTTGGCATTTTATAACTGATACGTCCTCTATATGATATATGTATGATTCATTATAAAGTAATGATATAGATTTAACAATACCATTATGAAGCCGGCAATATAAGATGTCATAGCATTATTGTGAATTTCCAAAATCATTAGGGGAGCATGCTTTTCGCCTACTTCTGAACAAGTCCACATTTGTGCCTGCATTTGTTTTTCAAGATTTAATGTCAGGAATATAGCCAATGTGATACGTTTTTGATATCAAAACCAAAAACATAACTAAAAATAAAAATAAAATCTCTTCTGAATCCCTAGCGTCATTAAGGCCATGATTAATTCTAGGAGTTAAATTTATCACAGACCCATAGTCATTGTGAACTAATTTATAGAATTCACTTGTATATGTATGTAAAATCCATATTTCTCATGTGTACATATTGTTCGTAATCTTAGTCATGAAAGATTTCCCATGTCGAGACTTAAAAGGGCGCAAAATACACTCGACCTAATTGACCATCAAACACCTGTATAATTGCTTAGCGGTTTGCGTTGTTCTTTGTTTGTGCTTTAATAGCTCTCAAGCAAGACATTGAGAGCCAAAAGCCTATCAAAAGCATTGGAGATGATGACCTTCAGCTGCCTTCATTTGACTTGGTCACCATTTCAACTGCTACCAATGGTTTCTCATTTACCAAAAAAATAAGAGAAGGTGGATTTGGCCCCATTTATAATGTAGCTTAGTTATTGCATTTGTTTTGTTTTGTTAATGTGACAAGTGCACTACTCAAAAAGGACGGTTAACTTTATTCCATACGGCAGGGCATCCTTTCAAGAGGACAAGAAATAGTTGTCAAGAGACTCTCCAAAACTTCGTGACAGGGACCTGGAAGAGTTCAAGAATGAAGTGATCTTAATCGCAAAGCTTCACCACAAAAATCTCGTCAGGCAATTAGGGTGCTGCATTGATGGAGAAGAAAGAATGTTGGTGTAGAAATAAGCTCAGCCGAGGTGAACTAAGTTCAGCCGAGGTGCACCGACCTACACAGAATAATTGCTGAGTTAGGGGAAGAATTAGAAGAGACTAAAGTCAGCATGCCGAGCTGAGGTGAATACAGGAGTGGCAGAGTTGAGCAACAATGAAGCTGAACTGAGCTGAACTAACAAAATACTACTGCCGTGCTGAGGTGATCAAGGCAGAGAAGGAATAGCTGAGGTGAATAACGAGAAAGCAGAGCTGGAATAAAGAAAGGTGCTGAGCAAGGTGACAACGTGAAACACCAGTCAGGCAGCAGACCTAAGGCAGAGCTGCAATACCTAGTCATATAAATACCTTAAGAACTTTACTGTACATATAACCGAGCTACGCTGGAAACTAGCCATTACTGATGTAAACGTTAAGAAACAGTGTAGATAAACAGTAACGACTGTACAAGTGGAAAAATAATACCGTTAGGCAGAAAACAATCCCTATAAAAGGGGAATAACCTTGTAAATTTTTTTGAAGTTGAATAAATTCTTGAATTCTTCAATCTTGACATGGTATCAGAACTAATTTGATTCTCTACTACTGCCTACTACATACTATTCTTTATGCAATTCTTGAAATTTCTTCAAAATGACTACTCCCTTCAGCTCAGCTGAATATACGGAGGCTACCTCTACCTCAGATCAGGCATCTGGAGTGGTATGGGGTCCTCAAATATCTGATGATTCCTCCATCGTCATCACCAGCCATAAACTTAATGGAAATAACTACCTCTCGTGGTCTCGAGGGTGGAAATGTTCGTTACAAGAAAAGACAAAGAGGAATACCTATGTGGAACAGTTACTGTTCCATCTGAAAATGATACAAACTACCGGTTGTGGAAGTCAGAAAACAGCATGATTATGTCGTGGTTGATAAGCTCTATGCAACCTGACATTTCTGATGATATTATGATGTACAATACTGTAGTAGAAATCTGGGCTGCAGTCAAGGAGATGCATAGTAAGCAAGACAACATCTCTGAACTCTACGAAATTGAAGCTCATCTTCATGAGCTTAAACAAGGCAATATGGCTGTGCATAGATATTATATTCTTCTGACGAAGGCATGTGAGCAGCTTGATTCATTTGCAACACATTAATGGTCTTGTATCACTATTGCTAGACTATACAAAGAAATAACAGAATTGAAAGGAGTTTTTCGTTTTCTGACTGGACTAAACCTAGAATTCAACAGGGCTCAAAGTCGAATTCTGAATACTAAACCACTACCAACCTTGAAGGATGCCTTTGCCGAAATCAAGAACAAAGAAAGCTCAAAAAAGGTCATGATAGCAGCTACTCCAAATTTGGAGACCTCAGCTCTGCGCATTGAACAACCAGTGGAAGCATCTAGGATGGTTGTTAAACGACACTTTACTTCAGCTGGAAGTAAATTGTGCAAATACTGCTAGAAGAAATGTCATACAGTTGATGACTGTTGGAAGTTGCAGGCAAAGCTGGTACGAGAAAGGATACCACCACTGAAGTCCAGAAACACACCATGAAGACTCAACCAAAATCATTCACTGTTGGACAAAGCTCTGGACATCAGGTCGACAGCACAACACAGCTTGGCGCAGCTTGCCAAAATACAACACACATCGGCTTAGCTCATGTAGCTAAAGCTGAGGTCCCTACCAAGGACCAGATTGCTACTCTGATCAATTTGCTAAGCAGACAATATGGCCAAGCTGAATCATTCCAAGCTACAATAGCGGGCTACGTCCAGCAGAGCTCCAACAGTTCATGGATCATTGACTCCGGGACAACTGACCATATGCAAACAATGGTAATCTTCTAAACTCTTACTCTCTGTTTTCAATACCTAATAAAGTCAAAATTTGTAATGGAACTTCTTCAAAAGTTGTTGGAATAGACTATACAATAATTAATAACAAAATCATTCTAAAAGATGTCCTACATGTCCCTAGTCTAAGCTTCAACATTGTATCAGCTGTAAAACTTACTAGGGATAATAATTGCATAGCCTGCTTCTCATCCACAGAATGTTGTTTTCAGAAAAACAAAATGTAGGGGATGATTGGTAGTGCTAAGAATATAACGGGTCTTGTAGCGCCCGACCCGGACAGCGGAATCCGAACCGGTGCACCCGTCGTAGCTTACTGAGAAGACTACAAGACGTCTCATCTCTCGAATACACATCATCAATGACGTCAGAGAAATAAGTGCGGAAACACGTATCTCATAAATCTAAACCATCAAATTTGAACCTCAAAGTATAAGGGAATTACAAAAGAGCATCATTGTAACCAACTAAATCCTCGAACGAATGCAAGAAACTGAAATAACTAGCAACAGCCTCGACTATCTCCCCACAAGTCTCTGAGCATCCCATTCGGCCCACTCGCCATCGTCCTCTATGAATATCATATCATAGCTAGGCTCATCTGCAGTAACAAAGGTAGTACCCTTAGCGAAAAACGCTAGCAAGTAACCCGCTTATAAGACATACGGGATCAACACATGGCAAGACATGAGTAATATATAATTTAAGGGATAATGGGGCACATGTCTTGTATACTTTCAAGAGCGTAGATTTAACAGCACAAGAACATAAGAACAGTAATTCATAACCATTAACAATTAACGATCATTCAAGTCACATAGCAATCATCCCATACTTACTCACGTGATGCATGACAAAATATGCACTACACTACACAGTCATAAATGCAGGTGCAATTTCTTTTCAAAATAGTGCAATGCACATTACAATGTCCGGTCACATAACTTTATACCCTGTAATGCTTCACGGCTTATATTTCCATCCCGTGTCATATTACAGCCAACTTTATACCCTGTAACGCACCACGGCTTACATTTCCATCCCGTGTAACGTTACAGCCAACTTTATACCCTGTAAGGCACCACGGCTTACATTTCCATCCCGTGCAACATTAGAGCCAACTTTATACCCTGTAATACACCACGGCTTACATTTCCATCCCGTGTAACATTACAGCCAATTTCGCAAATTTTATGCCCTGTGCTGAAGCACAGATCTTTTCAAAACATTATGCAGATGCAAGTGCCATGATGCAAGACTTCTCATTTCAATCACATTCTTCGTTCACACAATTCAAGTCCCATTCAATATCAATCAATCACACGAGACTCACCTCACCTACACATTCGAGCTTATGCTTCACGCTAGGTCATCAACACCTAAACAACGATTCTAAAACTCAAAGACCAATGTGAGAACCCTCACATTCCTCCATTGAACTCTGTAAGACCTCATACGTTCATTCCTAACCCCTTAGGTCATTTACCTTAAATTTCGACTCGAGTACCTTGCGAGAATCTCCACATTTGATTCACCATCTTAAGTCATGTTCCCCAGACTTATACTACCCTCAATCAGGTCCTAAGAAGTCCCTAAGGTCACCCAAAAAGATCCCCTAGCTTCCCTCTTTCTCCCCTTACTTTCCACAAAACTGATGGACATCATACCCTCACATCGATTAATCGATGTGACTTCATACCCTCACATCGATCGATCGATGTCCTTCAAAGAACATCGATCTCTCAACCCTTTTCCACATCGATCGATCGAAGTCTGACTGAGACACATCGATCTCTCCCTCTCTATACATCGATCGATCGATGTCTGTCTGAGACACATCGATCTCTCAACTCCTTATACATCGATCGATCGATGTACTTCGAACTCTGACATCGATCGATCGATGTCAGCGTTTCTCCAGAACCTTTTCTATGAATTTCTGCAGATCTCAACCAACGTTTTTCCAACTTTCTTCCAACCATTCCAGGCCTAATCTTCACTATCAATCCCCTCTTAATCCACTAAAAACATCACCTTTAACATACGATTCACGGATTCAAGCCTAACACTAAAGGTATTCATCAAATCCAACCCAAAGGATCTCACCTCTCCTCCCCTTCTCCCTTTTCAACCGCAAATAGCACATTGGGGAATTCAAGGGGATTGGGTTTTGCATGATCTCACAAAATCAACAACAACCACAATGATTTGAACATATAATGGCCAAAATCCGAAACCAAAACACATAAAGCATATATAAATTCACATAAAGAAATTACTGCATGGTGATCCAATTTTGATATCAAAAGTAGGCCTTTTTCTTTCGCAAATCGTAAGAACTTATAAGATGATTACTTGCCTTGGATTACTTGAAGACGGATTGAAGAACGAATGAAGAACGGATTGAAGATCTAGAGAGGTCCTTCACCTAGCGTTGAAGAATGTCAAATCCCCTAATGAGATGGAGAGGAATAGTGGCGTCAGTTTTTCTTTTCTATTAAGGAAGAGAAACTGATGTTTGTCAGTTTTGATATGGGAAGGGATGGAATTTGGAGTTTCTAAATTATATCCTATTATCTTATTTATCTTAAAGGATTAATTTCTAACATTTAATTCTAAATTTAAACACTAATTAATTCCAATATTTAAACTCTTCATAAATGCCACTTAATCCAATATTTAATTTCTTAATTTATTACCCTTGACCGTCATCAACTCATTTAGCCAATCTTATCCTTAAATTATTCTACTGAGGGTGCGGGGCATAACATTTTTTTCCCGTGTAACGTTACAGCCAACTTTATACCCTGTAATGCACCACGGCTTACATTTTTATCCCGTGTAACATTACAGCCAATTTCGCAAATTTTATGCCCTGTGCCGAAGCACTGATCTTTTCATAACATTATGCAGATGCAAGTGCCATGATGCAAGACTACTCATTTCAATCACATTCTTCGTTCACACAATTCAAGTCCCATTCAATATCAATCAATCACACGAGACTCACCTCACCTACACATTCGAGCTTATGCTTCACGCTAGGTCATCAACACCTAAACAACGATTCTAAAACTCAAAGACCAATGTGAGAACCCTCACATTCCTCCATTGAACTCTGTAAGACCTCATACGTTCATTCCTAACCTCTTAGGTCATTTACGTTAAAGTTCGACTCGAGTACCTTGCGAGAATCTCCATTTGATTCACCATCTTAAGTCATGTTTCCCAGACTTATACTACCCTTAATCAGGTCCTAAGAAGTCCCTAAGGTCACCCAAAGAGATCCCCTAGCTTCCCTCTTTCTCCCCTTACTTTCCACAAAACTGATGGACATCATACCCTCACATCGATCGATCGATGTGACTTCATACATGATCGAGGTGTACCTTACAAAAAGTTTCTTCCTCGAAACTGGCGTACCTTATTGGAAGAGGTGTGGGTATAGCTCCTTCATTTGCTCCTCAAGCTCCCACATGGCTTCCCGCTCCGTATGATTACTCCATTGAACTTTGACATACGGAATTATGCGTCTGCGTAGGACTTGATCCTTCCTATCCACAATCTTTATTGGATGTTCTTCGTATGAGACATCTTCTTTAACATCCAATGGTTGAGCTTCAAGGATATGGCTCGGGTCCGATACATATTTGCTTAGTTGAGATACATGAAATACGTTATGGACTTGGGACAGGCTCGGAGGGAAGGCTAATCTGTACGCTCTTTCACCAACTTTACCAAGCACCTCGTATGGACCAATATATCGAGGGCTCAGCTTACCTTTCATCCCAAATCTTGTAACCCCCTTAGTAGGTGAGACTCGTAGATAAACCTTCTCGCCCTCCTCAAACTCCAAGGGTCGTCTTTTAGCATCGGCCCAACTCTTACTGCGATCTTGAGCCACCCTTAGTCTCTCTCTTATCGCTTTCACCTTCTCTATTGTTTGTTCAACCAACTCTGGTGCAGTGATTGTCCTTTCCCCAACTTCGTCCCAACAAACCAGGGACCTGCACTTATGTCCGTATAATGCTTCAAACGGTGCCATACCAATTGCACTGTGATAGCTGTTATTGTATGAAAACTCCATCAGCTTCAACATGCTATCCCAGTTTCCTTTGAAATCCAAGACACATGCTCTCAACATATCCTCCAAGGTCTGGATAGTTCTCTTGGATTGTCCATCCGTTTGAGGGTGGTATGCGGTACTCATTCTTAGTTCGGTACCCATCGCCTTCTGAAATGCCCTCCAAAACTTAGAAGTGAACTTGGGATAACGGCCCGACACAATGCTGACGGGAACTCCATGCAAACTCACAATGTTATCCATGTATATGTTCGATAATTTCTCATAAGAGGTACCATGTGGCATGGCTATAAAATAGGCCGCCTTCGTCAAACGGTCTACAATCACCCAAATCATCTCATTCCCATTTCTGGTTTTGGGTAACCCCATCACGAAGTCCATAGTCACGTGCTCCCACTTCCATTTTGGAATCTCCAGTGGCATCATCAAACCACCAGGTCGTTGATGTTCAGCTTTGACTTGTTGGCATACCAAACACCTTTCAACATACTCCGCTATAGATCTTTTCATCCCTATCCACCAATAATTCCTTTTGAGATCCTTGTACATTTTAGTGCTCCCGGGGTGGATAGACATTCTCGAGTTATGCGCTTCTTGGAGCAATTCCCTTCGGAGTTCATCTTTACCTGGCATGCTTAACCGATTCTGAAACCATAGACTTCCATCTCCTCGCAACTGAAAATCCTTTACTGGTCCCGTAGACAATTTGTCGCAGATTTTTCTCAGTGCTGGGTCATCATACTGCGCTTCTTTGATTCTATCTACCAAGTCTGGGCTGATAGACAAAGATGTAAGAACATTCGCTACTGAATCCACCACTTCGAGACCAAACTCCTCGATCTCTCTTTCCAACGGGGACTGTCTAGCGTGACTAGACTTTCTGCTCAACGCGTCTGCCACTCTATTTGCTTTACCCGGATGACAGTTGATGGTTAAGTCATAATCCTTAAGTAACTCCAACCATCTTCTCTATCGCATATTTAGCTCTTTTTGCGAGAATAGGTACTTCAAACTCTTATGATCCGTGAATACGGCACACTTCTCTCCATATAAGTAGTGCCTTCAGATCTTAAGAGCAAATACCACAGCTGCGAGCTCCAAGTCGTGTGTCGGGTAGTTCTGTTCATATGGTTTTAATTGTCTTGACGCGTACGAGATAACTCGTTCATTTTGCATCAAGACACAACCTATAAACAGATAGTTAGTTTAAGGCTAGCATAAGTATATACAACGCATTAATCGTAATGATGTACATACCTAGTCCCTTATTGGACGCATCACTATAAATCACAAAACCGTCGGTGCCGGAGGGTTGTGCCTACACTGGGGCTGTGGTTAATCTCTTCTTGAGCTCAGTAAAGCTCTGTTCGCATTCAGCAGTCCACTCGAACTTAGTTTTCTTATGCGTAAGTCGACTCAATGGAACTGCTATGGTAGAGAATCCCTCGACAAACTTCCTATAATAGCCTGCCAAGCCTTGAAAGCTTCTGATTTTGGTCACATTTGTGGGTCTTGGCCATTCGGTGATAGCTTCTATCTTTTTAGGATCCACAGAAATCCCTTCTTCCGAAATCACGTGACCGGGAAAGGCTACACTTCTTAGCCAGAATTCACACATGCTGAATTTGGCATAAAGCTTTTGTTGCCTCAAAATTTGCAACACCACCCTTAAGTGTTCAGCATGAGCTTGCTCATCGGGGGAGTAGACTAGAATGTCATCGATGAACACCACCATGAATTGGTCCAACTGCTCTCGAAATACGGTGTTCATCAAGTCCATGAAGGCCGCTGGGGCATTAGTTAATCCAAAAGGCATCACCAAAAAATCATAATGCCCGTATCGAGTCCGAAAAGCGGTCTTAGGTACGTCTCCTGCTTTCACGAGTAACTGTTTGAGAACCATCGGGCTCCCTTTAGTTGATCAAATAAATCCTCAATCCTTGGCAGAGGATACTTGTTCTTGATGGTGATCTTATTCGATTCTCGGTAATCAATACACAGCCTCATACTGCCATCTTTCTTCTTTACAAATAATACTGGAGCTCCCCAAGGCGATACACTGGGACGAATTAGCTTCTTGTCTAACAACTCTTGAAGTTGTCCTTTAAGCTCCTTAAGTTCAGCTGGAGCCATTCTGTAAGGTGCCTTAGATATAGGTTCGGCTCCGGAAATCAAGTTAATTTCAAACTCTACTTCTCTAGATGGCGGAACTCCCAGCAAATCATCCGGAAATACGTCCTTGAATTCATTGATCACCGGAATCTGATCTATGGAGGGGACTTCTTGCTTAGCATCTATTGTATACACCATGAATCCCTCTGCTCCTTTTTGCAAAGCTTTAAAAGCTTTAACCGCCGTCAAGTATATCTTCTTTGGGGCCTTTGTTAACTTGACGTTTCCTTGAACCGTTATTTCATTCATCTCAGGGTCCTTAACAGTTACTTGCTTAAGTTTACAATCGATATTGGCATGATTCTTGGTCAGCCAATCCATGCCCAATATTACATCAAAATCCTTCATCGGAATTGGAACTAAGGTCACCGAAAACACCTTTCCATCCAATTCCAACTCACAATCTTTGTACTGGTGGTGGGAAACCAGCACTTGTTCGCCTGCTGCCTGCACCCTGAAGGGGGTTCCAAGCCATTCGGGTAAACAGTCCAGTCCTTTGGCAAATCGTTTAGAAATGAAGGAGTGACGGGCTCCGCTATCAAACAATACGTTCACAGGTACTATTGCGTGTTTGGCCTTAGATGTAGATCACATAGCATGGAAATAAGTTGGAATGGGTTTGGGTTGTCGAAATGTACGGAGGCGGCGTTTGTAGCACACGCACGGCGGCCACGCACGACCCTGAGCGGCGCGTACTGCTCACGCGTCATTGTGTCATTGGCAGCATGTGCGTGACGTTAAATGGTTTCCAATGGAATTGGTTTGGGGTAAATCGGAGTTAAAATGAAAAAGTTATGGATTTTTGAAGGAAATTAGAATTCAATGAAAATAATAAAAGATTTACAAAAAAAAGAAAGGAATGGTGTGGCAGGCTTGGCCTGCCGTGCTCAGCAGGGCCAGCCAGCCAGGCCGGCCACTGTGCGTGCAACAGGCTAGAAAACGACCCAATCTTGCAGTTTAAAAAAAAAGAAGAAGAAGGCGCTGACGGGCCGAAGGACCAGCAGATTAGCCTGCCAGACTCAACGGCCAGCGGACCATCTCCAGCAGCGGCCCAAATCAAGATGTAAAAAAAGGGAAGAGGTTAATGGGCCAGCGGCCAGCAGGCCGCAGGAGTGCTTAGCGGACTCAAGGCCATTCAGGAAAAGGGCCAGAATTAAAAGAAAAGAAAAGGGCCTGGTTTGTAATTTGTTTATATTCTTTAAAAAAAACTAGTATTCAATTAATGTAATTTATAAAAACAGTAATTAAGAATAATAATGATAATCAATAAAAATAAAAATAATTTAAAAAAAAGAACCTGAATGTTGATACTTAATAAAAATATATATATATATATATATATATTTGATTAATTTAAATAAACTACTAATGTTTTAAAGATAAAAAAAATTTAGAAACTCATTAATAAATTAAAATAAAAGAGATAAAAATAGTAGGAGAAGATAAAAATGATTAAATAAAATATTTAAGTGCTTGAAAGCCTAGAAAAATAAAATAAAGTGTAGAAACCTAAAGTAAAGTCTAGAAAGATAAAATAACGGTAGAAGATAAAATACAGTAATGAACCCCACGCAACATAGGGTAACTACGCAATATAGGTAATACGCAACATAGAACGGAGCATGCAACATAGGTGAAACGGAAGTGTGAAAGCGTGACGCATTCATGGCACAAGCATTGCATTTGGCTTATGAGCCGTGTTGCCTGACGAGGCGTGTGATGGGTGTTGGTAAGAATGGTTACCTTCACCTAATAGGACCCGGGACATGCATAGCATATCATGAAAAAGAAAGAGCATAGCGTGCGATATTAAATGACTGCGTGTGACACGTAAATAGAAGTGCATGCATCATGATGTTGCGCATTGCATTGTTATTGTTGATTATCGTTGTTCTTGTTATTGAGTTGTTTCAGTGCTACGATTTGGGATACGGATCGGGTCGGGTATGTGTTATTTATTTATTTATGCTTATTTGCTTTATTATTTATATGTTTATGCTTCATTGCTTTATTCACATGCACCATGATTTATGTGCTTTATGTGTTACCCGACTCAGTATGTGACAGTCCCTTTTCGGGAGAGACGAGTAACCTACGAGTGACTCCCATCACTCACCCCCCTACCACCCCTCCACAGGTGAGCAGGACTTTGAGTTTCTCTTTATAGAGGATGGGGCTGATCATGCGAGCTGGGAAGAGTGAGCCGGGATCGTGTGATCGGGTGTTTCAAATGGGATAGATAGATGACTCCTTTCACTTAGACTCTTTATATGTATTCAGACTATTTCAGTATTTTGTAGTTGACGTAGCGAGTATCGACATCTTTGATACTTGTTTTACTTTCGATGGATTTAATTTAATGAAGATGTTTATTTTATTATTGTTTCCACGAAAAATTTATACGTCCTTTCTGACGTGTAAAGAATTTTGATCGACGCTTTGTAGTCCTCTTAGTAGGCTACGGCGGGTGCACCGTTCCCGAAGCTAGGGTACGGGATCGGGCCGCTACAGTCTCCCGATCCCTAGCATCGAGAAAAGTGCACCCGCCGTAGCCTACTACGAGGACTACAAAGCGTCGTTCAAACTTCTCTACACGTCGGAACTGACGTAGAAATTTTTCGCGGAAACGATAATTAAAGAAATAAACGACTTTATTAAATTAAATCCATCAGAATAAAATCAAGTACAAGGGTTGACGAAACCCGCTAAGTCAAGCATGAATTACTAAAATCAAACAATAAACCTAGGTGGAGGTCTATCGGACTATCCCAAGAACAAGCTCTCGATCAACAAGATCCTTTCTCGAGCAGCTTACTCTTCCCAGCTTGTGTAATCTGTCACATCCTCGATAGATATATATACTCTTAATCATGCTCACCTGTGGAGGGGTGGTGGGGGGTGAGTGATGGGAGTCACTCGTAGATTACCCGTCTCTCCCGAAAAGGGACTGTCACATACTGAGTCGGGTAAACAAATAAGCACGTAAAGCAAGTAGCAGATAAATAAAGCAATAAAACATAAACATATAAACAATAAAGCCAATAAATCATAAATAAGTAATAGCACATTCCCGACCCATTCCGTATCCCAAAACATAGCACTGAAACAGTTAATAACAAGATAAACGATAATCTCAACAACAATAAATGCAATGCGCAACACCATGATGCATGCACTTCTATCTACGTGTCACACATAGTCATTTAATATCACACGCTATGCTCTTTCTTTTCCATGATATGCTATGCATGTCCCGGGTCCTATTAGGTGAAGGTTACCATTATTACCAACACCCATCACACGCCTTGTCAGGCCACACGGCTCATAGGCCAAATGCAATGCTCGTGTCATGAATGCGTTACACTTACACACTTCCGTTTGTCCTATGTTGCATGCTCCGTTCTATGTTGCGTATTACCTATATTCCGTAGTTACCCTATGTTGCGTGGGGTTTATTACTGTATTTTATCTTCTACCGTTATTTTATCTTTCTAGACTTTATTTTATGTTTCTACACTTTATTTTATTTTTCCTAGGCTTTCACACACTTTAATCTTTTATTAATTATTTTTATCTTCCCCTACTGTTTTTATCTCTTTTATCTTAATTTATTTAATGGGTTTCTAGATTTATTATTAAAAAAATATCATTAATATCATATTAATTAAGTATATATCAATATTATTATTATTTTCCTTCTTGTATTCAACTTTATTTTTTTTTCTTGTTTTGTTTTATTTTGTTTTATTATTCTTTATTCAATTTAATTTCGTTTTCACAGTTTGGTTGTTTGTTCTTTTTTTTATGGTTTAATTATTATTATTATTATTTTATTATTATTTTTATTCACTTTTTTTAACATTACTTACCGCCCTTTTTACAAATTTGGGCCTTTTCATGCTAAGCAAGCGCGTGTCTGGCCTGCTGCCTGCTGGCCCTCTGAGGCTGGCAGGCTGATCTGCTGGCCTGCTGGCCCTTTAACCCTTTTTTTTGTTTTTAAATTTCGCAGGTTTCGGCCGGAGTCCCCCTGGCCCGTTAAGGCTGGGAGCCCGCTCTGCTCACTACGGCAGGCCTGGCTTACTGCCAGTTTTTTTCTTTTTTTTTCTTTTTAATTTACTAAATCCTAATTATCTTTGAAAATTCATAACTTCTTCGTTTTAACTCCGATTTACCCCAAACCAAATCCATTGGACTCCGTTTAACGCTCTCTACGTAACGCTACTAATGACATCAGCGCGTGCACGCGTCGCTCAGGGGCGCGCGTGGGTCGCCGCGCGTGTGCTACACACGCCGCCTTTGTGCGTGTTTTTCGACAACCCGAACCTATTCCAACCTATTTCCGTGCTATGTGATCTATATCTAAGGCCAAACACCCACTTTCCATACCAAACATATAAAAGATAGACATGCAGTGATAATCAAATAGTTCCCAAAACAGAATGCGATGGAATCCAAAGCAATCCGACAGAGGGGAGGGTAACCTACCTTTCAAACGGAGAATTTTCTAAGTACGGTGCTTGGCTTCGGTGTGGGTGGCTTTTTCTCCCTCCTTTTCTTTCTTCTCTTCTTTCTTTTTATTTTCCCCCTGCGGCTCTCTCTCTCTCTTCCTCCTTGCAGCCGAAATTTGCAATTTGATAAGTGCTTGTGTGTGAATGTGAGGTGCCGCTGATTGGAGTTACTTAAGGATTATGACTTAACCATCAACTACCATCCGGGTAAGGCCAACAGAGTGGCGGACGCATTAAGCAGAAAGTCTAGTCACGCTAGACGGTCTCCGTTGGAAAGAGAGATCGAGGAGTTTGGCCTCGAAGTGGTGGATTCTGTGGCGAATGTTCTTACAACCTTGTCTATCAGCCCAGATTTAGTAGACCGAATTAAAGAAGCGCAGTATGATGACCCAGCACTGAGAGAAATCCGCGACAAATTGTCTACGGGACAAGTAAAAGGTTTCCAGTTGCGAGGAGATGGAAGTCTATGGTTTCAGAATCTGTTATGCGTGCCAGGTAAAGATGAACTCTGAAGAGAATTGCTGCAAGAAGCGCATAACTCGAGAATGTCTATCCACCCTGGGAGCACTAAAATGTACAAGGATCTCAAAAGGAATTATTGGTGGATAGGGATGAAAAGATGTATAGCGGAGTATGTTGAAAGATGTTTGGTATGCCAACAAGTCAAAGCTGAACATCAACGACCTGGTGGTTTAATGAAGCCACTAGAGATTTCAGAATGGAAGTGGGAGCACGTGACTATGGACTTCGTGATGGGATTACCCAAAACCAGAAATGGGAACGAGATGATTTGAGTAATTGTTGACCGCTTGACAAAAGCAGCTCACTTCATAGCTATGCCACATGGTACATCTTATGAGAAACTATACAACACATATGTGGATAACATTGTGAGCTTGCATGGAGTCCCCGTCAGCATTGTGTCGGACCATGATCCCAAGTTCACTTCTAAGTTTTGGAGGGCATTTCAGAAGGCGATGGGTACCGAACTGAGAATGAGTACTGCGTACCACCCTCAAACGGATGGACAATCCGAGAGAACCATCTAAACCTTGGAAGATATGTTGAGATCATGTGCCATGGATTTCAAAGGAAACTGGGATAGCATGTTGAAGCTGATGGAGTTTTCATACAATAATAGCTATCACAGTGCAATTGGCATGGCCCCGTTTGAAGCATTATATGGACCTAAGTGCAGGTCCCCGGTTTGTTGGGACGAAGTTGGGGAAAGGACAATCACTGCACCAGAGTTGGTTGAACAAACAATAGAGAAGGTGAAAGCGATAAGAGAGAGACTAAGGGTGGCTCAAGACCGCAGTAAGAGTTGGTCCGATGCTAAAAGACGACCCTTGGAGTTTGAGGAGGGCGAGAAGGTGTATCTACGAGTCTCACCTACTAAGGGGGTTACAAGATTTGGGATGAAAGGTAAGCTGAGCCCTCGATATATTGGTCCATACGAGGTGCTTGGTAAAGTTGGTGAAAGAGCGTACAGATTAGCCTTCCCTCCGAGCCTGTCCCAAGTCCATAACGTATTTCATGTATCTCAACTAAGGAAATACGTATCGGACCCGAGCCATATCCTTGAAGCTCAACCATTGGATGTTAAAGAAGATGTTTCATATGAAGAACATCCAATGAAGATTGTGGATAGGAAAGACCAAGTCCTACGCAGACGCATAATTCCGTATGTCAAAGTGCAATGGAGTAACCATACGGAGCGTGAAGCCACGTGGGAGCTTGAAGAACAAATGAAGGAGGTATATCCACACCTTTTTCAATAAGGTATGTCAGTTTTGAGGACGAAACATTTTGTAATGGGGGTGGAATGTTATGCCCCGCACCCTCCGTAAAATAAATAAAAGATAAAAAGAAACTAAATGAGATTGATGACGGTCAAAGGTAATAAATTAAGATATTAAATATTGGATTAAATGGTATTTAGGAAGAGATTAAGTGTTAGAATTAATTAGCATTTAATTTTGGAATTAAATAATAGAAATTTATCCTTTAAGATAAATAAGAAAATAGGATATAATTTTGAAATTCCAAAATTTCCCCTTTCTATATAAAAACTGACTGAACGTCAGTTTCTCTATTTTCGTCACAGAAACCGACGCCAGCCCCTTTCCTCTCCCAATAGGCGATTCATCTTGCAGCCCTAGGAGAAAAGATCCTCCCGGAGTCAATCCGTAGGTCATTCGTTCTTCAATTCTTCTTCAAGTAATCAAAGGCAAGTAATCATCTTATAAGTTCTTACGTTTTGCGAAAGAAAAAGGCCTATTTTTGGATATCAAAATTGGATCACCATGCAGTAATTTCTTTCGGTGAATCTATATGTGCTTTATGTGTTTTGGTTTTGGATTTTGGCCATTATATGTTGAAATCATGGTTGTTTTTGTTGTTTATGTGAGATCATGTAAAACCCAATCTCATAAATCCCAATTTTGTTGATAATGGCGGTTGAAGGGAAGGGAGAGTGAAAAGATTATATTTTTGGGTTTGATTTGATGAATACTTTGAGTGCTAGGCTTGAATCTGTGAATCGTATGTTAAAGGTGTTGTCTTGGGTGAATTAAGGATGGATTGATAGTGGAGAATAGGCTTGGAATGGTTTTGAAGGAAGTTGGGATCCAATTGGGGGTTATTTCTGCAGTTTCTCCAGAAAATTGCAGAATGGAGTTCTGGAACAGGGACGTCGATCGATCGACGTCAGGGTATGACGTACGTCGATCGATCGACATATAGTAAGTGAGGGGATGACGTGCCTCAGAAGGACGTAGATCGATCGACGTAGATTGAGTGAGAGATCGACGTGCCTCAGATGGACGTCGATCGATCGACGTCAGGGTATGACGTATGTCGATCGATCGACGTCAGGGTATGACGTCAACCATTTTTGTGGGAAAGTAAAGGAAGAAAGAGAGAAGCTAGGGGATCCACTTGGGTGACCTTAGGGACTTCTTAGGACATGATTGAGGTTAGTCTAAGTCTTGGGAACATGACTTAAGATGGTGAATCGAATTGGGAGAATTCGAAGGGTATTCGAATCTGATATCAACGTGAATGACCTAAGGGGTCAGGAATGAACGTATGAGGTCTCACGGAGTTCAATGGAGGAATGTGAGGGTTCTTACATTAGTTTTTGAGTTTTAGAATCAATGTTAAGTGTTGATGAGCTAGCTTGAAGCATAAGCTCGAATGTGTAAGTGAGGGGAATCTTGTGTGATTGATTGATACCGAATGTGAACTGAATGTATGTGAACGAAGAATGTGATTGAAATGAGAAGTCTTGCATCATGGCACTGGCATTGCATATTGTTTTGAAAAAGAGCTGTGCTTCGGCATAGGGCATAAAGTTTACGAAATTGGCTGTAACGTTACACGGGATGGAAATATAAGCCGTGGTGCGTTACAAGGTATAAAGTTGTCTGTAATGTTACACGGGATGGAAATATAAGCCGTGGTGCATTATAGGGTATAAAGTTGTCTGTAACGTTACACGGGATGGAAATATAAGTCATGGTGCGTTACAGGGTATAAAGTTGACTGTAATGTTACACGGGATGGAAATATAAGCGTGGTGCATTACAGGGTATAAAGTTATGTGACCGGCCATTGTGACATGCATTGTACTGTTTTGAAAAGAAATTGCTCATGCATTTGTGACTGTGTAGTGTAGTGCATATTTTGTCATGCATCACGTGAGTCAGTTTGGGATGATTGCTATGTGACTTGAATGATCGCTAATTGTTAATGGTTATGAATTACTGTCTTGTGATCTTGTATTGTTAAATCTACGCACTTGAAAGTATACAAGACATGTGCCCCACTACCCCTTGGATTATATATTACTCATGTCTTGCCTTGTGTTGATCCCGTATGTCTTATAAGCGGGTTACTTGCTAGCGTTTTTCGCTAAGGGTACTGCCTTTGTGATACAAGAGGACCGGAGTATGATATGATCTTCATTGAGGACGACGGCGAGTGGGCAGAATGGGATGCCTAGAGCGTGTAGGGGAATTGTGTTAGATTGTTTCTTGTTATTTCCGTTTCTTATCACATTTGAGGATTTAGATGGTTGCGACCATATACAATTATTGATAGTCACTTTATTTTGGTGTACCGTATTGATGATTTAGATTTATGAGATACATGTTTCCGCACTTATTTCTCTGGCGTCATTGATGATGTGTATGCGAGAGATGAGACGTCTTGTAGTCTTCTCAGTAAGCTACGACAGGTGCACCAGTTCAGATTCCGCTGTCCGGGTCGGGGCGCTATAGGTGGTATCAGAGACTAGGCTTCAGATCTACCTCGGAGACCTAGGCTATGTCATGTAGAGTCTTAAGTTATGATTTTGACCCTAAGTTGATCTTTAGGTCTAAGTATGCGATTCTAGATATAAGTTTGATTGGGATGGGTGTGTGTGAGCGCGATAAAATTTAATCAACAAATGTTATTTTATTTTAGTGTACGAAATCCACCCTGTACAACGCATATGGGCCTTCAGTGTTTACTTTTGGAAATTGTTGAATGCTAATAAGCGTTGATTTTGCAGAAAATGCCTCCCATAAGAGATAACCAAGGAAACGGTGGCAATGGGAACGAGAACCCTCCACCACCACCCGTGCTAGTACCACAAGCACTGATAGACGCTATCACAGTGATAGCACAAGGAGTTGCCCAGCAGCAACAGCAACCTCCCCCTCCGTCGCCCCCTCAGCAAGGAATCAGATACTACATTGGGGAGATGCGGAAGATGCATACCCCCAACTTTGAAGGGACCACCGACCCTGAAATGGTCGGATTTTGGCTGGATGAAGTGGAGAAGTGCTTCAAGCTTGTGCAAGTGCCTGAGGAACTCAAGGTGGATGTAGCCACACCATTACTGATCGGCAGAGCTAATGCCTGCTGGAATGGGATTCTGCCAAAGATGACGCCCCCTATTCAGTGGAGAGAGTTGGTGCAGGCCTACAAGGATTACTATGTGCCTGAAACTGCTATTTTGGAGAAGATGAGGCAGTTTGACAAATTTGAACAAGGGAGGATGACTGTTTCTGATTACGCCGATAGGTTCCATGCCTTGGGCAAATTTACGCCCATGGTATTGGAAAACAACATGATGAAAATGTTGAAATTTGAAGAAGGATTGCACCCCCGCATACGGACGGCTATAGCGGGGTCTAGTTTGAAAACTTTCGAAGAAATGTTGGATGCATGTTACCGCGTGGAGAGTGACATACGCAGGTCACAACCAAGAGAGGCTCGTGACGAATCGAGCAAGAGGCCAAGGGAAGAGGGAAGTGGTGGTAGACCCGGACGTTGGGTCAAGATTCCCAGGAAAAGACAGGCAGGGCCAGCTCAGAGGGCACAGCAACAGAATCAGCCTGATCGTCAGGCACCCGCAGTATGCCCACACTGCCAGAAGAGACATGTGGGTGAATGTTGGAAAGTGACCGGAGCGTGCTTCAAGTATGGGAAGGCGGGCCATAGGATCAAAGATTGCCCCGAGTGGAACCCAAAGCCTCAAGTAGGAGCAGGGCCGGCTCAGCAGCAGAGAGGCAGGCCCAACGCAAGAGTCCACGCGATGACGGACGCTGAAGTCCAGGAGGACACTGACGTTGTGACAGGTACAACTTAAGTTAAATAGTAGATGCTTAAGTTGAATTTTAGTTACTTAAGTTGGAGATTAAATGTGTTTTATGTGAAAATCTTTATGTGGTACACTTTTGTGTTTAGATGTGATCCTAGTTAATAAAGTACCTGCAAACGTATTGTTTGATAGCGGAGCGAGTCACTCCTTCATCTCTAAGCGATTCGCCAAAGGACTCGACTACTTACCCGAATGGCTTGAGAACCCCTTCAGGGTGCAGGCACCCGGCGAACAAGTGCTGGTATCCCACCACCAGTACAAAGATTGTGAGTTGGAGTTGGATGGAAAGTTGTTTTCGGTGACATTAGTTCCAATTCCGATGAAGGATTTTGATGTAATTTTGGGCATGGATTGGCTGACCAAGAATCATGCCAGTATCGACTGTAAACTTAAACAAGTGACCGTTAAGGACCCTGAGATGAATGAAATAACGGTACAAGGAAATGTCAAGTTAACAAAGGCCCCAAAGAAGATATACTTGACAGCGATTAAGGCCTTTAAGGCTTTGCAAAAAGGAGCAGAGGGATTTATGGTGTATGCTGTAGATGCTAAACAAGAAGTTCCCTCCATAGATCAGATTCCGGTAATCAATGAATTCAAGGACGTATTCCTGGATGATTTACCGGGAGTTCCGCCATCTAGAGAGGTGGAGTTTGAGATTAACTTGATTCCCGGAGCCGAGCCTATATCTAAGGCACCCTACAGAATGGCTCTAGCTGAACTTAAGGAGCTTAAAGGACAACTTCAAGAGTTGTTAGACAAGAAATTGATTCGCCCCAGTGTATCACCTTGGGGAGATCCAGTATTGTTTGTGAAGAAGAAAGATGGCAGCATGCGATTGTGTATTGATTACCGAGAGTTGAATAAGATCACCATCAAGAACAAGTATCCTCTGCCAAGGATTGAGGATTTATTCAATCAACTAAAGGGAGCCCGATGGTTTTCGAAGATTGATCTTCGTCTGGGGTATCATCAGCTGCTTGTGAAAGCGGGAGATGTACATAAGACCGCTTTCCGGACTCGATACGGGCATTATGAATTTTTGGTGATGCCTTTTGGATTAACCAATGCTCCAACAGCCTTCATGGACTTGATGAACACCGTATTCCGAGAGCAGTTGGACCAATTCGTAGTGGTGTTCATCGATGACATCTTAGTCTACTCCCCCGACGAGCAAGCCCATGCTGAACACTTAAGAGTGGTGTTGCAAATTCTGAGGCAACAAAAGATTTATGCCAAATTCAGCAAGTGTGAATTCTGGCTAAGAAGTGTAGCCTTCCTCGGTCACGTAATTTCGGAAGATGGGATTTCTGTGGCAGACTATTACAGGAAGTTTGTCGAGGGATTCTCCACCATAGCAGTTCAATTGAGTCGACTTACACAGAAGAAAACTAAGTTCGAATGGACTGCTGAATGCGAACAGAGCTTTTCTGAGCTCAAGAAGAGATTGACCACAACCCCGGTGTTGGCACAACCCTCCGGCACCGACGGTTTTGTGATCTATAGTGACACGTCCAAGAAAGGGCTAGGTATGTACATCATTACAATTAATGCATTGTATATACATATGCTAGTCTTGAACTAACTTTCTGTTTATAGGTTGTGTCTTTATGCAAAATGAACGAGTTATTTCGTACGCGTCAAGACAATTGAAACCATATGAGCAGAATTACCCGACGCATGACTTGGAGCTCGCAGCTGTGGTATTTGCTCTTAAGATCTGGAGACACTATTTGTACGGAGAAAAGTGTGCCGTGTTCACTGATCATAAAAGCTTGAAGTACCTATTCTCGCAGAAAGAGCTAAATATGCGACAGAGAAGATGGTTGGAGTTACTTAAGTATTATGACTTAACCATCAACTACCATCCGGGTAAGGCCAACAGAGTGGCGGACGCATTAAGCAGAAAGTCTAGTCACACTAGACGGTCTCTGTTGGAAAGAGAGATCGAGGAGTTTGGCCTTGAAGTGGTGGATTCTGTGGCGAATGTTCTTACAGCCTTGTCTATCAGCCCAGATTTGGTAGACCGAATTAAAGAAGCGCAGTATGATGACCCAGCACTGAGAGAAATCCGCGACAAATTGTCTACGAGACCAGTAAAAGGTTTCTAGTTGCGAGGAGATGGAAGTCTATGGTTTCAGAATCTGTTATGCGTGCCAGGTAAAGATGAACTCTGAAGAGAATTGCTCCAAGAAGCGCATAACTCGAGAATGTCTATCCACCCCGGGAGCACTAAAATGTACAAGGATCTCAAAAGGAATTATTGGTGGATAGGGATGAAAAGATCTATAGCGGAGTATATTGAAAGATGTTTGGTATGCCAACAAGTCAAAGCTGAACATCAACGACCTAGTGGTTTAATGAAGCCACTAGAGATTTCAGAATGGAAGTGAGAGCACGTGACTATGGACTTCGTGATGGGATTACCCAAAACCAGAAATGGGAACGAGATGATTTGGGTAATTGTTGACCACTTGACAAAAGCAGCTCACTTCATAGATATGCCACATGGTACATCTTATGAGAAACTATCCAACACATATGTGGATAACATTGTGAGCTTGCATGGAGTCCCCGTCAGCATTGTGTCAGACCATGATCCCAAGTTCACTTCTGTGTTTTGGAGGGCATTTCAGAAGGCGATGAGTACCGAACTGAGAATGAGTACTGCGTACCACCCTCAAACGGATGGACAATCTGAGAGAACCATCCAAACCTTGGAAGATATGTTGAGAGCATGTGCCATGGATTTCAAAGGAAACTGGGATAGCATGTTGAAGCTGATGGAGTTTTCATACAATAATAGCTATCACAGTGCAATTGGCATAGCACCGTTTGAAGCATTATATGGACGTAAGTGCAGGTCCCTGGTTTGTTGGGACGAAGTTGGGGAAAGGACAATCACTGCACCAGAGTTGGTTGAACAAACAATTGAGAAGGTGAAAGTGATAAGAGAGAGACTAAGGGTGGCTCAAGACCGCAGTAAGAGTTGGGCCGATACTAAAAGACTACCCTTGGAGTTTGAGGAGGGCGAGAAGGTCTATCTTCGAGTCTCACCTACTAAGGGAGTTGCGAGATTTAGGATGAAAGGAAAGCTGAGCCCTCGATATATTGGTCCCTACAAGGTGCTTGGTAAAGTTGGTGAAAGAGCATATAGATTAGCCTGGCCTCCGAGCTTGTCCCAAGTCCATAACGTATTTCATGTATCTCAACTAAGGAAATACGTATCGGACCCGAGCCATATCCTTGAAGCTCAACCATTGGATGTTAAAGAAGATGTTTCATATGAAGAACATCCAATGAAGATTGTGGATAGGAAAGACCAAGTCCTACGCAGACGCATAATTCCGTATGTCAAAGTGCAATGGAGTAACCATACTGAGCGTGAAGCCACGTGGGATCTTGAAGAACAAATGAAGGAGGTATATCCACACCTTTTTCAATAAGGTACGTCAGTTTCGAGGACGAAACTTTTTGTAAGGGGGTGGAATGTTATGCCCCGCACCCTCCGTAAAATAAATAAAAGATAAAAAGAAACTAAATGAGATTGATAACGGTCAAAGGTAATAAATTAAGAAATTAAATATTGGATTAAATGGTATTTAGGAAGAGATTAAGTGTTAGAATTAATTAGCATTTAATTTTAGAATTAAATAATAGAAATTTATCCTTTAAGATAAATAAGAAAATAGGATATAATTTAGAAACTCCAAAATTTCCCCTTTCTATATAAAAACTGACTGAACGTCAGTTTCTCTATTTTTCTCACAGAAACCGACGCCAGCCACTTTCCTCTCCCCATAGGCGATTCATCTTGCAGCCCTAGGAGAAAAGATCCTTCAGGAGTCAATCCGTAGGTCATTCGTTCTTTAATTATTCTTCAAGTAATCAAAGGCAATTAATCATATTATAAGTTCTTACGTTTTGCGAAAGAAAAAGGCCTATTTTTGGATATCAAAATTGGATCACCATGCAGTAATTTCTTTCGGTGAATCTATATGTGCTTTATGTGTTTTGGTTTTGGATTTTGGCCATTATATGTTGAAATCATGGTTGTTTTTGTTGTTTATGTGAGATCATATAAAACCCAATCCCATAAATCCCTATTTTGTTGATAATGGTGGTTGAAGGGAAGGGAGAGTGAAAAAATTAGATTTTTGGGTTTGATTTGATGAATACTTTGAATGCTAGGCTTGAATCCGTGAATCGTATGTTAAAGGTGTTGTCTTGGGTGAATTAAGGATGGATTGATAGTGGAGAATAGACTTGGAATGGTTTTGAAGGAAGTTGGGATCGAATTGGGGGTTATTTCTGCAGTTTCTGCAGAAAATTGCAGAATGGAGTTCTGGAACGGGGACGTCGATCGATCGACGTCAGGGTATGATGTACGTCGATCGATCGACGTATAGGGGATGACGTGCCTCAGAAGGACGTAGATCGATCGACGTAGATTGAGTGAGAGATTGACGTGCCTCAGATGGACGTCGATCGATCGACGTCAGGGTATGACGTACGTCGATCGATCGACGTCAGGGTATGACGTCAACCAGTTTTGTGGGAAAGTAAGGGAAGAAAGAGGGAAGCTAGGGGATCCACTTGGGTGACCTTAGGGACTTCTTAGGCCATGATTGAGGTTAGTCTAAGTCTTGGGAACATGACTTAAGATGGTGAATCAAATTGGGAGAATTCGAAGGGTATTCGAATCTGATATCAACGTGAATGACCTAAGGGGTCAGGAATGAACGTATGAGGTCTTACGGAGTTCAATGAAGGAATGTGAGGGTTCTCACATTAGTTTTTGAGTTTTAGAATCAATGTTAAGTGTTGATGACCTAGCTTGAAGCATAAGCTCGAATGTGTAAGTGAGGGGAATCTTGTGTGATTGATTGATACCGAATGTGAATTGAATTTATGTGAACGAAGAATGTGATTGAAATGAGGAGTCTTGCATCATGGCACTGGCATTGCATATTGTTTTGAAAAGAGCTGTGCTTCGGCACAGGGCATAAAGTTTGCGAAATTGGCTGTAATGTTACACGGGATAGAAATATAAGTCGTGGTGCGTTACAGGGTATAAAGTTATCTGTAATGTTACACGGGATGGAAATATAAGCCGTGGTGCGTTACAGGGTATAAAGTTGTCTGTAATGTTACACGGGATGGAAATATAAGCTGTGGTGCATTACAGGGTATAAAGTTGTCTGTAACGTTACACGGGATGGAAATATAAGCCGTGGTGCGTTACAGGGTATAAAGTTGACTGTAATGTTACACGGGATGGAAATATAAGCCGTGGTGCATTACAGGGTATAAAGTTATGTGACCGGACATTGTGACATGAATTGCACTATTTTGAAAAGAAATTGCTCATGCATTTGTGACTGTGTAGTGTAGTGCATATTTTGTCATGCATCACGTGAGTCAGTTTGGGAAGATTGCTATGTGACTTGAATGATCGTTAATTGTTAATGGTTATGAATTACTGTTTGTGATCTTGTAGTGTTAAATCTACGCACTTGAAAGTATACAAGACATGTGCCCCACTACCCCTTGAATTATATATTACTCATGTCTTGCCATGTGTTGATCCCGTATGTCTTATAAGCGGGTTACTTGCTAGCGTTTTTCGCTAAGGGTACTGCCTTTGGCGTGAATTTAGGACTCTACATGACATAACCTAGGTCTCCGAGGTAGATCTGAAGCCTAGGCTCTGATACCACCTGTAGCGTCCCGACCCGGACAACGGAATCCGAACCGGTGCACCCGTCGTAGCTTACAGCGAAGACTACAAGACGTCTCATCTCTCGAATACACATCATCAATGACGTCAGAGAAAGGAGTGCGGAAACACATATCTCATAAATCTAAACCATCAAATTTGAACCTCAAAGTATAAGGGAATTACAAAAGAGTATCATGGTAACCAACTAAATCCTCAACGAATGAAAGAAACTGGAATAACTAGCAACAGCCTCATCTATCTCCCAATAAGTCTCTAAGCATCCCATTCAGCCCACTCGCCATCGTCCTCTATGAAAATCATATCATAGCTATGCTCATCTGCAATGACAAAGGCAGTACCCTTAGCGAAAACGCTAGCAAGTAACCCGCTTATAAGACATATGGGATCAACACATGGCAAGACATGAGTAGTATATAATTCAAGGGATAATGAGGCACATGTCTTGTATACTTTCAAGAGCGTAGATTTAACAGTACAAGAACATAAGAACAGTAATTCATAACCATTAACAATTAACGATCATTCAAGTCACATAGCAATCATCCCATACTGACTCACGTGATGCATGACAAAATATGCACTACACTACACAGTCATAAATGCAGGTGCAATTTCTTTTCAAAACAATGCAATGCATGTTACAATGTCCGGTCACATAACTTTATACCCTGTAATGCTTCACGGCTTATATTTCCATCCTGTGTCACATTACAGTCAACTTTATACCCTGTAACGCACCACGGCTTACATTTCCATTCCGTGTAACGTTACAGCCAACTTTATACCCTGTAATGCACCACGGCTTACATTTCCATCCCGTGTAACATTACAGCCAACTTTATACCCTGTAATGCACCACGGCTTACATTTCCATCCCGTGTAACATTACAGCCAATTTCGCAAATTTTATGCCCTGTGCCGAAGCACAGATCTTTTCAAAACATTATGCAGATGCAAGTGCCATGATGCAAGACTTCTCATTTCAATCACATTCTTCGTTCACACAATTCAAGTCCCATTCAATATCAATCAATCACACGAGACTCACCTCACCTTCACATTCGAGCTTATGCTTCACGCTAGGTCATCAACACCTAAACAACGATTCTAAAACTCAAAGACCAATGTGAGAACCCTCACATTCCTCCATTGAACTCTGTAAGACCTCATACGTTCATTCCTAAGCCCTTAGGTCATTCACGTTAAAGTTCGACTTGAGTACCTTGCGAGAATCTCCACATTTGATTCACCATCTTAAGTCATGTTCCCAAGACATATACTACCCTCAATCAGGTCCTAAGAAGTCCCTAAGTCACCCAAAGAGATCCCCTAGCTTCCCTCTTTCTCCCCTTACTTTCAACAAAACTGATGAACATCATACCCTCACATCGATCGATCTATGTGACTTCATACCCTCACATCGATCGATCAATGTCCATCAGAGAACATCGATCTCTCAACCATTTTCCACATCGATCGATCGAAGTCTGACTAAAACACATCGATCTCTCCTCACTATACATCGATCGATCGATGTCTGTATGAGACACATCGATCTCTCAACTCCTTATACATCGATCGATCGATGTACTTCGAACTTTGACATTGATCGATCGATGTCAGCGTTTCTCCAGAACCTTTGCTATGAAATTCTGCAGATCTCAACCAACGTTTTCCCAACTTTCTTCCAACCATTCCAGGCCTAATCTTCACTATCAATCCCCTCTTAATCCACTAAAAACATCACCTTTAACATACCATTCACGGATTCAAGCCTAACACTCAAGGTATTCATCAAATCCAACCCAAAAGATCTCACCTCTCCTCCCCTTCTCCCTTTTCAACTGCAAATAGCACATTGGGGAATTCAAGGGGATTGGGTTTTGCATGATCTCACAAAATCAACAACAACCACAATGATTTGAACATATAATGGCCAAAATCCGAAACCAAAACACATAAAGCATATATAAATTCACATAAAGAAATTACTGCATGATGATCCAATTTTGATATCAAAAGTTGGCCTTTTTCTTTCGCAAATCGTAAGAACATATAAGATGATTACTTGCCTTGGATTACTTGAAGACGGATTGAAGAACGAATGAAGAACGGATTGAAGATCTAGAGAGGTCCTTCACCTAGCGTTGAAGAATGTCAAATCGCCTAATGAGATGGAGAGGAACAGTGGCGTCGGTTTTTCTTTTCTATTAAGGAAGAGAAACTGACGTTTGTTAGTTTTGATATGGGAAGGGATGGAATTTGGAGTTTCTAAATTATATCCTATTATCTTATTTATCTTAAAGGATTAATTTCTAACATTTAATTCTAAATTTAAATACTAATTAATTCCAATATTTAAACTCTTCATAAATGCCACTTAATCCAATATTTAATTTCTTAATTTATTACCCTTGACCGTCATCAATTCATTTAGCCAAAATTATCCTCAAATTATTCTACTGAGGGTGCGGGGCATAACACCTGTATCGCCTCGACCCGGACAACGGAATCCGAACCGGTGCACCCGTCGTAGCTTACAGCGAAAACTACAAGACGTCTCATCTCTCGAATACACATCATCAATGACGTCAGAGAAAGGAGTGCGGAAACACATATCTCATAAATCTAAACCATCAAATTTGAACCTCAAAGTATAAGGGAATTACAAAAGAGTATCATGGTGACCAACTAAATCGTCGAACGAATGAAAGAAACTGGAATAACTAGCAACAACCTCATCTATCTCCCAATAAGTCTCTAAGCATCCCATTCAGCCCATTCGCCATCGTCCTCTATGAAAATCATATCATAGCTAGGCTCATCTGCAATGACAAAGGCAGTACCCTTAGCAAAAACGCTAGCAAGTAACTCGCTTATAAGACATACGGGATCAACACATGGCAAGACATGAGTAGTATATAATTCAAGGGATAATGAGGCACATGTCTTGTATACTTTCAAGAGCATAGATTTAACAGTACAAGAACATAAGAACAGTAATTCATAACCATTAACAATTAACGATCATTCAAGTCACATAGCAATCATCCCATACTGACTCACGTGATGCATGACAAAATATGCACTACACTACACAGTCATAAAGGCCGGTGCAATTTCTTTTCAAAACAGTGCAATGCATGTTACAATGTCCGGTCACATAACTTTATACCCTGTAATGCTTCACGGCTTATATTTCCATCCCGTGTCACATTACAGTCAACTTTATACCCTGTAACGCACCATGGCTTACATTTCAATCCCGTGTAACGTTGCAGCCAACTTTATACCCTGTAATGCACCACGGCTTACATTTCCATCCCGTGTAACATTACAGCCAACTTTATACCCTTTAATGTACCACGGCTTACATTTCCATCCCATGTAACATTACAACCAATTTCGCAAATTTTATGCCCTGTGCCGAAGCACAGATCTTTTCAAAATATTATGCAGATGCAAGTGCCATGATACAAGACTTCTCATTTCAATCACATTCTTTGTTCACACAATTCAAGTCTCATTCAATATCAATCAATCACACGAGACTCACCTCACCTACACATTCGAGCTTATGCTTCACGCTAGGTCATCAACACCTAAACAACGATTCTAAAACTCAAAGACCAATGTGAGAACCCTCACATTCCTCCATTGAACTCTGTAACACCTCATACGTTCATTCCTAACCCCTTAGGCCATTTACCTTAAAGTTCGACTCAAGTACCTTGCGAGAATCTCCACATTTGATTCACCATCTTAAGTCATGTTCTCCAGACTTATACTATCCTCAATCAGGTCCTAAGAAGTCCCTAAGGTCACCCAAAGAGATCCCCTAGCTTCCCTCTTTCTCCTCTTACTTTCCACAAAACTAATGGACATCATACCCTCACATCGATCGATCGATGTGACTTCATACCCTCACATCGATCGATTGATGTCAATCAGAGAACATCGATCTCTCAACCCTTTTCCACATCGATCGATCGAAGTCTGACTGAGACACATCGATCTCTCCCTCTCTATACATCGATCGATCGATGTCTGTCTGAGACACATCGATCTCTCAACTCCTTATAAATCAATCAATCGACGTACTTCGAACTCTGACATCGATCGATCGATGTCAGCGTTTCTCCAGAACTTTTTCTGCGAATTTCTGCAGATCGCAACCAACGTTTTCCCAACTTTCTTCCAACCATTCCGGCCTAATCTTCACTATCAATCCCCTCTTAATCCACAAAAAACATCACCTTTAACATACCATTCACGGATTCAAGCCTAACACTCAAGGTATTCATCAAATCAAACCCAAAAGATCTCACCTCTCCTCCCCTTCTCCCTTTTCAACCGCAAATAGCACATTGGGGAATTCAAGGGGATTGCGTTTTGCATGATCTCACAAAATCAACAACCACAATGATTTGAATATATAATGGCCAAAATCCGAAACCAAAACACATAAAGCATATATAAATTCACATAAATAAATTACTGCATGGTGATCCAATTTTGATATCAAAAGTAGGCCTTTTTCTTTCACAAATCGTAAGAACTTATAAGATGATTACTTGCCTTGGATTACTTGAAGACAGATTGAAGAACGAATGAAGAATGGATTGAAGATCTAGAGATGTCCTTCACCTAGCGTTGAAGAATGTCAAATCGCCTAATGAGATGGAGAGGAACAGTGGCGTCGGTTTTTCTTTTCTATTAAGGGAGAGAAACTGAAGTTTGTCAGTTTTGATATGGGAAGGGATGGAATTTGGAGTTTCTAAATTATATCCTATTATCTTGTTTATCTTAAAGGATTAATTTCTAATATTTAATTCTAAAATTAAATATTAATTAATTCCAATATTTGAACTCTTCATAAATGCCACTTAATCCAATATTTAATTTCTTAATTTATTACCCTTGACCGTATTGTCCGTGAGTTTACGTTCAGGAGGTAGGTCACCCTCTCCTCTGTCGGATTGCTTTGGATTCCCTCACATTCTGTTTTGGGAATTATTTGATGATCATTGCATGTCTATATTTTATATGTTTAACGCGAATCCTTTATGTTTTGGTATGGAAATTGCGTGTTTGGCCTTAGATATAGATCACATAACACAGAAATAAGTTGGAATGGGTTCGGGTTGTCAAAAAATGCGCACGGAGGCGGCGTGTGTAGCACACGCGCGGCGGCCCTGCGTGCCTCTGCACGGCGCGTACTGTTCACGCGCTGATGTGTCACCGGTAAAATGTCGGGAGCGTTAAAATAAGACCAATGGAATTGGTTTGGGGTTAATCGGAGTTAAAACGAATAAGTTATGAATTTTTGAATGAATTTAGAGTTGAAGGAATTAAAGAAATGAATTTAAAAAAAAATAAAAGGGGAACATGCTTTGGCCTGTTTCGGTCAGCAGGCCGGCCACTGTTCGTGCAACAGGCCAGAAAACTGGCCCAACTTTGCAGTTTATTAAAAAAAAGGTGAAAGGCGCTGGCAGGCCGAAGGGCCAGCAGGCACTACTACCTTCGCATGCCGGACCAGCTGAAATGGAAAAGGCCCAAATCGCTGTCAAACAAAAAAAAGGAATGGGTGTCATGGCGCCTGGCAGGCCAGCAGCCAGTGGGCTGCGCTGCCAGCGGGCCTGCTGAGTAGAGGGCCAGGCTGGAGAGTAAAGGGCCATAAGGAGAAATGATTAGGGCCTACACATCTTTTATAAAAAAAAAAAAACTGGAAACAAGATTTCAAAAGAAAAAGGAAAAAAAGTCAATTTATATAAAGAGTATTCAATAATTATTAAAGTACAAATCAAAAAAATATATATAAATATTAAATTAACAACCTGAGGGCCGAATAAAAAAATGAAATATATAAAAAAATGAAATTTATATATTTTATATAATTAACTAATCTAATAATAATAACTATGCCTTAAAAATAAGAGAAAATTTAGAAACCCATTAAATAAATTATAATAAAAGAAATGAAAATAGTAGGGGAAGATAAAAATAATTAAATAAAAGATTTAAGCGATTGAAAGCCTAGGAAAAATAAAATAAAGTGTAGAAACCTAAAATAATGTCAAGAAAAATAAAATAACGGTAGAAGATAAAATACAGTAATGAACCCCACGCAACATAGGGTAACTACGCAATATAGGTAATACGCAACATAGAACGGAGCATGCAACATAGGTGAAACGGAAGTGTGGAAGTGTGACGCATTCATGGCACGAGCATTGCATTTGGCCTATGAGCCGTGTGGCCTGACGAGGCGTGTGATGGGTGTTGGTAATAATGGTTACCTTCACCTAATAGGACCCGGGACATGCATAGCATGTCATGGAAAAGAAAGAGCATAGCGTGTGATATTAAATAACTGCGTGTGAAACGGAGATAGAGGTGCATGCATCATGAAGTTGCGCATTGCATTTGTTATTGTTGAGATTATTGTTTATCTTGTTGTTAAGTTGTTTCAGTACTACGTTTTGGGATACGGATCGGGTCGGGTATGTGTTATTTCCTTGTTTATGCTTTATTTGCTCTATTATGTATACGTTTATGTTTTATTGTTGTATTTATCTACTACCTGCTTTACGTGCTTTATGTGTTACCCGATTCAGTATGTGACAGTCCCTTTACGGGAGAGACGGGTAACCTACGAGTGACTCCCATCACTCACCCCCCACCACCCCTCCACAGGTGAGCAGGATTAAGAGTATATATATTTATCGAGGATGTGACAGATTACGCGAGCTGGGAAGAGTGAGCTGGGCTCGAGAAGGGATCTTGTTGACTCGGAGCTTGTTCTTGGGATAGTCCGATAGACCTCCACCTAGGCTTATTGTTTGATCTTAGTATTTCATATTTGACTTAGCGGGTTTCGTCAACCCTTGTACTTGATTTTATTCTGATGGATTTAATTTCATCAAGATATTTATTTCTTCAATTATCGTTTCCGCGAAAAAAATTTTACGTCAGTTCTGACGTGCAAAGAAGTTTAAACGACGCATTGTAGTCCTCATAGTAGGCTACGGGTGCACTGTTCCCGATGATAGGGCTCGGGAGCGGGACGCTACAGGTATCTCCCCACAAGTCTCTAAGCATCCCATTCGGCCCACTCGCCATCGTCCTCTATGAATATCATAACATAGCTAGGCTCATCTGCAGTAACAAAGGTAGTACCCTTAGCGAAAAACGCTAGCAAGTAACCCGCTTATAAGACATACGGGATCAACACATGGCAAGACAGGAGTAATATATAATTCAAGGGATAATGGAGCACATGTCTTGTATACTTTCAAGAGCGTAGATTTAACAGTACAAGAACATAAGAACATTAATTCATAACCATTAACAATTATCGATCATTCAAGTCACATAGCAATCATCCCATACTGACTCACGTGATGCATGACAAAATATGCACTACACTACATAGTCATAAATGCAGGTGCAATTTCTTTTCAAAATAGTGCAATGCATGTTACAATGTCAGGTCACATAACTTTATACCCTGTAATGCTTCACGGCTTATATTTCCATCCCGTGTCACATTACAGCCAACTTTATACCCTGTAACGCACCACGGCTTACATTTCCATCCTGTGTAACGTTACAGCCAACTTTATACCTTGTAATGCACCACGGCTTACATTTTCATCCCGTGTAACATTACAGCCAACTTTATACCCTGTAATACACTACGGCTTACATTTCCATCCCGTGAAACATTACAGCCAATTTCGCAAATTTTATGCCCTGTGCCGAAGCACAGATCTTTTCAAAACATTATGCAGATGCAAGTGCCATGATGCAAGACTTCTCATTTCAATCACATTCTTCGCTCACACAATTCAAGTCCCATTCAATATCAATCAATCACACGAGACTCACCTCACCTACACATTCAAGCTTATGCTTCACACTAGGTCATCAACACCTAAACAACGATTCTAAAACTCAAAGACCAATGTGAGAACGCTCACATTCCTCCATTGAACTCTGTAAGACCTCATACTTTCATCCCTAACCCCTTAGGTCATTTACGTTAAGGTTCGACTCGAGTACCTTGCGAGAATCTCCACATTTGATTCACCATCTTAAGTCATGTTCCCAAGACTTATACTACCCTCAATCAGGTCCTAGGAAGTCCCTAAAGTCACCCAAAGAGATCCCCTAGCTTCCCTCTTTCTCCCCTTACTTTCCTCAGAACTAATGGACATTATACCCTCACATCGATCGATCGATGTGACTTCGTACCCTCACATCGATCGATCGATGTCAATCAGAGAACATCGATCTCTCAACCCTTTTCCACATCGATCGATCGAAGTCTGACTAAGACACATCGATCTCTCCTTCTCTATACATCGATCGATCGATATCTGTCTGAGACACATCGATCTCTCAACTCCTTATACATCGATCGATCGACGTACTTCGAACTCTGACATCGATCGATTGATGTCAGCGTTTCTCCAGAACTTTTTCTGCAAATTTCTGCAGATCTCAACCAACGTTTTCCCAACTTTCTTCCAACCATTCCAGGCCTAATGTTCACTATCAATCCCCTCTTAGTCCACCAAAAAACATCACCTTTAACATACCATTCATGGATTCAAGCCTAACACTCAAGGTATCATCAAATCCAACCCAAAAGATCTCACCTCTCCTCCCCTTCTCCCTTTTCAACCGTAAATAGCACATTGGGGAATTCAAGTGGATTGAGTTTTGCATGATCTCACAAAATCAACAACAACCACAATGATTTGAACATATAATGGCCAAAATCCGAAACCAAAACACATAAAGCATATATAAATTCACATAAAGAAATTACTGCATGGTGATCCAATTTTGATATCAAAAGTAGGCCTTTTTCTTTCGCAAATTGTAAGAACTTATAAGATGATTACTTGCCTTGGATTACTTGAAGACGGATTGAAGAACGAATGAAGAACGGATTGAAGATCTAGAGAGGTCCTTCACCTAGCGTTGAAGAATGTCAAATCGCCTAATGAGATGGAGAGGAACAGTGGCGTCGGTTTTTCTTTTCTATTAAGGAAGAGAAACTGACGTTTGTCAGTTTTGATATGGGAAGGGATGGAATTTGGAGTTTCTAAATTATATCCTATTATCTTATTTATCTTAAAGGATTAATTTCTAATATTTAATTCTAAAATTAAATACTAATTAATTCCAATATTTAAACTCTTCATAAATGCCACTTAATCCAATATTTAATTTCTTAATTTATTACCCTTGACCGTCATCAATTCATTTAGCCAATCTTATCCTTAAATTATTCTACTGAGGGTACGGGGCATAACAGGTCTGTTACTACTGAAGTCAAAAAACAGAGCCTTAATAAGTACATCTGAGCTGCCAAGTGATAAGGATACCATTAGTATTTTGTACCCTAACAATTCTTGTATAGGAGAAATTTTACTATGGCATAACAGACTAGGTCAACCCAATTTTGTATATCTCAAACGTTTAATGCCAAAATTATTCAGTTCAGCTGAACTTCAAGACATTACTTGTGAAACTTGCCAATTAGGTAAACACACTAAACAGAATTACCCTGCAAAATTATACACGGCATCTGCACCATTTAATCTTATCCATTCAGATATATGTGGACCATCTAAGGTAACTAACATCAACGGTGCAAAGTGGTTCCTAACCTTTGTAGATGACCATACCAGAGTAACATGAGTTTATATTCTAAAAAGTAAAAGTGAGGTCGGACAAATATTTAGAGATATTGTACACTTATTAAAAACCAGTTTAACTGCACTATTAAAACACTCAGGTCAGATAATAGAACATAATATTTAGACAGCACTGTTCAAACATTTATGCATGAAAATTGTATATATCGTCAGATTTCATGTACCTATACACCACAATAAAATGGTGTTGCTGAAAGAAAAAACAAACATCTACTTGAAGTAACTAGAGCCATTTTGATTGCAATGAACGTACCCAAACAATACTGGGGCGAGCCCTGCTTACAGTCACATACCTAATAATCAGGATGTTGTCTAGAACATTGTCCTTTAAAACCCCTAGAGAAATACACCTCAGGCACTACCCACATACTAAACTACACTCAGAGCTACCATTCATACTATTCGGATGCATAGCATGTGTACATGTTCAGCCTAGTCTTAGGAGAAAATTAGATCCTAGATTAGTTAAGTGCATCTTCTTAGAATACTCAGGATCACAGAAAGGATATAAGTGTTACTGCCCAGCTAGTAAAAGAATGTTTGTGACACTCGATGTTACCGTCAATGAAAAACATGCATTTTACAAACTTTTAACTGAAACAAAAGATTTAAGTCCTAACAAATATTGGAAAATAATAGACCGAGTACATAAAACTCAGTCCAGCTCAATCCTGCAAGTTCTGCCGAGCTCAGAAGCTTAGCCAAGCTGTGCACCGCAACTTAGCAACTCAATACCTCAGGACAACACTACCAGTTCCTAGTCAAAAACTAATTTTCCCATGATTTCCAGTGATTAAGAATCATAGGAAGTTGTAGCCGACCTGATATACCCAAAAAAATACAGCTAACTACAGAAGATGAGGACCCTACAAAAGAAACTATAGAATATGAACCTGAAATTCAAACAGATAACATACCAATAGCACTAAGAAAAGGAACAAGAGAATGTACTAAAAATCCCATATGCACCAAATACCCTATAGAAGAGTACATATCCCATAATAGGTTGAATCTTAACTTTTAACCTTAATATGCTCACTTGACATTGAGATCATACCCAAAAATATAGAGGAAGCACTCATGAGACCTGAATGGAAAAACGACGTGCATGAAGATATGAATGTCTTAGAAAGAAATCATACATGGGAGCTAACTCTCAGCTCGGCCACTATAAAACTAATAGGATGTATATGGATATTCACAGTTAAACACAATATTGATGGAACTGTGAATAAATATAAAGCAAGATTAGTAGCCAAAGGATTTACACAAACATATGAAATCGATTACCTGCAAACATTCGCCCTAGTTGCTAAGCTAAATACTATTAGAGTTATTTTCTCCATAGCTGTACTAGACTAGGAACTACGCCAACTAGATGTAAAAAAGACGCATTCCTAAACATAGACTTGGCTGAGGAAGTCTATATGTGTATACCTCCAGGATTCAATATTGAGGCCAATAAAGACGAGGTCTGTTAATTAATAAAATCACTATATGGGCTAAAACAATCACCTCATGCCTGGTTCAAAACTTCCAATAAAACTGCAACAGACCTGTAACTTAACCAAAGCCACAGTGACCATACGCTATTCACTAGAATTTCACCTAAGGGATAGCTGACCGTTCTGATAGCGTATGTAGATGACATCATAATAACAGAAAATGATAACAATGGCATACAAAATGTTAAGACACAACTATTTAAGCAACTATCTAGGCCAGATTTGCTACGCAGGAAGTTTTGTATCACAGTTTATGCATAGTCCTACTAACAAATACCTTCAGGCTACTTTAAGAATTCTCAGGTACCTTAAAATTGCACCGGGACAGGGATTGTGTTTCAAAAAGAGCTTAGACCGAAGTGTCAACGTAGTCACATATGCAGACTGGGGTACATCCAAGATCGACGTGAGATCAACAATAGGCTGTGGAACCTTCCTATGGAAAAACCTGGTTACTTGGCGGAGCAAGAAGCAACCAGTAGTTTCAAGAAGCAGCAGAAGCAGAGCTGAGGGCACTTACACTAGGAATCTGTGAAAGCATTTGGATAAGAAGAGTCCTTGAAGACCTTCATATAGAAGCAGGATTACCTATCAAAATCTTTTGTGACAGTGTCTCTGTAATAAGTATGGCAGAAAATCTTGTTCAACATGATAATCAAAACATGTAGAAATAGATAGCCACTTCATTAGTGAAAAGATTGAAGGAAATGAGTCAGCATAGAATATATCAACACAAAATATCAAGGCGCAGATATCTTAACCAAGCTAGTTTCTACAAAGGTCTTTCAGTACTTAGTGTCCAAGCTTAACTGTATAAAACATATGCAACTAAGCTTGAGGATGAGTGTAGAAATGAATTCAGTCGAGGTGAACCTAGCTCGGCCGAGTACACCGACTTGCGCAGAATAGTTGCTCAGTTGGGGGAGAATTAGAAGGGTTTAAAGGCAGCCTGCCAAGCTGAGATGAAGATAGGAGTGGCAGAGCTAAACAAGAATGAAACTGAACTGAGCTAAACTAACAAAACTACTGACGGGGCTGAGGTGATCAAGGCAGACAAGGAATAGTTGAGGTGAAGAACAGAAAAGCAGAGCTGGAATAAAGAAAGGTGCTGAGCCGAGGTGACAACGTGAAGTGCCAGTCAGGCAGCAGAGCTAACGCAGAGCTACAATACTTAGTCATGTAAATACTTTAGGAACTTTACTGTACATATGGCCGAGCTATGCTGGTAATTGGCCGTTACCGCTGCAAACGTTAGGAAACACTGTAGATAAATAGTAACAAATATACAAGTGGAAAAATAATATCGTTGGACAGAAAAAAACCCTTACAAAAGGAGAATAACCCTGTAAATTTATTTTAACTTGAATGAATTCTTGAATTCTTCGATCTCGACAGTTGGTCTATGAGTACATGACCCATAGGAGTCTGGACTTGATCATCTTTGGTAAGCCGCTTTGATTCATTTTCCATTTTATGCAGCCACACTGAAGTAAAAGTATTTCATGTCAGGAGATGTTTTGTGCAGATGATACAAGAGGTAAGATTCTTGATTGGAAAAGAAGGTTCAGAAAATAGTTGGAATTGCTCGTGGACTGCTCTACCTCCATAGAAATTCAAGATGCAGAATAATTCATAGGGATTTGAAAGCAAACAATATTCTTCTAGACAGTGAGATGAATCCCAGAATATCAGAATTTTGCTTGGCAAGAACATTCGGTGGTGATGAGCATCACAACAACACAAGTAGAGTAGTGGGGACATTGTGAGCTCCTAAATATCTTACCTGCCCCATTTTTATACAATGGCATTAAATGCAGATGTTTAATCTATTTGATTATTGGTTGCCGTGGGTATATGGCCCTGAATATGCAATGGACGGGCTCTTTTCTTGTTAAATGGCAGTTAAGAGTCAAAACTTAATGTATAAAGCTGTGTTGGTTGCCCTGCTGTTTACAATAACAGTTTACGGTTATTTCGTCATTAGAGGTTGTTGAAACTTGGGCTTACATGAGATAAAGTTCATATTTATTCAAAACCTTAAGGTGTACCTCATTCTCATATAACCCATATATTTTTCTCAACATGGACGATGTGGGACTATATTCTTAATACCCGCCCTCACGTGGCAACGTGACTTGACATACACATGCGCCTTAGAACCTATCCTCAATCACAAACTACAATCCAAGAATGAACATCTGGACTTGGTGAGAGAGACAATAAATGGCCAATCATGGGTCAGACAAGGTGTGAGTCTACATTTTAAACTGGCTCTGATACGATGTTGAAACATGGACTTACATGAGATGAGTCACATATCCACTCAAAATCTTAAAGCAATAGGCGGTGGTACATCATTCTCATATAACCCATATATTTTTCTCAATGTGGGCAACGTGAGACTATATTCTCAATAGTGTGTATGTCAAGACACGTTGCTACGTGAGGGCGGATGTTGAAAATATTGTCCCCAGATTGGGAAATTTGTGAAAAAATATATGGGTTATATGAGAATGAGTTATCACTACCCATTGCATTAAGGTTTTGAGTGGATATGGACCTCACCTCATATACGCGTAGTTTCAACATGGTGTCAAAGCAGTTTAAAATGTGGACTCATAAATTGTCTGGTCCATGGTTGACCATTTACTGCCTCTCCTCACACCCAAGTCTAGATGTTCATCCCTGGTTTGTGGTTTGTGATTGAGGACGGGTTCTAAGGCGTGTGTGTATGTCAAGCCACGTTGCCACATGAGGGCAGATGTTGAGAATATCGTCCCACATTGGGCGATTTGATAAAAAAAATATATGAGTTATATGAGAATGAGGTACCACCACCAATTACTTTAAGGTTTTGAGTGCATATGAATCTCACTTCATATAAGCCCAGTTTCAACAGAGGTAGGAAAAGTTTATCACGTGAAATGATATTTCTGTGCAACATAGTGTTTCTGTCGAGATTGAAAAATATAAAATTCTGTCGAGATTGAAAAATATAAAATTCATTCAAGTTGAATTTAAATTTACAAGGTGTTTCTATCAAGATTGAAAAAATATAAAATTCATTCAAGTTTAAATTTACAAGGTGTTTCTCCTTTTATATGAGTTTACATTGCCTATAACGCCTTTATTCCTTTTCTACAGGAACTTCTTATCTTCTACAGTAAACTGATTTGATACCTAATAGCTATAAAGGTAACGATTAGTTACCAGCTCAGTTCAGGCATATGTACAGTTAAGGTTCTAAGTTACTATATTTATATGTAAAAAAACTAATTATTGCATCTCGGCTTCAGCTTTGCTGCCTAACTAGTTATGCATTCACCTCGTTACTTCGGTTTTGCACACCTTTATCTGACTCATCTTCTATACTCTTCTTCACCTCGACCAATTATAGTCCTTTGTTCATCTTTACCTCGGCTATTCCTTTCTTAGCCTTAGTCACCTCGGCACGGCAGTATTCCATCATTTGTTCAGCAAAGCTTCACCTCAACAACTTGTCTTTCTTACTTCTCTAACACGGTTGCTGCTATAATCAACTCGGCACAGTTCGGTGAGCTCGACTGGTCTTACATTTCTACAGTTTCTTTTTTCTACTATGCTGGTAATTACTAGTAATAATGGAAATAAAGAAACATGTTGGTAATCTGCTTCATGGGTATCTATTAAATCGTGTCTAGCTATTTGGAGTATCGCGACGAAAAGATAGTAAGTAGATTCTTGGGAAATGTCTGAAGAGATTGTATGTATATTCTTGTCAAGATTGTTTAAATAATAAGCTGAATGGAAGATATATAATTGTACTTATGATGGCAGTTTACAAAGTTCGATATATTCCTTCTTTTATTTTAATATATATGTATATGATATACGATACCATGATATAATAGAGAAACCATTTCTTATATAGACAGATAAATATTATACGGCCATGTAGCGAGGATAAATTATTATTGCATCATAAAAATTTGAACATATAACCTCTTGTTCTTGGTGTCTCAACACTAATAATTTGAGTTAGGCTCCATTGCTCGTTAGTCTATATTCTGTAACTTAAAATCCGTTTTTAAGATCATTTTAGAAGCCTCCTTAGGTTTCTACTTATTTGTTCAAGTTTCTAAAATTACATAGAAATTCATTAAATGATCTTGACCTGTTGGTGTTCAAACATCATCATCATCCGTACCCAGTGTATTCCAGCGACAACAAGAGGTTGGTGTTCAAACATGAAGGCCCAAAACATCAGTGGCTAGTCAAGAGTCATGAGCTTGGAGCAAAAGGTCATACTCTGATCATGATGGTGTTTACCATCGCTTCAGCTGTAAGTAGCATTGTGGAGGATGCAAATCGATAACTCAACAGCCTCTTGGGTTGGTGAATACTTTATGCAAGGATTCACAGAAAGTGTTCCCCAGTAAACTAGGCCGAAGCAGTGAAACAACCACACTGTGCATGTCTCTGTAATCAACTCTTAATCTCTTAGAACAAATACAACCTGAGTAGTAACTAATTTACGTCATGAAGACGTCATAAAGCTTACCTATCTGGAAGCTAGCACCAGTAAACACCACACTGTACGTGTATCTAGAATCAAACTCTTAATTTATTGAAATAAATTCAACCTGAATACCAATTAATTTATGTCATGAAGACGTCATGAAGCTTACCTATCTGGAAGGACGTTTTCATAGTAATGTCGAAAATGGCTGGACTATTTATGGAGCCAACCACACGTATGGCCTACGAGAAAACACCATGCCTCTAATTATGAACCGCCAATCAATTGGCAGTATGAGGTTTATATAACATTGGCAATTTCAAATTGTTATGAAAATATTGTCATTTATTAAAAATTGAAGTAGATTAATAATCAAACTTTCTAATATCATCATTGGAATTACCATTACCGTTAATGCAAAAAACTAAATGATGTTTTAACATAAATGATATAATGGAAATATTGTAATAAGACACAACATTGTCTTAAACGACGTGTTTTAAAACTGTATGATAAATCAACTAAGCCAATATATTTAGAACAAACGAAGATTTTTTTTTTGGAATGCAGAAAATACGCCTTTACAGAACAAGTCACCATGCAGTAGAGAATAAATCATTAGAATAATTTGAAATAAACCAAATAAATCATTATAACGAATAAAAATAAACCATTATTTCAAACAAGAACTTAGACTTACATAGATGTAAACCTAAGGTATCTCGATCTTGAACTTTTAGTTCTAGTTAATTAAACTAGGGCTTGTTGAAAAACTAAATGGATTATCAGGAAACAACCTCTGTGTCTTTCTAACATATGGATATGGTTGCATACATCCGACCTCCATACCCTGTTATAGGCGAAAGCCTTTTAGGCAATGGGGTAATGTTGTTGTTCTTGAAAAATTATTCAGCCTCTCATAGTTATAGATTATTTATTTTTATGTCCTAGGACATAGTCCAGTTGGTACTCGGGTTGGAGATTGTCACAAAGATGCCATGAGTTCGAATCCAGGGACGCGTACAGTGTGGGTCTTCCTCTGCTGCTAGACCGAAGGCCTGGTTTGTGGGGGACAACTTGTGTGGGTAACTGCGTAAGGTCTCACCCAATCTAGGAGACCGTTGAACTCTTAATTTACATCCTTCACTCAGTTCCTTGGGGTTAGGCAGTAGGGATCCTTTGGGTTGGGGTTCAACCTTTTGCCACAAAGATTATTTATTTTTACAAATAGTTAAATGAGGAAAGGTACTCGAATGACTTATCAATCAACATTATGTGAACTAGTCATCGAGGACGACAAAGGAGGTCAACTCCGCGTTGCCCTTTTTCCTCGGAAAATGCCTAAAACGGCCAGATTATTGTTTATTTGATGAGTAGAGATTATTGAAACGTTTTCAGATTATTGAGATAGCAGGAACCAACAAATCAGTTGAGTTATTCTCTCTTCACTTTGATTTATTTGACTGGTCAAACTTTTTCACACTTTTCTTCTTTATTTGTGAAAAATTTCATAGAAAACGAAATTTACAGAAGGTGAAGAGAAAAGGCATTACGTCGAACACCACCATACATTGACGATTGAACAATCAATCTAGCTCCGCAATGAAAACTGTAAATTGGAGAAAGAAGAAGAATTGACGTAGAGAAAATTTGCTCACATCGAAGAGAAAAACAGTTACAAGAAGTACACAAAAATCTGCATCTAACTACCAAACCAAGCTAAGGCTATTTATACGCGCTATTTACTGTCTAAAGGAAGAAGAAAGGAAAATAAAACCAAATTACAATTGTGCCCTTAAAAGTACCAGCATCCCATTACTTATGAAAGGCCAAAAACGTCAATTCACGTCATATTTGAATTAACCGCCACTTATTAACTGTCTTCCTCCTTCCTTTTGCGTCCAGTGCACACTGCTTTGTGCTGCTCCACTCCGCAACCCATTCACAGCACAACACCCGTAACTGCCATCTCAGAACAGCAACTGCACCAACCTCTTGGCCACATTCTTTGACAATTGTACTCAGCTCATCTTCTGCACTGAACTCCCAGCTTCAATATTTCTTGATTTGCCAACTGCATCTTCTTTAACAATTTGTACGAAAGAACAAAGCATTGACTTACACAGAAGAACACGGCGTCAAGGCTCGGCAAGATGGCGGCACCACAGAGGCTCTCCAATGTCTAAATAAATTCACCATATAGGTGTATAGAAGAATAAGAGAATGAGAAGTTCAACTCTTTATCTGTTGTGGAGAACATATACTTATAACTTAGGGTATGTCTCTTGTAATGATGTATATACCCTCAGTTTTATGGGTCTTACTTGGTGAACAAATATATAAATGAACCTGATATGCCCGTCTTTGATAGATTCGCTTCTTACATTGAGAGGGCATTAGAGGCATAGGGACGTATGTGTGTTGTAGGCTTAAGAGTCAATGCATGTTAGTTGTTAGGTCCGAAATACACTCTAGAGGGAGGGTGAATAGAGTGTTTGGCTGATTTTGCGGAATTTTCTCGTTTGCTCAACTCAAAAAGATATTCAAAATTAGAGCAAGAATGGGAGATGAGAAGTACTGAATGAGTACACCGGATATAGAGTGGTTCGAATCGTAAATGATTCTACTCCACTACCACTTTGTTTCCAAAGTGGATTTTCAACAACTACTCTTCTTATTATGAACAATAAGAACAACCACAGCAACACTTACACTAATACTTTAGTGCAAGCCACAACAACAGCAACTTCTTGCACAAAACTCACTTGTGCAACTACAGCAACTACAGCTCTTAGCAAGAACAACTTCTTGCTTCCTCACAACTTCAACAAAAGTTCCCTCAAGAACTTCTCACAGTGGGTTGAAGAAATATGGTAAGGTTCACACTTTCTCACAAGTCTAAGCACAAGCAAGAGATCAAATATTTATGGTTCCTCTTGTGCTTGACTCTCTTTCTCTCAATATACAATAATGAAGATCAAAGAAAAGCTAGACAAGCTTTAAATAAATTTACAAGTATGAGAGAAATATACAACAATGGAAAATGAAGCTAGATGATGTTGAAAGTGTGTAATTGCTTCATCCAAGCCTCTTCTATTTATAGACAAAGTTGACCACGTTTTTGAGGCTCACCACCAAGTCTTCATCTTCAAAAATGTCAAGATAGTGCCCAAATAGTCTTTAGCCACCCTATGGAATGATTTGATCTTGGATAGCCACCTTAGAGAATCTTGGACATAGTTAAAATAGTCAAGGAAGCATGTAGTATGTTGGGTTAAAGTCCACAAGAAATTTGAGCAAGATTGGAGAGAGAAAATATCATAGATCTCCCTTGGATTTTGTTCCAACGTTTGAAAATTTTTGAATCCTGGAGACGTCGATCGATCTACGTACCAGAGCTGAGAGATCGACGTCTCTCAGTCAGACGTCGATCGATCGACGTCAGCCTGGCTGAGAGATCGACGTCTCTCAGAATGACGTCGATCGATCGACGTCATTAGGCTGAGAGATCGACGTCTCTCAGATGTATGTCGATCGATCGACATACCTGAAGCTGAGAGATCGACGTCTCTCAGTTATACGTCGATCGATCGACATATGCTTAACTGAGAGATCGACGTCTCTCAGATACACGTCAATCGATCTACGTCTCCTGGCTAAGAGTATGACGTGGATCTGAGTGCTTACATATCTAACAAGCTTCACATGGATCTCTTGAGGAGCTGATGTAACCTTCATCCGAACTTAATATCTAACAAGCTTCACATCAATTTTGCTTCGAACTTAATATATGAAACTTCATCTTAGTCCTTTTTAAAAACATCTTTTGTATCATCAAAACATTTTATAAACTAACAATCTCTCCCTTTTTGATGATTTCAAAACCGAGATTCTAAAAGATTTTTTCCTTTGTTTTAACTGTTTGAATTTTTCAAACTTTGAAAAATATCAATCTCCCCCTAAGTATGTGCACTTTATAACTTCCGTAGTGGTCAATGTGAACAAGATTTTGCAATTTGAACCAAAATACTTTTTCTTGGAAATTTGCTCCCCCTCAACCAAACGTGTATCAACAACCCAACTTTCTCAAACATGCATCAATAACTCTTCATGCTCATTGTTCATTTTACCAACAATTAACAAATATTCCAATTTCAAACTTACCTCATTTTGCCAGCTATCAAACAATCTCATCATGTAATAAACCATTTTAACAAATAAGCCAATAAGCAACAAATAAGTCAAATTAGCCACTTAATCAACCAATGAGTCCCTAAGCCACTTAAGCAACAACAACCATTTTCTCCTCCTTTTTGAAAGCATCAAAAAATAAGCAACAATACTTCATTAAATTCAAAGACACATTCAAGTTTTACAACCAACAACAATTACTAAGCTAGAATTAGAAGCAAACTAAAACAAAACACTCTAGTCTTCATCTGAAGAAAACGTGATTCCAGGAATACACGCTTTCATTTTTGCCTTGAGCTTGGCAAATCTTGATTCATGCACGGTTATTTTGCCCTTTAGCTCACCGACTTCCTTCTGAAGACTAGTAACTTGAGCTTGAAGCTCCGGAACATTTGAGCTCAAGTGACTTGGTTCTGCATGAGTCTCCGGTTCAGGAATGGGTGCGTCACCTGGAAGGTCCTCGTCTTCCCTTTCTTCCTCTTCTTGCTCTCTCCTCATTGCCTCTTTTCTAGATTTCAGGATTTGTTGGATGTTGACTTTATCATAGAAGTCCTTGTGCGTTATATTGTCAACATCAGTGTCATCCACATAAATACCCGACTTCACAAGCATCCTATAGATAAGGTTACTATAGGGAAGGGCTTTGTTTTTTTGGTTGCGGCTTCCATAACGTTTGTCATAAAAAGATCCCCAAAATTAACCTTCTCGCGGTTGGCTATTCGGTATGCTATGTAGAAGTCAAGGTTACTAGGCAATTTTACGGATTTACCATTGATACAAAATGTAACAATGGGAAGAAGGGTACGGTAAACTAAGGGCATGTCATTTGTGTTTTTACTTGGATGGAAGCCTAAGAAGGTTTTCACTTCATCTTCAGAGACTTTCCACCTAGCCATATCCCATTTCCATGCATCAAACTCATAGTACCCTTCGTTGGGCACACCAATCAAGTTACAAATTTTTTCAACTTTCAATTTCACAGGATGTCCATCAATAACCGAATGTAGAGCTAAAGGAATACCATTTATGTATTCAATCCATAAATTGGCATAGAAAAGCCTAGTATACTTAGTGGACATTTTGAGCATCTCATTTTCATGCCAAATGTTTCTCCACTGTTGAACATCTAACCACTCAATGATGGGACTTAGTTCATCATTGCTTAGAATATCATTTATTCTAAGCAATTTGAGTGGGATAGTGGGTCTATCATCATTTTCCCATTTATCAAATAACTTTTGAGCATGTCTAGAGATGTAACTTACGTGCCCAGGGATTAAGGGTTCCTCCAAATCATCCTTTGCATCTTTGGCTTTGACCCAAGGGAAGTTTGAGAGAGTCAAAGTACTCCTAATTGAGGCTAGCACTTGTGCTTGACTCTCATCCATAGACTGTTTTCTTCGAGGTTGAGAAGAACTTGAACCTTCTCCTCCACCCCTAGAAGATCTTGGCCTCTTGGTTGTGTTTTTGCTCCTTGAAGACATTTTTAGAGATTTTAGGGCTTGAGAGGGAAAAAAATGTGAGGAATTTAAGAGAGGAACTCAAGAATCAAGGGCAGAGATGGATTGAATCTTGATTTTGAGATGAAATTGAAGAGAGAAAGGATTTGGGAAGGAAGGGGCGGCGATTTTTGTAGGGTTTCAGTTGATGAAATGGTTGAAAGTGAAGAGGAATTCGCGTTTTGACAGATTTTATACCTGCTGAATTTCGTTGATGTCGATCGATAGACGTCTGAGTTTGACGTACGTCGATCGATCGATGTCAGAGATCGACGTACGTCGATCTCTTGTTTTGATACGTCGATCGTTCGACGTGTCCCTGATTTTGAAATTTTCAATTTTCATCCCTTTAACTGATGTTTATCATTCCTAGTCTCGTTCTAATTGATTCGAATGTCTCAGTGGGGAGTGATTTGGTAAAGATGTCCGCCAGTTGGTCATTTGTTGGAACAAACTCAATGCATACCAACCCTTTTTGAATGCAATCTCTTATGAAGTGATGCCTCACTTCAATGTGTTTTGTTCTACTATGATGAACCGGGTTTTGTGCTATACTTATGGCTGAGGTATTGTCACATAGGATGGGAACTTTATCAAACTTAACACTGTAATCTTTCAATGTGTTTGTCATCCAAAGTAGTTGTGCACAACATGAAGCGGCCGATATATATTTGGATTCTGCCGTTGAAAGTGACACACTATTTTGTTTCTTGGAGAACCAAGAAACCAAGCAATCTCCAAGGAATTGACACGTCCCGGAGGTACTTTTCCTATCAACAATATTTCCGGCATAGTCGGAGTCATTGTACCCTCTTAAATCAAAACATCCATTTTTGGGATAAAACAATCCAAAATTCAAGGTTCCCTTTAAATACCTAAAGATACGTTTAACAGCAACTAAATGTGATTCCTTAGGCATACTTTGAAATCTAGCACATAGACACACAACATGCAAAATATCCGGCCTACTAGCGGTTAAATAGAGTAAACTACCAATCATACCCCTATATTTTGTTACCTCAACCGGCTTTCCTTTTTCGTCTTTGTCAAGCTTTGTACTTGTGCTCATCGGAGTGCTCACACTTCTTCCATCCTCGAATTTGTACTTCTTGAGCAAATCTTTTGTGTACTTTGTTTGAGATATGTACACTCCATCTTGAGTTTGCTTGATTTGTAGACCAAGGAAGTAGTTGAGTTCACCCATCATGCTCATTTCAAATTCTCCTTCCATCAATTTTGTAAAATGCTCACAAAGAGAATCGTTAGTAGCACCAAATATAATATCATCCACATAAATTTGAACGAGCAATTGATGGTTTCCTTGTTCTTTAATAAAAAGAGTAGTGTCGACTTTTCCTCTTGAAAACTCGTTCTCAAGTAGGAAGTTACTTAACCTATCATACCAAGCCCTAGGAGCTTGTTTAAGTCCATAAAGGGCCTTTTTGAGTTTAAAAACATGATTTGGATAATCATGATTTTCAAACCCCGGAGGTTGAGCTACATAGACCTCTTCTTGAATTATTCCATTCAAGAAAGCGGATTTCACATCCATTTGATATAGTTTGAAATCCTTATAGCATGCACATGCTAATAGCATCCTAATAGCTTCTAACCTAGCTACGGGGGCAAAAGTTTCATCATAGTCTATGCCTTCCTCTTGCCTATAGCCTTGGGCTACTAATCTAGCTTTGTTTCTAGTGATGTTTCCTTTATCATCCATTTTATTTCTAAATACCCATTTAGTGCCAATTACGGGATGATCACTAGGTTTAGCAACTAATTCCCAAACATCACTTCTTTCAAATTGATTTAATTCTTCTTGCATAGCCAATACCCAATCTTCATCATTTATTGCCTCCTTTATGTTTTTAGGCTCAACTTGTGAAATGAAGGCATTTTCATTGAATTTTCTCCTAGTTATTATGCCTTGGCTAGTTTCACCTAATATCAACTCTTTAGGGTGATCTTTCATATACTTATATGAATCCGGTAAATTTGAGGTATCTCCTCCTACTTCTTCATTTTCAACCTTAGGTTCAAGTGGGTCAATCCTAAGGTCAATAACAATATTACCTTTTGGATTCTCAAATTTCTCTATATGGCTTACTTCAATTATTTCATCATCATCATCGTCATCATTAATGTTTGATTTGTCCTCACTGAGTTCACTAAATTTGACATGAATTGATTCTTCAACTTGCATGCTTCTTTTATTATATACTCTAAATGCCTTGCTATTTTGAGCATAACCCATAAAGATTCCTTCATCCGCTTTGAAGTCGAGTTTATCCAAGTTATCTTTGGTGTTAAGTATAAAGCACTTACAACCAAAAACCTTGAAATAACCAATATTTGGTACTCTACCTTTCCAAAGCTCATAAGGGGTCTTTTTGAGAAATGGACTCAAATAAACTCTATTTATCACATGACAAACGGTATTTACCGCTTCGGCCCAAAAATATTTGGGTAACTCAAATTCGTTTAGCATGGCTCTACTCATTTCTTGAAGTGTTCTATTCTTCCTTTCCGCAACACCATTTTGTTGAGGAGTTCTTGGAGCTGAGAAATTGTGTCCATACCCCTTGGATACACAAAATTCTTGAAATTCTCCATCAAACTCACCACCTCTATCACTTCTAATTTCCTTAATTGTGTCCTCTCTTTGATTTTCTAATCTCTTACAAAGCTTTATAAATTCTTGGCATGCATCATTCTTTTTAGCTAAGAACATTACCCAAGTGTACCTAGAGAAGTCATCTACCACCACAAATGTGTAATGTTTTCCACTTAGACTTGCCGTACCAATATCCCCATACAAATCCATATGAAGCAATTGTAGGGGTTTGGTGGTGGAGATTTCACTTTTGGGTTTGAAGCTTGTTTTAACAAGCTTTGCCTTTTGACAAGTGTCACATAAGCCATGATTTTCGAAATTTAATTTTGGAAGACCTTGGACTTTTTCATTTTTGCAAATCTCTTTGAAGTTTTTAAAACTAATATGTCCAAGTCGTCTATGCCATAGTTGAGTCAAATCATTTTTGGCAACTAGGCAAGAAACATTTTGTGATATCAAATCATGTGTGCTAAATTTGTAAACATCATTTTTACGTATAGCCTCAAAAACAATCTTATCGTTCTTTTTCACAACACATTTTCTTTTCACAAATTCAATTTGAAAATTAGCATCACATAGTTGGCTCACAATTATCAAATTATACTTAAGCACTTCTACATATAATACATTATTAATAGTAAAAGAAGAGTTACCAATTTCTCCATGTCCAAGGATTTTGGCTTTCCCATTGCCAAAATGCACCGTTCCACCATCTTGGAGCTTGAGCTTGGTGAACAACATTTTGTCTCCGGTCATGTGTGTTGAACATCCGCTGTCCATAAGCCATTTGGTTCCTTCTTCTTTGGCTACTCCATTTATCTTGAGAGCCTACAAAACCAAAAGATGTATGCATTGGTACCCTTTGATGGTTGGGTCCTTTAAGGTTAGTTTGTCGACCCTTAGGCTTCCAAACATATGTGCTTGCAAATCTAGCTCTACATGCTTTCTTCACATGTCCTAGTTTGTTGCAATAAAAACAAGTGGGTACATGCTTTGGTTTAGAAGATGATGAATTTTGTTTTGTTTTTCTATTATTTGCCCTCTTCTTTAAGGGCTTAGGTTTAATAGAAGAAGATGATGAATTAAATCCTAAACCGGATTTATCATTTCCAATTCTTTGATTTCCAAGTAGTATGTCTAAATTGTTTTTACCATTTGTTAGTCTTTGTAAGTCTAACTTTAGTTTCTCACATTCTTTTCTAATTTCTACATTTTCAAGTGCTACGGTTTTATGCATGGTGAGTATGATGTCATGCTCTTGAAACATCAAAATATTCTTGTCATGTAAGCTCTTATTTTGTAAGATGCATTCTTGAACTCTTTCTTCAAATGTTTATATTTTAGATTCAATTTTTCAAAGTAATCTTGCAAATCTCCTATTTCATCATGCAAATTTGAAGGGTTAGAATTTACCTCAAGATCATCTTCAATTGCCATAAGACATGTATGTTGAATCTTTGGATTTTCAACCATTGCAACAAGTCCAACACCTTGATCTTCACTCTCTTCTCCTTCCGATTCCGAAAGGAGATCATCTCACGTGTTTACCTCCGCGTTGAGGGATTTCTTCTTTTGAGGAAATACCTTATTCTCTTGCTTTTGCGGCTCTTTTACGTGGCAATCGGCAATGAAGTGACCGGGTCGACCACATCTATTGTAATTTTCACTTGCTTCCTTTTCTTTAGATGGTCTCTTGAAAAACTTTCTTGCTTGAGATTTGTTTCTAGTTGCCATTCTTCTAAATTTTCTTACTAGAAGAGCAACTTCCTCATCCGATTCATCGGACTCTACCACCAATCCTTTGTGTGATGTTTGTGTGGGCTTGATAGGATTCATCCTATTTTGTTCATCAATAAGAATTTCATGTGTAAGAAGATTACCGGATAGCTCATCAAGGGTAAGAGTCTTGAGATTCTTTGATTCGGTGATGGCGGTGACTTTGGGTGTCCATTCTCTTGGCAAAGAGTTGAGAAGTTTTGAGACAAGGTCTTCATTTGAGATTTTCTTGTCAACCATGGAAATTTGATTCACTATTCGTGTGAATCGATCGATTGTCTCCTCAATCTTTTCACCGCTTTTCATTCCGAACATCTCATACTCCTTCATGAGCATAAGTCGTTTGGCCATTCTTACTTGCTCAGTTCCTTCATGTATCATTTCAAGCCTTTTCCATGCCTCATGAGCTGTTTCAAGACCTTGAAGTCTTATAAGCTCGGTGGTGGTGAGAGCACTTGAGAGAATATCAAATGCTTTGCCATTTATGGCAAATCTTATCTTTTCTTCATCGGTGTAGTCATCCTCATCTTTGAATATTGATTCTCCTTTTGAGTTGGTAATCATAGGAACTTCAATTCCTTTGACAACTGCTCTCCATATATCAAATCCACAGCCTTTCAAGTGATTGATCATTCGAAATTTCCACAAGGAATAATTTTGGGCATCAAACATAGGTGCTTTAGTGTTTGATCCGGAAAATAATGCAGTAGGCTTAGGAGATGAAGAGGTTGAGGTTGAGGTTGAGGTTGTCATTGCCATGATCTTTAACCTTGCTACTTGCAAAGATAGGCCAAGCAATCAAGGTTAGGCTCTGATACCAATTGTTAGGTCCGAAATACACTCTAGAGGGGGGTGAATAGAGTGTTTGGCTGATTTTGCGGAATTTTCTCGTTTGCTCAACTCAAAAAGATATTCAAAATCAGAGCAAGAATGGGAGATGAGAAGTAGTGAATGAGTACACCGGATATAGAGTGGTTCGAATCGTAAATGATTCTACTCCACTACCACTTTGTTTCCAAAGTGGATTTTCAACAACTACTCTTCTTATTATGAACAATAAGAACAACCACAGCAACACTTACACTAATACTTTAGTGCAAGCCACAACAACAGCAACTTCTTGCACAAAACTCACTTGTGCAACTACAGCAACTACAGCTCTTAGCAAGAACAACTTCTTGCTTCCTCACAACTTCAACAAAAGTTCCCTCAAGAACTTCTCACAGTGGGTTGAAGAAATATGGTAAGGTTCACACTTTCTCACAAGTCTAAGCACAAGCAAGAGATCAAATATTTATGGTTCCTCTTGTGCTTGACTCTCTTTCTCTCAATATACAATAATGAAGATCAAAGAAAAGCTAGACAAGCTTTAAATAAATTTACAAGTATGAGAGAAATATACAACAATGGAAAATGAAGCTAGATGATGTTGAAAGTGTGTAATTGCTTCATCCAAGCCTCTTCTATTTATAGACAAAGTTGACCACGTTTTTGAGGCTCACCACCAAGTCTTCATCTTCAAAAATGTCAAGATAGTGCCCAAATAGTCTTTAGCCACCCTATGGAATGATTTGATCTTGGATAGCCACCTTAGAGAATCTTGGACATAGTTAAAATAGTCAAGGAAGCATGTAGTATGTTGGGTTAAAGTCCACAAGAAATTTGAGCAAGATTGGAGAGAGAAAATATCATAGATCTCCCTTGGATTTTGTTCCAACGTTTGAAAATTTTTGAATCCTGGAGACGTCGATCGATCTACGTACCAGAGCTGAGAGATCGACGTCTCTCAGTCAGACGTCGATCGATCGACGTCAGCCTGGCTGAGAGATCGACGTCTCTCAGAATGACGTCGATCGATCGACGTCATTAGGCTGAGAGATCGACGTCTCTCAGATGTATGTCGATCGATCGACATACCTGAAGCTGAGAGATCGACGTCTCTCAGTTATACGTCGATCGATCGACATATGCTTAACTGAGAGATCGATGTCTCTCAGATACACGTCAATCGATCTACGTCTCCTCGCTAAGAGTATGACGTGGATCTGAGTGCTTACATATCTAACAAGCTTCACATGGATCTCTTGAGGAGCTGATGTAACCTTCATCCGAACTTAATATCTAACAAGCTTCACATCAATTTTGCTTCGAACTTAATATATGAAACTTCATCTTAGTCCTTTTTAAAAACATCTTTTGTATCATCAAAACATTTTATAAACTAACATTAGTTACGTGTAAAGTGTACCAACTCTTAGATAGATGTTTTGTCTTATGATTCTCTTAGTAAACCATATCAAACTTCCATGCCAAGTGACATACGGTGCCGTTAATCTCATAGATTCCGAAAATCTCTAACTGACACCGAAATTGCTTGTTGACTTTGATTGGATGGTTATACCCATCTCACTCTAAAAAATATCCAGTGAACAAATATGAATTTAACATCCGCCAAACAAGTAACAAAAGACTTTATATTTTAAGCGGAATTTACAATGGTCCTAGAACAAGTATGACAAGTTGCTCTTTGACTAATTAAATATATAAGATATATGTAAGTCGTGATTTGAACAATCATTTATTGTTTTGTATGTAAATACATCTTATATGTCATCATCTCATTGTCTCACCCGTTGATATTGGAGCAACATAAAACTTGTGAACCAAGCCATTCGATTGTTCGGCTCGTTTGGCTCGAGCTCGAGCTTGAGCTCAGCTCGGAAAAAGGTTAATGAACATAGCTTGAACACCTTTTTTCTGTTTGAACTCGGTAAGTGGCACCGTTCGTTTAAGGTGTTCGGCTCGTTAATGTTGTTCGTGACTTAAACGAACCAAGCTTGAACAATTAAATATGTTCGTTTAAATAAACGAACAAGCTCGCTCGTTCGCTAAGTTAAATGAACCGAGCTTGAACAACGCAATGCTTGGCTCGTTCGGCTCGTTTACAGCCCTAACCACCCACAAGAGCAGTTGAAGAAGAAATCCAATGTCCCTTTTCATATTTAACTGACCTCCTTGTCCTACAAAACCTTATGTATATCGGTGATTGACTTAAAAGTCAATAATCATTAGAAAATTGCACTAAAAACGTCACTTGCAGACTTACACAGATGACTCAACTAGCTGTTATACTGACTCGATTGTTTTTTATTGCTATTTTTAGAACACGTACTCATTCGATTTAATACCATTACAAAATATTTCATATTAATTTTACCATTTCAAAATCCGAATCAACATATGCTTGTATTAAACAGGTGAATGATTTTGCTGCTTTGCATAACAATAATTCTAACTATTATTGAACATAGAAACTCTCCAGATGGAACACGCCAAAGTTTCTGTTCATTACAGTAACAACAACAATCATACCCATTATGTCTCAATGACAACAAAAGTTATTTCTAGGATCTAGGAAGGATGAGAGATAGACAAACAATACTTACATCCCAAAAGATAAAGAGTTTGTTTCCAGCGAGACATCCGACCATATATGTATCTGCATAGATGACCCAAAAATAGGAATATTACCGTAATAATAGATGTTATTACAATTTCTTTTTTTAATGATGGACAAATAATTATTAAACATTAGTGAGTACAAAAAAAAATCCATTATATTTAAACGTATCTTCTCCGCTTGACAAAGACACAAGTAAAATCCTAGCGTATGAATTCATAGTTCAGCCACCCCGTTAGAATTCTCAACACCCCACCCTCCCCCCAACCCCATACATGAAATTTCCCTCAAAAACAGCCGTGGCTGATTATTTCTTTCAAGAAATTCAAAGTGATTTCGAAAATATTAAACTTCATAATGAGACAAAGAAAACGGTTCGAGTAAAGTTAACCCAAACAAAAACTCACTCATAAAAATTGGACCGATTCGGTAGTAGAACCGGTTAAGCCAATGACCTGGCATCAAAATAGATCAGTTTGCTTGTTGAACCATTTAAAGATCAAAACCACTTTGATCAAGGTTACTTTGATAGTTTGATGGATCAGATGGTTCGAATGTCGACCCAACAATCCAAACCCAACTGACATATATATTAAACCGATTAATGTATTGGTCTAACCAATTTTGCTGAACATATATATTACCTTACTCTCTTCGTCTTAAAATATAAATCAACATTTCCATTTTGGGATGTCCCAGAATATAAGTCATCTTCCTTTGAATGATATGACGACAATAATAACATTAACTCATTGTCTCAGAGGCTTCCGCCCATACTAGGGTATGGGGTTCGGATGTACGCAACTATATCCATGTGTTAGAAGCACACATAGATTGTTTTCGGTTGACTCATGGTGAAAATTGCATCAAGATTTGTCGATCAAACTGCTACTTTACAATATAATAAGCGTAGCCAATTTAGTGAATCATTTTGTTTTATTCTATCAAATTATAAAGTAAAACAAATTTGTCCTTTACTCTATTAGGAATGAAAACACTTTGAACGATACGACAAAGTGTAAAATTTTATCTACTTGTCCTCTTTAAATTTAAATCTTTTAAAATAAACAACTTATTTTCGTTTATCAAATATTCGTAGAAGTATGGTAGAAATATAATAGTTTTAACTTACTTTTTTTTTTTGAACTATATGCCACTTTACGTTCTCTCCAGAAGTTGTATACTAATTACTATACAACATACAACGGTGGCCTGGTACTCTTATCAAGTAAAGGACAAAACATGATTTGATCAACGTAGTCACAAACTTATAGCAAAAGGTTGTTTCTCCAACCGGGCCCTCACTCTGGCCCGACAAGATAGTTGAGAGAATGTAAATCAGATATTCAGCGACCTGTTAAGGCAAGGCACAATGTCCACAGACTTATAAGGAGTCTACCTTCAAGACCCTCCATTAGAGCATGAAGATGTTGCTCCCACATTGCAAGATGTGGGACTCGAACCTTACATCTTGTAGCAAATTTACCCTTTCAGAACTAGCTCACAAACCTATGTTTCAAGAATGCTCCACGAGTCCCATAGCCTTGATTTTCGTTGCTATCCTTAAAAAGTTTCAACTACCAACTTTCTCCATTTAAATCCCACTATCAAAAAATAATAATAAAATATTGTCAGCTCCCTTGAGTCTCTCTCCTGCAACTCAGAACCAAGAAAAAGCCAAAATCCCTCTTGAAAGCAAACATGCATCAAACAAAACATCATTTCTTGAGTTATTTTCTCTTATATCTCCTCCCCTACAGCCTAGCAACAGACACAATCACCCCATCTCAATCCTTAAAAGATGGTGATCTTCTAATCTCTAATGGAAACTTGTTTGCACTTGGTTTCTTTACCCCTGGAACCTCAAGGTACCGCTATGTAGGCATATGGTATCAAAAAATTCCTCAACAAACAGTAGTTTGGGTTGCCAACAAGAACAATCCCATCAACACCACTTCAGGGATTCTCTCCATAGACCTCCAGTCAGGTAATCTTGTTTTACATGATCAACTTAGCAAGATTTCGTATTGGTCGACGAATATTTCCATCCCTTTGTCACTAAATTCCTCACTCCAGCTTATGGACACTGGAAATTTAGCTTTGTTCCAAGATCAAGCTAGAAGTGTTATAGCATGGCAGGGGTTTGATCATCCTTCGAATACATTACTTCCTCAGCTGAAATTTGGGATAGACCTCAAGACAGGTTTGAATAGGTACCTAACATCTTGGAAGTCAGCTGATGATCCTAGTGATGGTGAATATCAGATGAGAATGGAGATTGATGGTCCTCCTCAGATCTTTTTGTACAAAGGATCAAAGAAATATTGGCGAACCGGCTCGTGGGATGGGATTAGATTAATTGGAGTACCAGACATGACTTCAAATTTCATCTTTAGTCTCAATTATGTTGAAAATGATCATGAAGTTAGTCTAACTTATATGATACACAATCCTTCTATTTTTTCAAGACTAGTGATTAATGAATCAGGTACAGCTGACAGGCTAACTTGGCAAGGAGGTGAACACCAATGGGTTAATTTCTGGTTTGCACCTAAGGACCAATGTGACTACTACAATCACTGTGGTCCATATAGTGATTGTGATCCCTATATTTTGGACCAATTCGAGTGTTCGTGTCTTCCGGGGTACGAACCGAAAGTACAAAGTGAATGGTCACTAAGGGATGCAATCAATGGGTGCATTAGGATGAAAGCAGAGCAAATTTGCACCAATGGCGAGGGGTTCGTGAAATTGAGTGGTGTCAAAGTCCCGGATTTATCAAATGCAAGAGTGGATAGGAGTTTGGGATTAAAGGGGTGTGATGAATTATGCAGAAAGAATTGTTCTTGCACAGCATATGCTAATTTAGATGTTAGCAAAGGGGGAAGTGGATGCATCACTTGGTATGGTGATCTGATAGATACAAGGCAGTTCTCAAATGGGGGCCAAGACTTTTACATTAGAGTCTCTGCTGCTGTGTTAGGTATGTTGTCAATTTCTCATCCTCAATCATTTATTTGTTTATTTAATGATGTACTGTTGTGGTTCCTTCTTTGAGTTGAATGAAAATGACAAAGGTTGACAAACTTGCCTTATTGAACTTTGGGACATAAATATTATTAGAATAATTAGGCATCAAAAGTGAAAGAAAAAGATTGAGTCACTGATGACTATTTGGAAGACCGGGCAACTGTGAAGTTTGTTCATAGCAAAAAAAAAGGGTTGAATCCCTTCCTCAAGGGACCCCACACCCTTGCCCAACGAGGCAGCTGAGAGAATATAAATCAGGTAATCAGCCGTTTGCTAGGGAGGAGGTATAGAACACGCAGACTCATACTAGGGACCCACCCTCAAAACCCACATTGGAGTCTGAAGATAAAGTACGGACAATGCAGGCTGCGGAATTCAAACCTTGCAACTTTATAGCAAATCTGTCCCTCCAAAACCAATTGAGCTATGCCATGTGGGAAGTGTGAAGTTTCTGGTTAACAATCATTATGGTCCACCAGACTAGAACTATAGGTTGTGACTTTCATGAATTTAATATTTCTTTGTGGAGGGCCGTCAACAGCCTCTCACACAAACTGTAGGGTAAGGCTGCGTATATCAGATCGTGAAGCCATCCGGTCCTTTTCTAGACCCCACGTAAACGTGGGAGCCTAGTGCACCGGGAATGCTACTTTTTGTATGTAAATATGCGATACTAACCTTATAACTTTGTTTTTATAAATAATGACATCACAGATTCATTGCTTAAGTGCTAGATATTTGGAGCTTTTAACGTTTTGCTCAATATTCAGCTAAATACTCCAAGAAATCAAAGCACTGGAAAATAGTAGTGATCGCAATCACAGCATGCGTATCAGGGATTCTGGTGCTGCTGCTCGCGTTATTGTTAGCGCTTAAGAAACAAAAAGGTAAGATGGTGAGTTTTTACATCATCAAAGCATTGAGCACTATTCCTGTTTCCTTGTGCATTTCCTTATTCCCCATAAGCATAATATGTGTTGTTGTACGCTTAAGTTCTACCCTTATTGTTATATGAACAAATATTAAAGGAAGAAGCAGATCTTTTTTTAAATATAAACCTGATTGTATAAAGTTTCGGGGGAAAAGACATTATCAATCAAAGACTTTAGAATATGATGGAATAAAGCAAAATGACTCATTAAATTGACTGCGTTTCTTCTATTGTGAAGTATCAGTTGGTCGACAAATCTTGACACAATTTTTATTATGGGTCATTAGAGAACAACCTCGTGTTTCTAACACATAAGTATGGTTGCGTATATCCAACCCCCTATACTCCGTTATAGGCGGGCACCTCTAAGACAATGGGATAATGTTGTTGTTGCTGTGGCAATCAAGAATGCTTTTTAAGTTCTTGCTTCACAAATCAAAGCTTATTTCCTTAATGGCAGGTAAAAAAGAAGAAAGCTGGCTGAATTTAAGTACAAAGGGTCCATCTTCCTACGGGAGCTCTTCTGGACAAAAGAATATTCATGAATGTCAACCAGGTGCTGAAGTATTCATATTCGACCTCAAAACCATAGCTTTGGCCACTGATCATTTCTCTGAATCCAATAAACTCGGAGAAGGTGGCTTCGGTTCAGTGTACAAGGTGAATACAGTGCTTAAGAGCTTCTAGCTTGGCCTATTTAATATACTATATATTTCCGGACCAATTTGGTCGTGCATTTTTGTGGCTTATTCTTGCCAACAAAGAAAATTAGACATATTTACTCATTTGAGCATTCGATGGAGTGTTTCCATTTTCAGTGGAGTCAAGAACACATTCTTCCTTCACTTTGGAATATAATGGAATAAAGCAAAATGACTCACTAAATTGACTGCGCTTCTTATATTGTGAAGTAGCAGTTGATCGACATACGCAATTTTCATTATGGGTGTTTCTAACACATGAGTATGGTTGCGTACATCCGACTTTCCCATACCTCGCCATAGGCGGGAGCCTCTAAGTCAATGGGGTAATGTTGTTGCTGTTGTTGTTGTTGAGCATTCGATGGAGATAGAATGGAGTAATGTTGTTGCTGTTGTTGTTGTTGAGCATTCGATGGAGATAGAACTTGAACTACCTGTGTCACTGAAAAAATGGAATGTTGATGGTTTCTGTTTGAAATTCCAGGGTCGGCTAAACAATGGACATGAAGTAGCTGTCAAGAGATCGTCTGATACTTCTGGGCAAGGCATCGAGGAGTTCAAAAACGAAGTGACTTTGATTGCAAAACTACAACACAGAAACCTTGTTAGGCTTTTAGGATGTTGCTTCCAGCAAGAGGAGAAAATTTTAGTGTATGAATACTTGCCAAACAAAGGATTGGACAATTTCATCTTTGGTACGCGAATCTAAGAGCTTTCCTTCTCATTTCCTAGTGAATTATATCTTGGCATAATGAATCTATTTTTTCTCATGATTTTCAACATTGTGGTTCAGATGATGACAAAGGATCATTGCTTAACTGGAAAAAACGGTTTGAAATAATCTTGGGCATTGCACGCGGAATGGTTTATCTTCATCGTGACTCCAGACTCAAAATTATACACAGGGATCTCAAGGCCAGCAATGTTTTGCTAGATGCTGCTTTACAGCCAAAAATATCAGACTTTGGAATGGCTAGACTATTTGGAGCAGATCAAATGGAAGCACGAACCAGGAGAGTCGTAGGAACATAGTGAGTATGATACTTTCTTGTCTTTTCTTTGTAGTCCTTCCTTTCCAAAATATTGTCCCCTTTTATTTTTCGTGTAAATTACATAATGAAAAGTAAAGGGGACAATATTTTTTAAACAGAGGGAGTATATAATAGTAAAAAGGAAATTCGCATGAAAACCACAGATTTTTCAGCCATTACAAAGCCATTCTTCTTTTAAAGGCCTTAGGACCGGGTGCTTCTTAAGTTCTGTGTAGCAGAATGGTTCGGGCGCGGCCAGTTGAACCAACCCTTTCAGCATGTAGGGGTTTAATTAAGTCCCGGTACATATTTCATGAGTATTCTGTCCATCAGGCCGCGGGGTGCATCAACTGCGTAATTAAATGGTAAATTCTGCCAAATGAATGTCCCATTGGCAGACTGTAGTTTTTCCACCATTAGAGCCCTTTTCTGTAGCTATAAATCTTTGCAACCTTCAGTCATGACTCAAAGTGAGATTATATTAATTTCACTTTCGTTTAGGAAGAACCAAATTATATGTGCTTAATGTTGGGAAAATCGGGTATTTTTCCCACTACAACAACACAACTAGTGAAATGCACCAGTTCAAAACTAATGAACTGGACAGAACACTAACAAAGCTACCCGACAAATAATATTGAATACTATACTACAATAGGAAAGAAAGCAGTAAAACAACAATAAAGAGAACAGAACAATAAAAGAGATAAAGAGAGAAGCACACCCAAAAACTTTGCCACTAGAGTTCAGCCAGGATAGCTTGATCTCCGAACGCTTGCTGAATTGCTTGCTTCTATTTATATGTAGAAGAAGATACAAGTTTTGGGATGATTTACATAAGAGGAGGATGTGTTTATTTATAATCCTCAATTCCCCTATTCATTTCTAAACCCACGGTGTGGGACAAAATGTAAGTCACAAAAGTCAACAAATCTCCACATTGGCTTAATTTCAAATTCGACCAAATACAAAACTTATCAACAAAAAAAAAAACGAATAGTCTTCATGGAGATTTCAAATGTTGCACTGTGAGGTGCCAACTCAAATATGCAAGATATTAACCAAGTCTAAACAATGTTCGAACTTGGCCCTTGTAACTACCTTGGTCAACATATCTGCAGGATTCTCCGTAATATGAATCTGCTGGAGAAGTATCTCCTCTTCTTCGAGAATTTCCCGCACAAAATGATAGCGAACATCAATATGCTTTGTTCGTGCATGAAAGACTTGATTCTTTGCTAAATGAATAGCACTCTGACTGTCAGAATATACTTCAAGTTGTTTCTGACCAACTCCCAAGTCTTTAAACAACCTATAAAGCCAAATTGCTTCCTTCACAGCTTCTGTAATCGCCATATACTCTGCCTCTGTTGTAGACAAAGCCACCGTTGACTGTAAGGTAGACTTCCAACTAATTGGCGCTTTTGCCAAAGTGAACAAATAGCCAGTTGTAGATCATCCTTATCCAAATCTCCTGCATAATCAGAATCACAATATCCAATTACGCCTTTGACCAAGTGATTTATCTCGCTCAAATACCAATCCAACATCTACGGTATTTTGGAGATATCGTAGAATCCATTTCACAGCTTGCCAATAACCCTTGCCTGGATCATGCATGTATCTACTAACAACACTAACAGACTGTGAAATATCTGGTCTCGTACACACCATCGCATACATCAAACTTCCAATTGCATTCGCATATGGGACTTTCGCCATGTATTCTCGTTCTTCATCAGTAGTTGGAGACAAACGGCTACTCAGTTTCAAATGAGGAGCAAGTGGAGTACATACATGTTTTGAATCTTCATGTATACCAAACCGTTGTAGTACCTTTTGCAAATACTGCTTCTGTGACAGCCAAAGTTTACCCCTCTCTCTGTCTCTGCTTATCTCCATGCCGAGAATCTTCTTGGCTTCCCCCAAATCCTTCATCTCAAACTCTTTACTCAACTGAGCCTTTAAATTGTCAATTTGTGCTTGACTCTTTGCAGCAATCAACATATCATCAACATATAAGAGTAAGTAGATGTAGGAACCATCTTGACGCCTGCGCAAATACACACAATGATCGTATTTGCTCCTCTTGTATGACTGACCCTTCATGAACTTATCAAATCGTTTGTACCACTGTCTTGGAGATTGTTTCAGTCCGTATAACGATTTGGTAAGTTTACACACCCAATCTTCTTTACCAGCAACCTTGTATCCTTCTGGCTGAGTCATGTAGATTTCCTCCTCTAAATCACCGTGTAGGAACGCGGTTTTCACATCAAGTTGAGCTAGCTTCAAATTCAACTGTGCTACCAAGGCCAACAAAATCCTAATGGAGGAATGTTTAACAACTGGAGAAAATACTTCATTGTAATCAATTCCCTCCCTCTGAGCAAAGCCTTTAGCCACCAACCTTGCCTTGTAGCGAACATCTTCTTTATGAGGAAATCCTTCTTTCTTTGCAAATACTCATTTGCACCCAATTGCCTTCTTATCTTCTGGTAGTTGTGCCAGCTTCCACGTATTGTTCTTCTTAAGAGATTGCATCTCTTCTTCCATTGCACCTGCCCAGCTTCCCCTTTCTGGACTTAGAATAGCTTCCGTGTAGGTGGATGAAATGTCATCACAACTGGAAGTGCATAGGCTACCATATCAGCGAAACGAGCAGGCTTTTGAACTTCTCGTCTTTGTCTTCTAACTGCAATTGGTGTCTATTGCTGTTGAGGTTTTTGGGTAGAATCATCTTCTTCATCTGACTCTTCTTCTGCCATAGGAGAGTCACTTGTGGTGCTTCGTGCTGGGGTCACCACTCTTTGCCCAAACTCCACTTGCTTCGGAGTACTATCAGTTCCTTCTTGATTTACCTTGTTCATCATGGGAGATTCATCAAAGGTAACATCTCTGCTGATAATCGTCTTCTTTGCCTCCAGACACCAAAAACGGTATCCCTTCACTCCAGGATTGAAGCCCATGAAAAAAGCCTTCTTTGCCCGTGGATCCAACTTTGATTCAATCACATGATAATATGCAATAGAACCAAAAACATGCAAAGAATTATAATCAATTGCAGGTTTTCCAGACCATGCCTCCAACGGAGTTTTGCCATCTATAGCAGATGATGGCAACCGATTGACGATATGTTGAGCGTACGTCACAGCCTCAGCCCAAAATTTTCTGTCTAACCCAGCATTAGACAGCATACAACGAACTTTCTCCACAAGTGTCTTGTCCATACGCTCTGACACGCCATTCTGCTGTGGTGTCTTTCTAACTGTGAAGTATCGAACTATGCCACAGTCTTGGCATACCTTCAGGAATAGATCATTCTTGTATTCTCCTCCATTATCTGTTTGGAGAACCTTAATCTTCCTTCCTGTTTGGTTTTCAACTTGTGCTTTCCACTTAAGGAAAATGTCACATCATCTTTATTCTTCATTGTATACACCCAAACTCTTCTTGAGAAATCATCAACAAAGGTGACAAAATAATGCCTACCTCCAATGGATGGAGTCTTGGCAGGTCCCCACACATCTGAATGCACATAATTCAGAATACCCTTGGTATTATGAATCGCAGTGCCAAATTTCACTCTTCGTTGTTTTCCAAGAACACAATGCTCACAAAATTCAAGTTTGCAAGCCTTAGTACCTTTCAAGAGTCCTTGCTTGGCAAGAATTTGCAAGGACTTTTCTCCACCATGTCCCAACCTCATATGCCACAGCTTCGTTGCCTCAGCATCCTTCTTTGTGCTAGAAGTTGCTGCCGCTACTGCCCCTACCACTGTATTGCCTTGGTAGTAATATAGATTGTTTTTCCTCGTACCTTTCAACATCACCAGTGCTCCTGAAGTTGCTTTAAGAACTCCATCTCGCATTGTCACAACTAGGCCTTTAGATTCTAAGGCCCCCAAAGAGATGAGATTCTACTTCAACTTTGGCACGTAACGCACATCCCGTAAAATTCTGGTGGATCTATCATGATTTTGCAGCTTGATTGATCCTATCCCAGTTGTTTTACATGGATTATCATTACCCATGTAAACAACCCCACCAACAAGTTCCTGGAATTCAAAGAAAAATTCCCGAATTGGACACATATGATAGGTACAACCTGAATCCAATATCCACTCATCTGGATGTAATGATGCTGAAGGTGAGACAGTCAAAGAGATATCTGATTCCGCATCACTTTTGCATTCTGCAACATTTTCATCTTGCGGAGTCTTCCCTTTCTTTTTCAGCTTTGGACAGTCTTTCTTCCAGTGCCCTTTCGCACGACAGAAAGCACACTCGTCTTTGGCAACGGATCGGCCTTTGGACTTAGACCTTTCTCTTCTTCCTTTTGTCTGGCTTTGCTGACGACCTCTTGCCACCAATGCTTCTTCTGATGTCGTTGATTTGTTTTTTATCTTATCATGCTTTCTCAATTCATGACTATACAAAGCAGAACAAACAGCATCTAACGACACATTCTCTTTCCCATGAAGTAATGTAGTTTCCAAATGTTCAAATTCATCAGGAAGAGATGATAACAACATCAAAGCCAGATCTTCATCCTCAAATTTCACATCTAAATTCAGCAGGTCTGCTACTAATTGATTAAACATAGTGATGTGTTCATTCATAGTAGTACCTGGTCGGTAATCAAATCGGAACAGTCTTTTCTTCATGAGGAGCTTGTTCTGACCACTCTTTTTCAGAAACTTGTCCTCCAATGCCTTCCACAGTTTGTGTGCAGAAGTTTCACTCTTAAAGGCATGCTTCTGCTCTCTGGACAGGCAAGATCTAATAGTTCCGCACGCCAACCAATTAATGATACTCCAGTCTTTATCCTCTATCTCTTCTGGTTTCTTTCCTTCAATGGCAATATCAAGACCCTGTTGGAAAAGAGAGTCCAAGACCTCCCCTTGCCACATACCGAAATGGCCAGTATCATCAAATATTTCCACCGCCAATTTCAAACCGGACACTGGGAACCTCGACCATGATGACGAGGAGCCCGATACCCCCGATGGAATATTTGAGATCACACCCTTCACTTCTTGATCTTTAGTTGCCATTACAGACTCAATATATAGTATTCAATATTACAACAAATTTCAGACAGCCCAAGGGCGAACCTTCGGCTCTGATACCACTTGTTGGGAAAATCGGGTATTTTTCCCACTACGACAACACAACTAGTGAAATGCACCAGTTCAGAACTAATGAACTGGACAGAACACTAACAAAACTACCCGACAAATAATATTGAATACTATACTACAATAGGAAAGAAAGCAGTAAAACAACAATAAAGAGAAAAGAACAATAAAAGATATAAAGAGAGAAACACACCCGAAAACTTTGCCACTAGAGTTCAGCCAGGATAGCTTGATCTCCGAACGCTTGCTGAATTGCTTGCTTCTATTTATATGTAGAAGAAGATAAAAGTTTTGGGATGATATGTGTTTATTTATAATCCTCAATTCCCCTATTCATCTCTAAACCCACAGTGTGGGACAAAATGTAAGCCACAAAAGTCAACACTTAAGTATGGTGGTCGTCTCAAAATGGCACCAATTCTATTTTCCGCGCCACTTGATGTAAAAGTTTAAGTACATAGCATCACCTTTACACCCATCTTGTTAGCCTATCTGAGTGTCAAACGAAAAGGGGTTGATCTAAAAGAAAGGGTTAGAAAATCAGACATCACATGCCATTTTGATGATTCAGTTGGCCTTTTGATAATCTTGCCCTGGATTTCTATTGCTAGCTCATCAAAGATTTTCACCCGTGGAGAGAATCTGTTCTAACAAGAGTTGAACTTTTCTGGCAGCGGCTACATGTCACCAGAATATGCAATGCAAGGGCATTTTTCAGAGAAATCTGATGTTTTCAGCTTCGGTGTTTTGCTCCTGGAGATCATCAGTGGAAAGAAAAATAGCAGCTACTACAACGACGACACCCTGAATTTGATTGGACATGTAATTTTCATAGTCCAACAACAATTTCATGAAATTATTATGATAACCCGAGTCCTTTTGTAGTTACTCCTGTATCATTCTAAAATTTGCGATATTCAGGCCTTCAATATCCTGGAGGAAAAAAAAAAAAGATCCTGAATCATATTGATATTCTGTTCTGTTTCAGGTTTGGAATTTGTGGAAAGAGAAAACCGCAATGGATTTAGTCGATCCATCATTAGGAGATCCAAGTTTAGACGAAGCTCAAGAAATGAGTAGATGCATTCACATTGGGCTTCTGTGTGTCCAAGAACATGCCAATGACAGGCCGACCATGTCTGAAGTACTCTCCATGCTATCTAACGAGACAGCGCTGCCAGCTGCTTCTCCTGGCCACCCTGCTTTTATCATTCGGAGAGGGGAAGATTTAATGTATTCTACATCTGTGAGTGGAGGAGCTGTATCAGTGGATGATGCCACCATTACGATGGTCGACGCTCGCTAGCAAAATTTTTATAATCATTTTGTATGATAGTATTATTATTGTGATCTAGGAATACTATTATCGTGTTAGTACATGAAAGGTATATAGTATTGTCTTATACTTAGAATGCAAGAATTGTGCTTGCTTTGTATAGTTCAGATGTTGAGAAGTTTGGCTATTCACTAGCCTTCTACTACCATGTTCAAGAACTAAACATCATTTGAGTGTAAGTTGAAACAACAACAACAACATCATTATTCATTGCCTTAGAGGCTCCCGTCTATGACGGGGTATGAAGGGGTCGAATGTACACAACCATATCCATGTGTTAGAAACAAACAGAGGTTGTTTCCCGATGACCCATAATGAAAATTGCGTCAAGCTTTGTCGATCAACTGCTACTTCACAATATAATAAGCACATCCAATTTAGTGAGTGTAAGTTGAAAGTTTCCTTTAATTTAACTACTTCAATCTTGAACCTGCATCTTTCTGAAATTTAACCTTGTGTTTTTTCAAGGCAAAATGGGTAGCCTATGCAGATAAAGCCATATATATACGGTGAATCTGGGGAAAAAATGAATAAATGTTCTTAGTGGCCTTGTAAATTGTTGTAGTGAGCGACAAATAGATTGTTGGATACATTAGAGTCATCATGGTAATGTAGAATATACTCTGCAATGGAAAGAATAAGTAAGCTCACAAACTGAATGTTACTTTGGATTTCTTTACATATTAGAAAAATCATGTAATTTGTTGCCTAATCTTTAAAACTATAATAGATTGAAGCTTTTCTTTATGCAGAAATAAAATACAGTTCTTGAATTCTACATGTAAGACGATAACATTTATAGTAAGCAACTACAAATGTTCGGTTAGCAGGCATCGATCATAGTAATAGTGTTTGTAATACATGAGTATAGTTGCGTACATCCGAACCTCCATACTCTGTCATAGGCGGAAGCCTCTAATGCAATGAGGTAATGTCGTCGTCGTCGTGATCATAGTAATGGTGTCATCCTGTACCGAAACAGCTCATCCACTTCCAGAGGTAGAGTGCATCAAGTCTTCGCCTCTTCGAATGATAAAAGTGTTAGGTTCCAAAGGGGTTGAATAGTGTGTTCACCAAGTATAGAGATTCTCTTGGATATTTTTCGTTTTTGAGTGCAATAAATACTTGGATGTATTCTTAAAAAGAATAAAACTTTGTGGAAGAATAAAGAACACAAGTATGTATAGAGGTTCAAGTCAAATAACTCTATTCCTCTACCTTCTTGATTTTTCACAAGAAGGATTTTGAACGGGGTATTGTTATTTCTTTGGGAAAACAACAATCAAAGCAAAATCCAAATACAAAGAAAACTAGGCAACTCGCCTAGACCACAACCAAGAAAACTAACCCCATGAAGTCTAGCCTCCAAAAAACTTCTTTGTCCTCAAAGAATTCTTGTAGGGAATATAGTGCACCACCACACTATCAACTAACCCTCCAAGGTCTAGATTTCTTAAACAAGAAGCATCCTTGCTTCTCGACCAACAGTCTACACTTAGCCTCTCACAATCCTCACTCAACAAGAAGAACACTCTTCTTCGTTACAATACAACTGTCACAAATAAAGTAAAATCACAATACAATTATTTTGAGAGTTTGAGCTTTGAGAGAAACTTGAGAACTTGAATGGTAGAAAGTTAGAGAAGAATGAAATGAAACCCTTGTTTTATCTTCCTTTGAATTTCTAGCCGTTTGAGATGTTTGTCGGAGCCAATAATGGGCTTTGTCTTCTTATGATGATATGTTCTCATCATTGAAGATCTTCTCTTGGATGGTTGCAAGCTTCTTGGAGAAGCTTCTTCTTGAAAGCTTGAAGAGGAAAGGTGACTTCTCCAACAAAAAGAGAGAACCTGTGAAAATGCACTAAAAGGGAGGGTACAAAATGCCAAGTAAACGTTAGAAAGTATAGCATAAGACATTTGTATCATAAGTCACATAAAGCGCCTTAAGTGTTTATTGAACACGCATTCAATGTGACATGGAGCGCTTAATGTGTTTTTGAATAGGCGTTCAATGTTACATGAAGCGCCTAAAGTGGGCAACAAAACTCATTCGAAGTCACACGAAGCGCCTCATCTTAGCCTTCATACTTGTTCGAAGTAATTCTGAATTTTCCAAAAAGTAACTTGATGTACGTGTCCATTTTGGGGGGGAAAGTTCTTTTGACTTTGTAATACACATGAAGCGCCTTGTCAAGCGTTCAAAGTGCACTGTTTTACACACTAAAACATGAAACGTCTAATGTAGGCGTTCGAAGTGTACTGGAATCCAAACACTTCACTTGAAGCGCCTAATGTAGGCGTTCGAAGTGTACTAGAGTCCAGCCACTTCATATAAAGCGTCTTATGTAGGTGTTTGAAGTGTACAGACTTTCAGACACTTCACATTAGGCACCTTATGTGGTGATCAAAGTGTCAATTGTGCAAATCATCAAAACTTAACATATTCTGATATTCTCCATCTTTTTGATGATTTCATAACGTGCATAACTTTTTAAAGTTAGCTCCCCCTTAACCTATGCCCCCCCTTACTTCATGCATAAGCATTTCTTAATTAGGACTTGATGAGTTAAAACTAATGATGCATGAAGTGTTTAACCAAAGAATTATCATCAAATTTTAACAAAATAACATGAATCCATTTCACTTCCAAGTCAGAATTTTTTACACATGTCAAGAAAATAACTAGGAAGAACAAAAACAATTTTCAACAATAAAAATTTAAGCATTTCCACCACCAACACCTCCACCTGGAGGTGTGAATCCTCCAAAGCCAAAACCTCCACCAGTTGCAAAATCCGCAAATCCACTTATGGATCCTTCAGCACCACTTGAGCCACCTGCAGTTCCACCACCACCAGCACCACCTTCTCCCCCTAAATCATCTAAATCAGGGGAGCTAAACCTATAGGCTTAGCTGTAAGAATGCATTCTTGAAAACTGTCGTATGGTATTCATTTCGCAAATGCTGGGCTTCATGCTCAGCATCACGAAGATGCAACCTTTGAACAGTTTGTTCAAGTGAGGCAATTCGTGATAGCAATCCTGGATCATTGCTACCACCAGCATCTTCTTGAGGTCCTTCATCGACCTCATTAAATATATCCGAAATGGTAGTGTCTTTTCGTCGTTGAGAATCAATGGCTTGAGCAATGTTGAGGTTATCGTAGAAGTCCGTCTTAGCCACCTTTATCAGCTCCCCATCAGGTATAATGATACCTTTAGACTTTAGCAAAAGATAACAATATTTGCAAAAGGTAAGGCCTTTGACCCTTTCCGGAGAGCAGCCATCATGACTTCGACCATGATCCATGCAAGGTTAAGCTGGGTCTCATGTTTGATATGGAAAGTGACATAGAAATTCATGTTGCTTAGATTTCTATTAGACTTGCCGTTAACGCAGTAGGTGACCACAGCCAATTGTATGCGGTTTATCAGAGACATATTATGAGTTTTCTTTAAGGGAAGATATCCCAAGTCGAATATGACATCTTGCTTATGAACTCCGTATTTGCTACTCTAGTCAAATACAGAGAAATCACTTAATCCTTCATTCCTTACGCCTAAGATGGTACATATGTCCTAGATAGAAAAAATGAGAGGGTACCATTTATCACAGTATGTAAAGAGAAAGAAGAGGTTTCAGTGGCAGGGATAATCCACATATTTGCATAGAATTTGCAGAGTTTTGGAGTAGGATTTCATATCTAATCTTAACCACAGATTAGCCCATCCTTGTTTTTCAAGAAGGCAATGACTTGGTTCGCATTGTGGGCTGCTATAAAGTCCTCAATTCGAACCAATTTTAATGGCACCACTGGTCTATTTTTGCTCTTTCATTCTTCATAAAGAATATGGGAGTGTAGAGAGAGATGAGTACCCATGGCAGTGTGGTGAGGGGATTGAGTAGCATCCTTGTCAAATTTTCTCTTCATCCATGGAAACTTCTCCTTGGTGAGTGCTTTTCGGATGGCTTTCAGCTCATTTAGTTCGCTTATTCCAACAGGTCTCTTTCTTCTATTGCCTGTGGGGACATTTCTATATGAGCCAGCAGACTCCATTTTCAGTTGAAGGAATTTTGGGAGTTTCTTAGATGAGAATGGAGTAGGAAGAAAAAGATATTTGAATAAGCAATTTTGTGAGAAGAAATAAGGAGTGCAGAAGAGATTTTAAAGGAAAAAGGAGGAAGAGGAAGAGGAAGAGGCATGGGCGGTTGAATGAGAGATTAATGGGAGAGTAATAGAGGAAGGTGAAGAGATAGGAGAGTGAGAGAGTGGGGAAGATGAAGAGGTGGAAGATTAAAGTGGAGATGAGAAGTGGGATTATGAAGAGAGACGTGGGAAGAGGAGAAATGGTGGCAGTTGTCAACTCCTTCAATTCGCACGAAAAGCTGAAGAGACGCTTGGAATAACAGTGAATTTCTAGGGTTTAGGCGCCTAATGACTTCGAATGGCTTCATAAACTAGGTTGAAGCGCCTGAAGTCACTTGGAACGGTTGTGGATATGTGGATTAAGCGCTTAATGTCACCTTGAGCAAGTGAATCGTTTCAGATAGAGCACTTAATGCCACATCGAACGCATGTAGTGAGAAACATAGAGCGCCTGATGTCACTTCGAACGAGTGACATCCTTAGCATCAGGCACTTAATGTGACATTGAACGCCTAAACTAATTGTGATGAAGCGCCTTATGTACACTGACCTCGAAAATTTGAAAATTTTCTCGCTCAAAACTTAAGATGGGTTTTATCAGCCTATGTTAAGCGACCCCAACCTGCTTCTTATAGATGCAAAGACATCACTAGGCAAGGGTTTCGTGAATATGTCTGCTAATTGGTCGCGTATAGGAACAAATTCCACACTAATCAAGTTCTTTTGTACACAATCACGGATGAAATGATATCTCACTTCAATGTGCTTAGTCCGACTAGTTGGACAGGATTTTGTGCAATGTTGATAGCAGACGTGTTATCACACAAAATAGGCACTTTAGAGAAGTGAATGTTTAATCATTTAAGGTGTTTGTCATCAATAACAATTGTGCACAACAAGAGGCGGCCGACACATATTCGGATTCCGCCATAGAAAGAGAAACACTGTTTTGTTTCTTAGAGAACCAAAAAACAAGACAATCACCAAGAAATTGACAAGTCCCGGATGTGCTCTTTCTATCAACAAGACTCCCCGCATAATCGGAGTCACAATATCCCCTTAAATCAAAACATGCATTTTTAGGATAAAATAGCCCAAATTTCAAAGTACATACATCTAAGGTATCTAAAAATATGTTTTACCGCAATTATATGCATTTCCCTAGGATCACTTTGAAATCTAGCACATAAGCACACTGCATGTCAAATATCGGGTCTACTCGTAGTCAAATAAAGTAGACTACCTATAATGTCACGATACAATGTTACCTCGACATGCTTTCCTTTCTCATCCTTGTCAAGCTTGGCACTTGTGCTCATTGGTGTGTTTACTTCTCTCTCTTCACCAAAGTTGTACTTTTTGAGCAAGTCCTTTGTGTATTTGGTTTGAGAGATGTACACTCCTTCAATTTGCTTGACTTAGTCCAAGAAAGTAATTTAGCTCACCTATCATGCTCATCTCAAATTTACCTTGCATTAGGCTAGCAAATTGCTTACAAAGACAATCTTTAGTAGCACTAAAAATAATATCATCAACATATACTTGTACAATTAATTGATTTTTACCTTGTTCTTTTATAAACAAAGTAGTGTCAACTTTACCCCTTGAGAATCCATTATTAAGAAAAAAAGTACTTAATCTCTCGTACCAAGCTCTTGGAGCTTGTTTAAGGCCATAAAGAGCCTTTTTAAGTTTGAAGATATGATGTGGTGAATCATAACATTCAAACCCGGGAGGTTGTGCAACATACACTTCTTCTTGAATAACACCATTCAAGAAGGCGGATTTAACATCCATTTGGTAAAGTTTAAAATCTCTATAGCAAGCATATGCTAATAACATTCTAATGGCCTCAAGCCGTGCTACAGGTGCAAATGTCTCATCAAAATCAGTACCTTCTTCTTGACGGTATCCTTGAGCAACTAATCTAGCTTTGTTTCTAGTGACATTTCCTTGATCATCCATCTTGTTACGAAATACCCATTTCGTACCAATAATGGGATGATCAAGTGGTTTGGGAACCGACTCCCAAACATCACTTCTTTCAAATTGGTTTAACTCTTCTTGGATGGCCAAGACCCAACTTTCATCAAGAAGTGCATCTTTGACATTCTTAGGCTCTATAAGAGAGACAAATGCATTCTCTCTATATTGCCTTCGTGTAGTGATACCCTTATTCAAATCTCCTATGACCAACTCGTGTGGGTGAGAACTTTTATGCTTGAATGATCTAGGAAGATGGGAGACATCTCCTCCAACTTCCTCATGATCACTTTCCGGAAGTGACGTATCATCATTGTTTAGATGAATTTTATTTTCCGGAATATGAGATGCATTTTCAAAATTTTGTGTATCAACAAGATGAGTATGAGAAATATTTCTATTTGACTCACTAATTTCATACACACTAGGTGGAGGAGTACCTTTAGTAGGTTCTACTCTCAAGTCAATCAAGATGTTTCCATTTGGAGACTTATCAACAATTTCTTGTTGATGAGCAACAGTTGGAATGTCTTCAAGAATTTCTTCTTGAGGAGCCTCACAATCCTCATTAAGTTTAGGCTCGTCATTATGTGACTCGTTAAACATAACCTGGATTGATTCTTCTATCTTTTGACTCCGTTTGTTGAAAACACGAAAAGCTTTACTATTTGAGGCATAACCTAAAAAGATACCTTCATCCGCTTTGAGGTCAAGTTTGTCCAAAGTGTCCTTGGTGTTAAGTATGAAACACTTGCAACCAAACACTTTGAAATACCCAATGTTAGAAGCTTTACCATTCCAAATCTCATAAGGTGTCACATTTAGGTATGGTCTCAAATATACACGATTAATCACATGACAAGCGTCATTTATCGATTCGGCCCAAAAATACTTGGGCAAGCCAAACTCAATTAATATTGCTCTACACATTTCTTGTAGATTTCCATTCTTTCGTTTGGCTACACCATTTTGTTGTAGAGTTCTAGGTGCCGAAAGATCATGTAAATATCCTTTGGATTCACAAAATCTTTCAAACTCACCCTCAAACTCACCACGACGATCTTTCGGATGGTTTTAATGGTGTCACCCATGTGATTTTCCAATCGTCTACTCAAATTCATAAACTCACTACATGCATCATTTTTCTTAGCAAGAAACATCATCCATGTATAACGAGTATAGTCGTCTACTACCACGAAGGTATAATGTTTACCACACAAACTTTTTGTTCCAACATCCCCATACAAATCCATATGTAGTAATTGTAGGGGTTTGGAGGTAGATGTGTTTGTTTTTGGTTTAAAGCTTGTTTTCACAATCTTTGCCTTTTGACAAGTGTCACATAAGTCATGGTTTTCGAAACTCATTTTCAGAAGGCCTCGGACTTTATTATTTTCGCAAATAAATTTAAACGTTTTGAAACATACGTGTCTGAGACGTCTATGCCATAGTTGCGTCAAATCATTTTTAGCAACTAGACAAGATATATTTTGAGAAACCAGATCATTGATGCTAATTTTGTAAATGTTTTTGAATCTCAAAGCCTCAAATAAGATAGCATTATCCTTTTTCACAGCACACTTTATTTTCAAAAACGTAATTTCATAATTAGCATCACATAGTTGACTGACACTTATCAAGTTAAACTTTAGTCCTACAACATATAAGACATCACTAAGAGAGGATGAATTGTTACCCACAATACCATGCCCTTTGATTTGGCCTTTGCTACTTCCAAAGTGGACAACTCCTCCATCTTGCATAGTGAGTCTATGGAAGAGACTTTTGTCTCCCGTCATATGGTTGGAACACCCACTGTCCACAACCTATTTGACCTTCTTGCCTCGCTTTCTCCATTGAGTGCTAGGGCCTGCAAATGAACCATTTGATATTGGTACCCTTTTTGTTTTGGGTTCTTGAAGGTTAGTTACCTTTATTTTGCCTTCCGGCCCCCACACAAGATTCTTGTTATTTTTTGCTCTACACACCCTTTCTACATAACTCTTTTTATTGCAATAAAAACATGTAGGGATGTGTTTGTGTGAGTGATGACGGCTATTATGCTTGTGCATAGGCATATTCCCTGATCCTTGTTTAGGAACAACCTCCCTTGGATTCAAGGAAGATTTTTGTTTTACGGATTCAACCAAAGGTTTTAACACCTTTGGTGCGTTTGCCTTTTTCTTAGGCATATGCTTTTGCTTTTTCAAGGAGATATTAGACTCCTTGACAAATGATGCCTTCTCCTTTTGTTTTTCCTTCTTAGATGCATACATGACACTAGGTTTTATTTTATTTTTGTGTGGAATAGATGCATCCTTTTTAGCACTATCCTTTTGAAGAGTCTTTTCCTTCAAAAAGTTTTGAGAAGATGAACTTGATTTCATCAAGTCATGCTTCTCATTTAGTGCAATCACTTGCATGGTCAATAAAATGTCATGTTCTAATTGCAATGCAATGTGATTCTCTAATGTGTCATTGTATTCATTTAAGCATGCTCTAAAGTCCTTTTTCACACGTTTATATTTCAAATCTAAAAAATCATTTTCTTGCAGTAAATCGTCTCTTTCATCTATTAATCTATAATGAGATAAGGTATTGCATACCTCTATGTCGTCGTCAATGGACATGAGTGCGTAGAACTCCTAGTCTAGATCATCATTGATGACCCTCGTGAGAGCTAGGTTTTCGTTGTCGTCATTTTCGCTTTCGGACCCGGACAAGATGCTCTCCCAATAGGCTACCTCCGCTTGCAAAGCCTTCTTCCGTTGGTAGATGGCTTTCTTATCTCTGAGTTGCGGCTTCTGCACCCGACAATCCTTCATGAAGTGACCAAACTTCCCACATTTGTAGCATTTGTTGTCTTGGTCCTTCACTTTGTCCTTGGAGAACTTGTCTTTGATGAACCTTTTGGCTTCATCCTCATTCTTTCTTACAAATCTTCTAAATCTTCGGACAAGAAGTCCGACTTCATCATCTGACTATTTTTATTCGCATGCGAGAGCCTTTAACAAACTTCTTATGGGATCATTTTTCTCTTGAGCTTCAAGGTGAATCTCATAAGTAATAAGATTATCGTAAACCTCATCTAAAGTGATACTATCTAGATCCTTGGACTCCTCGATGCCCGTCACCTGCGTTCCATTATCTTCCTAAGATATTTAGGAAGCAATGGTTGAGATCCTCTTGTTCAATCGTTTTGCCAACCGTCGTGAGTAGGTTGACAAGCTTGGTGAATCTTTGGATAGATTCTTCAATCTTCTCGCCTATGGGGACATTGAAATTGTAGAATTGTTTAATAAATTGTCTCCTTTTGGTCTTTCTCACTTGAGATGTTCCTTCATAGATCATCTCTAACTTTGTACAAGCTTCATGTGCGGATTGGAATCCTTGAATTTGAGCTCTCTCATTTGGCAATAGAGAGCTATTCAAAATAGCAAGAGCTTTGCAATTTATCGCAAAATGCAACTCCTCCTCCGGAGTAGGAACATCAACATCAAAGGAATAGTAGACCCTTTTGACACCTCTCTCCATATTCGGTACCTATACGAATGTAGATATGTCTCCATGTTAGATTTCCATAGTGGGTAGTTTAGAGGGTCAAACATAGGAACTTTGACATGGACATTTGAAATAGAAAGGAGTAGTGATTCTTGCCTTCTTCTTCTTGAAGCATCACCACTAGGGGAACTAGCATCATCATAACTAAAGGGATCCATACTTTAAGATCAAATCTTGCTATTTGAACTCAAATACTCAAGATTTTGCTCTGATACCAATTGTTAGGTCCCTTAGAACACACTAGAAGAGGGGTTGAATAGTCTGTTCACCAAGTATGGATATTTTTTTGGATATTTTTTTGTTTTTGATTGCAACTAATACTTGGATGTGTTCTTAAAAAGAATAAAACTTTGCGGAACAATAAAGAACACAAGTATGTGTAGAGTTCAAGTCAAATGACTCTACTCCTCTACCTTCTTGATTTTTCACAAGAAGGATTTTGAATGAGGGATTGTTATTTCTTTGGGGAAACAACAATCAAAGCAAAATCCAAATACAAAGAAAACTAGGCAACTCGCCTAGACCACAACCAAGAAAACTAACCCCTTGAAGTCTAGCCTCCAAAAAACTTCTTTGCCCTCAAAGAATTCTTTTAGGGAATATAGTGCACCACCACACTATCAACTAACCCTTCAAGGTCTATATTTCTTAAACAAGAAGCATCCTTGCTTCTCGACCAACAGTCTACACTTAGCCTCTCACAATCTTCACTCAACAAGAAGAATACTCTTCTTCTTTACAATACAACTCTCACAAATAAAGTAAAATCACAATACAACTATTTTGAGAGCTTGAATGATAGAAAGTTAGGGAAGAATGAGATGAAACCCTTGTTTTATCTCCCTTTGAATTTCCAGCCGTTTAAGATGTTTGCAGGAGCCAATAATGGGCGTTTTCTTCTTGTGATGGTATGTCCTCATCATTGGAGATCTTCTCTTGGATGGTTGCAAGCTTCTTGGAGAAGCTTCTTCTTGAAAGCTTGAAGAGGAAAGGTGACTTCTCCAACAAAGAAAGAGAACCTGTGAAAATGCACTAAAAGGGAGGGTACAAAATGCCAAGTAAACGTTAAAAAGTATAGCATAACACATTTGTATCATAAGTCACATAAAGCGCCTTAAGTGTTTAGTGAACACGCGTTCAATGTGACATGGAGCGCTTAATGTATTTTTGAATAGGTGTTCAATGTTACATTAAGTGCCTAAAGTGGGCAACAAAACTCGTTTGAAGTCACATGAAGCACCTCATCTTAGCCTTCATACTTGTTCGAATTAATTCTGACTTTTTCCAAAAAGTAACTTAATGTACGTGCCCATTTTGGAGGAAAACGTTCTTTTGACTTTGTAATACATATGAAGCGCCTTGCCAAGCATTCAAAGCGTACTGTTTTATTCACTGAAACATGAAGCGCCTAATGTAGGCATTCGAACTGTATTAGAATCCAAACACTTCACTTGAAGCGCCTAATGTAGGCGTTCGAAGTGTACTAGAGTCCAGCCACTTCACATAAAGCGCCTTATGTAGGCGTTCGAAGTATACTGACTTTCAGACACTTCACATTAGGCACCTTATGTGGTGTTCAAAGTGTCAATTGTGCAAATCATCAAAACTTAACATATTCTGTGAAGAAATTAATATGTGAAGAAGATTAAGCAAAAGAACTCAATCACAAATGACAAGATCAAAAACTCAATTGAATTGCATTGAGGGGGAGAGAATCAATCGAATACAACAATGAGGAAGCAAAGAGAATTGTTCAGCTCAAGAGAAAAATGCAGTAACCGTTTGTATTTAAACCCAAAATATCTACGCGAAATGACAAGAATGCCCCTCGACTTCTTTTCCGCTCTTCTTCTTATTTAAGGGTAAAAAGGTCAATTCCCGCTATTTAAACATTACGCGCCATAACTCCGTCTTCCACCCCGCTGCTCCTTGCTGCTTCAGCTCCTCAACTGCCATCCCCTTCTGCAGCATCTTGTCTCCCAGCTACCCAGACGGTTACATAACCGTTTGGGCCCACTAAACAACACCTAAACTTCTCAATCTTCAATTGCATGCTACAGTTCAACATTCGCAGCTCAAACTGCCACGGATCATGCTTGCTGGCTCATAGCTTCAACACCCCCCCTCAAGCTGCGCTTGGCGTAAATGTTATAGATTCCCAGCATCACCATGATCTCTCCCAATCTCCTTTTGTCCAGTGCGTTAGTAAAAACATCAGCCAGCTGCAAGTTTGTTCTAATTGGCTTCAGTTTCAACATTCCCTCTTGTACCTTGTCTCTCACAACGTGGCAATCAATTTGGATGTGCTTTGTTCTTTCATGAAAGATATGATTTTCTGCTATATGAATGACACTCTTGCAATCACAAAACAACTCCACAGGCCTTTGATCATTCATCCCTAATTCTTTCATCAAATATAGCAACCACTGCAATTCACATGTCACCATGGCCATAGCTCTATATTCGGACTCAGCTGATGATCTTGAGACCGGAGACTGCTTCTTAGCTTTCCATGACACCAGTGCATCTCCCAGAAACACACAATAGCAGTGACTGATCTCCTTGTTTCACTACAACCACCCCAGTCAGCATCCATAAAGCCTTTAAGCTTCAAGTCTCCTGTTCTTGGATACAGAAGTCCCTGTCCAATGGTCCCTTTAGATACCTAAGCACTCTATGAGCTGCCTTAAGGTGATTTGCCGTTGGGCAATCCAAAAATTGGCTTAACTGTTGCACTGCAAAGGTAAAATCAGGCCTGCTAATGGTCAAATATATAAGCTTCCCTATTAACTTTCTATACTGGGTAGCGTCAGGTAACAGCTCTGAGTCATTGTGGGTCAAGGCTTTGTGTGTCTCCATGGGGCTACCAGCAGGTTTAGAGTTAAGAAAACCTGTTTGTTCTAATAGCTCTATAGTGTACTTCCTCTGATTAATGTAAATCCTCCCTTCAGCCTTGGACACTTCTATTCCAAGGAAAAAATTTCAAATCACCCATGTCCTTGATCTGAAATTGATGGTGTAATGCCTGCTTAATGTCATGAATGGCTGTAACATTGTCACAAGTAACAATAATGTCATCAACATAAACGAGCAATATGATCAAAGAGGATCCTACTGACTTGGTGAATAGTGTGTAGTCACATTTGGACTATTTAAATCCATGTTTCAACAGACATGATGTAAGAATGGCATTACACTCTCTACTTGCTTGCTTCAATCCATAAAGTGATTTCTTCAACTTACACACCATATCAGTTCTAGTAACACTTAATCCTGGAGGTGGTGACATATAGATCTCTTCATGAATATCTCCATGTAAAAAGGCATTGTTGACATCTATCTGATGGATGTGCCATCTCTGTCTAGCTGCAAGTGCCATCACCATTCTAATGTTGTCATCTTGGCAATAGGAGAAAAGGTATCTTGATAATCCACACCATACTGCTGTGTATAACCCTTAGCCACAAGTCTAGCTTTGAACCTCTCAACAGTGCCATCTGGTTTGTACTTGACCTTGTACACCCACCTACATCCAATTGGTGTTTTGCCTTTAGGTAATGACATCAGTTCCCAAGTTTGATTACTCTCCAGAGCTGCTAATTCCTTGGCCATAGCTGCTTGCCATTCAGGTGAAACAGATGCCTCTGCATAAGAATTAGGCTCTACATACTGACCAATACTTAACGCAAAGGACTTATACTTTGGAGCTATCAAATCATAAGATAAGTGTGTAGAGGGTGTGGAGAAGTGAAAGCAGAAACAGATGAAGGCTCGCATGAATTGATTTGATTGCAATGATAATCTTGTAAGTAGGCAGGAGGCTGTTTGGCATGTTGAGGTCTCAAACTCGTTATGGGTAGATCAGGCTGAGGATTATTGATGTCCTGTTCGGATATGGGCAAGTCAATGACAATGGTACCAGGAAATAGATGTGATGTGACCACAGGGCTGTCATGGTTGGGAGAAATAGGACTTTCATTTGGTGAGGGATTGGTAGGTGAAGTACATGTGGTTGTATCATCATTGGATATTCTGGGTGGCATTAGAGATGACCCAACAGGTGGAAAGACATAAGGTGCTGGAAATGCTCCTGACATACATGAATCTGATGAACCATAGCTGGGCCAAGAATGGGATAAGATTGAGGGATTAGTGTTCTGAGAGGGTGTAGATAGAGGAGGAGTGGAGAAAGGGAAAGTGTCTTCATGAAATCTGACATCCCTTGCGACATACACAGACTTTGTCTCAAGGTCCTGCAATATGAACCCCTTGGTTGTGTGTGAGAGCCCCAAGAACACACTCTTCTTGGCTCTAGGGGCAAATTTATCTTTATGAGGTTGATTGTCTGTGTCAAACGCCAAACATCCAAAGACTTTAAGGTCATCGTAGACAGGTGGTATATTGTATAGAAGCTCATAGGGAGTTTTCTGATGCAAGATAGGGGATGGAGTAATATTTATGATGTAGACAGAATGCTGGACACAAAAGCCCCAGTAGGGAGAAGGAAAACTAGATTGAAATCTTGAGGCCCTAGCCACTGATAAGATGTGTTGATGCTTTCTCTCAACAATACCATTCTGTTGAGGGGTATAAACACAGCTGGTTTGATGCACGATGCCAAGGGAAGAATAGAAGGAAGGCATATTAAATTCTTGCCCATTGTCTGTTCTGATGACTTTTATTTGTGCTGTAAACTAGACAGAAATGAAATGACAAAAACTTTGAACAATAGATCTAGCTTCTGCCTTTGATTTCATCAAATAAACCCAACAGTACCTACTGTAAGCATCAACTAGAGTAAGAATGTATTGATGTCTGTACATAGTGCAATGTTTATAGGGTCCCGATATGTCTATGTGTACAAGATCAAATGGTAACTTGGATACAGAATTAGAAATTGGAAAGGGGAGCCTTTTTTTCTTGGCTAGAGGACAAACAGTACATTGATGCATATCATCTGAGATTACTACAGCAGGGTGATTTTTGTGTATCTCTCCTATCCTTGATGATGACATGTGGCCAAGCCTTGAATGCCACAACATAGACTCAGAAGACTGAACAGAAAAAGCTTTAGAAAGAGTGAACTGGGAGCAAGAAGATGAGATGGGTTTAACCTTCAGTGACCCTTGAAGATGGTATAGTCATTGGCAAGTCTCAGCTGAACCAATCATCTTCTTGGTCCTTAGGTCCTGGATCAAACATTTATTTGAGCAGGAAGAAACTTGAATGGCATTCAGCTGTGTTAGTTTGCTTAAGGACATTCAATTGAATGCAAACATGGGAATGTAAAATACATTATCCAAGGCCAGATCATCATTAACTTTCACAATCCCAACATGAGTAACTGGAGCAAGGGACTTATCAGGAAGTTTCACAGAAATGTTATGGGCAGGATGGTAAGAGTCAAAGAGATGTATACAAGAGCAAGTATGATCACTTGCTCCAGAATCTAAAGTCCAAATATTTAAGTTTTGGGAAAGCAGTATTACCTAGCAACTTACCAGAGTCAGCAGCCATCTGAGCTGACATCACAGCATGGGAAGAATTAGCTTGATTGGCCACATCATTAACATTCTTGCCTGCTCTGTCATTATGTTCCTGCAACATATTAACAATTTGTGCATATTGTTCTGGAGTGAATGTTGGTACTGAGTGACGTGCAGCTGAACCCATCTCCTGATCACAGTAGCTATATACCTCATATGGACCAAACTCTCCTGGACTAGCCATCTCACTACCTTGCTGGCTTCCATCCTCAACATTCACCATATTCACTTGAGATTTAGGTTTAAAACCTGGTGGATACCCGTGCTTCTTATAGCACCTATCAATTGTGTGTCCAGACATGTTGCAGTGTGTGCAAAAGGGAACTTTAGTGTTACCCTTGGTATACTTAGGAAATTCTCTTCTGGTATTTTTATTCATGGCTCTTGATGCTGAAAAACTTACATTCTCATTATTTGAGCCTTTATAGCCGTATGAACCGTTCTTAGAACCATATGTGACGTTCATGACAGTTGACAGATTATTTATAAATGGAGTTTGGACTTGTGATACAGATTATAAAAATTTCCTCTCAAGCTTGAGTGCCATGGCAAACGCAGTCTTCAAATCAGGCAAAGGAGTTGTTAGCAACACTTGAGACTTAACTGCTTCAAAATCATCATTCAATCCTTTTAAGAATTTTATAACACAGTCATCCTCTATAAACTTGCTAATAGAACTACTCAAATTACACACACACCTTCTACAAGTACAGGCAGGAATAGATTTCAATATTGACAACTCTTCCCAAACTCCTTTCAACTTAGTATAGTACTCCGTGACTGTCATACTTCCTTGTTTAACTTCATAAAACTCTTCTTGCAAATTAGACAAACGAAATGAGTCTACATTACCATATCTAAATTTCAAATCATTCCATATATCAACTGCATTATCAAGCCACACAACACTTTGAGCAATACTAGGAATCAAAGAGTTAACTAACCAAGACGCAACCATATTATTGGCCTTGATCCAGACATTGAACCTCCTGGCTCCTTCCGCAGGTTTCTCGACTAAACCATCCACAAATCCAACTTTGTTCTTGGATTCAAGTGCTCTCTTAACCGACCTACTCCATACATTGTAATTATTACCATCTAACAACGGCTGAACCAAAATCATAGAAGGATTGTCACTTGGGTGAATATAATATGGATCCTCAGACAGATCCGTACTCACAGGTTGCGTGTTCATCGCAACAAGAAAAGCATTGCTACTTGACGCCATAAACGATCTTAAGTTCATTTACAGTGTCTCTGATACCATGTGAAGAAATTAATATGAGAAGAAGATTAAGCAAAAGAACTCAATCACAAATGACAAGATCAAAAACTCAATTGAATTGCATTGAGGGGGAGAGAATCAATCGAAAACAACAATGAGGAAGCAAAGAGAATGGTTCAGCTCAAGAAAAAAATGCAGTAACCCTTTGTATTTAAACCCAAAATATCTACGCAAAATGACAAGAATGCCTCTCGACTTTTCCTCCGCTCTTCTTCTTATTTAAGGGTAAAAAGGTCAATTCCCGCTATTTAAACATTACGCGCCATAACCCCGTCTTCCATCCTGCTGATCCTCGCTGCTCCAGCTCCTCAACTACCAGACCCTTCTGTAGCATCTTGCCTCCCAGCTGCCTAGACAGTTACATAACCGTTTGGGCCCACCAAACAACACCTAAACTTCTCAATCTTCAATTGCACGCTACAGTTCAACATTCGCAGCTCAAACTGCCACGGATCATGCTTGCTGGCTCATAGCTTCAACATATTCTAACATAAAGCAAGCTGGCCAGGAGAAGATACCGCATTGCTGTTTCGTTGGATAGCATGAGAAGTGCTTCAGACATGGTTAGCCGGTCAATGGCGCGTTCTTGAACACACGAAAGCCGACGTGAATCCATCTATTGATTTCTTCAGCTTCGTCTGAAGTGAAACCTCCTATTGATGGATCGACTACATCCGGTGCTGTTTTCTTGTTCCACAAGTTCTAAACCTGGAAACAGAACATGAAGATCAATATGATTCGAAAATGCATGTGTCACAATTACAATCAGGTTACAAGCACAATGGCAGGCTAAAATTTGACGTGGCCTGTCACATACGAAAGCAGAACTAACATTATTATATAGAGCCAGGGGTCTCATTGGAAGCAAACTCTCTATCTCTTGGGATATAGGTATTGTTTGTCTGCCGTTTATCCTCCCCATACCCTAACGATAGCTTTTGATGCCGTTGAAATATACAGGATATGATTGATTGATTGAATGAATGCACTATTACAAGATGTTCACTTTGTGGACAATCAAAAATATGTTATCATAAAGTGCCTTAAACTTGTAACCCACATAAAATGCTACCACATTGATACTCTTGGGGGTAAGAAAAACGGATAACCCAAAGTCTGTAGTTAGACTTAAAATTGAAGGCCTCAACTACCAACTAGGTAATGCTATATTTTGCACCAACCAGGTTTACTGATAATATTGGCATGGTACTTGACGTTCACTTTGAGAGGAATACCACAAACTTTCGATGCTAGCTGGTTTAGGTCTAAAAAACCACAATCCTTCCATGGCTGAAATATGCTGGAGAATCTGGGTCGTTACAATCTCTTGTTAAGACAGTGAACACGTCAACTTGGCAGTAGACATCATATCGATCCATTTATGTACATAGAATTAATCCATGATTGATGAGACTATGGATATGCTAATTATTTCAAGCAAATGGTTGTTGGACTATGAAACTTACATGTCCAATCAAACTCACGACATTGTCATTGTGGTAACTGCTATTTCTTTTACCGATGATGATTTTTAGGAGCAAAATACCGAAGCTGAAAACATCAGATTTATCTGAAAAATGCCCTTGCATTGCATATTCTGGTGATATGTAGCCGCTGCCGTAATAGTTCGACTCTTATAAGGAAAATTTCACTGCAGGGGAGCTAGCAACAAAAATCCATCACAAGCTTATCAAAATACTAAATGAATCATCAAATAACTGTCTCATGTCTCATTTTCTAAAGTATTTTACTAGATCATTTGTATCCCTATATATTAAAGCTTAGATGACAAATACACATGGCACAATTTCGTTAGAATAGATAAAAAAGATTAATAGGCAAATAGTTTTTTTTACAAATCTTAATTTCTTTAGTGGCATGCAAAAAGTAGTCCCAGTAAAAACCAACGTGCCGTATAGAAAAATACACATCTCTCGTAAAAAAAAAAAACTGTAGAAATAAGTCTAGCTGGGCTGAATGGAGGACCGACCTGAACAAAGAAGGAAGAAAGTGACCATGTTAGTCGAGCTGAACTGGATAAGGAAGAGCTGAACAGGACCGACCTAAACAAAGAAGGAAGTGACCAAGTATGTTAGTCGAGCTGAACTGAATAAGGAAGCTGAACTGAAGAGGTGAAGACAAAATAAAGCGGACAGAACTGAAGAGGACAGACGGGCTGAGGTGAAAGAAGAATTGAAAGGAAACAAAGCTGAGCCAAAGAAGTGCTGAGACGATGTACCGAAACGAAGCACTAACAAGGCAGCAATGCTAAGATTGAGTTGTTACACTTAGTCTTGTAAATAGTGTAATTTAGAAGTCTTTTACTGTACATAGCTGAGCAGAACAGGTAACTAGCCGTTATCTTAGACATTAGAATTCACTGTAGATAAACAGTAACTACTGTGCAAGTGGTAAAAAAGATCCGTTAGACAAAAAAAAACACTCCTATAAATAGAGAACAACCAGGTAAATCTTTCCTTAACTTAAATGAATGAAAATTCTTTCAATACATGAGACTGTTTCGGCATATATTTTTTGCAATTGATTATGCTCTAAAATAGATTGAGGTCACTCCCACACGCCTAAATGATGCAAAAATTGTTAGCAAATTTGCCAAATCCCATAGCTTTCAACAATTTGGAATTCAAAAAGCCATTATCAATGATCAAGGTACTTATTTTTACTGTCGCCTGTTTGTCGAAATCGACGCACTATTTTAGAAGCATAAGATATATCACTGGAAGGCGCGGGCGAAAGTTATATCACATCACTCGAAGGCGCGGGCGATCTTCATCTAGCGCGAGGGACTGTGTTGTCATTATTTTTAAAAATATACTTTATTATTTTAGAATAATTCAAGTTTCGTATCTAAATCTTTGACGGATATTACACTAAATATCTATGTTTTGTATTCACGCTATATATCGATGCTATCCAATATGTTACCATTCATATCTATTGAACAGAATTAACCCTAGAGTGTTGCAGCAGATGGCAAAACAGAAGAAGAGAAGAAATAAGCACAATCCGCTGAGTATGGCATGAATTGAATGTGTTGTTGGATCAATTCACGAATTGAAGGTCAGGATCACATGATGACATGTTGGTGACCTGTGTGGGAGTCTTGGATGAGAGTCACGTGGACAATCCGCATTTTACGGGATCAGAACGCATAGGAGGACGAAGGAGTTGGTTGGAGAAGAAGAACAGATGGCGAGAGCGATTTAAATACGCGAAATGACATTTATGCCCTTTGCATTTCGCTTATAGGATAATTATCAGTAAGGGTAGAATAGTCGTTTTGCATTGTTTCTTCTTCCCTCTTGATTTGAACTTGTAATAAATGGACATCGGGTATGCAAGCCAACCCGGAATAATAAAAATTGATTTTCCTCTCATTTTCTCTGTGTAATTGGCTCAACTTTATTCCAATTTTTGTCTACTCTTGAATTTGTGATCAGAATTGCAAATTTAACATGGTATCAGAGCGGTTAGCTTAGCTGCTTGGAGTAGCATTTTTGTTTTTCGTTGATTGTTGATTGTTCTTTTGCTTGTGATTGAACCCCCTAGGCACTAATATGGCTTCTTCATCGAATACTCAGAACTGGTGGATCTCAGACACCAGAGAATCCGATCAATAGTCCTTTTTATCTCTACCCAAATGATAGTCCCGCCATTATTCTGGCACAACTTTGTTTGAATCCTCATAACTACCATTCCTGGAGTAGGATGTTTCAGATGGCATTAATAGTCACGAATAAGGTTGGTTTCATAGATGGATCGATTCAACAACCAACGCTTAATGACCCGCAGTATCCAGCGTGGAGGCAGGTAAACTCTATGGTACACTCTTGGATTATGAATAATGTAATACCTTCTATTGCACAAAGTTTTATGTGGAATGATAGTGCTATAGAAGTTTGGGGTGATCTCAAACGTAGGCATGGAATTGGTGATGCCTTTAGGTTTTCGGATTTGTTGGAGAACTTTTACGGAGCTCAGTAGGAGAATGACTCTGTAAATGACTATTTCACTAAGGTGAAAGTATTGTGGGAGAAAATGATGGCATTGAGACCTATCCCAACATGTACATTTCGTGGCTGCAGATGTGATGTAGGAGCTAAGATGCATGAATTTGTAGAGACTAATTACATTATAAAATTTTTGAAAGGACTGAATGAAGAATTTGATCCCGTAAAATCACAAGTGTTTGTGATGACTCCGTTGCCTAAAATTGATGTTGTGTTTGCAATGGCTTTAAAGTATGAGAGTAAATTAAATGGCTTAAGTTCTCAAAGAGCCTTTAATAATAACCCAATATCATTTATGATGGAGAGTTCTGAAGGAATGGCTGCGAGTGTTAATGCATATATGAGTAAAGGTGGAAGCAATAGTTACAGAAGAGGGAGTGACATATTCTTTACTGATATTTCTAAGAGACCACAATGTACACATTGTGGGATGATTGGACATGTTGAGCAAAGGTGTTACAAAAAGCATGGATATCCACCAGGCTTTAAATTCAAGAATCAAGTCAATCTGACTGAGGTTGTGAATGGAGATGTTGAGCACACACATATGGATCAAAATAGTAAATCATATCAGGCACCCTTGCTTATGCCTGAACAGACTCAAAGGTTCATGACAATGTTGAGCAAGGATGAGAGGAACTTGCCTGTGTTATCACATGGAAAGTCTGCTGCTGGAAGTTAAGGAGCAGTAATGTCTGTCCTCTTGGATAATGATCGGTAAATGTCACTTTAATAATTTGAACATATGAATTCTAGATTCAGGAGCTACTGATCATATAGCATGCAACCTCAAACTATTTCATTCTTTCAAGTCCATTGAAGATATATATATAAAGTCGCCTAACAACTTCTCAGTGTCAGCCACTCACATTAGATCAGTTGTCATAAATCCTTATCTGACCATACACAATGTGATGTATGTTCCATCATTTTCTTATACTCTTATTTCACTTAGCAAGTTGCTTTCCGTTCCTTCTTTGCTTGTTTAATTCTTGGGAAATTATTGTGTCATTCATGAACGTATATCCCTGAAGACGATTGGTTCAACTGAACAACATAATGGTATGTACTATCTCCATGGTGTCCCTAAACCAGAAGCTGCCTCTTCTTGCTACCTATCAGTTGCTGATCAGCTTTCAGATATTTTACTTTTATGGCACTATAGACTAGGCCATGCATCAATGCCTAGAATAAAAGAGTTGCAGAAGTTTGATAACTCTGTCTATGCTCATGATGTTTCAAACAAATGTACTGTGTGCCCTTTAGCTAAAATGGAAAGAAATTCCTTTCCTATGTCTAAATCTCTTTCTAAATCCCCCTTTGATCTTGTTCACATTGATATTTGGGGTCCTTATAAACACCCCACTATGCATGGTCAACGTTATTTTTTACCGTCGTTGATGACCATACAAGATATACTTGGTTGTATCATATGAAGCAAAAATCAGAAATCAAGCATATTGTTGAGAGCTTTTACAGTATGTTACAACTCAGTTTGATAAAACCATTAAGTGTATCAGAACTGACAATGGTCAAGAATTTAAAATGGACCATTTCTTTATGGCAAAGGGATTATACACCAAACCGGTTGTCTCCACGCCCCCAACAAAATGGTATAAATGAGCGCAAACATCAACACATACTCAATACTGCAAGAGCTCTTAAATTTCAAGCAAACATACCTATATGTTATTGGGGGTTCTGTGCACAATATGCAGTTCATCTAATCAATATTCTGCCTACACCGTTGCTTCACCAACAATCACCTCATCAACTTCTGTTTCAGACAACACCTTCATATAAGAGTCTCAGAGTATTTGGTTGCTTGGCTTTTGCCAACAACACTTCTACACACAAAACAAAGTTTGAATCCAAAGCCATCCCATCTGTCTACTTTGGATTACCATATCACACTAAAGGCTATCTTTTGTTGAATATTCCCACAAAAACCATATTCATCTCTAGAGATGTTCAATTTCATGAACATACCTTCCCATTTACTACTGACACTCTTCCAGATACACCATCTTCATGTGTACCTAAGACCTCAGATACCCATGGTGTAAAAACTCTAACCAATGTTCCTAATTCATCAACTCAATCATCTGAAGAGGTATCTTATTCATCACCATATTCATCCTTGCCTGTTCCTTTACCATCTGAAGGAGTCCATGATATATCATAAGAACCATCAGATGACTCCAATTCTCCACAGTCTATCACACCTCTGCCTGACCCTCATCCTTGTACTGGAATAGAGATCCACTTACCTTTATTCCAAAAGGACAGAACTGAATGCTCCAAGCCTGCTAGAGTCAAACAGCCACCTAGCTATCTTCAAGACTACTACTTTGGACTGATACACAACTCACCTATTCAATCTGCACCATATGCTCTTACATCTTCTACACACACTCTTTACCCAATTGAGGATTACATATCTTTTGATTCAATAACTCCTAAATATAGATCCTATGCTCTTAATATTAGTGTGCCAGAGGAATCAACATCTTATCAAGAGGCAGTCAGATCTGTTCACTGGCAGAAAGCAATGCAACTTGAGATGGCTGCACTTGAAGCTAACCATACTTGGTCTCTAGTCCCACTACCTGCTGGAAAAAGGCCCATTGGTTGCAAATAGGTCAACAAGGTTAAGTACAAGTCTGATGGCATCATAGAATGATACAAAGCCAGACTTGTAGCAAAGAGATACACACAGCAGCTGGGCATCGATTACACTAATACTTTTTCACCTGTTGCCAAACGGTTAGATTACTTCTTGCAGTATCTTCCTTGAAACAGTGGCATGTGCATCAATTAGACATGAATAATGCCTTTTTACATGGTGACCTAGGCCAAGAAATTTATATGACACTGCCTGAGGGAATATGTGCCCCTGCTGACAATATGGTGTGCAAGCTTTATAAGTCCCTATATGGTTTAAAACGAGCAAGCAGAGAATGGAACATCAAGTTAACCACATTTCTGGTTAGTCAGGGCTATATGCAATCAAAACATGATTATACCATGTTCATCGAGCAGACCCACAACACTTTCATGGCTATTTTAGTGTATGTGGATGACATCATTGTTGCCAGTGATTCTATCTCACATATCAACATTCTTAAGAAGGCACTACATCAGACATTTCACATTAAAGATTTAGGACTCTTGAAATATATTCTTGGCATTGAAGTGGCTAGGTCACAAGGGGGGTTCATGCTTTGCCAAAGGAAGTATGCACGGGAGGTAATAGAGCAGTCAGGCTTCTTGGTGATTCAGACCTTATAACAGATGTACCTAGTTATAGAAGACTTATTGGCAAACTGCTATATCTCACTATAACAAGGCCAAATATACTCTTTGCAGTTCAACAGTTGAGTCAGTTCCTTGACACACTTACAGAATTACATCTCAGTACAGCAGATAGGTTGCTGAGGTACTTGAAAGGGACAGCAGGCCAAGGCCTTTTCTACCCTAGTAGTGAAAAATTGGAATTGAAAGGATTTGCTGATTCTGATTGAGGTGGATGTGTTGAAACCAGAAAATCTATAACTTGATACTGCATGCTCCTAGGGGATTCATTGGTATCATGGAAGGCTAAGAAGCAAAGCACAGTGTCGAAGTCATCCTCAGAGGCTGAGTACAGGGCTTTGGCAATAGCAACATGTCAGATTAAATGGCTTTTGTATTTGTTAGAAGATCTAAGAGTTAAGCAATCAAGGCCAGTTGAACTATTTTGTGATGACAAAAGTGCTATATACATTGTAAAGAATCTTGTATTTCATGAAAGGACAAAACATATTGAAATCGATTGTCATATTGTCAGGGACAAGTATCAGCAAGGAGTGATTCACCTTATGCCTATTAAATCTGAGTTTCAGTTGGCTGATGTTTTTACAAAGGCTTTAGACTCAATTACATTACAGAACTTGACTTCAACTATGGGAGTGTGCAATATCTTCAGTAAGTCAGCTGAGGAGGGGCGTTGCAGCGGATGGCAAAACAGAAGAAGAGAAGAAAGAAGCACAAACCGCTGAGTATGGCATGAATTGAATGTGTGCTGTTGAATCGATTCACGAATTGAAGGTCAGGATTATAAGATGACAAGTTGGTGACATGTGTGGGAGTCTTTGATGAAAGTCACATGGGCGATCCGCATTTTATGGGATCAGAACGCGCAGGAGGAAGAAGGAGTTGGCTGGAGAAGAAGAACAGATGGAGGGAGCGGTTTAAATACGTGAAATGACATTTGTGCCCTTTGCATTTCGCTTATAGGATAATTATTAATAAGGGTAGAATAATCATTTTGTGTTGTTTCTTCTCCCTCTTGATTTGAACTTGTAGAAATGGACATGGCGTATGCAAGCCATCCCGGAATAATAAAAACTGATTTTCCTCTCGTTTTCTATGTGTAATTGGCTCAACTTTATTCCAATTCTTTGTCTACTCTTGAATTTGTGATCAGAATTGCAAATTTAACATAGAGCTTGAACATACGGGATGTCTATATGCAAAATTACATGACTTAAATATAAGTGCAGGTGCGTGGTGATTTCACATGCACCTTCACGGTAACAGGCGAACGGTCCGCTACATCATCAACGGGGCGAAATTACTTGGCATGTCCAACTGTTTTTCCAAAGCAAACCGATATTTTGTTTGTTGGAAACAGTCAAGTCTAATGTGGCTTGATAAAACGAAATATTGATAAAACAAATTTTTTCACGTATATATACATTTATTCATCATTTTATGTAACACACAAATGCATGCATAATATAAAATTGTCCATTTTAATAGATTTTTTTTTATTTTCAGTTGTAAATATATCCTGAGATTGGTTATTTCCGCTCTCAATATGTCCATATAGGGTTATCGACCCGAATGTTTGGGGTGTTAAAAATAATGTGGATGGACATATTAAGATGAAGAATTATTCATTGTCATATACTTTTTCGCCCGAATGAATATTATTTGTGCATTGGTACTAACAACAAGTGAGACTTACTAAATTGGCTGCGTTTCTTATATTGTGAAGTAGCAGCCAATCGATACAGCTTGACGCAATTTTCATTATGGGTCATCGGGAAACAACCTCTGTATGTTTCTAACACATGGGTATGGTCGCGTACATCCAACTTCTTCATATCCTGCTATAAACGGGATCCATACTCTGCCATAAGCAGGATCTTCTAAACCAATAGAGTAACGTTGTTGTTGTTTTTGTCTATTCGGCAGTCTTCCCAAATTTTGCTTACACATAATGGTTGCATTGCAATTTCCACAAATTTGACTTTCATTTATTTCCTCCGAAGTCTTGCCAATTACCGGTTGAACTATTCCAATGCAAAAATAATACACTAGTTACTTTACTAGTAAACTATTTAGACGTAATACAAGTTAAATTATATTTGCATCAATCTAATAAAAGGTATATTACACGTACATATACACAAGAAACCAATTATAAGAATATTCCCACTTTATTTTGTAAACTATCCTACTGATAACATGTATAGATTTTCAAATGTACGTTTGATTTTAAAAGATGGCATTTTTAGACTTTAGACTAGTTCATACCTTCCAATTTGGTTTTTTCTATGACATTAAATCATATAATTTTGGTGATTTCCAAGTCATTTCATACAACACTATTTAATACCCCATCTTTGCATAACTGCATATATACACCAGATTTCAATAATTTCAATTTCTAGACTGTGTAACACCAAATGGAGGCAAGACCGTTGCACTTTGAAGACTTTTTGCCCTCAATTGCCAAAAAGTTTGGAGTAAATGGTTTGATCAAAGAGCTTTGCTATGGGTTTCAACAACTCAGGGATCATACCAAAGGTGTGATCACATTTGATAGCCTTAGGAAGAATTCAGCTGTTTTTGGATTACATGATTATCGCGACGAGGACATCATGAGTATGATTCAAGAAGGAGATTTGGATGGCGATGGAGTGCTTAACCAGATTGAATTTTGTATATTGATGCTTAGATTGAGTCCTGAGTTGATGACTTGTGCTAAAGGACTTTTCTCTACGATGAGATCTCCTTATCCCTAAATCACTCACTCTTTTTCCACTGCCTGTCATGTGGCAACAGGGATGGTAAGACTAGATGAAAAGGTTGAGAGGAAGAGGTGTATGATGAGGGTGGCTGCCAAGTGGCGTACGGTGGGGAGGGGGTGAGGGAGTTAGCGTTTTCGCAGGATATCCGAGATAAAAGTGACTCTTTTTTCCCTTTACTTTTTAGTTACCTTTTTTTATATAGTTTTGGTTATGTTGATGTAGAAACCAATTGGTATTCTGTAGCTTGAATTTGTGTTCATATTTTATGTTCATACAATTTTCTCTGTTTTTGCTGTGGCTGACACTTTACTCATTGAAGAAGATACTACAACAATACCTCATTGCCTTAGAGGCTCCCGCTTATAGCGAGGTATAGGGAGTCAGATGTGCGCAACCATACCCAAGTGTTAGAAACACAGAGGTCGTTTCTCGATGATCCATAATGAAAATTGCGTCAAACTGTGTCGATCAACTGCTACTTTACAATATAAGAAGCGCAACCAATTTAATGAGTCATTTTGCTTTATTCCATCATATTCCAATGTTAAAGAAGAGCGTGTCCTTGGAAATGTAAACATCATTGAAGAAGATAACATATGTATATTTATGCGTCATTAATCAGACCGTATTCAGTTGAGTGAGTAATCCACCTGATTTTCTTAGAGATAACATGCATCACAAGGCAACGTAGTGTGGATATAATTTGTTTTCAACTTTCATTTCAAAATGGGAAAAATGAGGGGGGGGGGGGGGGGGGGGGGGGGGGGGGGGGGGGAGGGTCTAGGAGGCTTGTGGACTTCAGGTTGCTGGAAAAGACTGGTATTAAATCTCATAAGTCCTGGTCCTAGTCCGTGTTTAACTTTCTTTCAACGTAATTTTGCCTAAGTGAACGCTTTGATCCTTCAAATAATATGTGCTTAATGCCTAATCTATACTATCAAATGATGATATTTTTTATAGGACACAAGAAAAACCTCCGTGCTTTTGTGTTTGCCGTGGTATTTTGTGCTAAATTGTTGAGTGAGCTTTACGGAGTATCAAAATCCAAGTTATACTTTTACGGTAAATGCATCCAACTACATATTGTCCGAGTGAATCATGCAACATAGTTTTTCGAAAAAGTCGTTTCAAACACTTTCCAATGACTACCTTGGTGAGAATATCTGCAAGTTGATCTTCGGATCGAACGAACGGTATTTCCACTACTCCTGCTTCGAGCTTTTCTTTTATGAATGGCCGATCAACCTCAACGTGTTTGGTCCTGTCATGCTGCACTGGATTTTCTGAAATTCTAATAGCTGCTTGATTGTCACTCTTTAGTTTCGCTGGGCACTTAGGGGGGAACCATACTTCTCTCAACAGTTTGTCAATCCAAAGAACCTCCACAATCCCTTAAGAAATTCCCCTGAACTCAGCCTCTCACTAGACAATGCGACCACCTTATTTTTTTTACTCCGCTATGTCACTAGATTTCCTCCCACCAATGAGAAATACCCTGAGGTCGACCTCCTATCACCCAACTTACCTGCCCAATCTGCATCAATGAACACTTCAACTTCAAGATGACCATGATTTTTGTACCAAATCCCCCTTTCGGGAGTCCTTTTTATGTATCGCAGGACTCACATCATGGCTGCCATGTGTTCTTCCTGAGGTTTATGCATAAACTGGCTCACCACTCTAACTGCGTAGGCTATATCTGGTTGCGTATGAACAGATATATCAACTTCCCAAATAGCCTCTGATACTGTTCTTTATCTACTGTCGGAACTTCCTCTCTGATCTGTAACTTCTGATTCACCATTAAAGGGGTTTCGCTCGGCTTGCAGTCTAGCATTCCCACTTTGGCCAACAGATCCAATGTATACTTCTTCTAGGATATAAACAGACCTTTTTCTGAGCGAAGCACCTCGATCCTGAGAAAATACTTCAATTCTCCTAAGTCTTTTATTTCGAACTCTAAAAACAAACCGTCGAGCTATCTCCTCTGTGTCACTTCCTGTAATAACCATATCATCCACATAGATTATGAGGCACGTGATTAATTTACCTCACTGTTTCAGGAAGAGTGTGTGATATGCATTACTTTGTTTGTGCCCATTCTGCTTCATGACTAGGGTGAACCTTCCAAACCAAGCCCTCAGAGGATTTTTATGCCCATAGAGTGAACATCTGAGTCTGCATACCTTATTTTCTCAGAAACCGTGTGCAAAGTCAGGCGGCGCTTCCATGTAGACCTCCTCTTTTAGTTCTCCATGTAGAAAGGCATTCTTTACGTCAAATTGATGTAATGGTCATCCTTTGTTTGCAACAATAGAGAATAAGACCCTGATCGTATCAATCTTGGCCACCGGCGAGAATGTTTCTGAATAATCGATCCCATATGTCTGTGTATATCCCTTTGCTACCAGTCTGGCCTTGTGCCGCTCAATCGCGCCATCTGCCTTATATTTCACCGTAAATACCTACCGACACCCCACAGGACGCTTTCCTTTCGGTAGTACACACTTTTCCCACGTTTGGGTTTTCTCTAGTGCCTCCATCTCGACTTCCATTGCCTTCTTCAACTTTTCTTGTTGAATTGCTTCATCAACACTTTACAGAAGTTTCTCATGTAGGACCTCAGGCGCTACCAACTCTCCCAAAACCAATTTGTGGTAGGAGATGCGTATTTATAGGGCATTCAACACACAAGCGCCCATGGCATTCGACTGTGACTTGGCCGACACAGCTTGCACGCCACGGGACAATTACTGCACCCAACAATCTCCCCCTCAGCAATTGCCCCCACTAGGAATCGAACTCGTGACCTTGACTCTAATACCACTTGTAAGACCTGTATAGCACCACGCAAGGGTGAGTGGAGTTAAACACTAACTCCATCCTTTTACAATCAATACAATCAAGCAAACGAATCACAGACACCACTACCGAACGAATGAAGGTTTAATCACACAGTGATCAACCTTTTACAACAATGAGCGTGTATGGTTGGTATATTCAGAGCCTATAAAATACGCAGAATATATGAACAATAGGCTTGAGAGAAGAAGAAGAAGAAAGTAGTATAGCTTCTTGCACTTGAGAGAATGTGAGTTGTGTCTTGGCCTTGTTTTGCACTATTCTTTCCCTTTTATTTGGTTCTTGGCCGCCCCCTTTAGGGATTCTTCCTTCTTGATAATTCTCTTTAATGTCCTTGGAAGATTGCCTTGTGTAGAGATGACACCATCTTGCTTACTTGGCGCAACATAATTGGAAGGATGACTTGACCTTGCTTACTTGTCACTTGTTGATTGGTCCAACTTGGCATCCTTTAATGAGCTGTAAATTCTACAAAAAAAAACTCTCAAAACATGTGCTCAAATGTATTCAAAACATTACCATACTATCACATTTCAATCCCTTGAATTTTGGAGACACATTAAGGTGCATTAAGGAGCAAAAAAAGCCAACTATTGCCACATGTGCTGAATTTTCAGCATGTGTTGTATTTTGAAATCTTTCCTTGTGTGGTGCCCTTTTCAATGTCACCAATCTTGTGTGGTATATTCTCCACAAATTGAGATGCCAAATAAGCTCCACCTAGGTTCTAATCAAGATGTAATAGGCGTGTAAATTGAGTTGGACATGTAGTGAAATTTCATTTTAGTAAGCTTTGTCAAATAATGCACAATATTTACACATATATGGTAAATAATAATCAGCCCTATTTTGAATATTCTATAACATTTTAACATGTCTTGAATGTGTAAAAACTATCTAGATACATGTTACCTCTATGCCTCAAAAACCTACCATGTGTGTATGTTCGTACAAAACCGAATTTTCGACTTTCGTCGATTACGCGATTTTTCTCTGATTAAATTCAAACTTCTTGCACATGTAATATATATTATGTCACACATAATATACATAAAATAAAGCGTATATTCAGCTCCAATAGCTAAATGTAAAACGCCCCATGTGCACTAATGAAGTTGAGTTTGAATTCTCCACAAATTTAGCATAAATTATGGGTGATTTGTATGTGCCAACATAGAATGATTTAGTGGCTGATATTAACATGTGAGCCGCGAAATTTTTGGCTATTTTTGATGCATATGGGCTGGCCATATTTATATTGAAAGTACATGACATGTCGGTGAAGTTTCGATTGTCACACGATATGACAATTTTCGGTTTATGACCTTGTAACATGTCATTATAATGTTGACGTCACCATGACTTATATCATATGATAAAAGACCTGAATATGCTCATAAATATGAGGTATATATAGTGGTGTGACGTCGACATATGTTTATAATATATGTGACGTGTCGGTGGTACGTCGGAATATATGTGTATTGTGCCTTTTTTTTAAAAAAATATGAATATATATATATATATATATATATATATATATATATATATATATTATATGTATATGAGGCGTGTAGAATAAATGGGGAGAAGACTTTCCATTCTCAAATTTCTTGCCATAAAGCTTTCTCCAAATATGTCTTGATTTTATGAACTAGTTAGTTCATTAACTTAAGCACTCCACTTAATAATCTAGTTTAGTTCATTAATTGTGGCACCTGAAAATAGTACAAATACAAGAAATGTTTTCCATATGATGTAAGCTTTAACGCTTCATGGCTTGTTAGTACGGCAACAATATATATAAGCATATGAAGCATGTATATCACATAAACGTGTCAAGTAATAATTTATTTATACATTTAGTAAACTTGTAACATTTAAATCATGCATTTGTAAATCATTCAAACACTTTTTCTCAACAATCTCCCCCTTTTGATGATTTACAAAATAACATTGGTTCATGATTTAAACATGATCGCTCCCCCTCCAATTATGGACAAATTTAAACTTTGAATTTTATAGCATCGTGTGCTCTCCCTTAAATCATGCAATCATGCTCTCTCTCTCCACCTTAAATCATGCTCTTTCTCCCCCCTTTTATTTTGTAAATGATATCAAAAGTACATGTACGGATGGAAAGAAATATCAATCTATAGCAAATTAACCGAAATCATGCCTAATTTTGAGGGTAGATTTTCATACGTGGACTGATTAAGTACTTTGGTGAATATGTCGGCTACTTGTGCTTTAGTACGAACATGTTCTATAAAGATATCACCACTGTTTACATGATCACAAAGAAAGTGATATCAAAGCCATATGTGCTTTGCCTTAAGAGTGTAATATGGGGTTCTTAGACAAATTGATATCATTCATACTATCACAATAAATAGGGATGCGATTTACGTTATTCTAAAATTAGATAGTTGTTGTTTTAGCCATAAAAGTTGTGTGCAACAAAGGCTAAGTGCCATGTATTATGCTTCAGTAGTAGATAATGCTACACTTGCTTGATTTTTCGAAAACCAAGATATCAATGAATTTCCAATAAATTGACATGTGCCACTTGTGCTTTTTCTATCTATTTTGCATCCGCCATAATCCGCATCAGTATAAGCATGCAAGTCAAATTTACAATTCTTGTCATACCAAATTCCTAAAGTGGGAGTATGCTTGATGTATCGAAATATCCTTTTTACAACATTATAATGTGACACTTTAGGATTGCTTTGAAAATGAGCACACATAAAAATATTAAACATGATATCAGGTCTACTTGCGGTAAGACAAAGCAAAGAACCAATCATAGACCTATACAAATCATTATCAAAGTCTTTTCCATTCTCATCTTTATCAAGGTTAGTGGTTACAATCATAGGGGTGGGGGATGGTTTCAATTTTTCAAAGTCAAACTTTTTAATCATGTCATTCACATATTTTACTTGACTTATATGGATGTCTTTACTAGTTTGTTTAATTTGTAAACCAATAAAATAATTCAACTCATCAACCATAGACATTTCAAATTCGGATTTCATGCCTATTTCAAATTCTTCAACAAGTTTATGAGATGTAGATCCAAAGACAATGTCATCAACATAAATTTGAATAATAACTAAATCCAATTTTTCTTGTTTCAAGAATAAAGTACCATCTATGGTGCCTCTTTTAAATCCATTTTCTAAAAGAAATGTAGCAAAACAATCATATCAAGCCCTAAGTGCTTGTTTTAAACCATATAGTGCCTTCTTTAATTTGTAGACATGATTAGGATATTTTAAATCCTCAAAACCAGGTGGTTGTTACACATATACTTCTTCTTGTATGAAGCCCTTTAAAAATGCACTTTTTATGACCATTTGATAAAGTTTAAAATCCTTCATGCAAGCAATAACAAGTAATAATCGTATAGCTTCTAAGCGTGCTACGGGTGCAAATGTTTCTTTGTAGTCTATTCCTTCTTCTTGATTATATCCTTGTGCTACAAGCCTTGTTTTGTTTCTAACGACTTTACCCTCTTCATTCATTTTATTTCTAAATACCCATTTTGTGTCTATTATCGTTTTATCTTGTGGTCGTGACACTAAATCCCATACATCATTTCTTGTGAATTGATTTAATTCATCATGCATAGCATCAATCCAAGAAGAATCATTTAGAGCATCAAACACATTCTTGGGTTCAATTTCAGATATCATAGCATAGAATTGATTTATTTCATCCGAATTTATTCTTCTACATGGTCAGACACCTTGTGTTATGTCGCCTAGGATGAGATCATGTGGGTGATCTTTATGACATCTTGGTTGATTATTTTCTAAGTTTTCATGCATTTTTAAGTGATCATGCATTTCAAGTGTGTCGTGTTCATCATGTACGATATTTTCTTCTATATCATCTAACACGGACTTTAATTCAAAATCATCGTCATTTTCTTTGTTTATTCCATATTCGCCGAATTCATTAAATTTCACATGAATAGATTCTAAAATTTGTCTAGTTATAGGATCAAAACATTTATATGCCTTAGAATTCACAGAAAATCCAATAAAGATGCATTCAATGGATTTAGACTCAAATTTATCTAGATTATCTTTTGTATTCAAAACAAAATATTTACAACCAAACACATAAAAGTAATTAATTTTAGGCATGCGATCATTAAAAATTTCATAAGGAGTTTTATTTATTTTCTTTCTAATCGATAAGCGGTTAACTACATAGCATGCACAATTTACGGCTTCCGTCCACAAAAATCTAGGCAACTTATTTTCACATAGCATGGTTTTTGCAATTTTTTGTAGTGTCCTATTCTTTCTTTCTACTACTCTGTTTAACTCTGGTGTTCTAGGTGACGGAAACTCGTGTTTAATACCTTTTTCTTCGCAAAAAGCAATCATGTCCTTATTTTTAAATTTGCTGCCTCTATCGCTCCTAATCTTTTTCATATTCAAACCATCTCATTTTGAAGTTGTTTTATTAATTTAGTAATCTCACCGGCATTATCATTTTTATTCGCAAGAAATAAAGTCCATGTATAGCGAGAAAAATCGTCAACGATGACACATGCATAATGTCGCTCACCAAGACTCCTAGTATGACTCAGACTAAACAAGTCAATGTGTAATAATTCTAAGACTCTAGATGTGCTAATTCCATTTTTAGATTTAAGTGACTCGCATGTTTGTTTGCCTTTAATACAAGATTCACACAACTGAAAGTTATCTAAATCAAGTTTAGGCAATCTTCGTATTAGATTCTTTCGTTGAAGTTTTTCGAGGGTTGAGATCCCAATGTGTCCTAACCCCTATGCCACAAATTTACGTTAGGTTCATTTGACATAAAACACTTAACTTTAGCGTCTAATATATCATTCATAGATAGTGTAAAAATATTTCCTTCTCTTTTTTCTTTTAACATCGTTTCTCCGTTTTCATTTACTATATTGCAATATGGGTGAGTGAAATACACATCAAAACCGTTTTCAAGAAACTGTGAGATGCTACGCAAATTGTAGGATAGATTACTTACCAAGAAGACGTTGGAGATTTGAAGAGTGCTTGGGTTTCCAATTATACCTTTTCCGATGATTCTTCCTTCGTTTTTGTCTCCAAAGGTCAACGACCCACCTTTTGTAACCTTCTTCAACTTTGAAAACAAGCTCGGGTCACCCGTCATGTGCCTCGAGCAACCACTATCAAGGAACCACTTGATTGATGTACCTTTAGATGTATGTGTTCCCTGTAATGTGTAACAACGATTTAGATACCCTTTTATTGTGGGTCCTTATGAGTTAGTTCTTCACCCCTATGTAAGAGTACCTTTAGGTACCCAAACTTGGATGACCTTTCTCGGTCTTACAAATGCGTTTGGCCTTTGGCCGAGAATCTCATCATGCACATGGTATGATCTTTGTTTTTGATATGCCTTTGTGTTAGTGTGCATGGTGCGTGATCTAGATGCATTTATGTTGAATGAATGTCGTGTATGCATCAATGGTTTCTTTTCATATTTGTACGGCACATAATTATATCTTTTATGATATGAAGAAGAAGCACGATGAGATGAAGTAGGGGGTGATCTAGGTGTCCTTTTAGGTGCTATATTTGTCTTGAATGTATGTGTTTTCTTAGATGAAGATAGAATGAATTTGGTTGATTTATTTTGTGTTTCGTTTTTCTCAACGTATCCTAATCCGGTTTTGTTGCTTTCATGCTTTTGTGAGGAGACGATGCGATCTAGCATGTTTCTACCTGTATCAAACTGTATTACCATTTTTTAAATCCGCATTTCTTGATTTCAAATTTGAAATCTTGGATTTCATTTCATTATTTTCTGTCGTTAATGATGAGACCTCTGATTTTAATGCATTAATTGTGCAAGACGACTCTTCTTTTGAATCTTTAATTGAGAAACAAGGCTCGTGTTAGATGATTCTAAAAACCTGTAGTCTTCAATTAATCGTTTCTTTTCTTTTGCACGAGTCTTTGTGAATTTATGCAATTCAAGATATTGACTAAACAAATCATCATAAGAGGGTTTGGAATCAGAATCAGAATGAGAAGATAGCTCGTTTGATTCTTTGGATGCAAAGCAAACTTGTGCCGTCTGTTCTTTGGTATCATCAATCTCAGAGTCAGATGAGTCACTCCAAGTGGAGGCTTTGAGAGCTCTTCTTGAATTCCTTTGTCTAGGTTCTGAGATGGGTTTATTTTTGTTCCAGCCCTTGTCACGGTTTTTGTTTGTTTGTTTGTCCTTGTTCGGACAGTCATATGACAAGTGTCCAAGTTTCCCACATTCATAGCACTTTATGTCCTTATCATTATTTTTATTTTTATTTCTCTTAGTCGGAACAGCCTTAGGTTTATTCTTGAATGATTTTCTCATAAATGTTCTCAAACCTTTAGCCAATAGTATTAGATCTTCGTTGTCCAATTCAGTATCACTATAATCTACATGATCGGAAGAGGTAGAGACGTATTCATTTGATTTAAAAGCAATAGTCTTACCTTGTTTTGACGTTGATTCTGATTTCCTTAGTGTAAGTTTGTTTTTTGTATACCTTTAATGATCCGATTAGTTCCTCTATTTTTATTGATCTCATTTCTTTATTTTCCTCAATCGCTGTGACTTTGGGGTCATATTCGGATGGGAGACTTCTTAGCACCTTTTGAACCTTTTCCTGTGTAGAAAAAGCTTTTCCAAAAGACTCAAGAGAATTGTAGATGTTAGTCAAGCGTAGGTCCATATCAACAATAGATTCGTTTGGTAATAACTTGAAAGACTCAAGAGTAGACATAAGCATATTTATTTTAGACTCTTTAACTTGACTAGTCCCTTCATGTTTCGTTTCAAGAATTCTCCACATCTCTTGGGCACTAGAGCAATTAGACATAAAACTCGATTCACTTTTTACTCAACCCGTTTAAAAGAAGTTGCATGGCTCTAGCATTCATACTTAATTTCTTTTTCCCATCACTAGTATATTCTTGTTTTGGTTTTACGACCTCTAATATGACACCATCAACAGTAGATAACGTAGAAGGAATAAAAGGACCATCTTCTATGGACCACAAGTCTATATCAATGGCTATAAGAAAAAGTTTCATCCTAAGTTTCCATTAGTGAAGGACTCACCGTCAGAAAGAGGAGGCCTTTGACTCGACATACCTTTTTGTTTGGTCTTGTGACTAGTGATTGTCATCTCACAAAGATCGTTGGATCCTCTTGTCGTGAGTGTGCATGCGCTCTGATACCACTTGTAGGACCTCAGACGCAACCAACTCTTCCAAAATCAATTGGTGGTAGGAGATGTGTATACCCTAGCCTTATAGTGCATTCAACACACACAAGTGCCCACGACATTCGACTGTGACTTGGCCCACATGGCCTATGCGCCACGGGACAATTAATGCACCCAATAATCTCCCTCTCAGCAATTGCTCCCGTTGGGAATCGAACCCGTGACCTTGGTTCTGATACCACTTGTAGGACCTGTATAGCACCACACAAGGGTGACTGGAGTTAAACACTAACTCCATCCTTTTATAATCAATACAATCGAGCAAACGAATCACGGACACCACCACCGAACGAATGAAGATTTAATCACACATTGATCAACCTTTTACAACAATGAGCGTGTATGGGTTGTATATTCAGAGCCTATACAATACATAGAATATATGAACAATAGGCTTGAGAGAAGAAGAAGAAGAAAGTAGTATAGCTTATTGCACATGAGAGAATGTGAGTTGTGTCTTGGCCTTGTTTTGCACTATTCTTCCCTTTTTATTTTGTTCTTGGCCGCCCCTTTAGGACTTCTTCCTTTTTGGGAATTCTCTTTAATGTGCTTGGAATATTTCCTTGTGTAGAGATGACAGTATTTTGCTTACTTGGAAAAATATGATTAGAAGGATGACTTGACATTGCTTACTTGTCACTTGTTGATTGGTCCAACTTGGCATCCTTTGATGAGCTATAAATTCTACAAAAAAAAAACTCTCAAAACATATACTCAAATGTATTCAAAACATTACCATACTATCACATTTCAATCCCTTGAATTTGAGAGACAAATTGAGGTGCATTAAGGAGCAAAAAAAGCCAACTCTTGCAACATGTGCTGAATTTTCAGCATGTGTTGTACTTTGAAATCTTTCTTTGTGTGGTGCCCTCTTCAATGTCACTAATCTTGTGTTGCATATTATCCACAAATTGAGATGCCAAATAAGCTCCACTAGGCTCCAATCAAGATGTAATAGCATGTAGAATGAGTTGGACATGTGCTGAAATTTCATTTTAGTAAGCTTTGTCAAATAATGCACAATATTTACACATATATGGTAAATAATAATCAGCCCTATTTTGAATTTTCTATAACATTTTAACATGTCTTGAATGTGTAAAAACTGTCTAGATACATGTTACCTCTATGCCTAAAAAACCTACCATGTGTGTATGTTCGTAGAAAGACGAATTTTCGACTTTTGTCGATTACGCGATTTTTCTCTGATTAAATTCAAACTTCTTGCACATGTAATATATATTATGTCACACATAATATACATAAAATAAAGCGTATATTCAGCTCCAATAGCTAAATGTAAAACGCCCCATGTGCACTAATGAAGTTGAGTTTGAATTCGCCACAAATTTAGCATAAATTATGGGTGATTTGTATGTGCCAACATAGAATGATTTAGTGGCTGTTATTAACATGTGAGCCGCGAAATGTTTGGCTATTTTTGATGCATATGGGCTGGCCATATTTATAATGCAAGTACATGACATATCGGTGAAGTTTCGATTGTCACACGATATGACAATTTTCGGTTTATGACCTTGTAACATGTCATTATAATGTTGACGTCACCATGACTTATATCATATGATAAAAGACCTGAATATGCTCATAAATATGAGGTATATATAGTGGTGTGACGTCGACATATGTTTATAATATATGTGACGTGTCGGTGGTACGTCAGAATATATGTGTATTGTGTCTTTTTTTAAAATATGAATATATATATTATATGTATATGAGGCGTGTAGAATAAATGGGGAGAAGAATTTTCATTCTCAAATTTGTTGCCATAAAGTTTTCTCCAAATATGTCTTCATTTCATGAACTAGTTAGTTCGTTAACTTAAGCACTCCACTTAATGAACTAGTTTAGTTCATTAATTGTGACACCTGAAAATAGTACAAAGACAACAAATATTTGCTATATGATGTAAGATTTAACGCTCCATGGCTTGTTAGTACGGCAACAATATATATAAGCATATGAAACATGTATATCACATAAACGTGTCAAGTAATAATTTATTTATGCATTTCGTAAACTCGTAGCATTTAAATCATGTATTTGTAAATCATTCAAATGCTTTTTATCGACATCTCAGTGTATGCAAACAATGCTTTCCCATCAGACACATTTAGTGGATGTTTGGTAGATTAGTTTTCCTCTCAGACGAGTACCTCCGGGGTGGAACTCCTCGATTTCATCTTGAAGGAAGAACATGTACCTGCTGCTCACTTGGGGGTTCAAGGTTTTCAACAACAGTTTCAGGGAAATTATTATCAGGAGATTCAGAGGATGACGACTTACTTACCTCGAGTAGGACATCTACGATCGAAGATTCATCAGGTGATGACCTTTGAGCTTTTAGACTAGCTATCGTGGACTTGACATGCTCAATGGCACCACTTGCTTGTCCTTATTGGACATCCTCCGACTCCCTAAGGTTATGAAACCAGTCAAAAGGCTCACTACATGTCTCCCCCTGGGCCTGAGTATGGTGTTCAAAGACATATTCAGTCTCGACAAAGACACAATCGAGAGTGACATGAATTCGCTGGGTAAGAGGATCATAGCGACGATAGCCTTTTTGATGAGTAGCATACCCGATAAAGACACATTTGGAAGCATATGGATCAAATTTGGTACGATCTTGCTTAGAAATAAGTATATAGATTGTGCACCCGAATATTTTAGGTGGTAGAGTTACAAGAGACGAGATGTCAACTCGAGTAGCAAGCACTTGAATGGTGTTTGTTGATTTAAGGTTCGGGTTGGAAGACGATTAATGAGATACACCGAGGTAGTTATTGCTTCGGGCCAAAAATTTTTGGGCACATTGGCTTCGATCATAATGGAACGGGCCATTTCTAGTAAAAGTCTGTTTTTTGTTCGGTAACTCCATTTTGTTGTGGAGTATGCGAACAGGATGTTTGATGAATAAGATTGTTGCTTTGGAAGAAGGTCTGTAACTGTTCTAACATATACTCACCATCGTTGTCGGAGCGGAGAATTTGGATTGTTTGCCAAACTAGGTGTCAATCACGTGAAAGAAGTGGATAAATTTAGTCAGGACTTCAGACTTATGTTTGAGAAAGTAAACCCATGTTATACATGAATAATCATTGATAAAAAGCACAAAGTATTTAAAGCCCTATGGTGCGGGAAAGGGTGCTAGCCCCCACACGTCAGAATGAACAAGTGAAAGACAACGACTAACTCAAGTATTATTAGGACGAAAGGTACCCTTGTGGTGTTTAGCAATGATACAAGTATCACAGACACGATATTCATTAGACCGAATAAAAAACTTAAGAAACAGAGTACGAAGGTAACCAAAGGAAGGGTGACCCAAGCGTCGATGCCATAACGACAGTTGTCGTTCAGTTGTCCGGTGGGCAAGCATGGACGGCTCTCTTGAGCAACCTCCTCCATATAGTATAGTCCATGGCTCTCAGTGCCACACCCAATGATCTCCAGCGTATGAATGTCTGCAAGATACAAAAGTCAGGGTAGATGGGAACGACACAATGAAATTGTCTAGTAATTTGGCTTAATGACAATAATTTAGAAGACAAGGTGGAAACATAGAGAATTTTTTGAGGTGTAGGGTTGGTGAGAGTGAAATAGTCCCACTACCTTAAAGCGGGACTATTTTACCATTTGCTGTTTCAATATGTGTCTTAGGTAAGTCAGATATAGAGAGATGAGTAAAATCTTTGGGATCAAAAGTCATAGTATCAGTGACGCCGCAGTCAAGAATCCCCTGATTATGTTTATTGGAGACACAATCTTAGTGAGGGTTTGTTGGTAATTGTGTTAGTGGGGTTGGGGCATTTAGGTAATTTCCATAACCTAATTGTTTTAAAGGCACGGGGGCTTTTGGAATTGCACTAGGGCGGCTGGACTGGAGGGCCAATTTGATAAAAGCACAGCTTTTAGGGTAAACATCATAACATGGGAGCAATATGGGAAAAATAATATTTGGGTTGGGGGAGATAAAGCCCCCAACCCTACCTACACTTTGGCCGCCTCCTTCATTGAGCAGCAACCGCTGGTGATTTTTCCTTCATCTTCCTCCATGTTCTCTGTCGCTCCTCCAGATTTGTTGGCGTCATCCCTTTGATTGATGCCCACTGCTGCTGCAGCTCGTCCTGTCCCTTCTGAGCCTTTTGCTCCGGCCTGCTTTCTACCCCATAAGCCGGGGTATCCAACCAATTCAAAGCACTCCTTTTTGGTGTGCTTCCTTTTACCACAGTGGGTGCATATCAACTTCATCTTGTCCTCCTTATTAACTCCTCGCTGGGATGACTTTGAGTGGGGAGCTAACTCTGTTCTCCGGCTGTTTTCTGGCATGTCCTGCACCTGAAGTCCGGCCTTGATTCTTAGTGATGATTCTTCAGAATCTGAAGGGACTCCTCCTCTCAAAATTGTCATTCGTGCTTCCTCCCTTCTGATTGCAGCATACGCTGCTTCTGGAGAGGGCTGTATTCCCTCTTCAGTTGTTCCCTCTTGACAGTGCCAAATCTTTCTTCCACATCCATCAATAGTTGGTATAGCCGCTGCTCTTGGATTTTGTTATTGTAGATGGTAATATCTCTGGGATCCCTCATAGGGTTGGGGTCCTGCCGATCAATTTCCATCCAGATGCCTTAAAAATTATTCCAGATCTCTTCCAAGTTGTTTCCCTTTTGTCTGATGGAACTAGCCCGCTTGTGCAAGTCAAACTTGAAGAGAGTCTGAACCTGTGCCATACGTCACTGCTAAGCCGTCCCACTGTGCCTTTGCTATTGGGTACTGTGACACACTGTTGATTAGGCTTGACTCAATGTTTAGTATGAGCCAAGTGAAAACGCAGTGGTCCCTTGTCTCCCATTGGGAAAACTTTGGGTCTGTGGGAGCCGGAGGAGGAGGGACACCAGTGAGGTGCTGACTCTGGCCCCTTCCCTCTACAGCTCTTCTGATTAAGGTTGCCCAGAGTTGATAATTGTCTCCACTGAGTACAATTCCAATGGATAAATTATCAGGGCTCGGGCTTGATGGCTGAAGATAAAAGTTGTTTAACAGATTAGCCAATTGGATTGCTAATTCGCTGTTTTCTGGCTTATTATCTCCAATGCCTGACATTTTCTGTTGGTTTTGCTGCAGGTGGCTTTTTGATGGTTGCTATGCAGTTTTGGCTGAAGGTCGAGAATAAGGTATATGGAACAATGATGAGGCTTCCTCTGAGTTCCAATCTTTCTATGTTACCCTCTTTACGGGTTTGGGGTTGATTGACTTATGGTATTCTGGGGGTTCTTGCTGCTGTGTGTTTGATTTTGAACAGGTTTGGTTATGGTGATGATGAGCTCCGTGTCTGATCTTATTTGAGGATCACAACACTTTGCTCTGATACCATGAAGAGTTGAAGAAATCTGAATGAAAACTTATTTTGTTTCATTGATTCAATCGTTTACATCACCCTTGATTTATAGTACAAAAGAATACAATCAATTCCTAATCTACGGGATCTGATTTGATTTGATCTTGATTGGGATACAATCTTAACTCCCAGATATACAATCTTAACCCCCAAATCTCTTAACTAAGGCAAGTTAACAAACTATCTCAACACAATGTACATGGTTTATGTGAATTTACAGGCAATTATGTGATATATGAGAATTGCACAATACGGTCATGATAAAAAAGCTTGTAACATACAACTTTTAATGCATAAGAAAATAGTGCATAAAATTTCAACCAAATCATTTACATTCTCTCATAAATATAACTTCCACTCTCTTATATATCAAAATCAATAAGTTTATACTATAAACTAAATGTGTCACAGATACTGCCAAACGTCGCGACATGCCTCTTTTTTATTTTATAATATCATTCATTTCCATCGATCAGCCAAAAGCACAAGCCAACTTGAAAGTGCTATAAAGCAGGTAAATTAAAGAGGATTCAGGAGCTAAATAGAACTAGTGTAATTATCACTATGCCCCAATTCACTAATCTCATCACAAAGCAGATTTTTCCATGAAAATGATCTTGGGAAAGTACTTTAAATCGTGTGATCCGACCTTGTATAATGTTATGTGATCAATTGATAGGAGATTGGGTAAAGTTTGAAGTGTTTTATGAACAATGAAAGAAACAGGAGAGTTCCAAACATATGAGGCGCTTTATATGTTGAAGAAAGTTTGCAGAATACTTCGAACACCTTGTAAGGCGTTCGAGTAAGATGAAACGCCTAATGTAGGCGTCACTTCAAACGCCTAATGTAGGCATCCGAAGTGGAATGAAGCTCCTAATATATGCATTCGAAGTGTTCCAGAAAGCTTACAGAACACTTCGAACGCATATTTAAGACGCTTTAAGTGAGTGTCTGTTCATAAAAGATCCAACTCCTGTGACATCTCCTTTCAATTAGAACGATAACCAACCAACTTTGGAGGTTAAATTCTCTGCAGAAAGGTGTCTTTAAGGTTATCACTAACAACTTGAATCCTATATAAAGAAGGCTTTGACATGTTAAAGATAGATTTGAGAAAAACACTTGAAGTTTGATGAAACCTTAGAGAATTTCTGCAGGAAATTTATCATCTCTTCTTCTTCTCTTCTTTCTTCTAACAACAATCACTTCTACGGGTAATGTTTAAACTTTCTCTTGGAGAGCAACAAAAAGGAATTAAGCCGTTATATGCTATGAAGCATTTGTCTGAAGTTCACCTTGCTCAATGGTGAAGGCAAAATTGCTTTAAGTTCAGAGACATCTCGAGTCTCGTCTCAACTTTATTTTTCTATTTGTCCTTTTGTCAAGCGTCATAATACTATTGATTTCTTCATTCCAGCATCTTTGACAATCACATAGTTGTTGGTTGCATATGTTTATTGTCACCAAATGTCAATCGAATTCTTTGTATAATAGACCCCCTTTGTATGATGTTCTTAGTCATCTTATTGAACATTAAATTTATTCACAGAGTTATTTCATTTGAATATCCGTTGTTCATGTTTGGTACCATATCGAGCCAAATTTTCGAACAAATGATAGTTAGTGTTTCTTACCAATCTAGACGTCAGGATTCTTAATTTATATACTTCATTAACTTCTTTGAGTTAAAATGGTGGGTCCTGCTGCCAAGATTATGAAATTTTGCAAATAGATTTTTTCCATAATATTTCTTCCAAACATAGTTTTCTTGGGCCTATCAAAGCAACTGTCATTTTGTCAAAAAAGAAAGAAAAAAAAGATGTCATTATGTCCACGCATGTGTCTCGAACCACGAACACCCTTCTACGCAATTCTTAGTCGCATCCCTCACCTTCGATCACTTCCATTGCCCTTTCCGGCCTGTTAGCTTGTTTTCCATAACACCTTGCTGGAGTTCAACTACTGCAACTTTTATCCTTAAGAAATTTCCTTTGAAACAAGCAACGTTTTGCAGTAACAATGAGTGAATGAGCCTTCAAAGTAAACAGATGATTTCACAGAAAACGAGTTTGACGAGCTTTTGAGAAGTATGAGACTTCCATTTACAGATAGATATCTAACTAGAAAAGGAACATGGATGATAGAAACTCTCACATAGTAAAAGCTCAGGAGAGAAGGTAGAAAAGATTCATAAGGCCACCAAAACTTCCGCTATAGGCAAGGATTTCTGTGGGAAGAAGGAAAATATGCATAAACATGAAGGAAACTCTCAGAGAGCGAAGACTCTCGAGAAACCCAACGAGCCTTTGCTCTTATTATGCAACATGACTTTGTTTAGGAGTGCAAAATTTTGTGCGGACTCAATGGCATAGTTTACTTGGTATTCAAGTTGAGACTATGATTATTTGGTATTCGAGTTAAGACATTATAACTACAATGACGCATTTCGAAACAGGACATGCACAGCGTAAGTGCGGTACTGTTATCTAAGCTAATACTTGTAGGGGAGAAGCAACAAGTAGGATACAACACCTACAAGGATCAATTTTAAGACAACCAACCAAAATGCTTAACCAATTCGCCACAATTGATTCACCAAGCAAAGATCAATCTCACATCAAAACCTCAAGCAAATTATCCAAGATAAAGCTTCAAACAACACAAGAGATTTATACGTGGAAAAACCCCTTCAATGTGAAGGATAAAAAACCACAGGACTTGTAACGAGTCCACCCTTCTTCTCTTATTATGAAAAATTGAGGGTAAGAATACCCAAATCAGTCTACAAGGATGTTACAGCCCACCAACAACAACATACATAAGAGACAACAATTGAAGGAGAACAAAAATGCAAAAATGTCACCAAAATCGCAGCTGATACCAGCAGCGATTAAAAACGATCCAGAGCTCTGATCGAAATTCTGAACGGTCAGAATGTAGCCCTGTATATTCCGAAGAAGTTATCCAAATTTCAGCAAAATCCAACGGTTGGATCTCCGATGATCGTCAAAGAAGCGAAGGCTGCCCAGAAACTCTGCACACACGCGAAAACTGCCTCTCTCTCTTTTTTCTCTGTTTTTCTGTATGTCTCAGATGTTCTACAGTCCCCCTTAATTTCAGCCAGCAAAAACCAGCCTTATAGGGCTTCTAAGAGAAGCTATCAATACCCAAACCATTTGGGCTTCCCATAGTAAAATGATAGCTAAATGGGCTGGAACCCAATAATACAACAATCTCCCCCTCCAGCCCAATTTGGGGAAGACTATACGCAAAGCTCATCAATATGACATGCCTACAAGCTTGGAACAAAATTCAAGCTTGCTTCCAGGAACTACCTTTGTCAACATATCAGCGCCATTCTTGTTGGTGTGAATCTTCTTCAACTTCATTAGTTGCTCTTCAATGACATCACGCAACCAATGATACCTCACATCAATATGCTTTGTGCGAGCATGGTACATGCTATTTTTGCTCAAATCCATAGCACTTTGACTATCACAAAACACAACATACTCCATTTGCTTCAAACCCAACTCTTGAAAGAAATGTTTCAACCAAAGCATTTCTTTGCATGCTTCCACAGCTGCTATATACTCTGCCTCGGTAGTAGACAATGCTACACACTTCTGTAGCTTGGATTGCCATGAAATGGCCCTCCCTGCAAATTTGAACAAGTAACCAGAGGTAGACCTTCTGTTATCAATATCACCAGCCATGTCAACATCTGTAAATCCCTCAAGAATAGGCTCACCACCTCCAAAACACAAACTCAATTTTGAGGTGCCATGCAAATATCTCAAGATCCACTTTACAGCTTCCCAGTGGACCTTGCCAGGATTAGCCAAGAATCTGCTAACCAATCCAACAGCATGTGCTATATCCGGTCTTGTACACACCATAGCATACATCAATGAACCAACAGCAGAGGAATAAGGAATATGTAACATACTTTCCTTCTCTTTCTCGGTAGTAGGACAACAACGCTTGCTCAACTTAAAATGACCTGCAATTGGTGTATTAACTGGCTTGGCATTCTTCAATTGAACCTTTCAAGCACCCGTTCAATATACTTCTCTTGTGACAGCCAAAGCTTACCAGCTTTTCTATCACGAACAATTTCAATGCCAAGAATTTGCTTTGCAGGACCCAAATCTTTCATATCAAAGGACTTTGACAAGTCCTCTTTCAACCTGCGAATCATCTCAACATCTTGTCCCACTATCAGCATATCGTCAACATACAAGCAAAGGATAACGAAGTTACCTTTAGAGAACTTTCTAAAATAAACACAAGGATCTGCAGAAGTCCGCTTGTATCCATTAGTACTCATAAAGGAATCAAACTTGCGGTACCATTGCCTTGGTGCCTGCTTAAGTCCATAGAGACTCTTTTTCAACTTACAAACAAAATTCTCTTTTCCTTTGTCTTCAAATCCTTCCGGCTGCTCCATGTAAATCTCCTCATTCAAATCACCATGTAAAAAAGCAGTTTTTACATCAAGTTGTTCAATTTCAAGATCCAAACTGGCAGCTAGTCCCAAAATTATACGAATGGAAGTCATCTTCACCACTGGTGCAAAAATCTCATCAAAGTCAATGCCTTTCTTCTGGTGGCATCCCTTCACCACTAGTCTTGCCTTCCGTCTCACTAGATTGTGGCCATCTTTCTTGTTCTTAAACAACCACCTGTTCTTCAAGACTTTATTCCCTTTTGGACGCTTCACCAAGTCATAGGTTTCATTCTTCTTCAAAGAATCCATCTCTTCTTGCATAGCCTTGAGCCAATAGTCTTTGTCTGGATGTGACAACACCTCTTGAAGGCTCTTAGGCTCCCCCTCATCTGTGGTTAGGATATACTCTGAATTGGGATAAAGTCTTGAAGGTTGTCGTACTCGGGTTGACTTTCTAACTGTTTGCTCTTCCACCTGTGGACTGAATTACTCCCCCTGATTAGAAGACTCTCCATGTTCAACATCTACATCTTCATTTTCAGGTTGTGGTACAACAACTTCTGGTTGTACCTCTTCAATATGGTCATGTTCATGAATGGTGTCATGATCATCCTCGGGAGCATCACCTATTTGTTGATCATCTGGAACAGAAATAGGAGACATGTCAATAGCATCATGAGAGAAATCAGTAGAATAAGACTTACCAGCACCTAAGAGATGAAAACCCATCTCGTGCTCATAAAAGACAACATCTCTACTCCTCACAACTTTTTGCTTTGCTGGATCATAAAGTCTGTAACCAAACTCTTCATCACCATATCCAACAAACACACAAGGAGAAGTCTTGAAATCAAGCTTCAATCTCTGTTCTTTCGGTACATGCATGAAAGCCTTGCATTCAAACACCCTCAAATGAGAATAAGAGGGATCTTTCTCGAACCAAACCCTCTCAGGAATCTCAAACTACAAAAGAACTGATGGTGCTCTATTTATCAAGTACACAGCGGTTCCAACTGCTTCTCCCCAAAACGACTTAGGAAGATTGGACATCCTAAGCATACATCTCACTTTTTCAACAATAGTTCTGTTCATCCTCTCGGCAACACCATTGTGTTGTGGGGTACCAGGTTCTGTTCTTTCATGCCGAATGCCATATCTTGAGCAATATGCTTTAAACTCATTTGAAGTGTATTCACCTCCATTATCAGTTCGGAGACGCTTCAATTTGCAATCTGACTCCCTTTCTACCATGGCATGAAACTTCTGAAAGATACCAAACACCTCGCTTTTATTCTTCATCATATAAACCCAAGTTCTCCGAGTAGCATCATCAATAAAAGTAACAAAGTATTTGTTACCACCAAGTGATTCCACCTCTATGGGACCACACACATCAGAGTAAACCAACTCTAGCTTCACTTTTTTTCTTATGGATCTCTTCAGAAAAAAAACTCTATGTTGCTTTCCTGCTAAACAATGATCACAAGGCTCAAGAGAAATGGTAACATCAGCAGGAATAAGAGACTTACCAGTCAACAACTTTATACCCTTCTCACTGACATGCCCCAATCTTCGGTGCCATAAGTTAGGTGAAGTTTTCTCCTCAACAGCATTCACTCACTAGTACACACTTTCAAGTGTGTCTCATACAAGGTGCAGCAGAGTTTGCCACGAGCAACAGTCAAGGAACCCTTAGACAATTTCCATTTACCCTCACCAAAAGTGTGCTTGTAACCTTCTTGATCAAGTACATTAGCAGACAATAAATTGAGGCGTAAATCTGGAACGTGGCGAACATCTCTCAATGTCAAATAGCACTCAACGCTGGTTTGTACTCGAATATCTCCAATTCCAACAATATTAGCTGAACTCTGGTTTTCCATCTTCATACTACCAAAATCTCCAGCTCGGTAGTCAATAAAGTACTCCTTAACAGGAACACAATGATAAGAAGCTCCAGTATCAACAAGCCATTCAGAACTGGAATTGTCAACATGACAACAATCCCCAGTAGTACAAATCAAAGAAACATAATCATCTGAAGTAGAAGCTGTCGCAGCTGTATTTTTGTCGTCACCCTCTTTGTGATGATCATTTTTCTCTGTCGCTGCTCTCTTTTCAACTTATAGCAAAATTTTTGAATATGGCCAGGCTTGCTACAATAGTGACATATCGTGGGTTCTCTCCCATCCTTGGACTTGGACCTGTACTTTGACTTGCCACGCCCCATGGGACATCTACTCTTGCTTCTTCCTCTATTCTCTACCACAAGTGTCTGTGAAATATCAACACCCATCTCCTTTCTTCTAACCTCTTCATTGAACATGCTCTCTTTAATGACATCCAATGAAAGCGTACCATCTGGAGCTGAGTTGCTGATGGACACAACCAACGTTTCCCAACTGTCTGGCAAAGAACTCAATAGGAATAAAGCCTGCAACTCATCATCAAGAACAATCTTCATCACAGTCAACTTGTTAATGATATCTTGAAAGTCAAATAGATGCTCAGAAACTGACTTCCCTGGCTTCAACTTGAGATTAACAAGTCTCTTAATCAATGAGGCCTTGTTGTGAGCAGTCTTTCTTTCATAAAGACCCTCCAATTTTCTCCACAACTCAAGTGGCTCAGTCTCTTGGGACACATGATTGAATATGCTAATGTCAATCCACTGTCTAATTGTTCCCAAGGTCTTTCTCTTTAGCTTTTCCCATTCTTTATCTGACATCTTCTCTGGTTTAGTGGGCGTGTTATCTTTCTTGGTTTTATCCACATCAATTGGGTCAAACAAATCTTTACAGTATAGCAAATCTTCCATCATCGGACGCCAAATGGAATAATTGGTTGATGTCAATTTAACCATAGAATGATTTCCAGATTCCATATCTACGGTTTAACCAAATTCTCTGATACCAGTTGTAGGGGAGAAGCAACAAGTAGGATACAACACCTACAAGGATCAACTTCAAGACAACCAACCAAAATGCTTAACCAATTCACCACAATTGATTCACCAAGCAAAGATCAATCTCACATTAAAACCTCAAGCAAATTATCCAAGATAAAGCTTCAAACAACACAAGAGATTTATACGTGGAAAAACCCCTTCAATGTGAAGGATAAAAAACCACGGGACTTGTAAGGAGTCCATCCTTCATCTCTTATTATGAAAAATTGAGGGTAAGAACACCCAAATCAGTCTACAAGGATGTTACAGCCCACCAACAACAACATACATAAGAGACAACAATTGAAGGAGAACAAAAATGCAGAAATGTCACCAAAATCGCAGCTGATACCAGCAGCGATTAAAAACGATCCAGAGCTCTGATCGAAATTTTGAACGGTCAGAATGTAGCCCTGTGTGTTCTGAAGAAGCTGTCCAAATTTCAGTAAAATCCAACGGTTGGATCTTCGGTGATCGTCAAAGAAGCGAAGGCTGCTCAGAAAATCTGCACACACGCGAAAACTGCCTCTCTCTCTTTTTTCTCTGTTTTTCTGTATGTCTCAGATGTTCTACAGTCCCCCTTAATTTCAGCCAGCAAAAACCAGCCTTATAGGGCTTCTAAGAGAAGCTATCAATACCCAAACCATTTGGGCTTCCCACAGTAAAATGATAGCTAAATGGGCTGGACCCCAATAATACAACAATACTGTCTTATACCATAATATCCGACTCAATTGTGATAAAAGGATTGTTGGTTTAGTTTACATTGGATACCTTATATAGTTGTCTGATAAAAAATTTTATAAATCTAAAAAAGTGAATTTTTACTTTATATGTTCCACGAATTTTTTAAAACTCAAACAATGGAGGTCATGAGAGTATCACTTTTATACAGCTGAAAAATTGTGTGCGCGCTGACAGGTCGAGCAAGAAAACTACCAATCGGTTGACACCAGCATGTCTAATTTCTTCTAGACATTGGCTTTTGCATCGATTACCAAACACCCTCTAGCAATTTTTGCAACAATTTTATAAAAACTTCCACAAACGGGTTTCATTAAGCACATGATTCATGCAATTAATCCAATTAACTATTCAAATCACGTAATTATGCTATCAAAAAATTGGCGAACAGAAATCTTACGTATGTCAAACAAACAGCAAATTATATTGCAATCTTCTTCGAAAGACATATTTATAAGAACACCATCATCGATCATCCAATTCATAAGAAAATCAAGCCGAATTCGACGAATTTAACCAAATTATAGCCCTAGTGTCATCAAGACTTAGAGAATTGAAAACGTTAACATTAAAATGATCTCCTTTAGCATAGTCTAGTAGTAACACATGGAGTATGTTGGAAGGTAACACTTTTCTTGTTTAAATTGTAAGACACGTAATATGTTAGGAATCCCTCCTAGTTGGAGAGTCCCTATGTTTGGAGTCAAAGAATTTATTACATTGAAAAGTTCCAACAAAGGAAGTTGGAATGGTGTTTTTGGTTCCCCAAGGATGATTATTGCTTGGAAGACTCTAGGAAGGCCTTGTGCATTGAAGAGGCACGAGATGGAGCACTATAAATAGAAGTGTTGTGTGGAACAAAATGCAAGAGAGAACAAGAAAACAAGAAGAAAAATAAGAGATACAAAATACAAGTGAGGAAGAGTGAATTTCGTAGGTGCTGGCCAGTCTGCCAGCCTCCGGGAAAATTGCATTTGCCGAGTATTGCACCGTTGGATCGTCACCAAATTTTGACAATTTGTTTCCAAGACACAGTAGTACGTTCTGAATGGTGGCAATGTGTTTTGGAGGTGTCTAGGTATGTCTGATTCTTGCATTCACGAGATAGAAATTTTCTGCCTGAAAATTTCAGCTTCGTATTTGTTCCTCTCTTGTATCTTGTTGTGTTCCAAGATTGTTTGGTTGATCTTGATGATGTTGTATTCCTCTAGCTGTGCCTAGAGAGACTTGAATGTACCTATTATTGACTATAGTGGAGATCGTTTAAGTGGCCTACGGGTCCGTGGTTTTTTACTCCTACTTTCGGAGGTTTTTCCATGCTAAAAATTATTGGTGTTTTTGTTCGTGTTTCCGTTCGATTATATCTCTATAGTTGCTATATTTTGGAAGAGATTATTTTCTATTCCGCGCTATCGTGGTTTCCTCCTATCAAGTGGTACCAAAGCGAGGTTCTCTTGACTGTGTGCAACTATAGAAGTGAACACATCCAAGATGGTAAGTTTGAATGGCACCAACTATAATGTTTGGAAAGGAAAGATGGAAGATTTGCTTTATGTCAAAGGCTTTCATGTTCCGGTTTCTCTACTGAGAAGCCCGAAAGAATAAGTGATGAAGAATAGAACCTGCTGCACAGACAAGTTTGTGGGTACATCCGCCAACGGGTCAATGATAATGTATTGAATCATGTAAGCACGGTGTCTAATGAGAGAACCCTCTGGACAACCCTAGAGGAGTTATATGCTAAGAAGACCGGGAATAATAAGCTATTCCTAATCAAGAAGATGATGTCTTTGAGGTATGATGATGGTTCATCAATGGTCGACCACCTGAACACTTTTCAGGGAATTATGAATCAATTGGCGACGATGGACATAAGCTTTGATGATGAGATACAAGCTTTGTGGCTTCTTGGCACTCTTCCAAATTCATGAGAAACATTCCGGATGTCGTTATCTAATTCTGCTCCGAATGGTGTTCTCACGATGGAATCGGCTAAAAGTGTCGTTCTTAGTGAAGAAATGAGGCGCAAGTCTCTTAGTCCCTCTTCTCATTCAGAGGTGCTGGTCACTGAATCACGGGGGAGAAGTCAGAGCAGGACTCAGAATAATCATGGTGCATCAAGAGGGAAGAGTCAAAACCAAGCTTCTTACAGTCGTGGAAAGTCTCGTGGGGGTTCCAACAAATGGTCAAAGTAGAGTGCCATCACTGTGGCTTGAAGGGTCATATCCGAAAGTATTGCTGAAAATTGAAAAGAGAAACGAAAGACAAGAATAATCACAATGATGTCAAGAAAGAAGGTACCAACAATGATGATATTGCCGTTGTTGATGATTTCTTCATTATTTGTGATGACTGTGTAGAAAGTGTTAATATATCATCTGAAAAGATGGATTGGCGATTGATGGTGGTGCTTCTACACATGCTACCTTTCGGCGTGATCTTTTCTCAACTTATGAGGCAGGTGATTTCGGTGTAGTACGTATGGAAAATAGAGGACAATCAAGCGTTGTCGGAATGGGAAATATTTATGTTGAGACTAGTAATGGAACCACACTGGTTCTCAAAGATGTGAAGCACATTCCCGATCTTTGGTTCAACCTCTTATCCGTTGGAAAGCTAAGTGATGATGGATATTGCAGTTCATTTCTGGGTAATGAATGGAAACTGACGAAGGGCTCAATGTTGGTTGCGAGAGGAAAGAAATGTTTGAATTTGTACGTTGCCAAATTTGGGATTTCCAAGTATTACATGAATACTTGTGAGAATGATAACTCATCGGAATTATGGCACCAACGTTTGGGTCATATGAGTGAAAAAGGATTAAGCATCCTGGCTAAGAAGAATATGTTATCCAGTGTTTCTAATGCAAGATTGAAGCAGTGTCCGCATTGTTTGGCTGGAAAGCAAAGACGTGTGTCCTTCAAGTCCTCCAAACCAAAAAGAAAGCAAGAGGTTTTGGACTTGGTCCATTCCGATGTGTATGGAACAATGAAGATCCGGTCACTTGGCGGTGATTATTATTTTGTGACTTTTATTGATGATTATTCTCGGAAGATTTGGGCCTATACCTTGAAGCCGAAGGACCAGGTGCTTGACACATTCAAGTCCTTTCAAGGATCGGTTGAAAGAGAAACAGGAAAGAAGCTCAAGTGTATCCGAACGGATAACTGGGAAGAATATATTAGTCCGTTCGATGAGTATTGCTGAAGCCAAGGTATACGTCACCAAAAGATCCTCCAAAGACACCGCAGTTGAATGGGTTGGCCAAAAGAATGAATAGAACCTTGGTTGAAAGGATGAGATGTTTGCTATCTCAGTCAAGGTTGCCGAAGTACTTCTGGGGTGAAGCATTGAATACAGTGGTGCACGTGCTGAATCTCACAACTTGTGTGCCTTTGAAGTTTGATGTTCCAAACCGTGTTTGGAATGGAAAAGATGTCTTCTATGACCATCTTCGGGTGTTTGGCTGCCTTTCTTATGTGCATGTTCTAAAAGATGAGAGATCAAAACTTGATGACAAGACAAAGAAATGTGTATTTGTGGGATACAGACTTGATGAGTTTGGCTATCGTTTCTTTGATATGGTTGCCAGAAAGCTTGTTCGCAGCCGAGATGTTGTGTTTATGGAGGACTACACCAACGATGATATTGAGAAGGCTGAGAAAGAAATTCCTACTCATGTAGATGAAGAATTGGTTGATGATCAACCAACTACAACTGCTCCCACACCAAATGTTGTAGTTGATGAGCATGATGAGAATCTAGATGCTGAGAATGAAGTCCATCCTGAAGAGGAGATGGCTGAGCAGCCTGCTGATGCTGTTGAGTTGAGACGATCTACCCGTGACAGAAGACCTTCCGTTTGTTACCCCCCGAACGAGTATGTATTTCTTACCGATGGTGGAGAGCTTGAAAGTTTTCAAGAAGCTTTAGAAGATGAAAACAAAAAGGAATGGATGGATGCCATGGAGGATGAAATGCAATCCCTCCGTGAGAATAACACTTTTGAATTGGTGAAGTTGCCAAAGGGCAAGAAAGCGTTGAAAAACCGATGGGTCTACCGAGTGAAGAAAGATGAAAATACTTCACAAGTTTGATACAAGGCTTGCTTGGTGGTAAAGGGTTTTACCCAAAGGAAAGGTGTTGATTTTAGCGAGATTTTTGCTCCAGTGGTAAAGATGCAAATTCGAGTCGTGCTCGGGCTGGCTGCTAGTCTTGATTTGGAAGTCGAGCAAATGGATGTCAAGGCGGCTTTTATTTCATGGTGATCTGCATGAAGAGATTTATATGGAGCAACCTGAAGGTTTTCAAGAGAAAGACAAAGAAGATTGAGTCTATAAATTGACAAAGTGTCTTCATGGCTTGAAGCAAGCGCCAAGACAGTGGTACCAAAAGTTCAGCTCAGTGATGGTTAGGCATGGTTACAAGATGACAAAGGCCGATCACTGTGTTTATATACGGAGATTTTCTGATGATGACTTCATCATTCTTCTGTTGTATGTCGATGATATGCTAATTGTTGGAAAAGACATTTCCAAAATCAATGAGTTAAAGAAGACCTTGAGTGAATCCTTTACTATGAAGGATTTGGGGCCAGCGCAGAAAATCCTTGGGATTCAAGTCATACGTGACAGAAATGCAAAGAAGTTGTTCTTGTCACAAGAAAAGTACATTGAGAAGGTTCTTCGGCATTTTGGCATGGACAAGGCCAAAGCAGTGAGTATTCCGCTTGCTTCTCATTTTAAACTCAGTCATGAGCAGTGTCCATTTATTGATGATGAGAAATTGAGTATGAAGAATGTTCCATACTCGTCGGCAGTTGGTAGTTTGATGTATGCCATGGTTTGCACAAGACCCGATATAGCACATGCTATGGGAATTGTGAGTCGTTATCTTTCGAATCCGAGAAGACATCATTGGGAGGCCGTGAAGTAGATTAGAGATATCTTTGTGGAACATCGAATCTGAGGCTAACTTTGGGATGTGATTCGCCTATATTGTTTGGTCATTCGGATTTTGATTTAGCCGGGAGCTTGGATGATCGCAAGTCTACTTCAGGATATATAATGACTTTTGTGTAGAGAAAAAGAGGTTTGAGTGATTTCAAAATACATGATTTAAACATGTTACAAAGAAATGCATGACATATTGCATAAAACTTGCCTTATATAGCTCATATATAATGTTGTCGTACTAACGAGCTATCAAGCTTTAAAGCTTACATCAAATGGCAAACATTTGTTGTGTTTGAACTATTTTCAGGTGTCACCATTAATGAACTAAACTAGTTCATTAAGTGAAGTACTTAGTTAATTAAACTAAGTAGTTCATTAAAGGAAGCAATATTTGGAAAAGGCACAAAGGCAACAAGTTGAAGAAAGGAAAGTTCCCTCTCCTCTCCACACATATTACACGCCATTATACACATATGTATATATATATTTTTAGATTTTTTGAAAAAGGCACATACACATTTATTCCAACATACTACCGACACGTTATATATTTTACGTACGTACGTTAACGTCACACCACTATATTTAACTCATATTTATGAGTATATTCAGGTATTATATCATATGATATAAGTCATGGTGATGACAAATTTAATACGACACTTTAAAAGGTTATAAACCGAAAATTGTCATATCGGACGAATACCGAAACTTCACCAACGTGTCACGTACTTTCCATAAATAGATGGTCAGCCCCTACACTTCAAAAGTGGCCACAAATTTCGTGGCTTTCATGATATGTACAGCCATAAAATCATTCCATGTTGGCACACACAAATCACCCCATATTAAGGCCAAATTGTGGAGATTCCAATTTCAATTTTGTCATATGGTTTAGGCGCCACTTTAAGATCAGCCTAAGTGATGAATATTAAAGTTTAATTTATGTATATTATGTGTAACATAATATATATAACATGTGCAAAAAGTTGGAATTTAATTAGAAAAAATCGGGTAATCGATAAACGTCGAAAATTCGGTTTTTTACGTACACAACACATGGAACGTTTTTGGCATATCATATAATATGTATCTAGACACTTTTTACATATTTCATACATCTCAAAGTGTTCCACAAAATTCAATTAAGGGCTGATTGGAATATATCATGTGTGTATAATTAAATGTGCACTATTTTACAAAGTTTGCAAAAAATAAAATTCAGCACATGTATCTACACATTCACATGCCTAGCTCAGCTGAATTGGAGCATATGTCGAGTCTTGTTGGCAAATTGATTGGTCAAGAATGAAGCATACAATGTTGGTGACTTAAAGAAAGGAACTACAAAAGGTAACATTTCAAATCTTGTCACAATTGTGACACATGATGAAAATTCAGCATGTGTACAGATGGCTGGCCAAAATTCTCACTTTAATGAGCCATATTTTGTTGTCTTGAATCATGTGGGTAATTGGGAGATAGTATGGAAGTATTTTGAATTAATTATAAAATTAAAATGATGATATTTTTGAATATCACACATGCTGAAAATTTCAGCATGTGTGGGAATGTATATGGCCGATTTCTAGGCCTTGTTGATGATAAATTTTTATTCCAAAAATGATAAGAATGTCTTGCACTAAATGGTGATTGATTTCAAGGATTAAATCAAATTAAACTTGGCAATATTTTGAATGAAATGTAAATGTTACACATGCTGAATTTTCAGCATGTGCAAGTGGTGTTATGGCCGATTTTTACATGGTATTTTGGATTTATTTGCCTAGCTAATTTTGTGTGACGATCTTCTGAATTATGGTAACTATTTTATATTTATTTTGGCACATGTTTTAAGTGTTACTCTCTGATTTGTCTAGTCATCAAGTGATGACAACATCCAACCAATCAATGAGTGCCAAGTAAGCAAGAGCTTAATGATCATCCAATGAGGAGATGCCAAGTAAGCAAAGACATGTCACAATGATGCTATATACTCTTCCAAGGACTTAGAAGATAATTTTCAAGAGGGGAAGAGTAACAAGGGGGGCGGCCAACATGTTAAAAGGAAAGGAAGAGACCAAAACAAAAACAAGAACAAGCCTTGCAAATTTGAAATATCAAAAACGTTTTAGCCTTCTCTTCTACACTCTCTTTCTTTCTTCTCTCTAAAAGCCTATTGTACTCATATTCATATACTTGAATAGGCTTCATATAGTCCACCACATATTCTTTATCATTGTAAAAGATTGATCAAGGTGTGATCAATCTTGCACTTGCGAGGTGGTGGTGTTCGTGACAATTGTATTCTCATACAAGGTTTGTAAAGGGTTGGAGTTGGTGTGTGACTCCATCAACCCTGTGGTAAGGTGTTACTTTGTGAGTGCTAACCGAGGAAGGTGTCCTCGAAGACTGGAGTAGGTTGTTTATAACCGAACGAGTATAAAATTCTTGGTGTCATTTACTTTCAGCACTTACTTTCAGTTTCAGCACTGTTTATCTTTTTTGATCACGTTCGTAAAAATAGTAAACGAATTTCAAAAATTACGAAACTTTACAGAATTATATCCACGCTTCTTAAGGTTACATCTAAACATCCAAGGTTCTGAGACTAGTGCAGTCTGATTTTCAGGCTTGCAAAGGTTGAAACTTTGATCGTATTTGACTAACTTCCCAAAATAATTTTTCAAAACTGTTTCAAACCATTTAAATACAACTAATAAGGGGCTAGTCTTTAAATTTTTAGAGCATTTGGAGTTACGTACAAATAGGAATTAATTTTTCAAATCAGTCTACTGTTTCTGGCAGATTTGCGCAATCTGACCACCAACGAATTTTCAAGGGGTTAGAGATTGAATTTAAATCTGAAATTTTTAGGAGATACTCATAACATCTGAGGCTAAGTTTTCTCCAAATTTCAGAATTTCGGAAGACCTGCAACCTAGTTTTCAAAATGTTTTAAAACTGGTCCTGAAAACAGAAACTGTTTTCAGAAGTTGAGTTATTGGTTTAAAACTATTTTAAAAACCACATTTTCCGCACCAACTATTCAACCCCCCCCTCTTCTAGTGGTGCCTTGCAGATCCTACAAGTGGTATCAGAGCCAGGTTCACTCACATCAAAAGGATCCAACGATCTAAGTGAGATGGCAACCACAAACTTCAAAACCGAACAAGAAGGTATGCCCAGTCAAAGGCCTCCTCTCTTTGATGGTGAGTCTTTCATTCAATGGAAGTTAAGAATGAAACTTTTTCTTATGGCAATTGATATTGATCTTTGGTCAATTATAGAAGTTGGTCCATTTGTTCCATCAAAGTTATCCACTGTAGATGGAGTCACACTAGAGGTCGTTAAGCCTAGACAAGAGTATACAAGTGAGGATAAAAAGAGACTAAGCATGAACGCTAGGGCTATGCAGTTACTTTTAAATGGACTAAGTAAAAGTGAATCAAGCTATGTTTCAAATTGTTCTAGTGCTCAAGAAATGTGGAGAATACTTAAAAGAGTCCAAGATCAACATGCTTATGTCCACACTCGAGTCATTTAAATTATTTCCTAATGAATCTATCGTTGACATGGATCTTCTCTTGACTAACATTTACAATTTTCTTGAGTCTCTTGGCAAAGCCTTTACTATGTAGGAAAAGGTACAAAAGGTCTTGCGAAGCCTTCAATCCGAGTGGGACCCTAAAGTAACGGCAATAGAAGAAAGCAAAGAAACTAAGTCAATCAAGATGGAAGAATTAATTGGATCACTTATGGTTTATGAGAACAAACTCACCATAAGGAAATCGGAATCATCAAAACAAGGTAAAGCTATTACATTTAAATCAAATGAATACGTCTCTACTTCTTCTGATCACGTAGATGATAGTAATTCTGAATCAGATAATGATGACTTAATTTTATTGGCTAAAGGCTTAAGAAAATTCATGAGAAAGTCGTTTAGAAACAAAACTAAGGCTACTTCGACTAAAAGAAATAAGAACAAGACAAACGACAAGGATGTTAAATGTTGTGAATGCGGTAAACTTGGACATTTATCATATGACTGCCCTAATAAGGACAAGCAAAAAAATAAATATCCTGACAAGGAACGGAACAAGAATAGACTCGTCTCAGAACATAAGCAAAGGAAACGAGCTCTCAAAGCCTCCACTTGGAGTGATACATCGGATTCCGAGACTGAAACAGAAGAGGAGACTGCACAAGTATGCTTTGTGTCCAAAGCATCAAACGATGTATCATCTGACTCTGATTCTGATACTGAGCCTTCTTATGATGATCTTTTTAGTCAGTACTTAGAATTTCATAAATTCACTAAGACTCTCGCGAAAGAAAAGAAGCGATTAATTGAAGACAAGAAACTGTTAGAATCTTCTAACGAGAATCTTGTCGCTCAATTAAACGATTCAAAAGAAGAGTCATCATGTATCATTACTGCATTAAAGACAAAGGTCTCATCATTGACCACGCAAAATAATGAAATGAAATCCGAGATTTCAAGTTTGAAATCAAGGAATACAGACTTAGAGAAAATGATGAAACAGTTTGATACGGGATCTAACATGCTAGATCGTATTATTTTATCACAAAAGAATGATAGTGATAAAACGAGATTAGGATACATCGAAACAAATGAAGTGTCCATTAAACCAACCAAGTTTGTAGTGTCTAAGAAAGTAGACACCCCAAAACCAAATACGGCGTCTAAGATGACGCAAAGACCCCCTCTCCCCTCATCTCGTCATACTTCTTCCTCATATCATGCGAAATACAATTTTGTGCCATATAGATATGAGAATAAACAAGTGATGCATACACGACATTCATTTCATCCACCTAGATCATGCACTACGCACACTAACACAAGGACATACCAAAAACGTCCTACATATAATGAGTATAAAGGAGTTCTTGGCCAAAGGCCTAAAGTGCACTCACCACATGTCTACTACATTGCACCTTCATCTACATTCTTGCCATTTGCTAGACCGAGAAGGATCACCCAAGTATGGGTACCGAAAGGTACTTTTACTAAGAGGTGAATAACTAACTCGTAAGGACCCAAAATTAAAAGGGTACCTAAATCATTTTTGCACATTGCAGAGAACCCACACATCAAAAGATACATCAATCAAATGGTTCCTTGATAGTGGTTACTCGAGGCACATGACGGGTGACCCGAGCCTATTCACGAAATTGAAAAAGGTCACAAAAGGCGGATCCGTGACCTTTGGAGACAACAACGAAGGCAAGATCATCGGAAAAGGTACAATTGGAAACCCAAGCACTCTTCAAATCTCCAACGTCTTTTTGGTAAGCAACTTATCATATAATCTTCTTAGCATTTCGCAATTCATTGACAATGGTTTTGATGTGTGTTTTACTCACCCATATTGCAATATAGTAAATAAAAATGGAGAAATAGTCTTAAAAGGAAAACGGGAATGAAACATGTTTACGCTTTCTATGGATGATATGTTAGACACTAAGGTTAAATGTTTCATGTCAAATGAACCTAACGTAAATTTGTGACATAGACGTTTAGGGCATATTGGCATTTCTACACTAGAAAAACTCCAACGAAAGGACCTAATACGAGGATTGCCTACACTTGATTTAGACAACTTTCAGTTGTGTGAATCTTGTATAAAAGGCAAACAAACACGCGAGTCACTAAAACCTAAAAATGAAATAAGCACGACTAGAGTTTTAGAATTACTACACATTGATTTGTTTGGTCCTAGTCGCACTACGAGTCTGTAGGATCTGCAAGGCACCACTAGAAGGGGGGGTGAATAGGTGGTGCGGAAAGTGTGGTTTTTAAAATTTGTTTAAACCTAAACAATTCAACTTCTGAAAACAGATTCTGTTTTCAGGACCAGTTTTAAAACGTTTTTAAAACCAGGTTATAGGTCTCCAAAAATTTTGAAATTTTGAGAGAACTTATCCTCAGATGTTATGAGGGTCCCCTAAAAATGTTAAATTAAAATTCAACCTTTAACCCCTTCAAAAACCGTTGGTAATCAGATTGCTCGAATCTGCCAGAAACGGTAGACGGTTTTGAAAATTTTATTCCTATTTGTGTGTATGTCCAAATGCTCTGAAAATTTGACCACTAACTCCTTATATACTATATTTAATTGGGTTGAAACAGTTTTGCAAAATTCTTTTGGGAAGTAGGTCAATTATAATCAAAGTCTCAACCTTTGCAAATCTGAAAATCAGACTACACTAGTCTCAGAACGTTTGATGTTTGATCGACTTATACTTATCCAAAAGGGTTGAAACTTATGCCAAATTAACCCTAGAACGTGTGAGTATATTTCTGGAAATTTTTGGGATTTTTGAAATTCGTTTACTATTTTTACGAATGCGAACAAGAAGAGTAAAATGTGAAGTAACTGAAAGTAAATGCTGAAAATAAATGGCACCAAGATTTTTATACTGGTTTGGTTATCAACAACCTACTCCAGTCTTCAAGGAACACCTTCCTTGGTTCACACTAATCACACAACTCAAAAACACCTTACCACAGGGTTGATGGAGTTACACACCAACACCAACCCTTTACAAACCTTGTACGAAGAATACAATTCGCACGAACACCACCACCTAGCAAGAATGAAGATTGATCACACCTTGATCAATCTTTTACAAAGATAAAGAATATGTGGTGGTATAATACAAGCCTATTCAAGGATAGAAATATATGTACAATAGGCTTTCAAGAAGAAGAAAGAAAGAGAGTGTAGAAGAAGAAGGCTAGAACACTTTTGATCTTTTAATTTTGTAACTCTTGTTCTTGTCTTGTTTTTGCTCATCTTCTTTCCTTTTAAGCACATTGCAGCCGTCCCCCTTGGTGCCATTCCCTCTTGAAAATTCTCTTCTAAGTCCTTGGGAGGATGTAAGACATCATTGTGACAAGGTCTTGCTTACTTGGCATCTTCTTATTGGATGATCATTTAGTCTTCGCTTTCTTGGCACCTTCTTATTGGATGAATGTTGTCATCATTGATGACTTGGAAAAAAATCTGAGAATTACACTTAAACATGTGCCAAAATCATCACAAAATAACTTCCATAAATCATAAGATATATCACATAAATTGCAATACAAAAATCCTTCCCAACTAAGGCAAAAATCGGCCATATTGTGATATTGCCATGCTGAAAATTCAGCATGTGCATCATTCAATTTTATTCAAAATAATGCCCAATTTATTTTGATTTTTCTTTATAAAATGAATCACCAACTTATGGTAATTATTCCTATCACATGAGAAATGAATATGGACATCTTTATGCTCTAAGATTCGGCCACCCTATGTCTCACACATGCTGAAAACATCCAGCATGTGTGATATGTAGAATATCACACTTTGTTTAATTTAAATAATATTCAAATCATTTCCATTTCTTCTTCCAATCAATCACACAATAAAAGATGATGAAATATATCACAATAAAGATGAAAATTTTGGCCATCATTAGCACACATGCTGAATTTTCAGCATGTGTCACAATTGAGACAAAATTTGAATTGTTACCTTTTTGTAGCTTCTCTCTTTAAGTCACCAACTTTGTGTGATTGATTCTTGACCAATCAATATGCCAACAATGCTTCACATATGCTCCATCTCAGCTGTAGGTGGTGTTGGTGATATGTATATACATGTGCTGAATTTCATTTTTGCTAGCTTTGTAAAATAGTGCACATTTAATAATACACACATGTTATATTCCAATAAGCCCTTAATTTAATTTTCTAGAACACTTTAAGATGTATGACATGTGTAAAAATTGTCTAGATACGTGTCATATGATGTGCCAAAAATGTTCCATGCATTGTGTACGTAGAAAATCGAATTTTCGATATTTATCGATTACCCGATTATTCTCTAATTAAATTCTAACCTTTTGCACATGTTATATATATTATGTT
>AP025056.1:12037445-12229661 GCA_036186865.1 Eustoma russellianum
TTTAAATCTCAGCACTTGGCTGGTCTAAAGTGGTACCATTAACATGTGACAAAATTAAACTTGGAATCTTCACATTTTGGCCTTAATGTGGGGTGATTTGTGTGTGCCAACATGGAAAGTATTTTTGGCTGAATATACAGTCATGTGCACGAAATTTTTATCAATTTTTGAAGTATAGGGGCTGACCATTTATTTATGGCAAGTACGTGACACGTTGGCGAAGTTTCGGTATTCGCCCGATACGACAATTTTTGGTTTAGAACCTTTTAACGTGTCGTATTTAATTTGTCATCACCATGACTTATATCATATGATATAAGACCTGAATATACTCATAAATATGAGTTAAGTATGATGGTGTGACGTTAACGTACGTACGTAAAATATATAACGTGTCGGTAGTACGTTGGAATACATGTGCATGTGCCTTTTTCAAAAAATCTGAAAATATATGTATTACATATGTATATGGCGTGTATGTATTAATGAGGGGAGGAGGAGAAGACTTTCCTTCCTTAGCCTTGTTGCCTTTGTGCCTTTTCCAAATGTAGCTTCCTTGAAGGAACTACTTAGTTTAATTAACTAAGTACTTCACTTAATGAACTAGTTTAGTTCATTAATGATGGCACCTGAAAATAGTGTAAACACAACAAATGTTTGCCATATGATGTAAGCATTAATGCTTCATGGCTCGTCAGTACGGCAACATTATATATGAGCTAAATAAGGCAAGCAATATATCATGCATACGTTTTGCACACGTTTTTGTCATGCTCATTTTTGTGCACATTTAAATCATGTATTTGAAAATCACTCAAACCCCTTTTTCTCTACAGAGTCTTGGTGGACGTCACTATGCTTGTGTAATTGTTGATGATTTTTTTCGTTATACTTGGACTTTGTTTCTTGCACATAAGGATGATAGTGCCATTGAGATTGCGAAACTAATAAAACAACTTGAAAATCAATACGGTGTCAATGTGAAAAAGATAAGAAGCGATAGAGGCGGTGAATTTAAAAACAAGGACATGATTTTATTTTGCAAAGGAAAAGGAATTAAACACGAGTTCTCGCCACCTAGAACTCCACAATTAAATGGAGTAGTAGAAAGAAAGAATAGGACATTACAAGAAATTGCTAGAACTATGTTATGCGAAAATAAATCGCCTAGATTTTTGTTGGCGGAAGCCGTAAACTGTGCATGCTACATAATAAATCTCTTGTCCATTAGAAAGAAAATAAATAAGACGCCTTATGAGATATTAAATGATCGCATGCCTAAAATTGACTATTTTCGTGTGTTTGGATGCAAATGCTTTGTTTTAAATACAAAAGATAATTTAGATAAATTTGAATCCAAAATGCATCTTTGTTGGGTATTCTGTGAATTCAAAAGCATATAGGTGTTATGATCCTTTCACTAGACAAATTCTAGAATCTATTCATGTGAAATATAATGAATTTGGTGAGATTGATAAAGACAAAGAATATGATGATTTTGAATTGAAACCCGTGTTGAATGATGATGATGGCACGTTTGATATGCATGATATGCATGATACACTAGAAATGTATGATCACTTAGAAATGCATGAGAACGTAGAAAATAATCAACCAAGATGGCATAGAGATCACCCACACGATCTCATCATAGGCGATATCACACACGGTGTGCGTCCACGTAGAAGAATAAATCCGGAAGAAATAAATCAATTTCATGCTATGATTTCTGAAAATGAACCTAAAAATGTGCATGATGCTTTGAGTGATTCTTCTTGGATTGATGCTATGCATGACGAACTTAATCAATTTGTTAGAAATGACGTATGGGATTTAGTGCCACGACCACAAGATAAGACCATAATAGGCACAAAGTGGGTGTTTAGAAATAAAATGAATGAAGAATGAAAAGTTGTTAGAAATAAAACTAGACTTGTAGCAGAAGGCTATAATCAAGAAGAAGGAATTGATTATGATGAAACATTTGCACCCGTAGCACGTTTAGAAGCTATACGACTTTTACTTGCCATTGCTTGCATGAAAGATTTTAAACTGTATCAAATGGACGTGAAAAGTGCATTCTTAAATGGATTTATACAAGAAGAGGTATACATGAAACAAACACCCGGTTTTGAAGATTTGAAACATCCCGATCACGTGTACAAACTAAAGAAGGCAATATACAGACTAAAGCAAGCACCTAGAGCATGGTATGATCGTTTTGCTACTTTCCTTTTAGAAAGTGGTTTTAAAAGAGGCACTATAGATAGTACATTATTTTTGAAATAAGATAAATCGGATTTACTTATTATTCAAATTTACGTTGATGACATCATTTTCGGCTCCACTTCTCATAAACTTGTTGAAGATTTTCAAAATTGCATGAAATCCGAATTTGAAATGTCTATGGTTGACGAATTGAACTATTTTCTTGGCTTGCAGATTAAGCAAACAAGTAAAGGCATTCACATAAGCCAAGCTAAATATGTAAATGATATGATTAAAAAGTTCAATTTTGAGAATTTAAAACCATCTCCCCACCCCTATGAGTGTTACTACTAAATTAGATAAAGGTGAACATGGTAAGGATTTTGATAATGCCTTATATAGATCTATGATTGGCTCTTTGCTATATCTTACTGCTAGTAGGCTTGACATCATGTACAGTGTATTTATGTGTGCATGTTTTTAAAGTCAACCCAAGGTGTCTCACTATAATACGGTAAAAAGAATATTCCGATATATTAAGCACACACCCACCTTAGGCATTTAGTACGATAAAGATTGTGACTTTAATTTGCATGCCTACACTGACGCTGATTATAGTGAATGTAAGATAGATAGAAAAAGCACGAGTGGCACTTGCCAATTTATAGGAAACTCACTTATTTCATGGTTTTCCAAAAAGCAGGCAAGCGTAGCTTTATCCACTACTGAAGCTGAGTACATGGTACTTAGTCTTTGCAGCACACAATTACTATGAATAAAACAACAACTTTCAGACTTTGGAATTACCGTAAATAAAATTCCTATATATTGTGATAGTATGAATGCAATTAACCTATCTAAGAACCCCGTGTTACACTCTAAGGCCAATCATATAGAAGTACGCTATCACTTTCTTCGTGATCACGTAAATAATGGTGATATTATCATAGATCACGTACGCACAGAGGCACAAGTAGCGGATATCTTCACTAAAGCCTTAAATCAAGCCACGTATGAAAATCTTCGTTCTAAATTATGCATGATTTCTGCTGATTTGACTTGATTATCTTTCCATATTTACATGCATTTTTGATTGACTTTCCAAAATAAAGGGGGAGAGAATGCATGATTTAACGGGGAGAGAGAAACTGATTGCATAAATCAAGGGGGGTAGATTTGAAATTTGAAATTCAAAATTTGAATTTAAACATGAATGAAGGAGGAGCGATAAGATTTAAATCATGAATGTAGGTTATTTTGAAAATCAACAAAAGGGGGAGATTGGTTATTTTGAAAATCATGAATGTAGGTTATTTTGCCGAGGGAGCCGTGGCTTGGCAATCAAAATTGCAAAAGTGTGTTGCACTTTCTACTACCGAGGCCGAATTCATAGTCGTTGTGGAAGCATCGAAGGATTTGTTGTGGTGTACGGAGGCAAATATACATTTTAAGGAGATTGATAGAGAAGTATAGGGAGAAGAAGCGCGATCTACATATGGTTTTCATCGATCTTAAAAAATCATATGATAGTGTGCCACGTAGACTGATATGGGATAGTTTGGATGCAAGAGAGGTGCCTATGAAGTATATAGACATAATTAGTGATATGTATGCTAGGACGAAAACAACCGTTCGTACACCTGTAGGCAATACGAACTTCTTTCCGGTAGAGGTAGGCCTCTACCAAGGGTCCGCTTTGAGCCATTCCTTTTTGCAGTTGTTCTAGATGAGTTGTCAAAGTCGATCCAATAGACAGTCCCATGGTGTATGCTTTTTGCTGACGACATTGTATTAGTCGCGGAAAGTAGACATAACCTGAGTATAAGACTAGAGGAGTAGCGATGTGCTTTAGAGAGAAAAAGCCTAAGGATTAGTCGTTCCAAGACTGAGTATCTGCACTGCGACTTCAGCGGCGCAGCCGACGATGAGAATAGTCAACTCACCATCGAGGGTTAAGTGGTACCAAAGGTAAGTAAATTCAAGTACCTAGGATCATTTGTACAGAAAGATGGGGACATAGAGAGTGACATAGCACACCGAGTTCAGGCAGGTTGGTGTAGGTGGAGGGCGGCCTCAGGGGTGCTGTGTGAAAATAATTTTCCAACTAAATTAAAAGGAAAATTTTATAGGGTGGCAGCGCAGCCGGCAATGTTATATGGAACAGACTGCTGGGCCATCAAGAGGACACAGTCATAGAAGATGGAAGTGGCAGAGATGAGGATGCTAAGGTAGATGTGTGGGCATACAAAGCTAGACAAGATAAGAAATGAAGTATACAGAGAAATGTTAGGGGTGACTAGTGTAGCAGATAAGATAAGAGAAGGAAGACTAAGATGGTTTGGGCATGTCAAGAGGAGACAGACAACGGCGTCTGTCAGAGCAATTGAAAGCCTCACTATAGAAGGGAAGAGGAGTAAAGGCAGGCCCAAACTGACGTGAGCAGATTAGGCATGACTTACTAGAGTTGCACCTCTCTGAGGACACGGTCCAGGATAGGAGTTCATGGAGGCAGAGAATTAAGGTTAAGGAGGTGTAGGCATGATATAGGGCACCTTAGAGCATACTTAGGGGATTAGATAGTATTTACACATTAGTTGACTTTGCATAATTTTGTTTTGGTCTTTTTCTTTCAACTGTTTGTGCATATTCACTGTTATGACTATTTTAATATCGGAATACTTTTGTATATGTTCAATAAAATCTCTTCACTAGTACATATTCCTATCATTATGATATCTATGCAGGTATATATAGAGTCGGGGGTCTCACTGGAAGCAAACTTTCTATCTCTTAGGATGGGGGTATTGTTTGCCTACCTTTCACCCTCCCCAGACCCTAGCGATAGCTTGTGCTGTCGTTGGAATATACTGGGTATGATTGTTGTTGTTGTTGGGGAAATTCTTAATGGATCTAGGAGTGAAACAAGCTAAGTATGTCTTGTTTTGTGATAATCAAAGTGACATCCACTTGTCTAAGAATTCCTCATTTCATTCGAGGTCCAAACATATTGATGTTCGTTATTACTGGATTTGTGATGTGTTGGTACCAAGCTATTCGAGGTTGAGAAGATTCATATGGATGAAAATGGCTTTGACATGTTGACAAAAGTTTTGTCAAGAGGAAAGTTTGAGTTTTGGCGCATGGCTTCCGGATTGATACCACCATCCATCTAGTCGGTCGGGGGAGTTTGTTGGGAATCTCTCCTAGTTTGAGAGTCCCTATGTTTGGAGTCAAAGAAATTATTACATTGAAAAGTTCCAACAAAGGAAGTTGGAATGGTGTTTTTGGTTCTCCAAGGATGATTATTGTTTGGAAGACTCTAGGAAGATCTTGTGCATTGAAGAGGCACAAGATAGAGCACTATAAATAGAGTTGTGGAACAAATGCAAGAGAGAACAAGAAAACAAGAAGAAAAATAATAGAGACAAAATACAAGCGAGGAAGCGTGAATTTCGTAGGTGCTGGGCAGTCTGCCAGCCTCCGGGAAAATTGTATTGCCAAGTATTGCACCGTTAGATCGTCACTAAATTATGACAGATTGTTTCCAAGACACATTAGTACGTTCTGAATGGTGGAGATGTATTTTGGAGGTGTCTAGGTATGTTCGATTCCTGCATTCCCGAGACAGAAATTTTCTGCCTGAAAATTTCAGCTTCGTATTTGTTCCTCTCTTGTATCTTATTGTGTTCCAAGATTGTTTGGCTGATCTTGATGATGTTGTATTCCTTTAGCTGTGCCTAGAGAGACTTGAATGTATCCATTATTGACTATAGTGGAGGTCGTTTAAGTGGCCTTCGGGTCCCGTGGTTTTTTACTCCTACTTTGAGAGGTTTTTCCACGCTAAAAATTGTTGGTGTTCTTGTTCGTGTTTTCGTTCGATTATATCTCTATATTTGCTGTATTCCGTCTTTACTAAAATCAAATCGGTATTATGGTCTCTGTTGTGAGCGTCTGTTCATTGAAAAACATTATTTGATTTATATTTTTTTGTATCACTATTATTGTGCTATCTATACAGGTAAGTATAGAGCCTGAGGTCTCACTGGAAGCAAATTCTCTATCTTTAGGGATAGAGGTATTGTTTGCATGTCTCTCACCTTCCCCAGACCTTAGCCATAGCTTTTGCTGTCGTTGTAATATACGACCTAGGCCACTTGTCATGGTATGATTTGGCGTGACTGCCGAAATTTTCTTCATGGGTTTTGTGAGAGATTGAGGTCTGTTAGTATATTTTATGTATTTTTTAGGTTATACTCCAACTTACACAAATATGTATGCATCGTTATTGTTTCATGTACATCCTGATGTCCTTTATATTAAAATTTCAGTTAATTTTTCGAAAAAATTTGTCATAGACCGTAACGCGAAAAAGATTTTTAAAAAATCACTAAACTCTATCCCTAATGAAAAACATAAAAAGTTAAAAACAAATTATTGAGTTTTGCGTCATCCCAGAAATAACTTTCGAGTTTCAAATTAGACAAACGAAAGGCATCAACATTTCCATATCTAAGTTTCAAATCACTCCAAATATCTACTGCATCATCAATCCACATGACACTTTGGGTAATAGGGGGAATTACAGAAATGATAATCCAAGAAACTACCATGTTGTTAGCCTTAAGCCAACTAGAATACTTACGATCATCCTATGCTGGCTTCTCAACCGTTTCATCCACGAAGCCTATCTAGTTCTTGGACCCAAGAGCACGCCTAATAGTACGACTCCATCCATGATAATTGTGCAAATCAAGAAGAGGTTGGGCCAATACAAGCGACAACGAATGACTCGGATGAACATATAAAGGATCTCCAGTAGGATCAACAACAACAGGAGCAGTTGACATAGAAGCCATTCTCATCGATCAGTACCACAAATTTTGTAGAACAGCAAGACTTAACAAATGATAGGCGAAGAAGGAGCAATTGGTGATCTATCGCTCTAATTCCATGACACAAGTGCCTCCACAAGAAACACACAGTAACCAGTCACAGATCTTCTGGTTTCTGAGCCCACAAAGGCCTTCAATTTGAGCTGCTTCCCAAAAGGAAATATCAACCCTTACCCAATGCTACCTTTTAGATATTTTAACAATCTGTGTGCAGCCTTCATATGATTGACAGTGGGACAATACAGGAATTGACTCAACTGTTGTACAGGAAAGGTAATGTTTGGCCTTGTGATAGTCAAGTAGATCAGCTTGCCAATCAAGCTTCTGTAGCTAGCCACCTCGTTCAGCAATTCTGAGTCACCATGTGTCAACTTTAGTTTTGTGTCCGTAGGGCTCCTAGCAGGTTTTGCTCTTAGAAAACCTGTATGCTCATTTAGCTCCATGGTATACTTCCTTTGATTGATGAAGAGCCCCTTGTGACCAGACTACTTCTATATCCAAGTAGTACCTAAGGTCACCCAGATCCTTAATTTTGAAGGATGTATGAAGTTGATGCTTAATGTCACAGATGGCCTGTGTATCAGAAGAAGCCGCCCTTATCATTTCATTGTATATTATCATAGTGTAGTACACCAACAATAACAACAACAATCATGCCCAGTATATCCCAACGACAGCAAAAGCTACCGCTAGGGTCTGGGGAGGGTAAGAGGCAGGCAAACAATACATCCATCCCAATAGATAGAGAATTTGCTTCCAGTGAGACTTCCGGCTCTATGTGTACATGCATAGATAGCATAATAATATGAATATGTACCAGTGGAGGGATTTTACTAAACATAAACAGAAATCTTTCTGTATAAAAATAGTCATAACAGTGGATATGCACAGATAGTTAAAAGACAAATACCGAAACAAAAAAATACAAAATCAACTAAATACTATCTAATCATCTAAGTATGCTTTAAAGTGTCTCTATATCCTGCCTATCACTCCTTTAACTATAAGCACAGGGCTAAAATTTTTAAAGAAAAGTTTCCACATACTCTCACTTTTTTTTAATCAAGACATCTTGCATTTCACCGTATCTTTTTCTCCGTGGATTGTTCTTTCTTCCCTTTGATGGGATGACGTCTGCCGATCAAGTTTTCGCTGGCCAATTCTGACCATAAAGTAAACCTAATATTTGTTTCTGATTTTTGTTTTTATATTAAAACAAAACCAAATTCGGTTTAAATTATGGTCATGGCTGATCAGCGAAGTATCTGGCCTAGCGGACCCATCCCTCTTTGATAATATGTCCATTTAAGGGTTTTCAATTTATTACACAGCAATTCATCACTATGACGTTTCATACTATAATCAATGAGATTACCTTTTTTTACTTGTTTGACTAAGAGAAAAATATAAACAGAAAGAAACAGAACAGATCTAACAAACAAAAGCAAAAAAAAAAAAGAATTCTTCATACTTTACAAAGATTTATACATGAATTTATTTGATCCAATCTTTGATGACCTGTTAATGACCTCGATTACGAGATGCCATATCGGTATACTCGGATAAAAAAATTTATTTTAACAGAGAAGCCGATGTAGCATTTTTGATGGACGGTAAACGATGTAGATGAAAGAATGTTGCTCAACAGCACCCCAGTTCAGTTGGTATTCGGGTTGAGATTTGCTCCAAGAGGTCAAGAGTTCGATTCTAGAGACACGTACTGTAGCATTTTTGATTGACGGTAAACGATGTAGATGAAAGAATGTTGTTCAACAGGACCCCAGTTCAGTTGGTATTCGGGTTGAGATTTGCTCCAAGAGGTCAAGAGTTCGATTCTAGAGACACGCACAGTGTAGGTATCCCTCATCTGCTGCTAGGTCGAATGTCTGGTTTGCGGGGAACACTTGTGTAGATCACTGCATTAAAACTAACCTAATCTAAGAGGTAGCTGGGTTCCTGATTTACATCATCCTCACAAGCTCCTTGGAACTGAAATGTTGAAAGTAACTAGGATGAGAATTTCACCTTTTACTCCAAAAATGTTGTTCATGTTGGAGAATTAAAGGATTGGGCTTTGGCCCATAGTTGGAGATTTAAAGTTTGGGCTTTGGCCCATTGATGAATGTTGCAAAACTTGGTTGAGCAACGTACTTTGAGCTTAATGAGTTTCCGATAATGAAAATCGGAAACTAGTGTGTCCTTAATTATCTACGTGACGAGTAGTTAATTTTAGGATGTGGAATCACTCAATTATGATATTGGGTGAATGTGAAATTAATGCTCAAAGTAGATGGAAAACGTTGGGGATGGATGACGTGTCATCCTTATGGAGGAATACCACATTGGATGTGTTCATGTGGCGGAAATAGCTTCTGACGGACATCGATCGATGACTTCGATCGATCGATGTCACTTCGATCGATCGATGTCATCGATCGAAGTCGGACAGAGAGCTTCAGTCGATTCTGTCTTACATCAAACGATCACTTCGATCGATCGATGTCACTTCGATCGATCGATGTATCGATCGAAGTAGGACAGAAGGGGTTCGAAGTGATTCTGAGTACATCGATCGATCACATCGATCGATCGATGTCATCGATCGATGTCGGACAGCGTGCAGAATCTCTTTGGTTATGCAGTTTTGTTTCAAACTTGAAACAAACACTATCCTCCTACAAAAGATAAGATCAATCTGTTGTGATCTGACGGTGGTGGAATAGGCAGCTTTAATCTAACGGCCGAGATTTAAACTGTCTTAACCGCTTAACCGAATGTAGTTTCCATCTAACGATCCAGGTTTAAACCTGCGAATCTATCTTTAATCCAAAGGCTGAGATCAAACCTTCCTAATCTAGATAGGAGGTTTTAATCTAACGGCCTAAATCAAACTACGGTTTTGATCCAACGGTCACGGTACCTTGTTCTCCAACCGACTCCCCTATATAAACAGGGCAAAGGGTGCATTCATTTAACACTTGCGCTAGCATTCGTAGCATACTATACTCATAGCACTCGAGTCTTGCATAACCGTCCAAGAGAAGTCAGGACACTCTAGCGTTCGAAGGAGTTCAAGTTCAGCAGTGCCGCTCAACTGAACAGGTACCCGTTGTATCCTAGGAGACGATTGCTCACACCGGTTGGGCACGCACACACTAAACGACTGCGTCTTAGTACAGGAGTGATTGTCTCAAACAATCTTAAGATGTATTCGATTTTGTTCAATTACTTCCTGTACTGTTTTTGTTTATTTACGCAAAAGCAGTTTCGTACTGATTTGCAGTCTTCTTCTACTCATTCTTGAACCTGAGTCTGTTCTGATCTTTACGTTTTGATCAACTGAACAGGAATGGAGAACGAAAGCTCGAACTCTGTTCAAGGCTTTAATGGTGCTCACTCCGTGTCCGCACCAGAAGGGGCAAACAACGTTGCTGCCGGACCGCAGTTCAATACGGTTCCGTTGGCGCCAACTGGAGGGCCTCAGATGAACCCGGCTGCCACTGCTGCTCATGTGGAGAAGCCAGAAAAGTTCGCCGGCAGTTTTTTTCAAGAGGTGGCAGCAGAAGATACTGTTCTACCTCACGGCGCTGGGACTGGCCAGAATGCTAAGCGAGGATCCACCCGTGGTTGAAAATGTGGAGGATCAACAACAAAACATGTAAAACGCCTTGGGTGCTGAGGCCTGGGCGTATACAAATTTTTGTTGTTTAAATTTGATTCTGAGTTGCCTAGATAATACTATCTATGGCGTGTTTTGTACATATAAAACTGCAAAAGCTTTGTGGCCGGCTTTAGATAAAAAGTATCGCACAGAAGATGCGAGTACGAAAAAGTTGATAGTTGGGAAGTTTCTCGACTATAAAATGTTAGACTCCAAAACTGTAATTTCGCAGGTGGAAGAAATACAGATGTTGGTTTCTGAAATAGAAGAGGAGGGCATGACGCTCAGTGAATCTTTCCAGGTTGCGGCTGTGATTGAGAAGCTGCCTCCTTCGTGGAGGGAATTTAAGAGCTATCTCAAACACAAGCGAAAGGAAATGAAAATGGAGGACTTGATTGTCCATCTTCGCATAGAGGAGGACAATCGGCGTGCCCAAAAATAGCCGTCCACATCTTCTGGTCAAGCCAAGGCTCATGTTGCTGAGGCGAAGAACAAGAAGAAAAATAACACTTTGAGCTTGAACGTCAAGAGCAAGGAAATTGCAAAGAAGTTCACAGGTAAGTGTTATAATTGTGGTAAACCAGGGCATCGAAGCAGTGAATGCCGAAAGCCCAAAAAGACTCAGAATAAAGCGAAAGCAAATCTGGTCGGCGCAATGGAAGACTTGAACCTTTGCGCAGTGGTGACCGAATGCAACGCTGTGGGAAACCCGCGGGAATGGTGGGTGGACACAGGAGCTACTCGACATGTCTGTGCGAACAGGGCCATGTTCAGAGAATACGTGCCCACGACAACCAATGAGCAATTGTTCATGGGAAACTCCAACAGCTCGAAGATCGAAGGATCGGGCAAAGTAATCCTGAAACTGGCCTCAGGAAGGGAGTTGACTCTGCAGAATGTGCTGCATGTTCCTGACATAAGGAAGAATCTGGTTTCTGGCGCGCTGCTAGTCACTCATGGGTTCAAGCTTGTTTTTGAGGCAAACAAATTTACACTCTCTAAGAATGGGGTGTATTTAGGGAAAGGGTATCTTTCTGATAACATGTTCAAATTGAATGTTATGACAATTGTACCCAAAAATGTTGCGCCCACCGAGGCTAATAAAATTGTTTCCTCTTCTGCTTACATGCTTGAGTCTTCCTGTTTATGGCATTTTCGTTTGGGACATGTGAATTATAAGTCAATACAACGAATGATTAATCTTGACTTGTTGCTCAAACTGGACTTTAGTAATAAAGAAAAATGCCAAATATGTGTTGAAGCAAAATTAACAAAAGCTCCATTTCCTTCAACAGAACGAAACACTGAATCGTTGGATTTAATTCACACAGATTTGTGTGATTTAAAGTTTGTGCAAACAAGAGGTGGTAAAAAGTATTTTGTAACTTTTATCGACGATTGCACACGATATTGTTATGTATATTTGCTAAGTAGCAAAGATGAGGCCCTTGATGCTTTCAAGGATTATAAAAATGAAGTTGAGAATCAACTTAGCAAACGAATTAAAACAATTCGTAGTGATAGAGGTGGTGAATATGATACACCGTTTAATGAATTTTGTTCAAAACATGGCATTATTCATCAAACAACTGCGCCATATTCACCTCAATCAAATGGTATTGCTGAACGCAAAAATCGTACTCTTAAAGAGATGATGAATGCTATGTTGATAAGTTCAGGTTTACCTCAGAACTTGTGGGGGGAAGCAATTCTCTCAGCCAACGTCATTTTAAATAGGATTCCGTCCAAGAAGACGGATAAAACCCCATATGAACTATGGAAAGGCTATAAGTCTAGTTACAAATACTTGAAAGTGTGGGGGTGTCTGGCGAAGGTTGCTATACCTAAACCAAGACAAGTTAAAATTGGGCCTAAAACAATTGATTGCATATTCATCGGTTATGCAACGAATAGTAGTGCATATCGTTTCTTAGTGCACAAATCGGACATTCCCGAGATACATGAAAATGTTGTCATGGAATCAAGGAATGCAGTGTTCTTTGAAAGTTTCTTTCCGAAGAAAGACAAAGACACTCAAGAAGCTAGCACAAGTAAGCGAGTGCGTGAGACGACTCCTCAAGAAACTGAGGAACCTCGTCAAAGCAAACGAGCCAAAATACCGACGTCTTTTGGACCAGATTTTCTAACCTATATGGTAGAAAATGAGCCAAGGAATTTTTCCGAGGCTATGTCAACTCCAGAAGCTCCATTCTGGAAAGAGGCAATTAACAGTGAGATAGACTCAATTCTTCAAAATCACACTTGGCAGTTGGTTGACATTCCACCTGGAAGTAAACCGCTTGGCTGCAAGTGGATTTTCAAGAAGAAACTTAAAGAGAATAGGTCTATTGGGAAGTATAAAGCCAGGTTAGTAGCCAAGGGCTATAGACAGAAAGAAGGCTTTGACTTCTTTGACACCTATTCACCAGTGACTAGGATCACTTCTATAAGGATGATAGTAGCCATTGCTGCAGTCTATGATTTGGAAAGCCATCAAATGGATGTAAAGACTGCCTTTCTTAATGGTGAGTTAGAGGAAGAGATTTATATGGAACAACCCGAGGGGTTTGTCGTTCCAGGACAAGAAAGAAAAGTGTGTAGACTTGGTAAGTCCTTGTACGGACTTAAACAAGCACCCAAGCAATGGCATTTAAAGTTTGATCAGGTAATGATGTCAAATAACTTCAAGATCAATGAATGCGATAAGTGTGTGTACATTAAGAGCACACAGAATGCATTTGTGATAGTATGTCTCTATGTAGACGACATGCTTATCATGGGCAGTACTCGTGACATCATCTTGAGTACAAAGAAGATGTTAACACGAAACTTTGATATGAAGGACATGGGAGTTGCCAATGTTATTCTAGGAATTAAGATTTCTAGGGTAACTGAGGGACTCATACTGTCACAAACTTACTATATTGAATCAGTTCTGAAACGGTTCAATATGGATGATGTGAAACCGGTAAAGACCCCGCTCGACTTAAGTGTGCACTTAAGGAAAAATCGAGGCGAACCTGTAGCTCAGCTAAAATACTCTTAGGTGATCGGGAGTCTGATGTACATAACGAATTGTACAAGACCAGACTTAGCTTGTTCGGTAAACAAGTTGAGCAGGTTTACCAGTAATCCAAGTGATGATCATTGGAAAGCTCTTAACAGAGTGATGAGGTATCTGAAATACACAATGAATCTTGGATTACATTACACGAGATATCCAGCAGTATTAGAAGGATATTGCGATGCAAATTGGATATCAGACAGTAAGGACTCGAAGTCCACCAGTGGATACTTGTTCATGGTTGGTGGTGCTGCTGTGTCGTGGAAATCCACGAAACAAACGTGCATAGCTCGGTCTACTATGGAAGCTGAGTTCATAGCGTTGAACAAAGCTGGGGAAGAGGCTGAGTGGCTTCGGAATTTCCTGGAAGATATTCCGTGCTGGCCTAAGCCGATCGCTACTATTAGCATACACTGTGATAGTCAGTCAGCTATAGGACGTGCTCAAAGCAGCATCTATAATGGTAAGTCACGACACATACGTCGAAGACATAACACCATTAAACAGTTGATCTCTAATGGCATGATTTCCATAGATTATATAAAATCAATGGAGAATCTTGCGGATCCGCTTACAAAAGGCTTGCCTAGAGATCAGATGTCAAGATTGACAAACGGAATGGGACTAAAGCCCATAATGCAAGGATCTTTGTAATGGTAACCCAACCTTGTTGACTGGAGATCCCAGAATCTTGGTTCAATGGGACAACTAAGTTATGAAGATTCAGTTAGCACTTACTCATTCCGTCTGATAAAAGTGCTGTCTGCAGAGAATTTAGGGTAAGCTAAGGCTTTTAATGGTGTCCTATATCTTGATACGTCAAGTGGAGTATGGCAGAATACTCTTGATAGGAATCACCTATGTAAGTGTGAAGTGGGGCCGCTTCTATGAGAAAGTCTAGGAGGCAAGATTTCTCTAAAACACTTTCTGAAACCAGGTTGTTCATGGCCAAAACGAACACAACCATGAGAACCAAAGGGGTGTTAAAGGAAATATTGTGTGAGTATCGTTGTCTTGGTTCACAACAAAGGCTGACTAGTTCAAGACATCAAGTCACTATTTAGCCAAGTGAATCCGATGGTACATCACTATGAAAGGTTCAAAGCTAGAAGCTACCTCTTCTGATGCAATATTTTCTTGTATGACTTCTCCTTAGAGTCTGCATATGCATTTGCATTATTCATGTGGGGGATTGTTGGAGAATTAAAGGATTGGGCTTTGGCCCATAGTTGGAGATTTAAAGTTTGGGCTTTGGCCCATTGATGAATGTTGCAAAACTTGGTTGAGCAACGTACTTTGAGCTTAATGAGTTTCCGATAATGAAAATCGGAAACTAGTGTGTCCTTAATTATCTACGTGACGAGTAGTTAATTTTAGGATGTGGAATCACTCAATTATGATATTGGGTGAATGTGAAATTAATGCTCAAAGTAGATAGAAAACGTTGGGGATGGATGACGTGTCATCCTTATGGAGGAATACCACATTGGATGTGTCCATGTGGCGGAAATAGCTTCTGACGGACATCGATCGATGACTTCGATTGATCGATGTCACTTCGATCGATCGATGTCATCGATCGAAGTCGGACAGAGAGCTTCAGTCGATTCTGTCTTACATCAAAGGATCACTTCGATCGATCGATGTCACTTCGATCGATCGATATATCGATCGAAGTAGGACAGAAGGGGTTCGAAGTGATTCTGAGTACATCGATCGATGTCATCGATCGATGTCGGACAGCGTGCAGAATCTCTTCGGTTATGCAGTTTTGTTTCAAACTTGAAACAAACATTATCCTCCTACAAAAGATAAGATCAATCTGTTGTGATCTGACGGTGGTGGAATATGCAGCTTTAATCTAACGGCCGAGATTTAAACTGTCTTAACCGCTTAACCGAATGTAGTTTCCATCTAACGATCCAGGTTTAAACCTGCGAATCTATCTTTAATCCAAAGGCTGAGATCAAACCTTCCTAATCTAGATAGGAGGTTTTAATCTAACGGCCTAAATCAAACTACGGTTTTGATCCAACGGTCACGGTACCTTGTTCTCCAACCGACTCCCCTATATAAACAGGGCAAAGGGTGCATTCATTTAACACTTGCGCTAGCATTCGTAGCATACTATATTCATAGCACTCGAGTCTTGCATAACCGTCCAAGAGAAGTCAGGACACTCTAGCGTTCGAAGGAGTTCAAGTTCAGCAGTGCCGCTCAACTGAACAGGTACCCGTTGTATCCTGGGAGACGATTGCTCACACCGGTTGGGCACAGTATACCGGAGCAATACGTCTTAAGGACAGATTCCTTGACTCGCCCCGGGTTTGTTTTATTTTGTTATTTCATACGCACACACTAAACGACTGCGTCTTAGTACATGAGTGTTTGTCTCAAACAGTTCAAACAAATCTGGCGTGGTCCCCAGGACATAGCCCAACTGGTTCGGGGCAGGAGTTCTCGAAAGGGAAGTCAGGACATAGCTCAACTGGTTCCGGACAGGGGTTCTCGAAAGGGAAGTCAGGAGTTCAATTCTTGCCAAAGGCAAGAAAGCCCCTTCCCAGCAAGTGCATAGTGTAAATGACCAAGCTCCTGCTAGCTTCTTGGCCTGTAGGCTTGCCTGCAGTGCTAGGGGCTCCTTATGCAGACTACTGTGTAAATGACCAAGCTTCTGCTAGCGGACCGTGGGTACCTGATTTACCTCTGGATGTGGTATAGACCCTTACTGATTGGGGTTGAACCTCGAAACAGATCTGGCGTGATGGTTCGTAAAACAAGGACGAATGAACCCATGTCCCATGTGCAACAATAATGTTTGTGAGTGTGACGGAACCCTACCAGTGAATATTAAATGTCAAAGAAATATCTCATCTCCCTTGATCCTGAAAGCTAGTTGAAATTTCAAACGGAAATTTCCACGAAAGCAGCAAGTCGTGCCTTGCAAATGGTATAGCTTTAAAATCTCCAAAGTTGGATATTGTTGCTCGAGTTCTGTGAGATCAAGTTTATTTTATTTATCAATCTAAAAAAATTAAATTAACTTATATAAATTCGTGTCCTTTACTATTGGATCATCTGGTCTGATATTGTAGACTTTTATGTATATTCTGATGAAAAAAATTCGTATTGGTGTAACTTGTTAACCTGTTATCTAGACGTGATTCATTGTTGGTGTAAGGAGAGGCAAATGACTTTGAAAAAAAAGGTATTATTCAAAGTCAACGTCATTTGTAAACTTTATCAAGAGAAAAAGTCATTTGTAAACGCATCAACTATTTAAATTGTTTACATCACCAAAAAAAAATATTGTTTAAAATGTTGAATACTTGTACCCATACTATGGTCGTGAGGATCCAACCTCTCTAGCCTCAAAGAGCATTGTGGAATATATAAATCATGAACACAGCGGTCTCCTAGGTTGGATGATGACTTTCGTGATGACCCACAAAAGTTGTCCCCCGCAAACTAAGCCTGCAGCCTAGCAACAGTGAACACCCACACTGTGTGTCTTTGGAATCGAATCCTTGAACTCTTCGATTAAATATTAACCCCGAGTATAAACTGAGATATCCTATGCGGGTTGAATACTTGTATCTCATTCGTCATTCGCGTGCTTTATCCGTTAACTTCGGATGTATGTCTCTTACTATTATTTATAGTTATGCACTTTTTTTTATTCCAGAATATAGGAAGCGTTTTTGTTCTTTTTTTTTTTGTGACAATTGTATTATGTGAAGATTACATGTATGTAATGTTCGACAGTCTCAATAATAGAAGACAGATGGCCTCAACTTTATTTTTTTAATAGTGGCAAATACTAATGCAATTTAAGTTATTGGTGGCCTCAGAAAATAAACAAGATATGTTTAAAAAAAAGGATACCTTCAAAAAAGATAAATAAAAAAGTGTACCAAAAAAAATATAAATATGAATTAAATGATGCATTCCTCAAAAACAAATAAATAAATTAAATGATGCACCACTAGAATTTTAAATATAAGATATTAGTTGTGATATGATTCAATCATTCGATATATACTTTCAAATTTTGCAGGACTATAAAATGCAATAAAGATACTTATCAAAGATTGGATAGCTTACTAAATGGTATACTTACCTTTATATCTTATGTATTTTAGCGTAATTACTCTTATTCTCTTCTAGTTTAAAATTCAACTTTTACATTTCTATGTTTTTGACCACACTAGAAATCAAAATTTTTAGTCAGAGTTAATGAAATCATCACATTTTAATCTACTCTGATTTCACATATGAGCCCTGATCATTTAAAATATTTTAGATTTATGCCTCATATGGTTTTAGATGAAAAAAAAAATTCATTAACTTTTGTCATACATAGACTGTAAAGTTCGAGTTTTAAACAAAATGATTTAAGAGTTATTAGTATGAATATATAGGGATAAAGATAATTATCTCATCTTAAATTCTGGTGGGGGAGATGAGAGCGAGAGGTGCATCTTGTGTTATGGGGAGAGGGGGTTGGGGGGATCGGTCTCTTCTGGTCAAAATTAGGCAGCTCGTAAGAAAGAGACCAAACGATGCCGGGTTGAGATCTCTTCACATCCATTTTTCTCATCTCCTTTGTGACCGCACGACACGTGGCAACAAGAGGAGGTGGTGAGTCTAGATGAGGGTCACCTGCATCTAGCCTCACCACCTCCCCTTGATGCCACGTGTCGCACGGTCATGCATCACCGCACCCCCTTTCGGTGAGAGGATCCAAGAACTTGTCAACTATGAAAAAGCATATACGCGTATCACATCTTAAAATTTTCATACACGAATCATCACCCTAAACAACTAATACTAATAACAACAACAAATATCCTCAGTATATCTCAACGACAGCAAAAGCTATCGCTAAGATCTGGAAAGGATGAGAGACAGGCAAACATACCTCAATCTCAAGGAATAGAGAGTTTACTTCCAGTAAGACCCCGACTCTATATGTACTTGCATAGATAGTACAATAATATGCACTAGTAAAAAGATTTTATTAAACATAAATATAAAAAAACTAACAATAACGATCATTATAATAATAATTTTTATATTATAAAAATAAAACTGAAAAATAATGCAAATAATAATACTAGTTTATAATATTTTATACACGCAGACAAGAATAAAAATGATATTTAACCTCTGATAGTCACCTAAAATTGAAGTAATTGTTTGTTTCTTGATTTAATTGCACCTTGTATCCATACTTTTTCACAAAGTTTTAAGTACCATCCATTCTTTTATGAAACTCACTTACCAACTATACTTATAGGTGAAATTATCACCCAGCATCTGGGAACTGGGAATTGACCTGTTGTAGGCGGTTTTTATAAAAAATCCATTTATTTTTCACTTTTCTCCCACTTGGCGCCCAAATTTTCCCAACCATGGTTAATTCCACTTTCTTTCAACCATCTTTCTCTTTCTCCTGTGATGCTTTCTGCTATCTTCCTTTAGCAACATATATATTCTAGAAAATCTACCGCAACCCCCCATCCTTCCTTCCCTCACACCTCATCCATATACTCTGAAATTGACTTGGCAAATTTTTGCTATAATGTCTATTTCCGGCAAAAAAAAATTCAGCAAATGATACAGTAACGAATATGCCCCTTTTCGTCCTATTCTTTGGCTGTTGCGTGGAAGGTTACATACTGTTCCCAGGAACCCTCCCCCTCCCTTGACAGCCCTTCTCCCCCGTCCTTGATTCAAGAAGTAAATAAAAGTCTTCTTTAATTGATACGGATCCCATTAACTCTCTACTCCGATTCAAGAACTTTGATCAAATCGAAAGGAATGAGACTTGGTGTAGCATTGAAGCCCAAAACGCCAATTGAAGAAGTGTATCCCTAGTTGAAGGTGAAAACTTTGTGGAACTGGTTCTTGTTATGACCGTTGAACCTGTAATGTGCTTGCTACCACCAGAGAAAGGTCTGGGACCAAAGGAGAGAATTTCACTTGATATACTTTACTAGTGATCCAGGAACGAAAATGGGTTGGAAGCTTGCGGTAGAAAATACTCCTTTTATCTTCAAAGATTAAAGATTTTAGAGGAAGTAGATGAAGATGGAGGAAGAAGATGAAAATAGAGGAAAGTGAATTGATAGGAGAGGGAGTTCGATGGCGGGGGTGGGGGTGGGGGTGTGAGTTTTCTTTTTTATTTTTGAATTATTTTTCTTTAACATTTAATTTTTTTGAATTTATTATTTTATTAATCCTAAACCGTGGTTAAAGTCGGGTTAAATGTGGGGTTAAGTACGGTGAATGGTTGATTTGAGCAATCAACGGTAAACCAATAGGTCATCCGGATGACAGGTGTTAATTTTACCTATAAGTATGGCTGGTAAGTGAGTTTCATAAAACAATTTATGCTACTTAAAACTTTGTGGAAAAGTATGGATACCAGGTGCAATTAACTCTTTGTTTCTTTTTGTTTTTTCCGTTCCGCGACTTTTTAAATAGAGATCAGATCCCTTTATCGTAAATTTCTTCACATCCATGTTCATCATGTTACACGTGACAACGGGAGTGGTTAGCCTTGCAAATCAATGACGAAGTTGTGCTGATCACTTTATTTTATTTTTTTATTTTTTTTTGAGAAAACAAAGTGGTCAGGTCAACTCTACCCATGAGTGATGTTGAATAAGGACTTTGACGATTAATTTAGTAAAATACAATATACAATATTAGTGCCCCCTAAGTACCGGCGTTTCTTTCCAAAGGCAACTTCTATATTCTTGTTGACAAAGTAAACATGGGCTTCAAAGAAGAGGCGAAAATTGAACAAACAAATAGTATGAGTGATTCGCTATTATCTAAATCAGATGTTTCAATTTAATATGGTGTCAAGTTTGCACGGAATATCTTGTGAATACCGTTTTTTTGATATTCTCACCTACAAAACTGATAAGTGGTCTTAATTTGTATCATCTACGTAATTCTATGAAGATGTAAGGATTTAACATTTTAAAATAGAAAATTTTTGACAACTCTATTCGTATTGGATGCACAAATCAATATGGGAGGTTTATGTATAAAAAGATTTTAAATTTATATGCGCACCTTTTTTAGGTGAATTATGTACTTGAGCTGGTAGTATTTTTCAAAATACCGACCAACTTTCAGTGTGTTATTCGTCACAGATGGATTTTTCTTTTGAAGGCTCATAGATGGAATTCAGTTTGGTTTATTTTGTACAAACTAAGTCATTATGGTTTGATTTCGGCGGTTCGATAATTAAAACTAATAATTTTTATTTAGAAATTTAAAACTAATAATTTTTATTTAGAAAATTAAAATCTAGGCTAATATAAGGTGTGTCGTGTGATTTTGATATAGAAAAAGAAGGTCTTAGAGCAACAACTAAGGTTGCTTCTTTGTGATCTTCAGGTCAGAAGTTCGAGAAGCGAAAACGCCCTCTTGCACAAGGTGTAGGGTAAAACTGCATACATCAGATCGCGAAGCGATGCGGCACCTCTAAAAACCCTATGCAAACGCGGAAGCCTAATGCACCGTAAACTCCTGTTTTTTTTTAATTTTGCTTTACATGTGCATGATGAAGCCATAGATGCTTAGAGAGGGCTACTGATTACTTCATTAAGCTCATCTTGAAATTGATAATTCTTGAAAAGGGCTGTTTTACTCCAATATTCTCATGTAAATGATTATGTATTTTTTTTCATTTATAAACGCAAGCATGTGCATACATACACAGACACACGCTTATTGGGTAGGGTGATTGGCTATAAAAAAAATTTTGAAATAAAGATGGGAACAAATACCAAGCAAAGCCAACAATATCAGAGACTTTATCTTATTCAATCAAAATAGAGTGAGTTACATGAAAATTAGTAAAATTTACTTTATCTTATTCGATTTTTATAGAGTGAGTTTGATGAGAAAAATGTAAGTAAGACTTTGTTTTGTAAGTTAATCCACCAAAGCAGGAATCTTTTTTTTTTTTTTGAGAGAGAAAAGACACATTTTATTCATTCAAGTCTGCAACCGCAGCATCAAATACATGAGGAGGGGGTTAGGACCCAGAACATTCCTGTTGAATAATGCAAACCCAAGCGCGCTAAAATTTACTTTATCTTATTCGATTTTTATAGAGTAAGTTAGATGAGAAAAATGTAAGTAAGATGTTGTTTTGTAAGTTAATCCACCAAAGCAGGAATCTTTTTTTTTGAGAGAAAAGACACATTTTATTCATTCAAGTCTGCAACCGCAGCATCAAATACATGAAGATGGGGTTAGGACCCAGACCATTCCTGTTGAATCTTCAACTGTTCTTAAAAAATGTTATGTGTGGGACCTTTAAGCAGATATTTTATTTTATCAGAATGCTGATTAGTTAAAACATTATTGGAAAGATCCAAAATTACAGCTGCAAAAAAGAGTTATAGGACAAAGACCACTATTTAATTGAAAATTCAACCTGCGGTGCATTTAAGGAAATTGAAAATCCTAGTAAATCCTTATCCAACCTATGAAACTGCTGAATTTTTAATTTATATCATCCACAATATTCTTTGGAGCTGGGACAATAGAGACCCTTCAAGACTAGGGTGTTTTGCTCCAAGGAAATTGAAAATCCAGAGTCAAGGTGTTGGTTCAAGTTCTAAAAAAAAGTGTCTTGGTTCAATGTATTATTGTTTGAGCTGTAAGTGTGTACACTGAGAATAGTAGTTTTTTCTTCCGAATTCTTTTATTGCTTTCAATTCTTAATTTAATATGCTTACAAGAGGAAAGAAAAGTTTGGAATTTATAAGTGCATCCATTTCTTCGCCATAAATTTTTATGTTTCCTTTTTTATCTTCTAACTATTTTCTCTGTTTCAAAAAGACCGTAACGTTAAATTAATATTTCAACTAATTTTTTTTACACTATACGGAAGTTTGACATTGATAATTTTTTTGGGTTGGAAAGAGTATTAATATCTTCAGTGTCTTTGTCATGTTATCTTTATCAGGTATCTTTTTAGACCGCCTCAAAATTTCTCCATCCATAATTGAGTTTTCTAACGATGTTTGTTTTGAAATATATAATTAAAATCAAACAATAAATACAATGCGTTAGTGATAAACAACTAATGCATCAAAAGAAAAGTAAAAATTGTACATAATTCTAATCAGGAGCGCAGATAAATCGAGCTGAGTCGAGCATTTTCTTAGCAAACCGTATATGTTACAGATTTAGATCGCTCGAGCATGATCTACAAAGACTCCACTCAGGTTGTTTATTTTTAAGTATGTCAAAGGTCGGTAAAATTATGCCCGATTGACTTCGAGCAATCAAGCATGCTCGATTGTTGAGGAAAAATCAGGTTTAACTTCCTACAAGTGGTGGATATTTTAAAATAATTTAAAGTAGGTTTGATAAGACTCATGAGCCTTTTGAGTCGAACAATGGTTGCTTGAGCTCAATTTGTAATGGTAAATAAGCTGCTTAAACTCTACTCGAGTTTGAGTAACTGTCTTTCAAGCGAGTATTTGATTATTCGAGCCACGAATAGCTCATGAACATACCCGACTTGTTTACACTCCTACTTCTAATGATTAATCAATGCATTAATAATGTTTTTTTTTTTACAAATTATTAATTTTAAAACCAGACTATTTGCGTAGAACTGATGGAGTAATAGTACAATATATTGATGAACCATTAAAATTGAGATTTTTATGTTCCCTCCAAGCGTTGTGAGATAAAGGTTAACCCAATGTTCCTGCCACACTCAGTCCCAAAGGTAGTGTAGGGAGGTAAATCAGCTACCCAACGGCCCGCTAGCAGGAGTTTGGTCATTTACATAGCAGTCTGCATAAGGAGCTCCCAGCACTGCAGACAAGCCTACATGTCAAGAAGCTCTCACACTATGTACTTGTTAGAAAGGGGCATTCTTGTCTTTGACAAGAATCGAACCCGTGACATCTCTTTTGAGAACTCATGCCCGGAAGCAACATAAGTAGCGTTGTGAGATAATAATTCCAATATAAATTTCCACTCCAGCTCTGAAAAGTCAAACGCAATTTAAAGCAACTACCCCCGAGCTTCCTTGGTAAGATCTAGACATCAATATTTTACTATGTTGAGATGCATTACTTATTTGGATGGACTATTTTAACCTTTCTAGAACAAATATCAGTAATCCCCCCCCCCCCCCCAAGGGGGTTATGTAATTGACAATATTAACCCTTCTGGAGGACCTAAGTTTCACTATATAAGCAGGGGGCTAATCTTCAACTTTTTCATCCCATCTTCTATCCAAGTTTTCAGATCTCCAGAAATACTTTTTCCACAAAGAAAGGCTTATCCAACAAATTTATAACATCTTTTTCAATGGCCCCCACTAAGATCTTCATCATGTATGTGTCTTCTTCCTCTATGCATTCCTTCTTGTTCTTGAATCTTGATCTTTTGCGCTGACAAATTTTATTAGTTCTGCTCTGTATATTCTTCCCAAGTATTCCTTCTTTTGCGTCCTGAAAGAAGTTAAAGTTGTCTAACATGGCTATACCTCTCTCTAGTCTAATTCTTTTCTCTTTTTGTCTGATTTGTGTGTCATTAAATTTTCTTGTGGGCTATGAGTAGGTCTTGTTTATTTCCGGCCCCAGAACTTTTTTCTGAAGAAAACAGAGTCGTCCCCTGTTTTTCTATTTTTTGGAATTTAATTGGAAATTATTGTTTGATCTTTCAGTTACTACTCCATGTATGGACATGTTGAGAGACTGGCTCAGGAAATAAAGAAAGGAGCTGACACCGTTGAAGGGGTTGAGGCTACTCTATATCAGGTCAGTCAACTTGCATTATTGCATGACTAGCTCATTAGAATCCATAAACAACAAACGTATACTCAGTATATACTAAGGACATCAAAAACTATAGTTAAGGAAAACTATAGTTAAGCTCTGAGAAAGATGAGAGGAAAACAAACAATAGATTTATATTTCACTTGATAAATTGCACTTCAACAGGTAGCCGAGACACTTCCTGAAGAAGTTCTTGGAAAGATGTATGCACCTAAAAAGAGCGATGTACCAGTGATTCAAATTAATCAGCTCCCAGAGGCCGATGGATTCATTTTCGGATTCCCAACTAGATTTGGACTGATGCCTGCCCAATTCAAAGCATTCTTTGATGCAACCGGACAATTGTGGAAAGAAGGAAAGTTGGTCGGAAAGGCCGCTGGACTCTTTTACTCTAGTGGAGGTCAAGGTGGTGGCCAAGAGACTACAGCGTAAGTTGCATCACCTCTGTCTGCAAAATTTTCCATTTACTAATACATGATGAAAGATGTGTGAAATTCTGCTTTATTTTTTTCCCAGTTTGACGACTGTCACACAATTGGCTAACCACGCAATGATTTATATTCCGATTGGATACACTTCTGGAGCTGGTATGGTGAATTTGGATGTAGTGAAAGGTGGTAGTCCATATGGTGCTGGAACAATTGCTGGACCTGGAAGTCTAGCTGATAGGGGACCAAATGATATCGAACTTGAAACAGCTTTCCATCAAGGAAAATACACTGCGGAAATTACCAAGAAGTTGAAGGCTTAAGTTCCAGTAAGACATGAATGTCCATCCTGAGCACACTACACAACTTATGCCTACAAGCAATGCTCATTCTTCTTTATAAAATTATGCATTTCAACTTCTGTTTTGTATCTTTGTACTAAGCTAATAAACATACCTGGTTTTATCAGATCTGCGTATTATCAGAGAGATTGTCGAGTCAATTGGTTTCATTCTGGCTTTTGCATCTTACTTACTGTGATTCGTAATGTTACTTTATTTACAAAGGAGATATTTTCATGGACTAGTTGCTTTATATATGATCTTTCTAGTTAGTATGTTGGCATATCTTACCGTGATTTGTAATTCTAAAAATATCACTCTCAAAGTCAAAAAGAGATATTTTGACGGACTAGTTGTTTTATATATGACTTTTCTAGCTAGTCCGTCAAAATATAATGTGATTCGTAATGTTAAAAGATTACTCACACAATGCCAAAAGGAGATATTTGAAAGACTAGTTGCTTTACATATGATCTTTCTAGTTAATCCGTCAAAATATCTTTTCTAGTGTGATTTGTAATGTCAAAAATGCCTATGACACTACCAAAAGGAAATATTTTGACAGACTAGTTGCTTTACATATGACCGTTCATAGTCGCTCAAAAAACATTGTCTATTTTCTATTTTGATTTTGTTTCAAAAATATCGTCAATTTTCTAGAAATAGTAGCAATATATTAGTCAACAAAGTTTTCAAACTACCATTGAAATTAACACTTTCGTGATTTCTCTACTTTACCTTTATTAACCAAATAAATATAATTAGAATCGTGATTAAAATAGTTTAAATTCCTTAAATCATGTTTAAGTCAAGTTATGACAATATTTTTAAGACGGTATAGTATCAATTTCTAATTTCAGCATTGTTCATTGCGTGGATACAATTAAAGAAGAAGATTGACAGATACTATTTCTTGATGAATACACATATTTGTCATCTTTACACTATTGATTTTAACTCATGATCCATTCTTGATCATTGATAAAAAATTACGCTTTTGTCAAAAACAAAAAGGGTTTGTGTTTATCATTTCCCTTAGTGAATTGTCTATATTAGTTGTAGCAAATAATAATTATGAAACTGAACATATTCAATAAGGTTATTGTAAAATATAGACAATGTATTAGGATATCTTATAAAAGAATGTTGGATAAATAAATTTTGGACACATGAAGTAGCCTGTAAATTTGATTAGACTGATGAGAGGCAGAACAAGAATAATCAAACAGAGCAAATTTTTATTTAAGGACAAAGTTACTTTGTGATGCTGAGCTTGGAAATCAAAAGTCTCTTCTCAACGAGGTGGTCTTAACGGATAAATATAGACTAAATGAGATTGTTCTATTAGTTTCTTATCCTATGAAAAACAAATGCTATTGCCTCTTAAAATATAATTACATCTTGAATTTTAAATATAATGTAATTTATATAATACTGAAAAATCAAAGTAAATTTATATCTTGAGACAAAAGTAGTACAATGTTTTTTATGTTTATTTCGCTTCATTGTTTCTGTTGTGTATTATTTCTTACTCGGCTGCACGAAAAAAAAAAAAAAACTGTCTTTTTGGCAAATACATTTCTCGTTTCAATACATCAAATTATCAAAGATGTGTACGAAATTGCTAGAACAAGAGAAATGAAAACAAGAGATTTGTCTCAAGTTAAATACATTAAAGACAAAGAAAGCAAGATCTTGGTAGAGAAAAGAGCAATACAAGATAGGATACTTTGAGATAGTTTTTAATGAATAAGTGGAAGATGAACTCGTATTAAGTGAGTTACGTAATTCTAAAGATGATAGAAACATAACATACAGTAGGAGAATCCGATTGACAGAGATAGAGGATACTTTGAAAAGGATGAAAAATTATAAAACGATTGGACTAGATGGTATTCCAACTGAGGCTTGGAGATGCCTGCGAAAAAAAGATATTATGTGGCTCATATATCTTTTTAACAAGATTATGATGACCGGTAAGATGTCTGACCAGAGGAGGAAAAGACATATAATGAAGTCTCACGAGAGATCCTTTTGAGAATGCTCGAAAACAAAGGGGTTAAAGTAGCATATATTGAAGTTATTTAAAACATGTGTTAAACATAATGACAAGCGTAAGGACTTCAAGAGGACTAAACCCATATCTAATATATCCTAACGATAACAAAAACTACTGTTAGGATCTGAAGAGAGTGAGGGTCAAACAAACAATCTAATAATAATAATTATTATTATTATCATAACTCTAACTAAACAAGTAAAAGATGATGATAATAATGATAATAATAAAATGATTTGTTGTTTGTTTTTTCTTTTTCCTCCGTCTTGCTGGTTATTTATATTCCGCTGTGCAAATTCGTGACGAATTGGTGATGATCTCTCTTTTTTTTTTTCTTCCCTGAGAAAACGAAGTGGTCATGGTCAATAATTTAATTAAAAAATAATAGTAGCCCGTAAGGAATGGCGTTTTTGTTGGCGTTGACGAAGTAAACGGGGGTGTTTCGTGAAAGAAGAGAAGAAAAAACAAATAGCGCACTCTGCTACTTTATTAAGCACAAAATTCAAATTCACAATACGAAGCAAGCATGAAAGACGATAATAGAGGTGTAGTTCGTAAATATAATAATTTTATTTTTATTGGATAAACAAATGAAAAGGCCATTATTTAGCTGTATGTATAAAATATTGTTGTTGATAAAATGTATAAAAGATATTTAAATACACGTGGCACATTTTTAGTAGAGAAAATGTAGATCTACGTAACTTAAGCTAGTGATTTTTTAAAAAATACCGACCAACTTTTAGTATGTGAGTCTTTGTAAATAGAATTCAGTTGCTGTACTTTGGATTGTATAATAATTTATAATTAGAAATTAAATATAGGATATCAAAGGTGTTTCTTGTGATTTCAGTTTTTGTATATTGTTATTTTGTTGTCTCAGAGCTTTATTGAGTATGGCAGGCAATACTTGACAGGCAAGCAAAAAAAATCCACGAGTGGGAAAGACATTCAAACATAGGGCACGGTGTTTGCATAATTTGTTACAAAATGAACCTCTCTATATATACATACATTTTTTTAGTGAAGAACTGACAGCACTGTCCGGCTGTTTTATTAATATAGAAAGCCTTCACCTGTGGCGGAGAAATACCGTAGTTACACGAATAGCCCTACCACAAGAGGAGACTCCCCCAAAAAAGAAAACAATATAAGAGTGTATAAACCTGCAAGTCTAAGCACTAAAAATGTTCTTAGTGGTATAGCACAAAAATATAATAAACGAACAGAAGATAATAAATACAATCGTATGATTATAGCAAAAAGAGAGCATCATCCACCAAAGGTGTCAGGTAGATAGCGTCGTTGTCGATCCAATGCATCGTCCAGTGTCAGCTCAAGCAGACAAGAAAAGAAAGATCAAAAAACAACGTATGCATAAGAATATATATAGAAAAGAAAACAGTCGAAAAATAATTTAGCCACATACCCACGTTGCCTGGCCGTAGAAAGGACATAGGCAACCAACCATAGTAAGCGCCAACTTATTGGGAGACTGTCAAATTGCAACAGGTCCATGGAATGAACATGCACCTCAGAAAACAAAGGAGTGGAGAACATATAAATACGGAGCCCCATGCAGAATAGGCAAAGAATAAATCTAAAGGTAAAAAGCGTACACAGGCTGCCCGCAAACTTTGCAGGTATGGGCAACACCATCAATTATGCGCCAACCCATTGGGAGACATGATTCCTCCCGCTGCTAAGATAGTATGTGGATGCATGGAATCAAAAACGCAAAGTCAGGGTTAGGTCCGATGTATAGAATCCATGGCTGCTGCTGGTAAGGAAGATGCAGCAGGTAGTGCAGCGTCAAAGGGTGCATCATGTTTATGATGAGCAACCATATTAGCTTCATGAGGAATATAATGCAAAGTACTTCATGTAAGATGCATCAGGGATTGAAGGCATGTGTAGATCGCCACTTGGGAGCCCAGAACCTTTAACTGTGGACGGACAACCGAAATACAGTCGGTTTCTACCATCATGTTTGTGTAACAAAGACCAAAATACATGACACTCCATAAAACTACCTGCAATTCAGCTATAAAAGGCGGAAGATAAGGGAGAGCAAATGAGATTGCTCCAAGCATGTTGCCGCTATGATATCTCAAAATGGACCTGGCTGAAGCCCAGATTCTTCCTGCTGCAGCGTCGACGTTTAACTTGAATTTACCTGATGGGGGTAGCAGCCATCGAACCACCGTAACCTTGCTAGGTTTAAGGATTAGAAAAAATGCATGCACAGTTAAATCTGTATTGTTGACTGCATGTTTCGTACCAGAAAACATAGAGGCCCAAATATAACAAGACTATCGTGCCAAAGCATATATGTTTTGGACGGTTAAATCAGACTCACCAAACGTCATATTTGTGTAAACTTTCCAAATAGCCCAACAAATAAAAGTTGGTGCAACAATACGGAAGTAACCCTTAAGAGACCATAATGTGGAAGTCAGCCACCATTGTAAGAGATAAGGCCGAATGCTGGAAGCTTGTGGCAGTGTTGTAGGACCTGTATAAAACCATTAGAAAGGGGTTGAACAGTGAGTACAGAAAATTCGGTTTTTAAAACTTTTTGGACCAAATAACTCACTTCTAAAAACAGTTTTTGTTTTCAGATACTGATTTGATTTATCTAGATGACCTGGTTGTAGACCTCCAAAAATTATGAATTTGGTGAAGATGTGCTCTCAGATGTTATCAGTGTTTTACAAAAATTTCAGATTAAAACTCCAAGCCTAACCCCTTGAAAACACGTTTTTGTATAGATTGCGCCAATATGCCAAAAACTGTACTCCGAAATGAAAACTTTATTCCTATTAATTGGAAACTCTAAATGACCAACTTTTATGGTATGACCCTCAAAATGTGTAATTTAATGGGTTGAAATAGTTTTTTAAAATTCCTGTGGTAAGTATATCAACCACGTTGATGTTCTTAACCTTTGCAAGTCTGAGAATCAGATTGCACTAGTCTCAGAACTATTAACATTTGACTAACTTATACTTATTCAAATGTAATGAAAATTGTGCCAAATGAAAGCTAGGATGCGTGTCTATGTTTCTGCAAAATTTTCTGATTTTTAGAAAATGTTTTCTATTTTTCCCGTGAGTATGAAAACGATCAGTAAACTGGAAACTGAAAGTAAAAGTGCTGAAAGTAAATAACACCGAGATTTTTATGCTAGTTTGGTTAAAACAACATATTCCCGTCTTCGACGACACCTTCCTCGGTATTCACTAATCACAAATGACACCTTGACAAAAGGGTGACTGGAGTTAAATACCAACTCCACCCTTTACAATCAAACAAACAAACACAACAATACGAACACCACCACCAATTAATCAAGGTTTGATCATACCTTGATCAACCTTGTACAAGAGACGAACGTATGTGGGTGGTTTACACAAAGTCTATATAGTATATGAAATATATGTATGATAGGCTTAAGGCTAAGAACAAGGGAAAAGCATGGGAGAAGAAGAGAGTGGCCTTGCTTTGAACTTGTAAGAACATGCACTTTGCTTAGCCTTGTCTTGCACCATCTTGCCCCTTTTTATAGTGTTTTGGCCACCCCTAGGGTTATAGTCTTCCTTCAAAATTGTCTTGAATAACTTTGGAAGATTACTTTGTATAAATGATGACACAATTTTGCTTACTTGGTGCAATACGATTGGACGAACGGCTTGTCTTTGCCAAGTTGTCACTTCTTGATAGGCCATTGCTTATCCACCTTGGCACTCCATAAATGAGCTAGAAGTTCCATCAAAAATCTGAAACACATGCTTAAAATCAAGGTGGTTGAAGACATTAAACCACCAAAAAATCGGCCAGATTTTTTCCATGTGCAGAAATTTCAGCATGTGTTGTATTTTGAAATGTTTCCTTGTGTGTTGCCCTCTTCAATGTCACCAATCATGTATGGCTTATCCTCCACCAATTGAAGTGCCAAATAAGCTCTACTTAGGCTCCAAGAATGCTGAACTAGGCATGTATACCTCAGCTGCACATGTGCTGAATTCTTGTTATGTAAACTTTGTCAAATAACGCATAACCTTCACATACATGGTAAATTGTAATTAGTCCTAATTTGATTTTTCTAGAACACTCTAATATGTCTTGAATATGTAAAAAGTGTCTAGATACATGTGACATCAAGACCAAAACGTTTTCATGTATGCTTAAGTGTAGAAAACCGAATTATCGACTTCGTCGATTACGCGATGTTTCTCCTATTAAACTCAAACTTCTTAGACATGTAATATATATTATGTCACACATAATATACATAACATAAGGTGTATATTCAGCTCCAATGGCTGAAGAAAAATGCCATATACCTAAAATAAAGTTCAAGTTTGAATTCTCCACAATTCAAGCCAAAATGTGGGTGATTGATGTGTGTAAACTTGGTATGACTTTTGGACTGAATTTGAAATGTGTACCATGAAATCTCTGAGCATTTTAAGTGTATGTGGGCTGTCCATCTTTATATGGTAAGTACGTGATACACCGTAGACTATAAAAAGAGATTAAGTATGAATGCTAAGGCTATGCAACTTCTTCTAAATGGTTTAAGTAAAAGTGAATCAAGTTATGTGTCAAATTGTTCTAGTGCCCAAGAAATATGGAGATGTCTTGAAATGAAACTTGAAGGTACTAGTCAAGTTAAAGAGTCCAAGATTACATGATTATGTCTGCTCTTGAATCTTTCAAATTATTACCGAATGAATCTATTGCTGATATGGATCTAAGATTAACTAACATCTACAATTCTCTTGAATCTCTTGACAAGGTATTTACTTCATAGGAAAAGGTGCAAAAGGTATTGAGAAGCCTTCCATCCGAATGGGATCCTAAAGGCTCCGCAATCGAAGAGAGTAAAGAAACCAAGTCAATAAAAATGAAGAAATTGATCGGATCTTTAAAGGTATATGAGAACAAACTCACCCTAAGAAATTCTGAATCAACTTCTAAACAAGATAAGGCTATAGCGTTTAAATCAAATTAATACGTCTCTACCTCTTCTGATCGCGTAGATGATAGTGATACGGATTTCGATAATGATGATCTAATCACGTTGGCTAAAGGATTAAGAAAGATCATGAGAAAGTCGTTTAAAAACAAACTTAAGTCTACGTCATCTAAGAACCATAGAAAGAATAATGATAAAGATGTTAAGTGTTATACTTGTGCAAGACTTGGACATATATCATATGATTGCCCGAACAAGGACAAAACAATGAACAAAAACCCTGACAAGGATCGGTCAAAAACAAGACCCATCTCAGAACCTAAACAAAAGAGAACAAGAAGAGCCCTTAAAGCATCCACATGGAGTGATTCATCCGATTCTGAAAGTGAAGAAGCCGAAGAGGAAATGACTCAAGTATGCTTTACATCCAAAGAATCCAGTGAGGTAAATTCTGATTCTGAGCCTTCTTATGATGATTTATTTTGCCAATATCTTGAGTTGCATAAATTTCCTAAGGCTCTTGAAAAAGAAAAGAAACGCTTAATTGAAGACAAGAGATTTTTAGAATCTGCTAACACAAATCTTGTATCATAATTAAATGATTCAAAAGAAGAATCTTCTTGCATGATAGTGCATTAAAATCTGAGATTTCAACATTAACATCTGAAAATAATGAGATGAAAGCCGGATTTAGAAAAGACTGTAAAACAATTCGATACGGGTACTCGCATGCTAGATCGTCTTATTTCCTCCCAAAAGCATGAAAATGGTAAAACCGGATTAGGGTACGTTGAAGATAATAAAGTACAAAATAAGTCTACCAACTTTATTTTATCTTCATCTAAGAAACTGCATGCATTTAAGACAACTATACAGCCTGAGAAGATGTCTAGTGCACCACCCATTATATCTCATCACACTCTTTCTTTTTCATCACGTGCAAAATATAATCATGTACCATATAGATATGAAAAGAAACCTTTGATGCATATGCAACATTCATACAATACAAATGCATCTAGATCACGCACCATGCACACTAACAGAAATGCATATCGAAACCGAAAACCATATTATGCACACCACGATGATTTCGGCCATAGGCCATATAGAAGTGCCCCTAACATTTATTATATTGCTTCTTCATCTCTTTTCTTACCTTTTGTAAGACCAAGAAAGGTCATCCAAGTTTGGGTACCAAAAGACACTCTTGCAAAGGGTTAAATCAATAACCCTTAAGGACGTACTAGAAATGCATGATTTCTGTTGATTTAAATTGCTCCTTCTTTCCATTGCTGCTAATGCTTTTAATGAGGCTTACAAAATAAAAGTGGAGAGAAAAGCATGATTTAAGGGAGAGAAAATCATGATTTAAGGGAGAGAAAAGCATGATTTAAGGGGGGGGGGGGAGAGAGATAAAGTTAAGGGGAGGCACGATAGCATGATAATATGAAATTCAAAATTTTCAATTTGTGTGTAATTGTAGGGGAGCGATCACATTTAAATCATGGATAAATGTTATTTTGCAAATCATCAAACGTGAGAGATTGTTGAGAAATTGGGGTTTGAGTGATTTGAAAATGCATGATTTAAATGTTACGTGTTTGCGAAATGCATGAAATAAGTGTTACTTGATATATGCACGTGATAAAAATGCTTTATGTGTTTATATATAATGTTTCCGTACTAACGTGCCATGAAACTTTAAGGCTTACATCATGTGGCAAACATTTGTTGTCTGTATACTATTTTTAGGTGTCATGATTAATGAACTAAACTAGTTCCTTAAATGAAGTGCTTAATGAGATGAAACTTGTGCCAAATGAAAACTAAGACATTGGCTATGTTTCTGCAAAGTTTGGTGATTTTTGAAAATTGTTTTCTATTTTTACCGTTGCAATGAAAACGATGCAGAAAACAGGAACTGAAAGTAAAAGTGCTTAAAAGTAAGAACACCGAGATTTTTATACTGGTTGGGTTAAATCAACCTACTCCAGTCTTCGAGGACACCTTCTTCAGTATTCACTAAACACAAGCAGCACCTTGACACAAGGGTGACTAGAGTTATACACCAGCTCCATCCTTTTACAATCAAACAAACAAATACAACAACACGAACACCACCACTGATCGAATGAAGGTTTGATCACACCTTGATCAACCTTTTACACGATATGAAAGTATGTGGGTGGTTTACGCAAAGCCTATATAGTATATGGAATATATATATGATAGGCTTAAATCTAAGAGCAAGAGAAAGGAATGGGAGAAGAAGAGAGTAGTCTTGCTTTGAACTTGTAAAAATACGCACTTTGCTTAGCCTTGTCTTGCACCATCTTGCCCCTTTTTATAGTGTGTTGACCACCCTGAGGGTTAGAGTCTTCCTTGAAAATTGTCTTGAATACCCTTGTAAGATTACTTTGTACAAATGATGACACAACCTTGCTTACTTGGCACAATACGATTGGACGAATGACTTGTCTTTGCAAAGTTGTCACTTCTTGATAGGTTATTGCTTATCTACCTTGGAACTTCATAAATGAGCTGAAAATTCCATCAAAAATCTGAAACACATGCTTAAAATTAAGGTGGTTAATTTTCAATTAATCATGATATGATTCCCCATAAAATTTGGAAGAAATTTGAAGATATTATTAAACCACCAAAAAATCGGCCAGATTTTTTCCATGAGCTGAAATTTCAGCATGTGTTGTATTTTGAAATGTTTCCTTGTGTGTTGACCTCTTCAATGTCACCAATCATGTGTGGCTTATCCTCTATCAATTGAAGTGCCAAATAAGCTTCACCTAGGCTCCAAGGATGCTGAACTCGGCGTGTATACCTCAGTTGCACATATGCTGAATATTGTTATGTAAACTTTCTCAAATAATGCATAATGTTCACATACATGGTAAATTGCAATCAGTCCTAATTTGATTTTTCTAGAACACTCTAATTTGTCTTGAATATGTAAAAAGTGTCTATGACATCAATGCCAAAACATTTTTATATATGCCTAAGTGTAGAAAATCGAATTTTCGACTTTCGTCGATTATGCGATTTTTCTGCGATTAAACTCATACTTCTTAGACATGTAATATATATTATGTCACAAATAATATACATAAAATAAGGCCTATATTCAGCTCCAATGGCTGAATAAAAACGTCATGTGCCTGAAATAAAGTTCAAGTTTGAATTCTCCACAATTCAAGCCAAAATGTGGGTGATTGGTGTGTGTAAACTTGGTATGACTTTTGGAGTGAATTTGACATGTGTACCACGAAATATCTGAGCATTTTAAGTGTATGTGGGCTGGCCATCTTTATATGGTAAGTACCTGACATGTCGGTGAAGGTTTGGTAGTCACCCGATGAGACGATTTTCGGTTTATCGTTCCGTGACATGTCATTATAATTTTTGAATAAAGATGACTTGTAATGTATGATATGAGACATGTATATACTCATAAATATAATGTGTATATGGTGGTGTGACATTGACGTACGGTTATGATTTCTATGGCGTCTCGGTGGTACGTCGGGATTAGTATATAGTGTGTCTTTATAAAAAATTTGTATATGAAATATATATATGTATGTGGCATGTGAGTTTGAATGAGATGAGGAGACTTTCTATTTTAGGTTTCTTGCCATATAGCTCTCTCCAAATATGTCTTTATTTAATGAACTAGTTAGTTCATTAACTTAAGCACTTCACTTAATGAATTAGTTTAGTTCATTAATCATGCCACCTGAAAATAGTATAAAGACAACAAATGCTTGCCATATGATATAAGCCTTAACGCTTCATGGCACGTTAGTACGACAACATTATATATAAACACGTAAAGCATTTTTATCACGTGCATACATCAAGTAACACTTATTTCATGCATTTCGTAAACACGTAACATTTAAATCATGTATTTTCAAATCACTCGAACCCCGATTTCTCAACAAGTGGGCCATCCAAAATCAAGGCAAAGCGTCTCCAAACATCCTGAATACGTAAACAACGTAGAAAAATATGAGATAGTGTTGCTGAAGAAGTCTTACAAAATGGACACATAGATGGACAAATGACAATCAAGCATCGTAGATTATCCTTGATTGGAAGTGCTCTATGGAGAAGTTGCCACATAAAAACACTGACGGATGCAGGAAGTATCGTACACTAAATATACTTATGGGAGTATAAAGTCGGCCTATGGTCTCGTGTATCATCATATGCCTGCCGCATAGTGAAAGCTCCTGTAGAGGATGAGACCCACACAAGCTGATCAATGGCAGAAGTATGTAATAAACAAAATGGATGAATACTACAAAGACGTTTCCATCCCGTTGAATCATAAATTCGAGGAATATAATCATGTCTGGCGACATATCTAGCACGCATATAGTGAGACCGAAGTGTATATTTAGTGTGTCAATTCCACCATAGTTTACAATCATAAGATTTCTGTATAAATGCCAAACTCCGGATGCCCAATCCACCTTCATTGGTAGGGGTAAATATATTAGACCAGGAAACCCAATGATGCTGTGTTCCTCCAAATGAACGTTGCCATTTTTCTATTAATGCTAGCAATAACACTCTTTGGTAATCTTGCTGCAGTCATAATATGTAAGGGAAGAGGTGTTAATACCGATTTCAGAAGCACTAACCAACCATATGGTGAAAGCAACTAACAAGTCCGGCCTGCTAATTTTGAATCAAAATGCTGCAAAACATATTGACAATATTTAACATGATTAATCCCCCGATATAAATAAGAGCCAAGATACTTGATCGGCAGGCTAGACGGACGCATGCCCAATATATGTCATATGTCCGACTGCCGGCGCGATGAGACATAGGAGCTGACCACGAACTGGCTTTTAGCATAATTAACCATCTGTTTCGATGCTCGCTGATAAGAATGCAAGAAGTCTTGAAAGGTACGTAAATTACACGATGAGCCATTGAGGAAGATAAGTAAGTCATCTGCATATGCAAGATGGGAAACCCCTTGAATCCGCCCCATACTAAAGCTGTGTAGTGCTCCCGTGTGACATAGATGCTTTAGGCCCCGACTAAAACCCTTTGAAGAAAGAATAAACAGATATAGAGATAAAGGGTCACATTGCTTCACGTCACGCGAAGGTGAGAAGTAACCAAAGATATGTCCATTAACTGAGATGGACAGCTTTTAGTATGTCATGGTGTTCATAATGAGCCGGATTAAACGTCATTGAAACCAAACCTTTGCAGCAACAATGTCAAATATTGCCAATTCACTCGATCAGAAGCCTTTGCCATACCAAGTTTAACTAAGACATTTGCTTCCCGTGTTTTTATATCCAAGTAATGAATCATTTCATTGTCCATAAGGATATGTTCACTTATGTCATGTCATTTTAAAAAACCAATTTGCTCAGTAGAAATGAGAGATGACAATATGGTAGATAAACGAGTGGCTAACAAGCGAGTGATAACCTTACTAATAAAGTTAGAGAGACAAATAGGTCTGAAATCTGCAAAAGTCTTAGGCTGCAGAATTTTGGGCAAGAGAGTTATAATCGAAGAAAGCGTTGCCTGTGGCGGTGGTACCCCCAAAGAAAATTCCTGAACCGCACAGTGTACGTCTAACTTAATGATAATGAAGGTTGCAAAAATTGGTTGAACAACGTACTTTGAGCTTAATGAGTTTCCAATGATGAAAATCGAAAACTAATGTGTCCTTAATTATCTACGTAACGAGTAGTTAATTTTAGGCTGTGGAATCACTCAATTACGATATCGGGTGAATGAGAAATTAATGCTCAAAGTGGATGGAAAACGTTGTGGATGGGTGACGTGTCACCCTAATGGAGGAATACCACATTGGATGTGTCCATGTGGCGTGAGAAGTTTCTGACAGACATCGATCGATGACATCGATCGATCGATGTCACTTCGATCAAAGATGGTCAGAGAGCTTTGGAACATTCTGTCCGACATCGATCGATCGGTGTCACTTCGATCGATCGATGTGATCGATCGAAGTTGGACAGAAAGGTTCGAGATGATTCTGTCCGACATCGATCGATCACTTCGATCGATCGATGTGATCGATCGAAGTTGGACAGCGTGCAGAATACTTCTGTTGTGCAGTTGTGTTTCAAACTTGAAACAAACACTATCCTCCTACATAAGATAAGATCAATCTGGTATGATCTAACGGTGGTGGAAGGGGCAGCTTTAATCTAACGGTCGAGATTTAAACTGTCTTAACCGCCCAACCGAATGTGGTTTCCATCTAACGCTCCAGGTTTAAACCTGCGAATCAGTTTTCGATCTAAAGGCTGAGATTAAACCTTCCTAATCTAGATAGGAGGTTTTCATCTAATAGCCTAAATTAAACTACGGTTTGATCCAACGGACACGGTAACCTGTTCTCTAACCGACTCCCCTATATAAACATGGCTAGGGATGCGTTCTAGACACACAATTAATTTTTGGCATTCGTAGCATACAATTTCTCTGCATTCATAGCATTCAAGGTTTGCATCCCGTCCAAGAGAAGTCAGGACACTCGAAAGTTCGAAGCAGTTCAGGTTCAGCAGTGCCGCTCAATTGAACAGGTACCCGTTGTATCCTGGGAGACGGTTGCTAACGCCGGTTGGGCACAGTATACTGGAGCAATACGTCTTAAGGACAGAGTCCTCAACTTGCCCCGGGTTTGATTTATTTGTTATTTGCATACGCACACACTAAACGACTGCGTCTTAGTACAGGATTGATATTCACCAACAATCTTAAGACGTATTCCGATTCAATTACTTTCTGTACTATTTTTTTATTTCACGCAAACCAGTGCTTTACTGAGTTGCAGTCTACTTCTACCCTTTTCTTATACCTGATTCTGTTCTGATCTGTACGTTTTGATCGAACTGAACATGAATGGAACACGAGAGCTCAAACTCTGTTCAAGGCTTTAATGGTGCTCACTCCGTGTCTGCACCTGAAGGGGCAAACAATGTTGCTGCCGGACCGCAGTTCAACACGGTTCCGTTGGCACCAACTGGAGGGCCTCAGATGAACCCGGCTGCCACTGCTGCTCATGTGGAGAAGCCGGAAAAGTTTGCTGGCAGTTTCTTCAAGAGGTGGCAGCAGAAGATGCTGTTCTACCTCACGGCGCTTGGATTGGCCAGAATGCTAAGCGAGGATCCACACGTGGTTGAGCCTGTGGAGGATCAACAATAAAATATGCAGAACGCCTTGGGTGCTGAGGCTTGGGCGTATACAAATTTTTGTTGTTTAAATTTGATTCTGAGTTGCCTAGATAAACTATCTATGGCGTGTTTTGTACTTATAAAACTGCAAAAGCTTTGTGGTCGGCTTTAGATAAAAAGTATCGCACAGAAGATGCTGGTACGAAAAAATTGATAGTTGGGAAATTTTTCGACTATAAAATGTTAGATGCCAAAACTGTAATTTTGCAGGTGGAAGAAATACAGATGTTGGTATCTGAGATGGAAGAGGAGGGCATGACGCTCAGTGAATCTTTTCAGGTTGCGGCTGTGATTGAGAAGTTGCCTCCTTCGTGGAGGGAATTTAAGAGCTATCTCAAACACAAGCGAAAGGAGATGAAAATGGAGGATTTGATTGTCTGTCTTCGTATTGAGGAGGACAATCGTCGTGCCGAAAGAAAGCCGTCCACATCATCTGGTCAAGCCAAGGCTCATGTTGCTGAGGCAAAGAACAGAAAGAAAAATAACACGTTGGGCGTGAACGTCAAGGGCAAGGAAATTGCAAAGAAGTTCACAGGTAAGTGTTATAATTGTGGAAAACCAGGGCACTGAAGCAGTGAATGCCGAAAGCCCAAAAAGACTCAGAATCAAAATAAAGCGAAAGCAAATCTGGTCGGCGCAATGGAAGACTTGAACCTATGCGCAGTGGTGATTGAGTGCAACGCAGTGGGAAACCCGCGGGAATGGTGGGTGGACACAGGGGCCACTCGACATGTTTGTGCGAACATGGCTATGTTCAGGGAATACGTGCCCACGACAAACAATGAGCAACTTTTCATGGGAAACTCCAACAGCTCAAAGATCGAAGGATCGGGCAAGGTGATCCTGAAACTGACCTCAGGAAGGGAGTTGACCCTGCAGAATGTGCTGCATGTTCCTGACATAAGGAAAAATTTGGTTTCTGGCGCGCTGCTAGTCACTCATGGGTTCAAGCTTGTTTTTGAGGCAAACGAATTTACACTTTCTAAGAATGGGGTGTATTTGGGAAAGTGGTATCTTTCGGATAACATGTTCAAGTTAAATGTTATGACAATTGTACCCAAGAAAGTTGCGCCCTCCGAGGCTAATAAAATTGTTTCCTCTTCTGCTTACATGCTTGAGTCTTCTTGTTTATGGCATTTTCGTTTGGGACATGTTAATTACAATTCAATACAATGAATGATTAATCTTAACTTATTGCCCAAACTGGACTTTAGTAATAAAGAAAAATGCCAAATATGTGCTGAAGCGAAATTAACAAAAGCACCATTTCCTTCAACAGAACGAAACACTGAATCGTTGGATTTAATTCATACAGATTTGTGTGATTTAAAGTTTGTGCAAACAAGAGGAGGTAAAAAGTATTTTGTAACTTTTATCGACAATTGCACTAGATACTGTTATGTATACTTGCTAAGTAGCAAAGACGAGGCCCTTGATGCGTTCAAGGATTATGAAAATGAAGTTGAGAATCAACTTAGCAAACAAATTAAAGCAATTCGTAGTGATGGAGGTGGCGAGTATGACGCATCGTTTAATGAATTCTGTTCAGAACATGGCATTATTCATCAAACGACTGCGCCATATTCACCTCAATCGAATGGTATTGCTGAACGCAAGAACCGTACTCTAAAAGAGATGATGAATGCTATGTTGATAAGTTCGGGTTTACCTCAGAACTTGTAGGGGGAAGCAATTCTCTCAGCCAACGTCATTTTAAATAGGATTCCGTCCAAAAGGACGGATAAAACCCCATATGAACTTTGGAAAGGCTATAAGCCTAGTTACAAATACTTGAAAGTGTGGGGGTGTTTGGCGAAGGTTGCTGTACCTAAACCAAGACAAGTGAGAATTGGGCCTAAAACAATTGATTGTATATTCTTCGGCTATGCAACGAACAGTAGTGCATATCGTTTCTTAGTGCACAAATCGGACATTCCCGAGATACATGAAAATGTTGTCATGGAATCAAGGAATGCAGTGTTCTTTGAAAATGTCTTTCCGAAGAAAGACAAAGACAGTGAAGAAGCTAGCACGAGTAAGCGAGTGCGTGAAACGACTCCTCAAGAGATTAAGGAACCTCGTCAAAGCAAACGAGCCAAAATACCGATATCTTTTGGACCAGACTTTCTAACCTATATGGTAGAAAATGAGCCAAGGAATTTTTCTGAGGCAATGTCAACTCTAGAAGCTCCATTCTGGAAAGAGGCAATTAACAGTGAAATAGACTCGATTCTTCAAAATCACACTTGGGAGTTGGTTGACCTTCCACCTGGAAGTAAACCGCTTGGTTGCAAGTGGATTTTCAAGAAGAAACTTAAAGAGGATGGGTCTATTGGAAAGTATAAAGCCAGGTTAGTAGCCAAGGGCTATAGACAGAAAGAAGGCTTTGACTTCTTTGACACCTACTCACCAGTGACTAGGATCACTTCCATAAGGATGCTAGTGGCCATTGCTGCAGTCTACGACTTAGAAATCCATCAAATGGATGTAAAGACTGCCTTTCATAATGGTGAGTTAGAGGAAGAGATTTATATGGAACAACCCGAGGGGTTCGTGGTTCCAGGACAAGAGAAGAAAGTGTATAGACTTGTTAAGTCTTTGTACGGACTTAAACAAGCACCCAAGCAATGACATTTAAAGTTTGATCAGGTAATGATGTCGAATGACTTCAGGATCAATGAGTGCGACAAGTGTGTGTACATCAAAAGCACACCAAGTGCCTATGTGATAGTATGTCTCTATGTAGACGATATGCTAATCATGGGCAGTACTCGTGACATCATCTTGAGTACAAAGAGGATGTTAAAACGAAACTTTGATATGAAAGACATGGGGGTTGCCAATGTTATTCTGGGGATTAAAATTTCTCGGACGGCTGATGGTCTTGTTATGTCGCAAACTCACTATATTGAATCTGTTCTCAAGAGGTTCAATATGTTTGAAACAAAACCGATAAAGACCCCACTTGACTTAAGTATGCACTTAAGGAAGAATCGAGGCGAACCTGTAGCTCAATTAAAATACTCTCAGGTTATTGGAAGTCTGATGTACATAACAAATTGTACAAGACCAGACTTAGCTTGTTCAGTAAACAAGTTGAGCAGGTTTACCAGTAATCCAAGTGATGATCATTGGAAAGCTCATAACAGAGTGATGAGGTATCTGAAATACACAATGAATCTTGGATTACATTACACGAGATATCCAGCAGTATTAGAGGGATATTGCGATGCAAATTGGATATCAGACAGTAAGGACTCGAGGTCCACCAGTGGATACTTGTTCACTGTTGGTGGTGCTGCTATGTCGTGGAAATCCACGAAACAAACGTGTATAGCTCGGTCTACTATGGAGGCTGAGTTCATAGCGCTCGATAAAGCTGGGGAAGAGGCTGAGTGGCTTCGGAAATTCCTAGAAGATATTCCGTGCTGGCCTAAACCAATCGCTCCTATTAGCATACACTGTGATAGTCAGTCAGCTATAGGACGTGCTCAGAGCAGCATCTACAATGGTAAGTCACGACACATACGTCAGAGACATAACACCATTAAACAGTTGATCTCTAATGGCGTGATTTCCATTGATTATGTAAAATCAATGGAGAATCTTGCGGATCCGCTTACAAAAGGCTTGCCTAGAGATCAGATGTCAAGATTGACAAACGGAATGGGACTAAAGCCCATAACGCTAGAATCTTTGTAATGGTAACCCAACCTTATTGACTGGAGATCCCAGAATCCTGGTTCAATAGGACAACTAAGTTATGAAGATTCAGTTAGCACTTACTCATTCCGTCACGTAAAAGTGCTGTCTGTAGAAAATATTTAGGGTAAGCTAAAGCTTTTAATGATGTCCTATATCTTGATACGTCAAGTGGAGTATGACAGAATACTCTTGATAGGAATCACCTATGTAAGTGTGGAGTGGGGCCGCTTCTATGAGAAAGTCTAGGAGGCAAGATTTCTCTAAAACACTTTCTGAAACCAGGTTGTTCATGGCCAAAACGAACACAACCATGAGAACCAAAGGGTGTTAAAGGAAATGTTGTGTGAGTATCATTGTCTAGGTTCATAACAAAGGCTAACTGGTTCAAGACATCAAGTCACTATTTAGCCGAGTGAATCCAATGGTACATCACTAGGAAAGGTTCAAAGCCAGAAGCTACCTCTTCTGATGCAACATTTTCTTGTCTGAATTCTCGTTAGAGTCTGCATATGCATTTGCATTAATTTCCATTCATGTGGGGGATTGTTGGAGATTTAAAGGTTTGGGCTTTGGCCCGATAATGAATGTTGCAAAACTTGGTTGAACAACGTACTTTGAGCTTAATGAGTTTCCGATAATGAAAATCGAAAACTAATGTGTCCTTAATTATCTACGTAACGAGTAGTTAATTTTAGGCTGTGGAATCACTCAATTACGATATCGGGTGAATGAGAAATTAATGCTCAAAGTGGATGGAAAACGTTGTGGATGGGTGACGTGTCACCCTAATGGAGGAATACCACATTGGATGTGTCCATGTGGCGTGAGAAGTTTCTGACAGACATCGATCGATGACATCGATCGATCGATGTCACTTCGATCGATCGATGTCATCGATCGAAGATGGTCAGAGAGCTTGGAACATTCTGTCCGACATCGATCGATCACATCGATCGATCGGTGTCACTTCGATCGATCGATGTGATCGATCGAAGTTGGACAGAAAGGTTCGAGATGATTCTGTCCGACATCGATCGATCACATCGATCGATCGATGTCACTTCGATCGATCGATGTGATCGATCGAAGTTGGACAGCGTGCAGAATCCTTCTGTTGTGCAGTTGTGTTTCAAACTTGAAACAAACACTATCCTCCTACATAAGATAAGATCAATCTGGTATGATCTAACGGTGGTGAAAGAGGCATCTTTAATCTAACGGCCGAGATTTAAACTATCTTAACCGCCCAACCGAATGTGGTTTCCATCTAACGCTCCAGGTTTAAACCTGCGAATCAGTTTTCGATCTAAAGGCTGAGATTAAACCTTCCTAATCTAGATAGGAGGTTTTCATCTAACGGCCTAAATTAAACTACGGTTTGATCCAACGGACACGGTAACCTGTTCTCCAACCGACTCCCCTATATAAACATGGCTAGGGATGCATTCTAGACACACAATTAATTTTTGGCATTCGTAGCATACAATTTCTCTTCATTCATAGCATTCAAGGTTTGCATCCCATCCAAGAGAAGTCAGGACACTCGAAAGTTCGAAGCAGTTCAAGTTCAGCAGTGCCGCTCAACTGAACAGGTACCCGTTGTATCCTGGGAGACGGTTGCTAACGTCGGTTGGGCACAGTATACCGGAGAAATACGTCTTAAGGACAGAGTCCTCGACTCGCTCGGGTTTGATTTATTTGTTATTTCCATACGCACACACTAAACGACTGCGTCTTAGTACATGATTGATATTCACCAACAATTAATGCGGAGCAAAGTAGCATGAGCCAACGAACAAGTCGTCCTTGTTTTTGCTGTTGGTGTACGCTCATATTTAGCCTCCAAACGAATAAAATCCTTTTCTGCTACAGCGGCACGGGCAAAGATATTTTCAAAGATGTCTTTATTCCATTTGCGTAGATCCTGCTTAAGAAGGCGTAGTTTATTATATAAACCATGCATACCACCTACCGTTGGATATTGTTTCCAGGATGCTGCTACATAGGCGAGAAAATCAAAATTTTTTGCCCATACATTCAAGAACTGAAATGGGACTGGAGGACGCATTGTAGCGCCCCGCTCCCGAGCCCTAGTATCGGGAACGGTGCACCCGCCGTATCTCGCTGAGGAGAATACAAAGCGTCGAATCAATTTCCAACATGTCCAAAAAGACGTAGAAATTTTTTCGCGCGGAAACGAAATACAATGACATAAAGTTTTCTTGCTAAATAAAACTCCTTAATACAATAATAAACCAAATCCTGACAATAACATAAGTCTGAAAATCTAACAAGGTAGTGTCTGGTGATATCTCAATAAAATAACGACAAACAGTCGCGGGGTCTTCTTATATCCTAAGCGCAACCCTCAGTCTGCCCACTCCACTGTATCAGCCCCGTCCTCAACAAAGACGTAGTCATAAGTCTCTTCCGGCTCACCTGGTGGGGGGGGGGGAAGAGTAGGGGTGAGTGACTGGGAGATCACTCAGTAGGCACCCGCCTCCGAGTAGTACAAGTCAAACATACAATAATGATATAGCACATAGCACATAGGACATAATATCACATAACACGTAAAAACATGGTATCACTTAAGTACATGAATGCGGGAAAAGTAATTCACTCCAGCTAAAGAATGCGCAACGTCGTGATGCATGTCCTATTATGCATGTCACACGCACCTAAGTCATGTCACACAAAATGCCAATATCTCCGCCATGCAATGCATGAACCCGGGTCCTAACTGAGTGGCTGTGGGTCGTACCCACCCACAGTCACCATCCTGAGTGTACTTGGCCCCGCCACCGTACACCATCCTGAGCGCCCGTGACCCGTACGTCACGACCCACCATCATGCAAATGCACGTGCCATGAATGCAAATAACACAATCGCCTGAGGCCCCTGGCCCATCCTCACCATCCTCCGACACTCAAATCTAGGTTCATTTATTCTTCAAATAATGATTTAATGTTGTTTGAGGTTAAAATTATTATCCTATAGCTTATATGTATTTATTGTGCTTTTTCTATATTTTTCTCTATTTTCTTTAATTTATTCCCATTTATTACCTAAATTATCTAAATTAAATAAATTATCACAATTACTGAAATTTAGTGAAAATAATTTAATTTTAGCATTTCATAATTTTTGGAATTTATTTAGAATTTTCTGATATTTATTTATATTTTTCCTATAATTATTCCCATTTTAGAATTAATTAAAATCACATTTTGAACTTCAGAAATAAAAAAAAAATATACACATCACTCTAATGGGCTGGCCTTGTCGCCAGCCCTGTTAGCGCCCCTTTCCAGTTCGGCCCATCAGCAGCCGGCCTGCTTAACCTTTTATATATATATATATATTTTTTTTTTGTTAATCGCTTAACTGGGCCGGCCAACAGCTGGCCCGGACCGTTGGCCATTCGGCCCGATCCGCGAAGGTGGCTGCCCTTTTTTTTTATTTATAATGGGTTTTGGGCCAGACTGCTGCAAAAGCAGCCGGCCCGCTAAGACCATTCTGCCTCCCTCAGGGCCTTCGGCCCTTTGTGTTATCATATAGGGCCTTCGCCTTTTTTTTTGTTATTTACCTTTTTTTTTTATAATAATCCAATTCCAGCGCTGGGAGCGCGTGCAGGCCACGCGCGGCCGCTTCCGGCGGCGCGTGTGGCGCACCGGCGGTCTCCGGCGACCGTTTTTTCGACCCCGATCTATATTCCCACCTATTTCCAGTCTACGGGAACCTATTCTAAGGCCAAAACAAATTTAAAATCTCTAATCCTGCAAGAGTTTTCTTTTTTTTTTTCCTTTTTACTATTTTGATTATCAAATTTTCCCTAAAATCAAAAATATCTCACGCATTTCACATAGCATACACGCATGGCATACACAGTAACTACACGTATACCACAGTCCTCAACACTTCATGCTTTTCACAGATCAACCAACATGCTTTGGAACTCAGCAATTAAAAACGACAAAACACGTAATATATCACCAAAACATGTTTGAATTTGTACCAATTGGAGGGGGAAAGGGAACCTACTTGGATGCAGACGATTACGCAGTTACACAATTATCAAATGGGTAGAAAGCTCTGGCCTTTTTCCTTCTCCTTTCCTCTCTTTCTCTCCTCTCTTCTCTTCCCTCTCTCTTCTCTTCCTTGTTGCCTCTGCCAGCAATTGGTCCCCTCTTTTTTTTTTTCTCTTTTTCTCCCTCTGTGCGATACTTGCCCCCTTTAAATTCTCAACTGCTGAAATCAGGGGGGGCGGTTATTTCCCCCCCCCCCTAAAACACGTTCACCCATTTTTTTTTTATTTATTTATTTTTTTTTCTTTCCCTTTATCCTAATTCATTTAATTACCTTAAATATCCTTAATATTATTTACTTCTTTTCTCTCTCTCTCTCTTTTTTTTTTACGGTTATAACATTCTACCCACCTTACAAAAGTTTCGTCATCGAAACTTGTTGTGACTTAATAGTCGAGACCGGGAAAAAAAATCCAACATACCTTAATCGAAGAGCTCGGGGTAGCGTTCGCGCATCTGGTCCTCCAGCTCCCAAGTTGCTTCGTTCTCTCGGTGATTGCTCCATTGTACCTTGACATATGGAATGATTCTCCTCCTCAGCACCTGGTCTTTACGATCTATAATCCGAACCGGTGTCTCTTCATATGATGTGTCCGGTCTGATCCTTAGAGGCGGTGTGTCCAATACATGACTCGGATCTGGAACGTACTTCCTCAACTGGGATACATGGAATACATTATGCACTTGGGCTAGTGTCGGGGGTAACGCCAACCGATAAGCTAACAGACCAATCTTTTCGAGCACCTCGTAGGGACCAATGTATCGAGGCCTCAGCTTACCCTTTAGACCAAATCTGGCAACACCCTTCATAGGTGATACTTTCAGATAAACCTTTTCTCCGACATCAAACTCCAACGGACGCCTCTTCGAGTCAGCCCAACTTTTACTTCTGTCCTGAGCAACCTTAAGCCTTTCTCGAATCAACTTAACCTTCTCCTTGGTTTGCTCAACTAGCTCTGGACCTGTAATAGTGCGCTCTCCCACTTCATCCCAAAGAATAGGGGATCTACACTTACGCCCATAAAGCGCCTCAAATGGTGCCATGCCGATGGCGCTATGATGACTGTTGTTGTAGGAGAACTCAATCAATTTGATCATACCGTCCCAGTTCCCTTTGAAATCGATGGCGCAAGCTCTCAACATATCCTCCAACGTCTGTATGGTTCTCTCTGATTGCCCATCCGTCTGCGGGTGAAACGCAGTACTCAAACGTAACTCGGTCCCCATTCTCTTCTGACATGCTGACCAAAATTTGGATGTAAATTTCGAGTCACGATCGGAGACAATACTGACTGGGACGCCATGTAGACTGATGATGTTGTCGATATAGAGTGTAACCAATCTCTCCAGAGTTACATCATTCGGCACTGGTAGGAAGTGAGCAGACTTCGTCAATCTATCCACAATCACCCAGATCATATCATTACCACTTCTCGTTTTCGGAAGACCCATCACAAAATCCATCGTCACATGTTCCCACTTCCATTCCGGGATCTCTAACGGCATCAACATACCCCCGGGTCTCTGATGTTCCGCCTTGACCTGCTGACACACCAAACACCTCTCAACAAACTCAGCTATGTGTCTCTTCATACCGCTCCACCAGTAATGCTTTCTCAGGTCATTATACATCTTTGTAGTGCCCGGGTGAATAGACATCTTCGAATTGTGCGCCTCTTTCAGTACTGTTCTTCTGAGATCCTCATCCTCCGGAACACACAGCCTCCCTTGAAACCACATACTGCCGTCGTCATGGATTTGAAAACCATCAACTTGACTAGTCATCATCTTCTCTCGAATCTCACTAAGTGCCACATCTCTCTTTTGCGCCTCTTTGATCTGCTCGATCAGAGATGGGGTGATAATCAATGCTGCTAAAACGTTAGCTATGGAGTTCACGATATCAAGATCTAATTCAGCCATATCCCTCTCCAACGGCGTCTGTCTGGCATGACTGGACTTCCTACTCAGTGCATCCGTAACTCGGTTCGCCTTCCCTGGATGATAACTGATAGTCAAGTCATAGTCTTTCAACAATTCAAGCCATCTCCTCTGCCGCATGTTCAACTCCTTCTGAGTGAATAAGTACTTCAAACTCTTATGATCCGTGAATACTTCGCACTTCACTCCATAAAGATAATGACGCCAAATTTTAAGTGCGAAAACTACGGCAGCTAGCTCCAGGTCGTGAGTCGGATAATTCTGCTCATATGGCTTCAACTGGCGTGAAGCATATGCGATAACCTTGTCGTTCTGCATCAGGACACATCCTGAAAAGAAAGAGATTAGGCCAGGTTGTAACATATATCAAACTTACTCGAAGTCTTATGCACATACCTAGCCCATTCTTCGATGCGTCGCTATAGATGATGAATCCTTCCGAACCTGAGGGTTGAGCAAGTATAGGGGCTGTCGTCAATCGTCTTTTAAGTTCTGCGAAACTCTGCTCACACTCAGCGGTCCATATAAATTTCGACTTTTTCTGAGTCAACCTGCTCAGTGGCACCGCAATAGCTGAGAACCCTTCTACAAACTTCCGGTAGTAGCCAGCCAAACCCAGAAAACTCCTCACTTCCGTCACATTAGTCGGTCTGGGCCACTCGGTAATAGCCTCAATCTTCTTGGGATCCACAGAAATTCCTTCTTCCGAAACCACATGTCCCAAGAAAGCAACGCTCTTCAACCAGAACTCACATTTACTAAACTTGGCGTATAGCTTCTTCTGCCTGAGTACCTCCAGAACCTCGCGCAAATGTGTTTCGTGCAACTCCTCATTCGAAGAATAGATCAGAATATCATCGATAAAGACCACCACGAACTTATCAAGCTGGTCTCTGAACACTGTATTCATCAAGTCCATGAAAGCCGCGGGAGCATTAGTCAGACCGAATGGCATCACTAAAAACTCGTAGTGGCCATATCTAGTGCGGAAAGCAGTCTTCGCTACATCCTCTGCTTTAATCCTCAGCTGATGATATCCGGAACGAAGATCAATCTTGGAAAATACCTTAGCCCCCTGAAGGATACCAAAGTTGATGAGTCAATTGTAAAATTTCACGGTATTAATTTGAATTACATTGATTTAAAGATACCTTTAACTGATCGAAGAGGTCCTCGATCCGGGGTAGAGGATACTTGTTCTTGATGGTGATCTTATTAATCTCCCGATAATCGATGCAGAGTCTCATACTGCCATCCTTCTTCTTCACGAACAAGACGGAGCTCCCCATGGTGAGACGCTGGGCCGAATGAACTTCCGGTCCAGTAACTCCTGTAGCTACTCTTTTAGTTCCTTTAACTCAGCCGGAGCCATTCTATACGGTGCCTTCGATATTGGCTCAGCACCTGGCAGTAAATTAATCTCAAACTCTACCTCCCGACTGGGTGGTAGTCCTGGCAGCTCTTCGGGAAATACATCTTTATACTCATTCACCACTGGTATCGAATCTATCGAGGGTACTTCTTTTTCTGCGCCAATAGCATATACAAGAAAACATTGATTACCTTTCTTCAATGCCTTGTGTGCCTGCGCTGCACTCATGTAGATCTTCTTAGGCGCCTTATGTAGCTTGTAATCCCCTTGAAAGATGATTTCCTGACTACTCTGTGTCTGCATACGGACCTGCTTCTCACGACAGTCAATCTTGGCCTCATGCTTAGCCAGAAAATCCATGCCCAGAATAACATCAAAATCTTGCATCTGGATCGGAATCAGAGTCGCCGTGAACTCAAACTCATTAATCTCCATCGCACAATCTCCGCACTGATAGTGCGATACAATCACCTGGTCACCAGCGGTTTGGACACGGTACGGAATCTCCAGTCGTTCAAGTGAAATATTCAGACTCTTGACAACCCTCCTGGCGATAAATGAATGGCTGGCCCCACTATCGAAAAGGACGTAGACTGGGACCTTGTTAATCAATATCTCACCTAACATGGGCAGGGTTATACATATAACACATAACCACAGACGGAAAGGTATTTAAAACAAATTCGGATTATAACTCTTAATTAAAGTGTACCTGCTACGACGTCGCTGGTGTCCTCGACATCGGCGTGCGATATGACATGTACTCGGGCATTCGTCTTTGGCCTCCCCTTCTGTTGTGGCTGGCTCTGCTGGGGTGGGGGTGCTTGTCCCTGTGCGGGGCAATCTTTGGCAAAGTGCCCAGGAGTGCCGCATCTGTAGCAGACGTCTCTATTCCTCCAACACTGGCCTAGGTGAAGGCGCCCACACTGAGCACATGGTGGGGTGGGTGCCACGGCCCTAATCGGCTGTGCATGAGTCGCTGCTGGTCCCTCAATGGCAAGGGGCTGAGTAAATGGTCTCTGCTGCTGTGGTGGTCGGTAGGAGTGTCCTGGCTGCTGGCGGCGGGGTACCTTCAGCCATCTGCCTGATCTCCCTGAACGATACTCCTCACGTGGCCTCTTTGCTCGGTCCTCTGCTGCAACCCTCCTGAGGTCACTCTCCGCATCACGGCACACCTCCAGTAACTCCTCGAATGTCCCCGGTCTCGCACAAATAATCAAAGTCTGAATGCGAGAACTCAGTCCTGTCTTAAACTTGGACATCTTTGCCCTCTCGTTATCCATAACGGAAGGCATGTATTTCCCCAAGGTATGAAATCTCTCTGAATATTGATCCACAGTCATGGACCCCTGTGTAAGCAGCTGAAACTCAGTCATCCTCCTCTGTAAAGCACTCTCGGGAATATAGTGCTTCTCGTATTCTTCCTTGAATTGGGCCCAAGTCAACTGTGGGGTCAGTCTACGCTGTACGCCAAGCCACCAATCTCTAGCATCACCCTCAAAGAATGGAACTACCACCTCCACCTTCAACTCATCCGGCACCTGCAGTAACCTCAACTGCTCTGTCACATTCTCGAGCCAGATCTCGGCCTCCTCCGGTCGGTTAGTACCCCTAAACATCGGTACCCGGGAGTGCTGCATCTCTCTATAATAGAATCGAAGTCCCAGGGGTGGTGGTGGTGGTGGCTGCTGCTGCTGCTGCTCCTGCTGCTGCTGCTGCAGGTGAGCCATCTGTACCTGCTGCTGGGCCACCAAAGTAGTCAGGGTGGCTAGTGTGTCTGCAAGAACTTGGGGTATGGCCCCCTGACCCTGGTGGTCGTCACCGTCGTGCCCTCCATTTCCTGCTAGCTCACGTCGTGGAGGCATTTTCCTGGAGTTCGAGTTCATGAAAGGCAAGCAGGTCAGTAATTAAGTAAATAAAAATAAAAAAAAGTCGATTCCGATATAGAACGGTGACAAACAAGAAAACTCACCATCGGCACACACCTCCCTTAGCCCGATCATAACTTAGGTCTACTTCATTTATTAGGGTCATATTATCAAATCTAGGAAAAGATCATAGCTTATGTCTTGGTGATCTAGTTAATCCTGCGTTCCCGAGGCGGATCTGAAGCCTCGGCTCTGATACCACCTGTAGCGCCCCGCTCCCGAGCCCTAGTATCGGGAACGGTGCACCCGCCGTATCTCGCTGAGGAGAATACAAAGCGTCGAATCAATTTCCAACATGTCCAAAAAGACGTAGAAATTTTTTCGCGCGGAAACGAAATACAATGACATAAAGTTTTCTTGCTAAATAAAACTCCTTAATACAATAATAAACCAAATCCTGACAATAACATAAGTCTGAAAATCTAACAAGGTAGTGTCTGGTGATATCTCAATAAAATAACGACAAACAGTCGCGGGGTCTTCTTATATCCTAAGCGCAACCCTCAGTCTGCCCACTCCACTGTATCAGCCCCGTCCTCAACAAAGACGTAGTCATAAGTCTCTTCCGGCTCACCTGGTGGGGGGGGGGGAAGAGTAGGGGTGAGTGACTGGGAGATCACTCAGTAGGCACCCGCCTCCGAGTAGTACAAGTCAAACATACAATAATGATATAGCACATAGCACATAGGACATAATATCACATAACACGTAAAAACATGGTATCACTTAAGTACATGAATGCGGGAAAAGTAATTCACTCCAGCTAAAGAATGCGCAACGTCGTGATGCATGTCCTATTATGCATGTCACACGCACCTAAGTCATGTCACACAAAATGCCAATATCTCCGCCATGCAATGCATGAACCCGGGTCCTAACTGAGTGGCTGTGGGTCGTACCCACCCACAGTCACCATCCTGAGTGTACTTGGCCCCGCCACCGTACACCATCCTGAGCGCCCGTGACCCGTACGTCACGACCCACCATCATGCAAATGCACGTGCCATGAATGCAAATAACACAATCGCCTGAGGCCCCTGGCCCATCCTCACCATCCTCCGACACTCAAATCTAGGTTCATTTATTCTTCAAATAATGATTTAATGTTGTTTGAGGTTAAAATTATTATCCTATAGCTTATATGTATTTATTGTGCTTTTTCTATATTTTTCTCTATTTTCTTTAATTTATTCCCATTTATTACCTAAATTATCTAAATTAAATAAATTATCACAATTACTGAAATTTAGTGAAAATAATTTAATTTTAGCATTTCATAATTTTTGGAATTTATTTAGAATTTTCTGATATTTATTTATATTTTTCCTATAATTATTCCCATTTTAGAATTAATTAAAATCACATTTTGAACTTCAGAAATAAAAAAAAATACACATCACTCTAATGGGCTGGCCTTGTCGCCAGCCCTGTTAGCGCCCCTTTCCAGTTCGGCCCATCAGCAGCCGGCCTGCTTAACCTTTTATATATATATATTTTTTTTTTGTTAATCGCTTAACTGGGCCGGCCAACAGCTGGCCCGGACCGTTGGCCATTCGGCCCGGTCCGCGAAGCTGGCTGCCCTTTTTTTTTTATTTATAATGGGTTTTGGGCCAGACTGCTGCAAAAGCAACCGGCCCGCTAAGACCATTCTGCCTCCCTCAGGGCCTTCGGCCCTTTGTGTTATCATATATGGCCTTCGCCTTTTTTTTTTGTTATTTACCTTTTTTTTTATAATAATCCAATTCCAGCGCTGGGAGCGCGTGCAGCCGCTGTGTGCGCGTGCAGGCCACGCGCGGTCGCTTCCGGCGGCGCGTGTGGCGCACCGGCGGTCTCCGGCGACCGTTTTTCGACCCCGATCTATATTCCCACCTATTTCCAGTCTACGAGAACCTATTCTAAGGCCAAAACAAATTTAAAATCTCTAATCCTGCAAGAGTTTTCTTTTTTTTTCCTTTTTACTATTTTGATTATCAAATTTTCCCTAAAATCAAAAATATCTCATGCATTTCACATAGCATACACGCATGGCATACACAGTAACTACACGCATACCACAGTCCTCAACACTTCATGCTTTTCACAGATCAACCAACATGCTTTGGAACTCAGCAATTAAAAACGACAAAACACGTAATATATCACCAAAACATGTTTGAATTTGTACCAATTGGAGGGGGAAAGGGAACCTACTTGGATGCAGACGATTACGCAGTTACACAATTATCAAATGGGTAGAAAGCTCTGGCCTTTTTCCTTCTCCTTTCCTCTCTTTCTCTCCTCTCTTCTCTTCCCTCTCTCTTCTCTTCCTTGTTGCCTCTGCCAGCAATTGGTCCCCTCTTTTTTTTTTCTCTCTTTTTCTCCCTCTGTGCGATACTTGCCCCCTTTAAATTCTCAACTGCTGAAATCAGGGGGGGGCGGTTATTTCCCCCCCCCCCTAAAACACGTTCACCCATTTTTTTTTTATTTATTTTTTTTTCTTTCCCTTTATCCTAATTCATTTAATTACCTTAAATATCCTTAATATTATTTACTTCTTTTCTCTCTCTCTCTTTTTTTTTACGGTTATAACACGCATAGTATTCAATTCACATCTCAACAAAAGAGGTGAGTGATAGAAGAAACGCGTGATAAGTGAAGTACCTCATATCTGCAAATAATCGGCAAAATTAGAACTACATAGCATCCTATCAAGACGACGCAAAACTTGATTACTTCCACTACCTCTCGCCCAAGTAAATGGTGAAACCATTGTAGGAACTTCCTGCAGCCGACAATTATGGACACATTCATTAAAATCAACTAAAGAACGGAGGGTGGGAGATGTCCGACCACGATGCTCATCAAGTCGTAAAAATGTATTAAAATCTCCGTCTATAATCCAAGGATCTGTGACACGAGGAGAATGAAGTTCAAGAGTCTCCCATAAAGGTTTACGGTCAAGAATGGTATGCTTGCCGTAAACCACTGTCCATGAAAATTTTTGTTGCATAGGCAACCAAAGAAAATGAAGTAAAGAAGCCTGATGACCATGCTCAATGTTTATAAATTGTAAGCTGGATGCCTGCCAGAAAATCCAAATATTGCAGCCACATGTAATAAGAGCGTGTCGAAATCCTAATTTCAGTCTGTAATACTGCAACTTGATATCTCGCTGCTTAGGTTCAATCAATATTAAAAGATCAACTGGATGATCATGTAATGTTACTAGAAGTCGAGCTAAAGAGGTGCGAACGCCACCTACATTCCATGTGAGTGTTTTCATGGGGAACAAGTGAAACAAGAAGCATGCGATGAAATATAACTTCCACAAGTCACACTACGTGTTACCATTGTTGAAGGCGGTCAGGGTGGCAAATCTTTTTTAGGACGATGACGAACTTGTTGAAGTTAAAGAAGAGACGCAGCAGCAGCAGCGTTGTGCATTTGGTCGAACACCTACACCAATTCATCAAACACCTGCGGTTCAAGAGAGTAGAGAGAAGAAGCGGGACGGAAGTGAATGTTGGAGGTTGCAATGAACACGCAATGTCAAGAAAAAGGGATATGATTAGTTGGAGGCCACGTGATTGAGGTGAGAAGCGGAGGAAGCAGTTGCAGCAGTTAGCAACTGCTGCAACAGTCGGAGGAGGGAGATTCGCATAGGCGCCAAACGGTTTAAACAAATGAAATGACAGAAATAGCCTTCAGTTAATATGTTAGGAAGAATAGTAATCAGGGGTATTCTTGTAACTTTACGCGTTTCTTCCTTGTTAAATGGTGTAATTCTGCAGACAGAATTTGAGTTCATCAATTGGCAATCCATTTGATCCCTCCTCATTTTCTCTGTGATTTTCTTCGTTTGATTCCTTGCATTCGCTTGCGATTTGAGTTCATGTTCAATTCAATCTTGATGAAATAATCAAAAATGGACAAAACTCGCGATGGAACGGGAATGACACCATTATGACTGTCAACAAGAGCCTCAAAGTAATTCACCAAGATTGAATTATCATCTAAAGAAGGTGGACGGCCGGCCAATCGCCTGGCAATATTCTCAGAATCTTGACGCATACGGCTATTGAAATCCATACAGGCCTGTTCATCAAATAAAATCGGATGTCCATCTGGCAGACACACGTCTGAATCAGAAAACTGAGAATGAGTGGGATCATCATGAATTTTCTCCATTAAGAAAACAACATCCTCTTTATCCGCATGAAGAAGGTTTATATCCAGCATAGGTGTTATTGGAATACTGTTGGCAACAGGCTGTTGCGAATAGCTCGGATTGGCAGGAGACTCCGGCCTATGAGCTTCCGGAATAGAACGAGTGAGTAATGTAATGGGGGGATGCAGGTACCTCAATTTATGTTTAATTTTTTTGTTTAAATTAAAATATCCACAGATAGCACGATTGGTGGAATAGTGAGAAAACATACAGTAGCATAGTAAGTTGTTTTGAGTTTGACTTCCACGGCCCCGACATAAATATAATAAGCTAATTTGCCTAGGGGTGAGCAAAAAAAACTGGGAACCGTAAAACCGGACCGAAACCGGACCGAAAAGATGGATTTTAAACCGAACTGGAACCGTTTAAGTTTCACGGTTCGGTTCTAGAACCGTTTTTCTGCTTCACGGTTTCAATTCGGTTCCTAATTTTTCCAAACCGTTAGAACCGGAACCGAACTGTATAAATAATAATATTTTACTTTTTTTAATATAAATAACAAATAATAGTTTTTTTAAAAAAATAAAGAGGAAAACTTGCGCCATTGACTCATTGCATTGCGTGAAATGAAAACTGACTCATATGGTTAAAAATTTTTATATCAGGAAGTTCTAAATCTGCATTTTATTGTTGCATCTAATTTTCTCGAGTATCAAATATGTTAAGGTTTCCTTCCTATTTGTTGTATGTCTGCATCCGAGATAATTTTAAGTTGAAGGATGCAAAGTCCAACTAACTTTTTGATGATGGAATTTAATGAAAACCATGCATCTCTAACTTTTTGATGATGACATGGAACAATGTTTCACTTTGTTTCTTGATATCAATAGTATTACTTGATAAATTTACAAAAAAAATAGTATGACTTGACAAGATATAAACTGGGCATTTAGCCATTTAAGCAACATTCATTTTTTGCTTATTAGTTATTACTTCTGATGTTTTGTTTGCTGCATTCATTTTTTGTTTTGTTCTGTTGAGAGTTGCCAAATGACAAGGGTGAGTTGTTGGTGGAGTTGGTTTCTATTTTTTCAAAAAAAAAAGCTTTCTTTCGCGGTTCCGCGGTTCTGAACCGGAACCGAACCGTTTTAAACGGTTCCACAGTTCTACGGTTCCGCAGTTTTGCGGTTCCAGTTCGGTTCTAAAAATAACATGCTAAACGGTTCCCGGTTCTAACGGTTCTGGAACCGTCAGAACCGGAACCGGACTGTTACTCACCCCTAAATTTGCCAATGAGAAACGTGATCTGTGTGGTCAACGATGCCGACTTATTGCAGAATTTTCAGACGTACTTATTGACTTGACTATTCAACCTTAAGTACTATTCGAATTATATAAAATTTCAACACTCTATTCAACTTGTAAGTTGACACATAACCTTTTATTATATTTTTTATATGCGCATTTGATATGCAACGATTTTCATTGAATTTGTCGCAATCTACATCCTACTATGACTCGGTCGTAACCTTTTATATGTTGGTGCTTTAGTAAGTTGTCACAATCTAGATCTTACTATGATTCGGTCGTAACTTTTTAAATACTAGTGATAAAACGTATTTTAGTATGTATATATTATGTTAGTTGGGTCTTATGTGTATTAATAGAGTGTTTTGAGTTTGTGTTTTTGGATTTTTAACTTCTTTGTATTATTCTCTTATAGTTTGTGTTTTTGGGCTATAATGCTTTCCATCTCAATTGATGCTACTTGTATATATTGTTTAAGGTTAATGAATAATGGATGTATAAAGGCCTATCATGTCTACAACTTGATTGATCCAATGCATAGTATAGTAAAGGAGAAGTCCTAACTTATTATGCTTCGATGTAAAATAGAGATCATGTTTGTGCGTGCATGTAAAAGTAGAATCACCTTAGTTGATTAAGTTTTAGAAGGCTTTAGATATCAAAGATTAGGTAGGTTTCATGAGCATTTAAACTTGATATTTAAAGGTAAAAAGTCATGCATTCTAGGCGTTTGAAGTCGTGTTTAATGGTACAAATTGTCTTGTTAGACTAACGTGGAAACTGCGTAGCTAGTATGTTGTTTTTCTTGTTTACAATCTGTCTTGAAATTTTTCATTAACTATTCTTTTTTACCGGCTTACATAGAAACCGTTGTTATGCACTATGCTAAAATAAAGTAAATAATTTGCATCAAAGTAAATACCTGATGTCTTTTACAATCCAGAAATAGTATTCCCTTGTAACTTAGGAGGCAAATTATCATATTTGAATCAGCTACAATTCCTATTATTATGTCATTTATGTATGTATATATAGAGTCTCTATTATTGTGTCATTTATGTATGTATATATAGAGTTGATGGTCTTACTGGAAGTAAACTCTTTATCTCTTAGGATAGAGGTATTCTTCGTCTGCCGCTTATCCTCCCCAGACCCTAGCGATAGCTTTTGATGTCGTTAGGATATATTGGATATGATTGATGATAATGATAATGAATCAGCTACAATCCATGGAAGCTCCCATAACAGGATAAAAATGGAATAAATTTTATTGTCGGAAAAAATAGTGTATATATTTGTTACCTGTTGCTAGTGTGAATGACAATTTTGATCTGATATCTCATATCTGTATTTGTCTCCCTTTTACCATTTTATATTTTAAAGTTAGGATCATTTTTACAACCTCAAAAAAGAGAAGGCGATAAAAAAATATATTTATGATGGTGATAGCAAGTCTTTTTCTCAATGCTCTACTGAGGATATATAAAATTTGACAATGTCAACCCTTCTACCGTCGCCTTAAAAATATTTATGACGTTAGACTCTTACACAAAGAGTAAGGTAAAATTATGTACATCAAATCATAAAATGATTTATCCTCTTTCCGAACTCTGTATAAACACAGAAGTCTACAGAAAACGCGATTTTATATTTTCCAAAGTACCATATTTTCAGTCTCCTTTCACATTTAAAAAGGAAAAAAAGAATGATGTGTGGAGCATGATATTCGTGGTCGATTGCACTATAAAAAGAAAGAAAGAAAAGTCCACTTCTAGAGAGGCGCGTAAACTTGGCTATATAAAGAGGCTGTCCATTTACCTTTTTCTTTCCATCAGCAATCAAACGTTTCAGATACCTACCTCAACTTATACAGCAAAACTTCTTGTCCCCTCATCAAATTTTTTTGCTCAATGGCTCCCACCAAGCTCTATATTATGTACGTATTCTTTACATGCTTTCTTTCTTCTGCTTGCAGTTTCTTTCACAGAGCACAGCGATTTGAATCTGTCAATATCAAACGGAGAAACTGTAAACAGAGCAAGACTCTGTTTTCTCTATTTTGGAATTTAACATAAAGCCTTTTTTGCATGTTCTTTCAGCTATTATTCCATGTATGGACACGTTGAGAGACTTGCCCAGGAGATTAAGAAAGGTGCTGACACCGTTGAAGGAGTTGAGGCTACACTATGGCAGGTTCCCGAGACACTTTCTGAAGAAGTTCTTGGAAAGATGTATGCTCCAAAGAAGAGTGATGTTCCAGTGATTCAAATTAATCAGCTCCCAGAGGCCGATGGATTCATTTTCGGTTTCCCAACTAGATTTGGACTGATGCCTGCCCAATTCAAAGCATTCTTTGATGCAACCGGACAATTGTGGAAAGAAGGAAAGTTGGTCGGAAAGACAGCTGGGCTCTTTTACTCTACTGGGAGTCAAGGTGGTGGCCAAGAGACCACAGCGTAAGTTGCATCACCTCTGTATATAAATTTTCCATTTACTAATAACATGATGAAAGATGTGTGAAATTCTGTTTGTTTTTTTTCCAGCTTGACGACTGTCACACAATTGGCCAACCATGCAATGATTTATGTTCCAATTGGATATACATCTGGAACTGGTATGGTAAATTTGGACGTAGTGAAAGGAGGGAGTCCATATGGTGCTGGAACTATTGCTGGAGCTGGAAGTTTAGCTGATAAGGGACCAAATGATATCGAACTCGAAACAGCTTTCCACCAAGGAAAATACACTGCGGAAATTACCAAGAAGCTGAAAGCTTGAGTTCAACTAAGGCATCTATGTCCACCCAGGCCATACCATACAACTTCTGTCTACAAGCAGAATTCACATTTTTCTTTATTGAAGTTTGCAATTTCAATTTCCGAAAGTACGCTTTTGTTTCAAGTTAATAAAATTACATATCTCTTCTTGACTTGCTTTTATAAGAGAAATTAGTGAATGAATAGTTTCGTTTTGGGTTGTGCATCTTACATTTCGCAGTTACTTTTAATGTCTATATCTTTTGCAAAGAAGATGTATACACACTTCTTATTTCTTGAAAAGTTTACACCCTGAACCTTTTGATCACTAGCCAGAAGTGGCAGAAGTAAAGTAGAATTCATTCTTAACAAGCTTGGTCTTCACTTAAAAGGAAAAGAAATTGACAAATATACAGAAAGATCTTAACAAGATGGATCATTCGAGATTTTGTCCTCCGGTTTGAGATCTGGTGTGTCGTCGACACAAGTATTTATATGGTCTTAAACAAGTGTCTCGATGTTTATTTGTAAGATAAGCGATTGCTTTAAAGACCTACTGTTTTATCGAGTCGCACGTCTGTTATTCCCTCTTTACTGTTTGTGTTCTATGGTGGTGATCTTATTGTTGCGGGAAATGGTACCTCTTTTATTCAATCCTTCAAGAAATATCTCAGTTGCTTAAGGATTTGAGACATCAAATATTTTTGGACATCGAAATGGCAAGAAGTCCAGCTGGAATTTATTTATCTCAAGAAAATATGCATTCGATATCATTTTTAAACTTAGCTTTTGGCTACCAAACAAGCCTCTTTCCTTATTGAATAAAATCGCATGCTAGGCTCAGCTAATAGTGCCTTTACTTCTGATCCTACTCAGTAAAGTAGTCTGCCCCCAGGACATAGTTCAGTTGATACTCGGGTTGGGATTTGATCTAAAAGGTCAAGAGTTCGAATCTAAGAACACGCACAGTGTGGGTGTTCTTCTACTGCTAGGCCAAAGGCCTGGTTTGTTCTATCCAAGCATATTTTACACCAAAATGCATTCTTGATTAGGAATTGGTTCCAATTATTTAGTTACTAAATAACAACTAATTTTAGCTAATGATTCTTACAAACTAGGAACTAGAATATTATCATTACATGAGGAATTATCCAACGTTCTCCCCTTGAAATTTCGAATGTAACGTCGGAATTTCTTCAATGCCAATCAAACTCTGCATTTCTTTGAATCTCGTCCGCGCCAATGGTTTTGTCAATATGTCCACCTTTTGTTCATCTCCGCTTTCGTGCTCGACTTCAACTAACCCTTTCTCTACGCATTCTCGTATAAAATGATAACGTGTATGAATGTGCTTACTCCTTCCATGAAACACGGGATTCTTGTTAAGTGCAATAGCTGACTTGTTGTCCACAAGTATGACCACCTTTTCTTGCTTCCAACTTGTTATTTCACACAACAATTATTGAAGCCAAATAGCTTGACACATCGCGGCTGTGGCTGTCATAAACTCGGCCTCACATGAAGACGATGCAATAGTCCATTGCTTTTGAGAACACCATGAGATTGGAGAATTATTGAAGTAGAAGACATGTCTCGTAGTGCTCTTGTCATAATCTTGATCTACATTGTGAGTACTATCACTATATCCAACAACATGTTTAGTAGTTCTCCGTCTAAATATTATTCCAAGAGTTGTTGTTCCTTTCAAATACCTTAGAATATGTTTAATCGCATGTATGTGGGACTCTCTCGGGTCTTGCATATAGTCGCTCACTACTCCAACCAAGTAGGCAAGGTCAGGTCTTGTATGTAACAAGTATTTCAAACATCCTACCAATCTTCAATAGCGTGTCCCCTCTACAACTTCCTCATTCTCCGCCTTTGTGAGCTTAGTGCCGGGGTCCATGGGAATGTGTGTTGCATTGCAATCATGTAGACCCGCTTCTCTAAGTATCCTCAAAGCATACCCTTCTTGCTTCATCATAATTATGTCTCGTCCTTGAATAACCTACCAAGATAGTATGTAAGCTTACCAAGGCCGGACATTTCGAATTTAGTTGCCATATCTTGCTTGAAGTCGTTTATGATTGAAGTGCTAGATCTGGTTACGAACAAGTCATCCACATACACAGCCATAATAAGTATTTTGTTGTCCCTTAACTTTTCGTACATGGACATTTCTTTGGTGCAACGATGAAAATCCAAGCTTTTCAAAATTTCGTCTAGCTTGGTATTCCAAGCTCTTGGTGCTTGTCGCAATCCGTACAAGGCCTTTGAAAGCTTGTAGACTTTGTCTTCTTCTCCCCTCCTTTCAAAGTCTTCGGGTTATGACACATACACTTGCTCCTTTAACTCATCATGTAAGAAAGTCGTCTTTACGTCAATATGGTGTATTTTCCAATCAAGTGAGGCTGCAAAAGCAACAAGAAGTCGGATGGTTTCAATGCGTGTCATGGGCACAAATACTTCATCGTAATCGACACTAAATTGTTGAACATAGCCCTTTGCAACTAGGCGCGTTTTGTACTTGTTTATGGAAATATAGGCGTTCTTCTTAATTTTGAATACCCATTTTAACACGATAGGTTTGACACCTTTGGGTTTGTCAACCAACATCCACGTCTCATTTTTATTGATGGTATCTATCTCATTTTTCATGGCTTGCATACAAACTTTCGATCCTTTAGCTTCTTGAAAGTTCCTTGACTCGTTGTTAATCATCATCAATAATTCTTCTTAACCAATATTGGATGTTAGCATATAATCATCAAGATATCGAGGTTGATGCTTCATGCGTCTAGACTTCTGCACATCCGGGATTTGCACCATATTCTCATTCTCGGATGGATTTGCGTCAGCTTGAAGGGGCGGACAGTGTGTGTCCGTGGGCTGCAAGGGTTGACTTGGCATGCTCGAGCTTGGCTCGCTTGGGTTTGGCACGGTCGGGGCCGTATCTATTAGCAAAGGTCCAGTGCTTTCATCCATCGTCTTGTTCCAAATCATTTGAAACATTCCCGACGGTTTGTTTGTCTCATGCCGTGTGTCTTCCACTTCCATCCAACACTTTCATCAAATATTACTTCGCGACTTACATAAACTTTGCGTGTCTTGGGATCATAAAGACGATATCCCGTGGTACCCGCCTCGGTTCCAAGGTGTACTAAGGGGCGCGATCTATCATCTAATTTCTTCAAATGAGATGAATCAATTTTGGCGTATGCAAGGTATCCGAATATCTTGAAATGTTGTAGGCTTGGTTTTTCTCCTTTGTACTTTTTATACGGTGTTTGATTTTGCAAGGTCCTCGTAGGAAGACGATTAAGTAAGTAAGTAGAATGTCGTGCCGCTTCTCCCCGCATGTAATTTGCCACATTCATAGCCTTCAAGATACTTCTAGTCATCTCCATTAGCGTGCGATTACGGCGTTCTACTACTCCATTTTGTTGAGGCGTGTATGGAGCCGTCAAGTGCCATATGATTCCATTCTTTTCACAATAGTTGTTGAATTCGATAGAAGTAAACTCCCCTCCTCTATCGCTATGGAACACTTTTATTTCTTTAGATGTATTCTTTTCGGCCAAGACTTTGAAGTTCTTGAAGACATCAAGTGCCGTATTCTTTTCATTCAACATAAACGACCACATGTAGAAGAAATTAACACATGGAATTTGACGCCTAACTCGCCTCGTATTATTATTCAGAAAATCACTCAAAACGAACACAATTTTTTCCACTCTTGCATCAAGACCCTACCCGGCCCCCTTTATTTATAGACTTCTATCCAAGCCTATTTTACACCAAAATCTATTCTTGCTTGGGAATTGGTTCCTATTATTTAGTCACAAGATAGAAACTAATTTTAGCTAATGATTCCATAAACTAGGAACTAGAATATTAATTATCCAACAAAGAGTGGCATCACTAAACCACAAAAGCCGACTTTTTACCATTGTTTTTGGCACACTTTGTCAAGGACCCTATTCACGCTTTGGATTTGAGGTCCAGAAGAGCAATTCCGCGCTCTGCTTAAACCAACCAGGTCAATTAAAAATGGTTTCTCATCATGAAGGACTATTACGACTAATAATATTCTGTCAATTACAAGTGGAAAATATAAAGAAAAAAATTAGCTAGCTGCAAGTTGAAAAGATGTGTACTTTATTTTTAATAATTTCATGTGGAAAAATCTAAAGTTGATTTTAACCCAGAAATGTGAATTACCTATCACTGAACACACTTTTCTTGGCTACTATGTAAGGTTAACATGTAGCACTGATTTGAGAAGGAAAAAAATGTACAAAAGTGAACTGTTAATGGGGGGAAATGAAAGACCTTCTAATATATCCATCATTAATCAGTTTACCTAACACATTCATCAATTATCATTAACCATGTTAGCTGGTAACGATCCGTTAGGGATTAATAATAATAATAATTTAAGTTATAATACAATTATAAATAATCCGGTTTAATTAATTATATTGAGACATTTAATATAATTTAATTTTTATAAAGTGAGTTTTGATTTAAAGTAATTTATTTACAAAATACTTGGTTATCATTTAGTCGGACATTATTTCTGCATATATAAAAAATGCATTACTAAAATCTTGACTATTTTAAGTTGAACTTTCAAGTCAACAACTGAGTCGTCTCCAAGATTCAACTAGACAGATCCCTGACCTTTTTTTTTTCCTACTTGAAGGAGAGATCGGTGACTTTGACTAGGTATTTTGATATTTTCCATTTCACAGCCTTCGCCCGCCAAGCTTCAGTTTACTTTGACATTATGTGCCTCTAAAGATGGTGCGTGTGTTGTTGTTGTTGTTATTATTATTATTCAGTTGTTGTTATTATTATGATGATGATGATTGTTATTTATGTTTTTTCTCTAGAAAGATGGTGTGCTATTTGATAATAAGTAGGGTTAATTTAATCGATAAGGTTGTCTACTTTGATTGTTTGGGAAAGCATCTCATGACTTAGACTTTTGATATAAAAAAGAGATAGTGTGTTTATTTATTTTTTTTTTTAAAGCAGAGATAGTGTGTATTAAGCGCGAAAGGATTAATATTTACCGGCTTACAAATGATTGTTATACACTATGCTATAATAAAGTAAATAATTTACATCAAAATAAATACGTGATGATTGTTGGGATTGATGGAACTGAAGTGCCGAGCTGAATGTGAGGCCGAGCTCAAGGACTTGGAGTTGCGAGTTGGTGCGAGAAGCAGAAGTGCCGAGCTGGATAGATGTAGCGCCGAACAGAGCTGTAGCCTCGGCCATATACCAGAAAATCACGGGACTGGATATATCTTGATTGAAGACTTGATTAATACGAATCTTGTTTAGATGGAAACTTCCATGTTTATCTTTGGTATAAAGAATATCCTGTAGAATCCCATTTATGGTATGTTTGTGATGTAGAAGGATAATTCCAAATTTCATGCTAATCCTTTTACATCCCTATAAAAAGGTTTCGATTAGACACTGCCTTTGTAATCGAAATTGAGTTGGTGATAGTAAATTTCTTGGCTTGCCGCCGCCGTGGGTTTTTCTTTCCCTTGAAGGTTTTCCCATGTTAAATCTTGTGTTCTTCGTATATTGTCTTTCTTTGTTAATTATTCATTACTTTTATGCATTCTTGTGATCGTCCGCAATCCGTTCCCAACAACTGGTATCAGAGCGAGGTTCTATGTTAGAGTGGGAGCAATGGCCGAGGACATCAAATCAAGGATTGAGAAATTTGATGGATCAAACTTCGGTTTATGGAAGATGCAGGTTGAAGATAATTTATACCAAAGAGATCTATATCTGTCTCTTGAAGGAAAAGAAGTGAAGTCTAATGACATGACGGATCGAGAATGAGAGATTCTTGATCGCAAAGCACCCGGTGCCATTAGGCTGTCTCTGACCCAAACGTTGCATTCAATATCTCAAAGGAGAAGACCACAAAAGATGTGATGAATGTGTTAACAAGGATGTATGGGAAGCCCTCTGCCTATAACAAGGTGCATCTGATGAAGAGGCTTTTCAACATAAAAAAGACGGAAAATAAAACGATGCAGGAACACCTGAGTAAATTTAACACGATCACTAGTCAACTTGAGTCGGTTAGGATCGTCTTTGACGATGAAGTTCTGGCCTTGGTAATACTGTCAAGTCTACCTGACAGTTGGGATGGAGTTGTTATGGCTGTGAGCAACTCATCTGGAGAAGGTACGCTGAAGTTTGAAAACGTGGTAGATGTGCTACTTGATGAAGATTCAAGTAGGAGAAATAGTGGCACCCATGAGAGTTCTGGAGCGGCGCTGAACACAAAAGAGCGCGGCAGATCTGCCAAGAGAGGTAATGACAGAGGTGGGAGATCGCAGTCCAGGAAGAGCAAGTCAAAGGTCTCAAATCTGACCTGCTGGAGTTGCAAAAAGAAGGGTCATCTTAAGCGAGATTGCAGAGTCAAGAAGAAGGCTGATCAGATGGACAAGTATGGGGATGAGATCCATGTCTCTCAAGTGACCGGGTCTGATAGTGATGGGTTGATTTTGAGCTGTGAGACCCGAGCCGATGCTCTCTAGATTTTCGATACTAGAGCCTCTTTTCATGCCACATCCGATAGATGGTACTTTATAAACTAAAAAAGTGGAAACTTTGGGAAAGTATACCTCGGGGATGATGACTCCTGTGATATCATTGGCAATGGGGATATCATACTGACTCTACCAGATGGAAGGCAGCTGAAGCTGCCTCAAGCAAGACACATACCTCGGCTGACCAAGAACTTGATTTCAATCACACAGATGGCTGATGATTCTGATTTTGAAGGAAGGTTCAGCAAAACACATTGGAAGTTAGTCAAAGAGTCCTTAATTATAGCCCTGGGTTTGAGAGAAGGAACACTCTATAAGTTCTCAAACAAAAGCTCGGCAAACGTGGTCAACTCGGCAACTGATGCCGAGCTGTGGCATCAGAGGCTTAGACACATGAGTGACAAAGGGATGACAGTAATGGCGTCTAAAGGGAAGCTGGAAGGTCTATCCAACATTGATATACCATTGTGTGAATCTTGTGTGATGGGAAAGCAAAAAGCTGTCAGTTTCTCAACGCACAAGAGAAGTGTCAGAGCAGAGAAGCTGGAACTTGTACACACGGATGTTTGGGCGCCTTTAGATTTACTCTCACTGAATGGCTCACGCTATTATGTTACTTTCATTGATGATTCAACAAGGAAGCTGTGGGTGTACTTTCTGAAACACAAGTCTGACGTATTCAATATCTTCAAGAGATGGAGAAGTCTTGTTGAGAATGAAACAGGACTGAAGCTGAAGTGCTTGAGATCGGGCAATGGTGGAGAGTACTGCAGCAAAGAGTTTGAGGACTACTGTGCTGAGAACGGAATCAGGAGAGAAAAGACGGTGCCCAAGACACCTCAACATAATGGTGTCGCGGGAAGGATGAATAGAACGATCTGTGAAATGGCAAGGAGTATTAGGATACATGCCGATTTGCTGAAATCCTTCTAGGCTGAGGCGGTGAACACCGCTGTCTAGTTGATCAACAGAGGACCATCTACTGCCATTGACTGTAAACTTCCTGAAGAAGAGTGGACTGGCAAGAAGATCTCGCTTGCCCATGTCAGAATATTTGGTTGCACAGCTTATGCATTGCTGAAGCCGGATAAAAGGTTAAAACTTGACTCCAAGTCCAAGGTATGTTCTCTAATTGGCGATGGAGGTGATAGTTTTGGATATAGACTGTGGGATCATGTATAGAGGAAGGTGATCAGGAGTAAGGATATGGTTTTCAACGAAAACATACTTTACAAAGACAGAGTAAACAAGGAGAAGCAGCCCATGGAGCCTAAGTACTTTGAGCAAAGTGACGGTGGTCATGCCGACCCGAGCAGACCTGCTGACCAGACTGCCGAGCTGTCGACCTCGGATCATGAAACTCATGAAGAGCAAGTCACACCACCCATTGCTGTTCGGAGAGAGAGGAGAACCATTACTGCACTTGCCAGGTTCTCACCTTCACTTTACTATTTGCTTCTTACTGATTGTGATGAGCCGAGCTGCTATGAAGAAGCAATGAGTTCTGGCAAAAGTGAAGATTGGAGGTCAGCCATGGAAGATGAGATGAACTCTCTGCAGAGCAATCTGACCTGAGATCTTGTAAAGATGCCACCAGGGAAAAAGGCTATTTAGAACAAATGGGTGTACAGGTTGAAGCAAGAAGCTGACGACACTCAAAGGTATAAGGCAAGGCTTGTTGTGAAAGGGTTCCAACAGAAAGCTGGGGTTGACTTCACCGAGATCTTTTCACCTGTGGTTAAGCTGTCAACTATCAGAACAGTCCTGAGCATTACAACTGCAGAAGATCTGCACTTAGAATAGCTTGACGTGAAAACTGTCTTTCTTCATGAAGATCTAGAAGAAGATATCTGCATGATGCAGCCACAGGGCTATGAAATACCTGGTAAAGAAGACCTGGTATGCAAGTTACAAAAGAGCTTGTACGCACTGAAGCAAGCTCCAAGGCACTGGTATAAGAAGTTTGACAACTTTATGGCAGAGGTCGGCTACAAGCGCTGTCATGGGGATCACTGTTGTTACTTCAAAAGATTTGAAGGTTCGTACATTATTCTCCTACTATATGTTGATGACATGTTAATAGCAGGAGGAAGCACTGATGAGATCAAGAAACTGAAGGAACAATTGGCTAAGAAGTTCTCAATGAAGGATCTCGGCCCAGCAAAGAAGATATTGGGACTCAGCATTGAAAGAGACAGGAAGAATCAAGTGCTGAGGCTGAGCCAAAGAGATTACATCTCCAAGGTACTGAAGAGATTCAATATGAAAAATGCAAAACCGGTGTCTACACCTCTAGCAGGACAGTTCAAGAATTAGTCAAAGCAGCAATGTCCTAAGACAAAGGATGAACTTGAACAAATGAAGAAGGTTCCCTATGCCTCAGCAGTAGGGAGTTTGATGTATGCTATGGTGTGCACTAGATCAGACATAGCTCATACAGTGGGAGTTGTGAGCAGGTTCATGTCAAATCTTGGTTCTTATCATTGGACTGCAGTGAAGTGGATACTAAGGTACTTAGTGGGAACGCAAGACTTGACACTGCAGTTCGGTAACGATGATCTGACCTGCTTGGCTTTGTAGACTCTGATATAGCTGGAGACGTTGATGAACGCAAGAGTACTATAGAGTATGTTTTCAAGCTGGGCAGTGCTGCAATCACTTGGATATCAAGATTGCAAAAAATTGTGGCATTGTCAACAACTGAAGCTGAGTATGTGGCAGCAGTTGAAGCTACCAAGGAACTGGTATGGCTGAAGAGTTTGCTGAATGAGCTGAAGCACCCTCAGGTTGGCTACAAGTTATTCAGTGATAGCCAGAGTGCGATACACTTGGCTAGAAACTCTGCTTATCATGCAAGGACTAAACATATTGACATCAGGTATTATTATATAAGGGATATGCTTGAGGCAAAGCAGTTTGACTTGGAGAAAATTCATACAAGCCAGAATCCAGCAGACATGATGACGAAGATTGTTTCGAAAGAGAAGCTTGAGCTCTGCAAGGCTTCTCTTGGTATTGTAACTTGATGAAAGTGCTGAAATGGCAGCAGTCCGGAGAAGAAGAAATTCAAAATGCGTCTAAATTAAGTCAGTTCCAAGTGGGAGATTTTGTTGGGATTGATGGAACTGAAGTGCCGAGCTGAATGTGAGGCCGAGCTCAGGAGGCCGAGCTCAAGGACTTGGAGTTGCGAGCTGATGCCAGAAGCAGAAGTGCGAGCTGGACAGATGCAGCACCGAGCAGAGCTGCAGCCTTGGCCATATACTAGAAAATCACGGGACTGGATATATCTTGATTGAAGACTTGATTAATACGAATCTTGTTTAGATGGAAACTTCCATGTTTATCTTTGGTATAAAGAATATCCTGTAGAATCTCATTTATGGTATGTTTGTGATGTAGAAGGATAATTCCAAATTTCATGCTAATCCTTTTACATCCTTATAAAAAGGTCCCGATTAGACGCTGCCTTTGTAACTAAAATTGAGTTGGTGATAGTGAATTTCTTGGCTTGCCGCCGCCGTGGGTTTTTCTTTCCCTTGAGGGTTTTCCCACGTTAAATCTTATGTTCTTCGTATATTGTCTTTCTTTGCTAATTATTCGTTACTTTTGTGCGTTCTTGTGATCGTCGTTGTGGTTGTTCTTCACTGATCCGTTCCCAACAATGATGTCTTTTACAATCCAGAAACAGTATTCAGTTGCAACTCGGATAAAATATATCATATATGTGTCAACTGCAATCTGTGGACATATCCTTCGATAACCCAGAGACAATGTATCCATGGACAGTACCATATTTGAATCAGCTACAATCCGTGGAAGCTCCCATAACAGGATAAAAATGGAATAAATTTTATTGTCGGAAAAAATAGTGTATCTTTGTTTTTGTCATTATGCATACTTTGAGTCCCTAAAATTATCCATGGTACCTGTTGCTAGTGTGAATGGCAATTTTGATCTGATATCTCATATCTGTATTTTTCTCCTTTTTACCATTTTATATTTTAAAGTTGGGATTATTTTTACAACCTCAAAGAAAGAGAAGGCGATAAAAAATATATATTTATGATGGTGGTAGCTAAGTCCTTTTCTCAATGCTCCACTGAGATAGATAAACTTTGACGATGTTAGCCCTTCTACTGTGGCCTTAAAAATATTTACAATATTCGTTTATTACACAAAGTATAAAATAAAGTTGTATAGGGATTATTGTCTTTGGTAGTAATAATGCTATTAAAGAAGGAGATCTTGTCAAGCGCACTTGATCTATTGTGGATGTTCATGCAAGAAAGACTATGCTAGGGCGTGAGGTCGACGCGTTGGGAGTATCTATTGATAGAAGAGGGGCTCTAAGCGATCACGAGGTGTCGAAGTGAAAGCCCCTGGGATTATTGAACGTAAATTTGTGCACGAGCGTATGCAAACAGGGTTAAAAGCGGTAGATAGCATGGTTCCTATAGGTCTGGTCGATCCTTGACCAGAGACTGGTAGAGCTTGGACTCTACGGGTAGCCCTTTCTTGTAGGCTACCACTGCTGGCTGCTCGTTGCAATTGTCAACTTGAAGCTCAGAATCGCTTAGTGGAATCACGAATAGATTCTGTGCAATTTGTTCTCTTTCCGAACTCTGTACAAAAACAGAAGCTTACAGTACCGAGAATACTTTTATATTTTCCAAAGTACGATATTTTCAGTCCCCTTTCACATTTAAAAAGGAAAAAAAAAAGAATGATGCCTGGATCATGATATTCGTGGTTGATTGCACTATAAAAAGAAAGAAAGAAAAGTCCACTTCTAGAGAGGCGCGTAAACTTTGCTATATAAAGAGGCTGTCCATTTACCTTTTTCTTCCCATCAGCAATCAAACGTTTCAGACACGACACCTACCTTAACTTATACAGCAAAACTTCTTGTCCCCTCATCAATTTTTTTTGCTCAATGGCTCCCACCAAGCTCTATATTATGTACGTATTCTTTACTTTCTTTCTTTCTTCTGCCTGCAATTTTTTTCACAGAGTACAGCGATTTGAATCTGTTAATATCAAACGAAGAAACTGTAACGTACTAATGTTCTGCTTTTGCGAAGAAAACAGAGCAAGACTCTGTTTTCTCTATTTTGGAATTTAACATAAAGCCTTTTTTGCATGTTCTTTCAGCTATTATTCCATGTATGGACACGTTGAGAGACTTGCCCAGGAGATTAAGAAAGGTGCTGACACCGTTGAAGGAGTTGAGGCTACACTATGGCAGGTTCCCGAGACACTTTCTGAAGAAGTTCTTGGAAAGATGTATGCTCCAAAGAAGAGTGATGTTCCAGTGATTCAAATTAATCAGCTCCCAGAGGCCGATGGATTCATTTTCGGTTTCCCAACTAGATTTGGACTGATGCCTGCCCAGTTCAAAGCATTCTTTGATGCAACCGGACAATTGTGGAAAGAAGGAAAGTTGGTCGGAAAGACTGCTGGACTGTTTTACTCTACTGGGAGTCAAGGTGGTGGCCAAGAGACCACAGCGTAAGTTGCATAACCTCTGTATGTAAGTTTTCCTTTTACTAATAACATGATGAAAGATGTGTGAAATTCTGTTTGTTTTTTTTTCCAGCTTGACGACTGTCACACAATTGGCTAACCATGCAATGATTTATGTTCCAATTGGATACACATCTGGAGCTGGTATGGTAAATTTGGACGTAGTGAAAGGAGGGAGTCCATACGGTGCTGGAACTATTGCTGGAGCTGGAAGTCTAGCTGATAAGGGACCAAATGATATCGAACTCGAAACAGCTTTCCACCAAGGAAAATGCACTGCGGAAATTACCAAGAAGCTGAAAGCTTGAGTTCAACTAAGGCATCTATGTCCACCCAGGCCATACCATACAACTTCTGTCTACAAGCAGAATTCATTTTTCTTGATTAAAGTTTGCAATTTCGATTTCCGAATGTACGCGTTTGTTTCAAGTTAATAAAATTACATGTATCTTCTTGACTTGCTTTTATAAGAGAAATTAGTGAATGAATAGTTTCTTTTTGGCTTGTGCATCTTACATTTCGCAGTTACTTTTAATGTCTATATCTTTTGCAAAGAAGATGTATACACACTTCTTATTTATTGAAAAGTTTACACCCTGAACCTTTTGATCACTAGCCAGAAGTGGCATAAGTAAGGTTGAATACATTCTTAACAAGCTTGGTCTTCACATAAAAGGAAAAGAAATTGACAAAAATACAGAAAGATCCTTCGAGCTTTTGTCCTCCTGTTTCAGATCTTGTGTGTCATTTATACAAGTTTTTATATGGTCTTAAACAAATGTCTCCATGTTTGTTTGTAAGATAAGCACGTACGGTTTTACCGAGTGGCACTTCCATTATTCCCTCTTTATCCTTACCCGCGAGGTTTTTGCGATTTGTGCTTCTATGTTGATGATCTTATTGTTGCGGGAAATGATACCTCTTTTATTCAATCCTTCAAGAAGTATCTCAGTTGTTGGTTAAGGATTCGAGACATCAAATATTTTTGGACATCGAAATGGCAAGAAGTCCAGCTGGAATTTATTTATCTCAACGAAAATATGCATTCAATATCATTTTTAAACTTAGCTTTTGCCAAAAATCGCATGCTAGGCTCAGCTAATAGTGCCTTTACTTCTGATCCTCCTAAGTAACGTCGTCTGCCCTAGGACATAGTCTAGTTGGTGTTCGGGTTGAGATTTGATCTAAGAGTTCAAGAGTTCGAATCCAGGAACGCGCACAGTGTGAGTGTTCTTCTACTGCTAGTCCGAAAGCCTGGTTTGTTCTATCCAAGCATATTTTACACCAAAATGCATTCTTGATTAGGAATTGGTTCCAATTATTTAGTTACTAAATAACAACTAATTTTAGCTAATGATTCTTACAAACTAGGAACTAGAATATTATCATTACATGAGGAATTATCCAACATTCTCCCTTTAAATTCTGAATGTAACGTCGGAATTTCTTCAATGCCAATCAAACTCCGCATTTCTTTGAATCTCGTCCGCGCCAATGGTTTTGTCAATATGTCTGCCTTTTGTTCGTCTCCGCTTACGTGCTCGACTTCAACTGACCCTTTCTCTACGCATTCTCGTATAAAATGATAACGTATATGAATGTGCTTACTCCTTCCATGAAACACGAGATTCTTGATAAGTGCAATAGCCGACTTGTTGTCCACAAGTATGACTACCTTTTCTTGCTTCCAACTTGTTATTTCACACAATAATTATTGAAGCCAAATAGCTTGACACATCGCGGTTGTGGCTGCCATAAACTCGGCTTCACATGAAGACGATGCAACAGTCCATTGTTTTGAGAACACCATGAGATTGGAGAATTATTGAAGTAGAAGACATGTCCCGTAGTGCTCTTGCCATAATCTTGATCTACATTGTGAGTACTATCACTATATCCAACAACATGTTTAGTAGTTCTCTGTCTAAATATTATTCCAAGAGTTGTTGTTCCTTTCAAATACCTTAGAATATGTTTAATTGCATGTCTGTGGGACTCTCTTGGGTTTCGCATATAGTGGCTCACTACTCCAACCAAGTAGGCAAGGTCGGACCTTGTATGCAACAAGTATCTCAAACTTCCTACCAATCTTCGATAGCGTGTCCCCTCTACAACTTCCTCATTCTCCGCCTTTGTGAGCTTAGTGTCCGGGTCCATGGGAATGTGTATTGCATTGCAATCATGTAGACCCGCTTCTCTAAGTATCCTCAAAGCATACCATTCTTGCTTCATCTTAATTATGTCTCGTCCTTGAATAACCTACCGAGATAGTATGTAAGCTTATCAAGGCCGGAAATTTCGAATTTAGTTGCCATATCTTGCTTGAAGTCGTTTATGATTGAAGTGCTAGATCTGGTTACGAACAAGTCATCCACATACACGGCCATAATAAGTATTTTGTTGTCCCTTAACTTTTCGTACATGGACATTTCTTTGGTGCAACGATGAAAATCCAAGCTTTTCAAAATTTCATCTAGCTTGATATTCCAAGATCTTGGTGCTTATCGCAATCCGTACAAGGCCTTTGAAAGCTTGTAGACTTTGTCCTTTTCTCCCCTCCTTTCATAGTCTTCGGGTTAGGACACGTACACTTGCTCCTTTAACTCACCATGTAAGAAAGTCGTCTTTGTGTCAAGATGGTGTATTTCCCAATCAAGTGAGGCGGCCAAAGCAACAAGGAGTCGGATGGTTTCAATGCGTGTCACGGGCACAAATACTTCATCGTAATCGACACCAAATTGTTGAACATAGCCCTTTGCAACTAGGCGTGCTTTGTACTTGTTTATGGAAATATAGGCGTTCTTCTTAATCTTGAATACCCATTTTAACCCGATAGGTTTGACACCTTTGGGTTTGTCAACCAACATCCACGTCTCATTTTTATTGATGGTATCTATCTCATTTTTCATGGATTGCATACAAACTTTCGATCCTTTAGCTTTTTGAAAGTTCCTTGACTCGTTGTTAATCATCATCAATAATTCTTCTTAATCAATATTGGATGTTAGCACATAATCATCAAGATATCGAGGTTGATGCTTCATGCGGCTAGACTTATGCACATTCGGGATTTGCACCATATTCTCATTCTCGGATGGATTTGCATCGGATTGAAGGGGCGGACAGTGTGTGTCCGCAGGCTGCAAGGGCTGACTTGGCATGCTTGAGCTTGGCTCGCTTAGGTTTGGCATGGTCGGGGCCGTATCTATTAGCAAATGTTTGGTGCTTTCATCCATCGTCCTGCTCCAAATCATTTGAAACATTCCCGAAGGTTTGTTTGTCTCATGCCGTGTGTCTTCCACTTCCATCCAACACTTTCATCAAATACTACATCGTGACTTATATAAACTTTTCTTGTCTTGCGATCATAAAGACGATATCCCGTGGTACCCGCCTCGGTTCCAAGGTGTACTAAGGGGCGCGATCTATCATCTAATTTCTTCAAATGAGATGAATCAATTTTGGCGTAGGCAAGGTATCCGAATATCTTGAAATGTTGTAGGCTTGGTTTTTCTCCTTTGTACTTTTCATACGGTGTTTGATTTTGCAAGGCCCTCGTAGGAAGGAGATTAAGTAAGTAGAATGTCGTGCCGCTTCTCCCCGCATGTAATTCGCCACATTCATAGCCTTCAAGATACTTCTAGTCATCTCGATTAGCTTCCGACTATGGCGTTCTACGACTCCATTTTGTTGAGGCGTGTATGGAGCCGTCAAGTGCCATATGATTCCGTTCTTTTCACAATAGTTGTTGAATTCAATAGAAGTAAACTCCCTACTCTATCGCTCTGGAACACTTTTATTTCTTTAGATGTATTCTTTTCGTCCAAGACAGTTCTTGATGACATCAAGTGCCGCATTCTTTTCATTCAACATACACGACCGCATGTAAAAGAAATCAACACATGGAATTTGACACTTAATTCGCCTCGTATTATTATTCGAAAAATCACTCAAAACCGAACTCAATTTTTTCCACTCTTGCATCAAGACCCTACCTGCCCCCCTTTATTTATAGACTTCTATCCAAGCCTATTTTAAACCAAAATCCATTTTTGCTTAGGAATTGGTTTCTATTATTTAGTCACAAGATAACAACTAATTTTAGCTAATGATTCCTATAAACTAGGAACTAGAATATTATCATCACATGATGAATTATCCAACAAAGGGTGGCATCACTAAAAAAACAAAAGCCGACTTTTTACCATTGTTTTTGGCAGACCCTATTCACGCTTTGGATTTGAGGTCCAGAAGAGCAGTTCCGCGCTCTGCTGAAACCAACCAGGTCGATTAAAAATGGTTTCTCATCATGAAGGACTATTACGACTAATAATATTCTGCCAATTACAAGTGGAAAATATAAATAAAAAAAATTAGATAGCTGCAAGTTGAAAAGATGTGTAATTTATTTTTATAATTTCATGTGGAAAAATCTAAAGTTGATTTTAACCCAGAAATGTGAATTAGCTATCACTGAACAAACTTTTCTTGAATATTATGTAAGGTTAACATGTAGCACTGATTTGAGAAGGAAAAAAATGTACAAAAGTGAACTGTTAAATTTGGGGGGGGGGGGGGGGGGGATGAAAGACCCTCTAATATATTCATCATTAATCAGTTTACGGAACACATTCATCAATTATCATTAACCATGTTAGCTGGTAACGATCCGTTAGGGATTAATTATAATAATAATTTAAATTATACTTGTATTACAATTGTTTTAAATAATCCGATTTAATTAATTATATTGAGACATTAAACATAATAAATAATTAACATGATATTTGACTCATTCAAACGTTAATCATTTTAATTTCTATAACGCGAGTTTTGATTTAAAATAATTTATTTACAAAAATATTTGTTATCATTTAGTCGGACATTATTTCTCTATATATGAAAAATGCTTATTAAAATCTTGCTGTTTTAAGTTGAACTTTCAAGTCAACAACCGAGTGTCTCCATGATTCAACTAGAGATCCTTGACCTTTTTTAACTTGAAGGAGAGATCGTTGACTTTGACTAGGTGTCTTGATAGTTTCCCTTCACAGCCTTCACCCGGCAAGCTTCAGTTTACTTTGACATTATGTGCCTGTAAAGATCGTTTGTGTTATTATTATTATTATTATTATTATTATTATTATTATTATTATTATTATTATTATTATTATTATTATTATTATTATTATTATTATTATTATTATTATTATTATTATTATTATTATTATTATTATTATATGGTGTGCTATTTGATAATAAGTAGGGTTACTGTAATCGATAAAGTTGTCTACTTGACTTAGACTTTTGATATAGAAAAGAGATAGTGTGTTATTTTTATTTATTTATTTTGAAAGCAGAGATATTGTGTTATTAAAGCGTGAAAGAATTGATGTTGACTAGTATATCCTTTTAGAAACTTAGTCACTCTAGTTTTTTTTTTTTTTTTTTGCATATTGTAAAATGTTGTCCACTTTTCTTAACAAATCTATCAAGTTATTTTTAGTTTCAAATATATTTTTGTAAACAAACAAAAAAACACAATCAATTAATTACAATTAAGCAATGGATTAAAGGGTAAAACTAAAAATTAGACATAATTTTAATGATCAGGAAGAACATTAAATGATGTTGGTCTAATAATTTAGATTCCTGAAGCGGGACTATCAATTTAGGATAGAGTAAGTAACACATTATTCTTAACCTCCAAAGCGTAACTAGAATCATAGAAAATTTCAACAAATATCATGTTCACGCTTCTTATTGATTTTCTCAAATCTCATGCCATCACGTTTAACAGCGGACATAATTTCCTCTAATAAAATGATGGATAATGTAACCATGAGCGAATAAAGTATAAAGACAGATTTCTTATCTTTAAGTTAATGATTATATGGAGTCAATGTTTTATTTGATGAGATGATTGAGGTCACGGGTGGTTACTGCCTTGTGACCTTAAGGTCACGAGTTTGTGCCGCATAAACAGGCTCTTACACACAAAAAACTGTAAGGTAAAATTGTGTAAATCTGATTGCAAAGCAATCCTGTTCCTCCCCGAATCCTGCACAAACGCAGGAGCTACACCGAAAACGGCCTTTATTGAGTTTTCCTTTAACGAAGTCCCCAAATGTGAAATAACACTTTATTATTAGAAATAATACATACATACACATACATACATATATACATATAAGGGTGAGCAAAAAAACTGGAAACCGTAAAACCGGACCGAAACCGGACCGAAAATATGGATTTTAAACCGAACTGGAACCGTTTAAGTTTCATGGTTCGGTTCCAGAACCGTTTTTCTGCTTCACGGTTCCAATTCGGTTCCTAATTTTTCCAAACTGTTAGAACCGTAACCGAACCGTATAAATAATAATATTTTACTTTTTTTTAATATAAATAACAAATAATAGTTTTTTTAAAAAAATAAAGAGGAAAACTTGCGCCATTGACTCATTGCATTGCGTGAAATGAAAACTGACTCATATGGTTAAAAAATTTTATATTAAGAAGTTCTAAATCTGCATTTTATTGTTGCATCTAATTTTCTCGAGTATCAAATATGTTAAGATTTCATTCCTATTTCTTGTATGTCTGCATCCGAGATAATTTTAAGTTCAAGGATGCAAAATCCAACTAACTTTTTGACAATGGAATTGAATGGAAACCATGTATCTCTAACTTTTTGATGATGACGTGGAACAATGTTTCACTTTGTTTCTTGATATCATTAGTATTACTTGACAAATTTACAAAAAAAAAATAGTATGACTTGACAGGATATGAACTGGGCATTTAGCCATTTAAGCAACATTCATTTTTGCTTATTAGTTATTACTTCTGATGTGTTGTTTGCTGCATTCATTTTTTGTTTTGTTCGGTTGAGTGTTGCCAAATGACAAGGGTGAGTTATTGCTGGAGTTGGTGTCCATTTTTTCAAAAAAAAAAAAAACTTTCTTTCTTTCGCGGTTCCGCGGTTCTGAACCGGAACCGAACCGTTTTAAATGGTTCCACGGTTCTACGGTTCCGCAGTTTCGCGGTTCCAGTTCGGTTCTAAAAATAGCATGCTAAACGGTTCCCGGTTCTAACGGTTCCGGAACCGTCAGAACCGGAACCGGACCGTTGCTCACCCCTATACATATATATATATACACACACACTTGAGACGAGCGAAAATTCTTTAGATCTAGCGGTTGAGTAGCATTTATTCCATTCATGGTTCTCGAGTTCCATTTCCCTCACCAATTTTAAAAAAAAAATATTCTTGAGACGAATATATTACTAGTTACTTGTATAATAGTACCGATATTTAGTTCCCCAGGCAAACTAAGTTCGTAGGCAAATTTTGCTATGATTAATGAAGAAATTTTAATAATTACTCATTAATCACCATAAAACTTGCCAAATTTGTTATTCTCTAGTTTTGGTTCAAACACATATCACGGCTTAAATGTTTACTTATGAAATCAATTACGAGACATTTCGGGTCAAAAGAAAAACTGTTACAAAATCTACTAATATATATATATATATATATATATATATATATATATATATATATATATATTAGTTTTATGGGTGTTTTGTGAGAAATATCATGGAGCTTCCTTTTTATGCAACTTGTTTTCTCGTGTTTTTTTTCACTCTCCAAATCCTTTCTATGTCTGTCCCTCCTTGTGTACTTCTCCTTCAATCAAATTCAAAACTTTCATTTCTATTTATCAACACAGCAAATTCTCATGGGGTATTTTGTAAGAAACATCAGTAAGCAATTATTTTTTAGGATTTAGAAATATTTGTCTTCACATGCACAATCATTTTACAATAACCCAAAAACGATAATTAGAGAATACGTATCTTTCTCCATGGTTTGTTGAGCGCAAGTGTCTTTGATGAGTAGAAGCTTCAATTTTGATGTAGACAACTCTTATTCTTGAATGAAGATTTATCTCCACTAATCATTCCTTTAATGTCTACTTTGATGGATAAGTAAATACGATAGCTAGATGAAAAGAAGAACTTCATCCATATTTATAGGCAACCAAAATGTACGTCCATCATAGCCTTTGGAATATCATACCTTGATAAATGGACATGTCGCTTTAATTAAGAATTATGTCTCTTAGACTTAAGAGACATAACATTTCAAGATAACTCTTCGTAAATAACCAATTAGAATTTAATTATAAACCATATAACCATTATATCACAAGGGACACAACCTTACTTTCTCCCACTTGTTTCTTGTGATGTCTTATATAATCTATAAAACCATAGTGTGAACTTTAGTATATAGTTAAATCATTAACCACAATATTGGTCTCTTATAATGTTGTGAGTAAGTAAAGTTTACTGTGATTCATGACGGTTGTAAATCACCTATTTTGATAAACTCTCTTCCATGTACTACATCAATAAACTTGTTCTTACTACAACCTTTAATGAAGAGTAAGGTGCAACTGTAATAAACATTCATTCTTGTAATGTAATCTCATACACTCATGTATACACCATAATCAGAAACAAGAAATATTAAATAACTTTTATTGAGTTCAGAGTGTCAATACATTAATGCAATACATATCATTCATGACGTCTAACAGTACTCATACGTTCAACATGCTCATGAAATCTCTTTGGCGGCAATCTTTTTGTTAATGGATCTGCTACCATAAGACCTGTAATAATATGCTCAATTGACACCCTTTATTTTTGAACTTCTTATTTAACGGCAAAGTACTTTATTTCCATGTGCCAAACGCCTTTAGAGTACTTGTCATTTTTGGAAAAGAAGACTGTTGCGGCATTGTCATAGTGAATTATCAGCGACCTAGCTATACCGTCGACAATGATAAGCCCTGAAATAAAGTTCCGCAACCATAAACATTGAATAGTGGCTTCAAAACATGTCACAAACTCAGCCTCCATGATACAAGCAGCAATGACAAACTGCTTCGTACTTTTCTACGAGATTGGCCCTCCGGATAATTGGAACAAATAGCCAAATGTTGATTTTTTGGAATCAACAAATCCCACATAATCTGAATCTGAATATCTATTTACCTCTAATTGATCCATTCTTCTATGGATGAGCATGCAATCCTTAATTCCTTGCAAGTACTTGAAAACTTTCTTTGCAGCCTTCAATGATCCATCCCATGATTACTTTGATATCTGCCTAACATTTTGACAGTAAAACTAATATCTGGCTTGGTACAAGTCTGAGCATACATTAAGCTCTCAACCATTGATACATAAGGAATACTTTTTATTTATTCTCTTTCCAATTCACTTCGCGGACATTGTTTTAAACTAAAATTGTCCCCTTTCTGAATTGGAACTATTCCTGCTGAATATTTCTCCATATTAAATCTCTCAAGAACTTTATTAATATAGGCCTTTTGAGATAACTCTAATACTCTTTGGAGGTCTATAACAAAAAGTTTCAATCCTGATCTCATAAGTCGCTTCTCCCATATCTTTCTTTTGAATGTTCTTATGATAGACCATGATCATTAACGGCAAGCAAAACATCACCAACATACAAGATTAGGAAAATAAACTTGTTCCCACTGGCCTTCATATGTATACACCGATTAACGGTGTTCTCTTTAAAACCAAATAAGGTCACAGTGTCATTAAATTTGATGTACCACTGCCGGAAAATTTGTTCAAGTCCATATATTGACTTTTTAAATTTACACACCACATGTTCCTTTCCTTTAATGGAAAAACCTTGCGGTTGATCCATATAAACGTCTTCATCTAAATTCCCATTAAGAAAGACAGTTTTGACATCCATTTGATGTAACTCTAAGTCGTAATGAGCTACTAATGTCATAATAATTCTAAGTGAATCTTTCTTGTGTTGGAATATAAAATGTTTTGATGATGTTAAAAGATGTTTTAAAAGGTCTAAAATGGAATTTCACAATTTAAGTTTGAAGCAAATTGAGAAAAACACATTGTAAGACGTCAATCCCTCACATGGATCGATTGACGTATACATCAGCCCCTCAGTAAGGCACATGGATCGATCCATGTGAAGGTTGTAAAAGTTTGAAGCTCTCAGATCTACGTCGATCTCTCAATTAGAGAGACGTCAATCGATCGACATCACGTGAGTCTCTCAGCAAGAGACGTCGATCGATCGACGTACTTTTGGAAGACATCGATCTCTCAGCAAGAGACGTCGATCGATCGACGTACTTCTGGAAGACATCGATCTCTCAACAAGTAGACGTCGATCGATCGACGTTATTCTGGAGGACGTCGATCGATTGACGTCATTTTGGAGGACGTCGATCTCTCAGCACTGGCACGTGGATCGATCGACGTCCCCAGAATTCAAAATTTTTTGAACGTTGGAACAAAATCCAAGAGAAATTTATGATGTTTTCTCTCTCCAATCTTACTCAATTTCTTGTGGACTTTAACCCAACATACTACATGCTTCCTTGACTATTTTATCCATGCCTAAGATTCTCTAGGATGGCTATTGAAGATCAAATCACTCCATAGGGTGGCTAAAGACTATTTGGATATTATCTTGACATTTTGTGTAGATGAAGACATGGTGGAGGGCCTCAAAAACATGAACAACTTCATCTATAAAAGAAAGAGGTTTGGATGAGGCAAATACACACTTTCAACATCATCTAGCTTCATTATTCATTGTTGTATAGTTCTCTCATATTTGTAAATTTGCTTAAAGCCTGTTAAGCTTTTCTTTGCTCTTCATTGTTGTATATTGAGAGATAGAGAGTCAAGCACAAGAGGAACCATAAATATTTGATCTCTTGCTTGTGCTTAGACTAGTGAGAAAGTATGAACCTTACTATATTTCTTCAACCCACTGTGAGAAGTTCTTGAGGTGACTTTATTAAAGTTGTGAGGTAGCAAGAAGTTGTTCTTGCTAAAGCTGTAGTTGTTGTAGTTGCACAAGTGTATTTTGTGCAAGAAGTTGATGTTGTTGTTGCTTACACTAAGGTGTTAATGTAAGTGTTGCTGTGGTTGTTCTTATTGCTTTAATAAGAAGAGTAGCTGTTGAAAATCCACTTTGGTAACAAAGTGGTAGTGGAGCAGAATCATTTATGATTCGAATCACTCTATATCTGGTGTACACATTCATTGCCTCTTATCTCCCATTCTTGCTTTAATTTTGAATTTCTTATGAGTTGAGCCAAACAAGAAAAATTCTTCAAAAGTGCCAAACACTCTATTCACCCCCCTTCTAGAGTGTATTTCGGACCTAACAATTGGTATCAGAGCCTAACCTTGATTGCTTGGCCTATCTTTGCAAGTAGCAAGGTTAAACATTATGGCAATGACAACCTCAACCTCAACCTCTTCATCTCACACTTCATCTCCTAAGCCTACTGCACTATTTTCCGGATCAAACACTAAAGCACCTATGTTTGATGCCCAAAATTATTCTTTGTGGAAATTCTGAATTATCAATCATTTGAAAGAATGTGGATTTGATATATGGAGAGCCGTTGTCAAAGGAATTGAAGTTCCTATGATTACCAACTCAAAAGGAGAATCAATGTTCAAAGATGAGGATGACTACACCGACGAAGAGAAGATAAAATTCGCCATCAATGGCAAAACATTTGACATTCTCTCATGTGCTCTTACCACCACTGAGCTCATTAGACTTCAAGGTCTTGAAACAGCCCATGAGGCATGGAAAAGGCTTGAAATGATACACGAAGGAATTGAGCAAGTAAGAATGGCCAAAAGACTCATGTTCATGAAGGAGTATGAGATGTTCGGAATGAAGAGCGGTGAGAAGATTGAGGAAACAATCGATCGATTCACACGAATAGTGAATCAACTCTCCATAGTAGACAAGAAAATCTCAAATGAAAACCTTGTCTTAAAACTCCTCAACTCCTTGCCAAGAGAATGGACACCTAAAGTCACCGCCATCACCGACTCAAAGAATCTCAAGACTCTTACCCTTGATGAGCTATCCGGTAATCTTCTTACTCATGAAATTCTTATTGATGAACAAAATAGAATGAACCCTATCAAGCCCACACAAACATAACACAAAGGGTTGGTGGTAGAGTCCGATGAATCGGATGAGGAAGTTGCCCTTCTAGTAAGAAAATTTAGAAGAATGACAACTAGAAACAAAGCTCAAACAAGAAAGTTTTTCAAGAGACCACCCAAAGAAAAGGAAGCAAGTGAAAATTGCTATAGATGTGGTCGACCCAGTCACTTCATTGCCGATTGCCACGTCAAGGAGCCGCAAAAACAAGAAAAGAAGATCTTTCCTCAAAAGAAGAAAGCTCTTAATGCGGAGGTAACCACGTGGGATGATCTCCTTTCCGAATCGGAAGGAGACGAGAGTGAAGATCAAGGTGTTGGACTTGTTGCAATAGTTGATAATCCAAAAATTCAACATACTTGTCTCATGACAATTGAAGATGATCTTGAGGTAAATTCTAATCCTTCAAATTTGCATGATGAAATAGGAGATTTGCAAGATGACTTTGAGAAATTGAATTTAAAATATAAGCATTTGAAAAAAGAGTTCAAGAAATGCATCTTAGAAAATAAGAGCTTGCTTGACAAGAACATTTTGATATTTCAATAGCATGACATCATACTCACCATGCATAAAACCGTAGCTCTTGAAAATGAAGAAATTAGAAAAGAATGTGAGAAACTAAGGTTAAACTTGCAAAGACTAACAAATGGTAAAAACAATTTAGACATACTACTTGGAAATCAAAGAATTGGAAATGATAAATCCGGTTTAGGATTTAATTCATCACATTCCTCCATTAAACCTAAGTCCTTAAAGAAAAAGGCAAACAATAGAAAAACACAACAAAATTCATCACCTTCTAAACCAAAGCATGTACCCATTTGTTTTCATTACAACAAACTAGGACATGTGAAGAATGCATGTAGAGCTAGATTTGAAGGCACATATGTTTGGAAGCCTAAGGGTCGACAAACTAACCCTAAAGGACCTAACTATCAAAGGGTACCAATGCATAAATCTTTTGGTTTTGTAGGCTCTCAAGATAAATGGAGTAGCCAAAGAAGAAGGAACCAAATGGCTTATGGACAGCAGATGTTCAACGCACATGACCAGAGACAAGACGTTGTTCACCAAGCTCAAGCTCCAAGATGGTGGAACGGTGCATTTTGGCAATGGGAGAGCCAAAATCCTTGGACATGGAGAAATTGGTAACTCTTCTTTTGCTATTAATAACGTACTATATGTAGAAGGGTTTAAGTATAATTTGATAAGTGTTAGCCAACTATGTGATGCTAATTTTCAAGTTGAATTTGTGAAAAGAAAATGTGTTGTGAAAAAGAACGATAAGATTGTTTTTGAGGCTACACGTAAAAATGATGTTTACAAATTTAGCATACATGATTAGATATCACAAAATGTTTCTTGCCTAGTTGCCAAAAATGATTTGACTCAACTATGGCATAGATGACTTGGACACATTAGTTTTAAAAATTTCAAAGAGATTTGCAAAAATGAAAAAGTCCAAGATCTTCCAAAATTAGATTTCGAAAACCATGGCTTATGTGACACTTGTCAAAAGGAAAAGCTTGTTAAAACAAGCTTCAAGCCCAAAAGTGAAATCTCCACCACCAAACCTCTACAATTACTTCATATGGATTTGCATGGGGATATTGGTACGACAAGTCTAAGTGGAAAACATTACACCTTTGTGGTGGTAGATGACTTCTCTAGGTACACTTGGGTAATGTTCTTAGCTAAAAAGAATGATGCATGCCAAAAATTTATAAAGCTTTGTAGGAGATTAGAAAATCAAAGAGAAGATACAATTAAGGAAATTAGAAGTGATAGAGGTGGTGAGTTTGATGGAGAATTTCAAGAATTTTGTGTATCCAAAGGATATGGACACAATTTCTCGGCTCCAAGAGCTCCTCAACAAAATGGTGTTGCGGAAAGAAAAAATAGAACACTTCAAGAAATGAGTAGAGCCATGCTAAACGAATTTGAGCTTCCCAAATATTTTTGGGCTGAAGTGGTAAACAATGCTTGTAATGTGATAAATAGAGTTTATTTGAGACCATCTCTCAAAAAGACTCCTTATGAGCTTTGGAAAGGTAGAGTACCAAATATTAGTTATTTCAAGGTTTTTGGTTGTAAGTGCTTTATACTTAACACCAAAGATAACTTGGATAAACTCGATTTCAAAGCGGATGAAGGAATCTTCATGGGATATGCTCAAAATAGCAAAGCATTTAGGGTATATAATAAAAGAAGCATGAAAGCTGAAGAATCAATTCATGTCAAGTTTAGTGAACTCATTGAGGATGAACCAAATAGTAATGATGATGATGATGAAATAATTGAAGTAACTCATATAGAGAAATTTGGGAATCCAAAAGGTAATATTGTTATTGATATTAGGATTGATCCCCTTGAACCTAAGGTTGAAGATGAAGAAGTAGGAGGAGATACCTCAAATTTAACGGATTCATATAAGTATAGGAAAGGTCATCCTAAAGAGTTAATATTAGGTGAAACTAGTCAAGGCATAATGACTAGGAGGAAATTCAATGAAAATGCCTTCATTTCACAAGTTGAACCTAAAAATATAAAAGAGGCAATAAATGATGAAGATTGGGTATTAGCCATGCCAGAAGAACTAAATCAATTTGAAAGAAGTGATGTTTGGGAATTAGTTGTTAAACCTAGTGATCATCCCGTAATTGGCACTAAATGGGTATTTAGAAACAAAATGGATGATAAAGGAAACAGCACTAGAAACAAAGCTAGGTTGGTAGCTCAAGGATATAGGTAAGAAGAAGGCATAGACTATGATGAGACCTTTGCCCCTGTTAGCTAGGTTAGAAGCTATTAGGATGCTATTAGCATATGCATGCTATAAGGATTTCAAACTATATCAAATGGATGTGAAATCCGCATTCTTAAATGGAATAATTCAAGAAGAGGTGTATGTGGCTCAACCTCTGGGGTTTGAAAATCATGATTATCCAAATCATGTATTTAAACTCAAAAAGGCCCTTTATGGACTTAAACAAGCTCCTACGGCTTGGTATGATAGGTTAAGTAATGTTATGCCCCGCAGCCTCCGTAGGGTAATTAAAAGACCAAGAAAGATTTTACGGGAACTAATGACGGTCAACGGAAATTAAGTAGGCATTAATATGAGGATTAATTAGAAATTAATGAGGGGATTTAATATTATAATTTATTTATATTTAAGTTAGAATTAAATAATTAAGTTTATCCTTTAAAGATAAATAGAGAATAGATATAATTTAGAAACACCAAATTTTTCCCATCCCATATAAAAAAAAAGAAAAAAACTCACTAACGTCAGTTTTCCCTCATTCACAGAAAGAAACGACGTTCTTTCCCTACTCATAGGCGATTTCCCCACCATTCAGCAACCCTAGGAGAATTCTCTCAAGATCCTCAAACTGATCATCGTCCGTTCTTCGTTTCTCCTTCGAATAATCACAGGCAAGTAATCTACTTATAAGTTCCTACGATTTGTGAAAGAAAAATGGCCTACTTTTGATATCAAATTGGATCACCATGCAGTAGTTTCGCTTTATGGTTATTTGCTTATGATATATGTGTTTTGATTTCGAGATTTGGCCGACGTATATGAAAGATCATTCGTTGTGATTGCTGATTATGTGAAATCCTGCAAATCCCAATACCCTGAACCCTCTCTTTGCTGCTATTCTAGATCGAAGGAAGAATGGAGAGAAAGGCAGGATTTTTGGTGTGTTTCGGTGGATGGTTGAGTGTTAGGGTTGAATCGGTAATTGATACGTGTGCAGTGTTCGATTTGTGGTTTAAGCGTGAGATTATAGCAGGGATTAGACTTGGGTTGATGGGATAAAGTTTGAAATCAAATTGGGGTAAGATCCTGAGATTGTTGCAGAAAACGCAGAACTGCTGGGCTGGAACGTTGACATCGATCGATCGATGTCAGAGATCGATGTCCCCAGTCGGACATCGATCGATCGATGTAGTGGTTGCTGAGAGATCGATGTCCCCAGTTGGATATCGATCGATCGATGTGCAGGTGCCTGAGAGATCGATGTCCTCAGTTGGACATCGATCGATCGATGTAAGTGAGGCTGAGAGATCGATGTCTCCAGTTGGACATCGATCGATCGAAGTGGAAGGTTTGATGTCCCCAGTTGGACATTAATCGATCGAAGCTAGGGAATGAAGTCCATCAAGTTTGTGGAAAAATAGAGGAAGAAGGAGGGAAGCTCGGGGAATCTTTGGGTGATTTTAGAGACTTCTTAAGCCCGGATTAAAGGTAGTTTAAGTCTCAGGAACATGTCTTAGGATGGTGAATCAATTTGGGGAGTTTGAAAGGGGTTTTCGAATCGCATTTCAATGTATATGACTTAGAGGGGTTAAGAGATGAACGTACGAGATGTCTGAGAGTTCAATGAGGAATGGTTAGGGATATTGCCTTAGGTTGTGAATCTTAGAGTCAAGACTAAGTGTTGACGAGATGGTTGAAGCCTAAGCTATGATGTGTAAATTAGTGAAGGCTTGTGTGTTGCTTATACTTGCGCATGTGTACATGAACTACTTATGTGAACGTGAATTGCATACGAGAACGAGAAATGTGATTGAAACAAGGAGTCTTGCATCATGGCACTTGCATTTGCATATTGATTTGAAAAGAAAGGTGCTTCGGCACAGATTTGCGAAGGTGACCTGCAATGTTAACCGGGATGGAAATTTAAGCCGGGGTGCATTGCAGGGCACAAAAGACTGTAACGTAAACAGGGATGGAAACATAAGCCGGGGCGCGTTACAGGGTATAAAGTTGTCTGTAATGCTAATCGGGATGGAAATATAAGCCGAGGTGCATTACAGGGTATAAAGTTTCCTGTAACGTAAACCGGGATGGAAATATAAGCCGGGGCGCGTTACAGGGTATAAAGTTATGTGAAGTGACCGGACATTGTGACATGCATTGCACTGTTTTAAAAGAGAAAGTGTTCATGCATATGTGAATGTGTAGTGTAGTGCATATTTTGACATGCATCACGAGGGTCAATGTGGTATGAATGTGTGCATTATTTGATTGGCAATGAGTTGTTATTTGCGTGCAAACTGCTGTACTTGCTCTATTGCGTGATTGGTTATATATTTGAAAGTGTACAAGACATGTGCCCCACAATTCCCTTGAATTACATATTACTCATGTCTTGCCATGTGTTGATCCCGTATGTTTTATAAGCGGGTTACTTGCTAGCGTTTTTCGCTAAGGGTACTGCCTTTGTGTTACAGGAGAACCTGAGTATGACATGATTTTCATTGAGGACGACGGCGAGTGGGCAGAATGGGATGTTTAGACCTGATGGAGAGAATTGATTAGACAGTTTCCGTTATTTCTGTTTCTTATTTCATTTGAGGTTTTAGATGGCTGTGACCATATACAGTTTTTGATGTTCACATTGTCTTTTGACGTACTACATTGATGGTTTAGATTTACGAGATGTGTGTTTCTGCGCTTATTTCTCTTACGTCATTGACGAGGTGTATTCGAGAGATGAGACGTCTTGTAGTCTTCTCAGTAAGCTACGACGGGTGAACCGGTTCGGATTCCGCTGTCCGGGTCGGGGCGCTACAGGTGGTATCAGAGCCTAGGCTTCAGATCTACCTCGGAGACCTAGGTTATGACATATAGAGTCTTAAGTTATGATTTTCACCCTAAGTTGATCTTTAAGTCTAAGTATGCAATCTTAGATTTAAGTTTGATTGGGATGGGTGTGTGTATGAGCGCGATTAAGAGCAATCAATAAATGTTAGTTATCTTAACTTGTAAATTCCACCTTGTACAACGCATATGGGCTTTCAGTATTTATTTTTGGAATTGCTGAATGCTAACAGGCGTTGATCTTGCAGAAAATGCCTCCTAGACGTGACAACCAAGGAAATGGTGGCAATGGGAACAATGACCCACCACCACCACCTCCAGTTCTAGTACCCCAAGCACTGATTGATGCTATCACAGTGATAGCACAAGGGGTTGCTCAGCAGCAGCAACAACCACAACAACCTCCTCCACCACCTCCCCAACAAGGCATCAGGTACTATATTGGGGAAATGCGCAAGATGCATGCCCCAAACTTTGAAGGGACCACTGACCCAGAGGTGGCTGGGTTTTGGCTGGACGAAGTGGAAAAGTGTTTCAGGCTTGTACAGGTGCCTGAAGATTTAAAGGTGGATGTAGCCACGCCATTTCTGACTGGTAGAGCTAACGCATGGTGGAGCGGCATCCTACCCAAAATGACCCTTCCTATCCAGTGGAGTCAGTTTGTGAAGGCCTACAAAGACTATTATGTGCCTGAGACTGCCATCTTGGAGAAAATGAGGCAATTTGACAAGTTTGAGCAAGGAAGGATGTCCGTCTCTGACTACGCAGATAGGTTTCATGCCTTGGGCAAATTCACGCCCATGGTACTGGAAAACAACCGAATGAAAATGTTGAAATTCGAGGAAGGATTGAATCCCCGCATTCGGACAGCTATAGTGGGGTCCATCTTGAAAACTTTTGAGGAAATGCTAGATGCCTGTTATCGTGTGGAGAGTGACATGCGTAGGTCACAACCAAGAGAGGCTCGGGAAGAATCGAGCAAGAGGCCAAGGGTGGAGCAAAGTGGAAGTAGCCCCGGACGTTGGGTCAAGATCCCCAGAAAATGGCTAGCGGGGCCGGTACAAAGGGCACCGCAGCTAAACCAACCTGATCGTCAAGCACCTGCAGAATGCCCACATTGCCATAAGAGACACGTGGGTGAATGTTGGAAGATAACGGGTGCATGCTTTAAATGTGGGAAAGCGGGCCATAGGATCAAGGACTGCCCGGAATGGAACCCTAAGCCACAAGCAGGAGCAGGGCCGGCTCAGCAGCAGAGAGGCAGGCCCAATGCAATAGTCCATGCCATGACAGACGCGGAAGTCCAGGAGGACGCTAGTGTTGTGACAGGTACGACTTAAGTTCAATAATAGTAGCTTAAGTTGAATTTTAGTTTTCTAAGTTGATGAACAAATGTGTTTTATGTGAAAGTCTTTATGTGCTACCCTTTCATGTCTAGGTGTGATCCTAGTTAATAAAGTACCCGCAAACGTGTTGTTTGATAGTGGAGCTAGTCACTCCTTCATTTCTAAGCGTTTCGCCAAAGGGCTCGACTGTTTACCCGAATGGCTTGAGAACCCATTTAGGGTGCAGGCAGCAGGAGAGCTACTGGTTTCTCACCACCAGTACAAAGATTGTGAGTTGTAGTTGGATGGAAAATTATTTTCAGTGACACTAGTCCCAATTCCGATGAAGGATTTTGATGTAATATTGGGCATGGATTGGCTGACCAAGAATCACGCCAATATTGATTGTAAACTCAAGCAAGTAACCATCAAGGACCCTGAGATGAATGACATAACGGTACAAGGAAACGTCAAGTTAACGAAAGCCCCAAAGAAGATATACTTGACGGCGACTAAGGCCTCTAAGGCTTTGCAAAAAGGAGCAGAGGGATATATGGTGTATGCTGTAGATGCTCAGCAAGAAGTTCCGTCTATAGATCAAATTCCGGTGATCAATGAGTTCAAGGATGTATTTCCGGACGATTTGCCAGGAGTGCCGCCATCGAGGGAAGTGAAGTTTGAGATCAATTTGATACCCGGAGCTGAACCTATATCTAAGGCACCCTACAGAATGGCTCCAGCAGAACTTAAGGAGCTAAAGGGGCAACTTCAAGAGTTGTTAGACAAAAAGTTAATCCGCCCCAGTGTATCACTGTGGGGAGCTCCAGTTCTATTCGTAAAGAAGAAAGATGGCAGCATGAGGTTATGTATCGATTACCGGGAGTTGAACAAGATCACCATTAAGAATAAATATCCTCTGCCAAGGATCGAAGATTTATTTGATCAGCTAAAGGGAGCTCGTTGGTTCTCAAAGATTGATCTTCGTCAAGTGTATCATCAGCTGCTTGTGAAAGCCGGAGACGTACCTAAAACGGCTTTTCGGACTCGATACGGGCATTATGAATTCTTAGTGATGCCTTTTGGACTAACTAATACCCCAGCCGCTTTCATGGATTTGATGAACACCGTGTTCCGAGAACAGTTGGACCAATTTGTAGTAGTGTTCATCGATGATATCCTAGTCTACTCTCCCAACGAGCAAGCACATGCTGAACACTTAAGAGTGGTGTTGCAAATCCTGAGACAACAAAAGCTCTACGCCAAATTCAGCAAATGTGAATTTTGGCTAATCAGTGTAGCCTTTCTCGGTCACGTGATTTCTGAGGATGGGATCTTGGTAGATCCTAAGAAGATAGAAGCCATCACAGAATGGCCAAGACCTACAAACGTGACTGAAGTAAGAAGCTTTCTAGGCTTGGCATGCTACTACAGGAAGTTCGTTGAGGGATTCTCAACGATAGCAGTACCATTGAGTCGACTTACGCAGAAGAAGACTAAGTTCGAATGGACTGCTGAATGCGAGCAGAGCTTTACTGAGCTCAAGAAGAGGTTGACCACAGCCCCGGTGTTGGCACAACCCTCCGGCACCGATGGGTTCGTGATTTATAGTGACGCGTCTAAGAAAGGACTAGGTATGTACAACATTACAATTAATGCATTGTATATACTTATGCAAGTCCTAAATTAACTTTCTGTCTATAGGTTGTGTCTTGATGCAAAATGAACGAGTTATTTCATACGCGTCCAGACAATTGAAACCATATGAGCAGAATTACCCGACGCATGACTTGGAGCTCGCAGCTGTGGTATTTGCTCTTAAGATCTGGAGACACTATCTATATGGAGAAAAATGTGATGTGTTCACATATCATAAGAGTTTGAAGTACCTATTCTCGCAGAAGGAGTTAAATGTGAGACAGAGAAGATGATTGGAATTACTTAAAGACTATGACTTGACCATCAACTACCATCCGGGTAAGGCCAACCGAGTGGCGGACGCATTGAGCAAGAAGTCTAGCCACGCGAGACAATCTCCGTTAGAAAGAGAGATAGAAGAGTTTGATCTTGAATTGGTGGATTCAGTGGCAAATGTCCTTACAGCTTTGTCTATCAGTCCAGACTTGGTAGACAGGATCAAAGAGGCGCAGTACGAGGACCCAGCACTGAAAGAAATCCGCGACAAATTATCCACGGGACCAGTAAAGGATTTCCAGTTGCGAGGAGACGGAAGCCTATGGTTCCAGAATCGGTTATGCGTGCCAGGTAAAGACAAACTCCAAACGGAATTACTCCAAGAAGCGCATAACTCAAGGATGTCTATCCACCCCGGGAGCACTAAGATGTATAAAGACCTCAAAAGAAACTATTGGTGGATAGGGATGAAGAGATCGATTGCGGCATATGTTGAAAGGTGTTTGGTATGCCAACAAGTCAAAGCCGAACATCAACGACCTGGTGGCTTGATGATGCCGCTAGAGATTCCGGAATGGAAGTGGGAACACGTAACGATGGACTTTGTAATGGGACTACCCAAGACCCGCAATGGGAATGAAATGATTTGGGTGATTGTAGACCGACTGACAAAGACAGCCCATTTCATAGCTATGCCACATGGTACGTCTTATGAGAAGCTCTCCAATATATATGTGGATAACATTGTAAGTCTACATGGAGTCCCAGTTAGCATTGTATCAGACCGTGACCCCAAGTTCACCTCTAAGTTTTGGAGGGCATTCCAGAAGGCAATGGGTACTGAACTGAGGATGAGTGCCGCATACCACCCTCAAACAGATGGACGGTCCGAGAGAACCATCCAAACCTTGGAGGACATGTTGAGAGCATGCGCTTTGGACTTTAAAGGAAGCTGGGATAGCATGTTGAAGCTAATGGAGTTTTCATATAATAACAGCTATCACAGTGCAATTGGCATGGCGCCATTTGAAGCGTTATATATGCGTAAGTGCAGGTCCCCAGTTTGTTGGGACGAAGTTGGAGAAAGAACAATCACTGCACCTGAGCTGGTTGAACAGACGATTGAAAAGGTGAAAGTGATAAGAGAGAAACTCAAAGTGGCTCAAGATCGCAGTAAGAGTTGGGCTGACACCAAGAGGCGACCCTTGGAGTTCAAGGAAGGTGAGAAGGTTTATCTACGAGTCTCACCAACCAAGGGAGTTGCAAGATTCGGAGTGAAGGGCAAGTTAAGCCCTAGGTATATTGGCCCTTACGAAGTGCTAGGCAAAGTTGGGGAAAGAACATACAGACTCGCCTTACCGCCGAATTTGTCACAAGTCCACAACGTATTTCACGTATCTCAACTACGGAAATACGTATCGGACCCGAGCCATGTCCTTGAATCCCAACCCTTAGATGTGAAAGAAGACGTCACTTATGAAGAGCAGCCAATAAGGATTGTGGATAGAAAAGATCAAGTCCTACGCCGACGCGTCATTCCGTATGTCAAAGTTCAGTGGAGCAACCATACGGAGCGCGAAGCCACGTGGGAGCTTGAGGAGCAAATGAAGGAGCTATATCCACATCTTTTCCAATAAGGTACGCCAGTTTCGAGGACGAAACTTTTTGTAAGGGGGGTGGAATGTTATGCCCCGCACCCTCCGTAGGGTAATTAAAAGACCAAGAAAGATTTTACGGGAACTAATGACGGTCAACGGAAATTAAGTAGGCATTAATATGAGGATTAATTAGAAATTAATGAGGGGATTTAATATTAGAATTTATTTATATTTAATTTAGAATTAAATAATTAAGTTTATCCTTTAAAGATAAATAGAGAATAGATATAATTTAGAAACACCAAATTTTCCCCATCCCATATAAAAAAAAGAAAAAAACTCACTAACGTCAGTTTTCCCTCATTCACAGAAAGAAACGACGTTCTTTCCCTACTCATAGGCGATTTCCCCACCATTCAGCAACCCTAGGAGAATTCTCTCAAGATCCTCAAACTGATCATCGTCCGTTCTTCGTTTCTCCTTCGAGTAATCACAGGCAAGTAATCTACTTATAAGTTCCTACGATTTGTGAAAGAAAAATGGCCTACTTTTGATATCAAATTGGATCACCATGCAGTAGTTTCGCTTTATGGTTATTTGCTTATGATATATGTGTTTTGATTTCGAGATTTGGCCGACGTATATGAAAGATCATTCGTTGTGATTGCTGATTATGTGAAATCCTACAAATCCCAATACCCTGAACCCTCTCTTTGCTGCTATTCTAGATCGAAGGAAGAATGGAGAGAAAGGCAGGATTTTTGGTGTGTTTCGGTGGATGGTTGAGTGTTAGGGTTGAATCGGTAATTGATACGTGTGCAGTGTTCGATTTGTGGTTTAAGCGTGAGATTATAGCAGGGATTAGGCTTGGGTTGATGGGATGAAGTTTGAAATCAAATTGGGGTAAGATCCTGAGATTGTTGCAGAAAACGCAGAACTGCTGGGCTGGAACGTTGACATCGATCGATCGATGTCAGAGATCGATGTCCCCAGTCGGACATCGATCCATCGATGTAGTGGTTGCTGAGAGATCGATGTCCCCAGTTGGACATCGATCGATCGATGTGCAGGTAGCCTGAGAGATCGATGTCCTCAGTTGGACATCGATCGATCGATGTAAGTGAGGCTGAGAAATCGATGTCCCCAGTTGGACATCGATCGATCGAAGCTAGGGAATGAAGTCCATCAAGTTTGTGGAAAAATAGAGGAAGAAGGAGGGAAGCTCGGGGAATCTTTGGGTGATTTTAGAGACTTCTTAAGCCCGGATTAAAGGTAGTTTAAGTCTCAGGAACATGGCTTAGGATGGTGAATCAATTTGGGGAGTTCGAAAGGGGTTTTCGAATCGCATTTCAATGTATATGACTTAGAGGGGTTAAGAGATGAACGTACGAGATGTCTGAGAGTTCAATGAGGAATGGTTAGGGATATTGCCTTAGGTTGTGAATCTTAGAGTCAAGACTAAGTGTTGACGAGATGGTTGAAGCCTAAGCTATGATCTGTAAATTAGTGAAGGTTTGTGTGTTGCTTATACTTGCGCATGTGTACATGAACTACTTATGTGAACGTGAATTGCATACGAGAACGAGAAATGTGATTGAAACGAGGAGTCTTGCATCATGGCACTTGCATTTGCATATTGATTTGAAAAGAAAGGTGCTTCGGCACAGATTTGCGAAGGTGACCTGCAATGTTAACCGGGATGGAAATTTAAGCCGGGGTGCATTGCAGGGCACAAAAGACTGTAACGTAAACCGGGATGGAAATATAAGCCGGGGCGCGTTACAGGGTATAAAGTTGTCTGTAATGCTAATCGGGATGGAAATATAAGCCGAGGTGCATTACAGGGTATAAAGTTGGCTGTAACGTAAACCGGGATGGAAATATAAGCCGGGGCGCGTTACAGGGTATAAATTTATGTGAAGTGACCGGACATTGTGACATGCATTGCACTGTTTTAAAAGAGAAAGTGTTCATGCATATGTGAATGTGTAGTGTAGTGCATATTTTGACATGCATCACGAGGGTCAATGTGGTATGAATGTGTGCGTTATTTGATTGGCAATGAGTTGTTATTTGCGTGCAAACTGCTGTACTTGCTCTATTGCGTGATTGGTTATATATTTGAAAGTGTACAAGACATGTGCCCCACAATTCCCTTGAATTACATATTACTCATGTCTTGCCATGTGTTGATCCCGTATGTCTTATAAGCGGGTTACTTGCTAGCGTTTTTCGCTAAGGGTACTACCTTTGTGTTACAGGAGAACCTGAGTACGACATGATTTTCATTGAGGACGACGGCGAGTGGGCAGAATGGGATGTTTAGACCTGATGGAGAGAATTGATTAGACAGTTTCCGTTATTTCTGTTTCTTGTTTCATTTGAGGTTTTAGATGGCTGTGACCATATACAGTTTTTGATTTTCACATTGTCTTTTGACTACCTACATTGATGATTTAGATTTACGAGATGTGTGTTTCCGCGCTTATTTCTCTTACGTCATTGACGAGGTGTATTCGAGAGATGAGACGTCTTGTAGTCTTCTCAGTAAGCTACGACGGGTGAACCGGTTCAGATTCCGCTGTCTGGGTCGGGGCGCTACAAGTAACTTCCTACTTGAAAATGAGTTTTCAAGAGGAAAAGTCGACACTACTCTTTTTATTAAATAACAAGGAAACCATCAATTACTTGTTCAAATCTATGTGGATGATATTATATTTGGTGCTACTAATGATTCTCTTTGTGAGCATTTTGCTAAATTGATGGAAGGAGACTTTAAAATGAGCATGATGGGTGAACTCAACTACTTCCTTGGTCTTCAAATCAAGCAAACTCAAGATGGAGTGTACATATCTCAAACGAAGTATACAAAAGATTTGCTCAAGAAGTACAAATTTGAGGATAGAAGAAGTGTAAGCACACCAATGAGCACAAGTACAAAGCTTGACAAAGACGAAAAAGGAAAACCGGTTGAGGTAACCAAATATAGGGGTATAATTGGTAGTTTACTTTATTTAACCGCTAGTAGTCCGGATATTTTGCATGCTGTGTGTTTATGTGCTAGATTTCAAAGTATGCATAAGGAATCGCATCTAGTTGCAATTAAACGTATCTTTAGTTATTTGAAAGGAACTTTGAACTTTGGGTTGTTTTATCCCAAAAATGGATGTTTTGATTTAAGAGGGTATAGTGACTCCGACTATACCGGAAATCTTGTTGATAGGAAAAGCACCTCTGGGACATGCCAATTCCTTGGAGATTGCTTAGTTTCTTGGTTCTCCAAGAAACAAAATAGTGTGTCACTTTCAATGGCGGAATCCGAATATGTATCGGCCGTTTTGTGTTGTGCACAACTACTTTGGATGATCAACACCTTAAACAATTATAATGTTAAGTTTGATAAAGTTCCCATCCTATGTGACAACACCTCAGCCATAAGCATAGCGCAAAACCCGGTACATCATAGTAGGACCAAACATATAGAAGTGAGACATCACTTTATAAGGGATTGCATTGAAAAAAGATTGTTATGCATTGAATTTGTTCCAACCAATGACCAACTAGCGGATATATTCATCAAATCCCTTCCTACTGCGACATTTGAATCCATTAGAACAAGATTAGGGATGATAAACAATGTTTAGAGGGTTAAAATTGAAAATTTCAAAAATCAGCATACATGGATCGATCCATGTATTAAAATGAGAGATCCATGTACATCGATCACTAACGTCGATCGATCGATGTATGTCGATCTCTGACGTCGATCGATCGACATCATAGATTTCTGCAACTTTAAAAACTTCAAAAACGTGAACCTTTCTCATTTCCAACCCTAACGAATCGATTGAAGCCTCTCAAAACCTGCGCCTCCCTCTCCAAAAACCTACCCTCTCTTTAATTTCATCTCTAAATCAAGATTTCATCATCTGTACTCTTGATTCTTGATTTCTTCTCTTGAATTTCTCTATCCTAACCTAAAGTTTTCAATCTCTCAAGCCCTAATCTCTCCAACAATGTCTTCAAGAAGCAAAAACACAACCAAGAGGCCAAGATCATCTAGGAGTGGAGGAGAAGGGTCAAGCAACCCTTCTCAAGGACAAGCCTCTCAACCTAGAAGAAAACAATCAACGGATGAGAGCCAAAGCCTAGTTCTAGCAGAGATTCGAAGTGGGTTAACTTCTCAAACTTTCCTTGGATCAAAACTAAAGAAGCCAAGAATGCTTTGACGGAACCTCTACCACCCGGTCATGTAAGGTATATCACTAGACATTCTCAAATATTATATGATAAATGGGAAGATGAAGAGAGAGCCACTATCCCACTCAAATTGCTTAGAATAAATGATATTCTAAGCAATAATGAATTAAGTCCTATCATCGAGTGGTTAGATGTTCAAGAATGGAGAAGTATTTGGGTTGATAGAGAAATGGACAAAATGTCCACTAGATATACTAGACTTTTTTATGCAAATTTATGGATTCAATACATAAATGGCCTTCCTTTAGCTTTGCATTCTATTATTGATGGACGTCACATTAAATGGAAGGTTGAAAAAATTTGTGAATTGATTGGTGTACCCAACGAGGGGTATTTTGAGTTTGATGTATAGAAGTGGGATGTGGCTCGGTGGAGAGTCACTGAGGATGAAGTGAAGTCATTCTTAAGCTACCATCCCAATAAAAATACTAATGATATGCCCTTGGTTTATCGTACTTTTCTTGCCATTGTTACCTTTTGTATCAATGGTAAATCCGCCAAAGGACCAAGTAACCTAGACTTTTACATTGCATACCGAGTAGCCAACCATGAGAAGGTGAACTTTGGGGAGCTTTTTATGACCAATGTTATTGAGGCAGCCACCAAACAAAACAAAGCCCTACCCTATAGTAACCTTATCTATAGGATGCTTGTAAAGTCGGGTATTGATGTGGACAACATGGATGTTGACGAAATCACGCACAAAGATTTTTATGATAAGGTCAACATCCAACAAATACTCAAAGCTAGAAAAGACGCAATGAAAGGTAGAGAACAAGAGGATGAAGCGGAAGAAGACGAAGGTATTCCGGACGAGGCACCTATTCCTGAACCCGAAAATCGAGAAGCAACTAGCGGTTTGAGCTCGAATGTTCCTAAACTTCAAGCTCAAGTCATTAGTCGTCAACAACAGGTTGGTGAGCTTCGAAACAAGGTGGCCTTGCACGAGTCAAGTTTTGCCAAGCTGAATGCTAAAATGAAGGCGTGCATTCCGGGCATCTCATTTTCTTCCGATGAAGACTAACACTTCTTTTAGCTTGTGTTTTCCATGTTTATCATTCTAGTTTAGTATTTCTTGGCTTATGTACTTTGCTAAAACTTGGTTAGTTTTTGATGATTAATGCAGTTGTATGTTTTTATATTGCCATTGTTTTTGATGCTTTCAAAAAGGGGGAGAAAGTTAGTGATCTTATTAATTTGATGGCTATTGCTTATGAGCTAAATTGCTTGATGCTTGATGATTTACATATGCTTGATTGAGGTGGAGAAATTGATGCATATTATGTGTTGGGTAATTGATGCAATGTTGAGAGAGTTATTCATATTATGTGTTGAGTAATTGATGCATATTGAGAAATTGTTGCATATTTGAGTTAAGAAAGTTTAGAAATTGATGCATGTTTGGTTGAAGGGAAGCTTTTAGTGCATAACTGTAAATAAGTAAGTAGTTTGATATATTTATTGGAGTTGTAAAATCATGTGAACATTGGTTTTTATGGAAAATATAAAATGCATATACAAAGGGGGAGATTAGAATTTTCAAGTTTGAAACATCCAAATAGCTAAAATGAAGCAAAAACATCTTTTAAAATCTTGGTTTTGAAATCATCAAAAAGGGGGAGATTGTTGGAATATAAAATGTTTTGATGATGTTAAAAGACGTTTTAAAAGGGCTAAAATGGAATTTCACAATTTGAGTTTGAAGCAAATTGAGAAAAACACAATGTGAGACGTCAATCCCTCACATGGATCGATTGACGTGTACATTAGCCCCTCAGGAAGGCACATGGATCGATCCATGTGAAGGTTGTAAAAGTTTGAAGCTCTCAGATCTACGTCGATCTCTCAATTAGAGAGACGTCAATCGATCGACATCACGTGAGTCTCTCAGCAAGAGATGTCGATCAATCGACGTACTTCTGGAAGACATCGATCTCTCAGCAAGAGACGTCGATCGATCGACGTACTTCTGGAAGACATCGATCTCTCAGCAAGTAGACGTCGATCGATCGACATCATTCTGGAGGACGTCGATCTCTCAGCACTGGCACGTGGATCGATTGACGTCCTCAGAATTCAAAATTTTTTGAACGTTGGAACAAAATCCAAGGGAGATTTATGATGTTTTCTCTCTCTAATCTTACTCAAATTTCTTGTGGACTTTAACCCAACATACTACATGCTTCCTTGACTATTTTATCCATGCTTAAGATTCTCTAGGGTGGCTATTGAAGATCAAATCACTCCATAGGGTGGCTAAAGACTATTTGGATATTATCTTGACATTTTGTGTAGATGAAGACATGGTGGAGGGCCTCAAAAACATGAACAACTTCATCTATAAAAGGAAGAGGTTTGGATGAGGCAAATACACACTTTCAACATCATCTAGCTTCATTATTCATTGTTGTATAGTTCTCTCATATTTGTAAATTTGCTTAAAGCCTGTTAAGCTTTTCTTTGCTCTTCATTGTTGTATATTGAGAGATAGAGAGTCAAGCACAAGAGGAACCATAAATATTTGATCTCTTGCTTGTGCTTAGACTAGTGAGAAAGTATGAACCTTACTATATTTCTTCAACCCACTGTGAGAAGTTCTTGAGGGGACTTTATTGAAGTTGTGAGGTAGCAAGAAGTTGTTCTTGCTAAAGCTGTAGTTGCTGTAGTTGCACAAGTGTATTTTGTGCAAGAAGTTGATGTTGTTGTTGCTTACACTAAGGTGTTAATGTAAGTGTTGATGTGGTTGTTCTTATTGCTTTAATAAGAAGAGTAGCTGTTGAAAATCCACTTTGGTAACAAAGTGGTAGTGGAGTAGAATCATTTATGATTCGAACCACTCTATATCCGGTGTACACATTCATTGCCTCTTATCTCCCATTCTTGCTTTGATTTTGAATTTCTTATGAGTTGAGCCAAACAAGAAAAATACCGCAAAAGTGCCAAACACTCTATTCACCCCCTTCTAGAGTGTATTTCGGACCTAACATCTTGGACACCGGTGAAAATGTCTCTTTATAACCAATGTTTTCCTTCTGAGTAAAACCTTTGTCAACAAATCCTGCTTTATATCTCTCGATATTATCATTAGAGTCTCTTTTTGTTTGAAGACGCATTTGCAACCAACTCTCTTGCAACCTTCAGTTAATTCGGCAATATCCGAGACTTGGTTTTCATCCATGGATTTTAACGCATCTTTCATGGCATCGACTCATTTACTAAAATGATCACATTCAGTGGCCTTCTTAAATGAAACTGGATCATAATTAATGATCATGTCTATTTCTGATTCTTGTAGATAAGCCACATACTCATCGGGAATCTAGATCTTCTTTCCCTTTGAGATCTTCTTAATTGTTGTTCTTCAATTATAGAATCATTGTTGACATTTTCATTATGAAATACTTGATCATCAACATGTTATTATTGATTGTTATCTTTTTCTATAATAGTTTTAGGAACAACTTTTTTAATGTTGATGTTACGTAGTTCATCACTCCCATTAATTTCATCATTTTCGATGAATCTAGCATTTCCAGTCTCAATAATTCTCAAACTATGGTTAGGACAATAAAATCCATATCCTTTGGACTTCTCCGGATATCTAATGAAAAACCACTGATCATTCTGAAGTCCAATTTTGTTTCACATGGATCATTAATCCTTATTTTGCTGGGCAACCTCATACATGTATATGCTTTAAACTAGGTTCCTTCCAGTCCGCAACAAATAAGGAGTTTTAGGAACGACTTTTCTATGAACCCTGTTAGACATAGCCATAACATGAAAAATCATCAATAAATGTGATAAAAACTTTTCTTTCTCAAAAGAAGGAATATCAATTGGCCCGCAAACATCGGTGTGTATTATTTCAAGAAGCTGTGTGCTTCTTGTGGTGCCTTTCTTTGAAGCGCGCCTTGTTTATTTTTCTTTAATACAATAAATGCATACTCCGAGATCAGTAAAATCCTAGACAGGAAGGATACCTTTTTTTACTAATCTTTCCATCCTTTCCTTGGATATACGGCCTAAACGTTTATGCCACAAGCAAGTAGAATTACATTCTATCAAACTGCAATTCGTACCAACTTTATGATGCACTATCACTAAGGTCTCAGCAGAAGAAACTTTAAGATTAATTTTGTAGAGACCATAACATAGGATTCCAGAACCAATAATGTTGTTATTCTTTAACAAACTAAAACATCCAAAAAATTCAACATTTAATCCCATTTAATTTAGATTCGATAATGAAACTAGATTACGCAAAAAACTTGGTACATTTAAAGTTTGATATAAATAGACAAAGCGTCGTTATTCGAGAGAGGTTATACATAATTCACTTGGTTGGTTAGACACAACGACTATTCAAGAGCCTGCTCCTGCAGTGCCACCAACTAGTCTAGACATTAATGCCTCTATTCTTGACTCGGATCCTCCTTTGGATGATGTTTGACAAGAGTTAAGTGAGTCCATGAATTAGGATATTGTAATTCATGATGATAGTTATATTGATCGTACTAGTCCTAACCTGCCCAGAGAAAGTGCATATGTTCTTCCACACAAAAGCAATAGGGACCCAAATGATACTATTTGGAACGACTCGCTAGAGCCAGCAGATATCCGGTAGGAAACCTCTTCAGGGGTAGCACGTCAGAATCTGTGAAAACGTTTAATCCGAATCTATACATTCAGGATATCCAAAGGAATGCACAAGAAGCAAAAAAGAAGGAAAAGAGGAGACACGCCATGAATGTCAAAATTGAGGCACTTGAAAGGAATAGAATATGGGACAAATGCAAGCTATCAAAAGGAAAGAGGCCGGTTGGGTGCAGATGGGTCTTTAATATAAAACATAGCGTTGAAGGATCCATTGAGTGATATAAAACCCGACTGGTAGAGACATGATATGCACAGATGAGTGGCATTGATTATTTTGAAACATTCTCTTAGTTGCAAGGATTAACATGATTCGGGTACTGTTCTCAGTTACTGCAAACAAAGACTAACCGCTAGATCAATTTGATGTAAAGAACGCTTCCTTCACAAAGATTTGAAAAAGGAAGTATAGATGGAGGTCCCTCCTAGATTCTCGGAATGTTTTAGAAGAGGAGAAATATCTCGACCAAGAAAGCCTTGTACGAACTGAAACAATCGCCCAGACTTGATTTGAAAGGTTCACTATAGTAATAAGACGATATGGTTATCGACAAAGCAACTCAAACCATACATTATTTATGAAGAGAATGGATGACCCGATCACTTGCTTTATCATTTACATAGATGGCATGATTATAAATAGAAGCGATCAGGAATAGATTTTTAAACTAAAGGCAAACATGTTCCAGGAGTTTGAAATGAAGGATCTTGGTGGATTAAAATATATTTTTGGCATTGAGGTTCTACGATCAAAAAGGAGAACATTTATATCACAACGGAAACATATTTTGGATTTACTCGCAGAGACAACAGAAAAGGTAAGGTATTTTGAGTTGGTGGGTAAACTAATTTACTTATCATATACGAGACCAAACATACCATATGCTGTCGTGATAGTAAGTCAGTTTATGCACTGCCACAGATAGATCATATGGAGGCTATCATGAGAATAGTTCGATACATGAAAGGTACAATTGGAAAAAGACTCATGTTCAAAAGGAATGGGCATCTCTACATCGAGGCATATACTGATGCGGTTTTGGTCGGAAACCCGAATGATCGATGATCAAAAAGTAGTAGCATTATCCAGCATAGAGGCCAAATTTAGGGGCATTGCCAAGGGCATAACTGAAATTTTATGGGTAAGGAAAGTGTTAACCAAAATGGGTCTGCTTTCAAATATTTCGAGTCAACTAAAGCGTGATAATAAAACGGCAATAAGCATTTCAGAAAATCTAGTTCTACATGTTCGCACCAAACATGTAGAAGTAGATCGACACTTCATCAAAGAAAAGATAGAAGATGGAACACTTGAATTTTCCTTCGTAAGTTTTGAAGATCAGCTAGCAGATGTCCTTACTAAGGATGTGGCAGGAAGGAGTTACACAAAAGTATTGTTGAAGTTGAGTCTTGGCGATCCCACTACTCAACTTGGAGGGAGTGTTGAAAAATACCTGTGGAAAAGAAAACAAATTAGCACTTATGGCAAAGAGGAAAATGCGTAATCCGCAATTACTTGTAATTATTCTATAATTAGGAGTATTATTCTGTAATTACTAGTATTTCCACAGATGGTATGATAAGCCGGCTATATTAGAGACAATGTATACAATTAAACAGTTGAATGAAAAAGATTATTTTTTCTTCCATTTGAACATTCCCTTCTCTCTTTTCTAGGTAGGGATGTTACTACTATGGCGGAATGGATAGCCAAGACGCAACAACGTTACATGTGGTGATCTTGTACTATCTCAAGCAGTGGGAGGAGCCCTGGACACTTCCAGCGTGTCTGTTGAAGAAAGCGTCGGCTTCTTTTAGACAGTGGTTTGGTTAAAGAAAACCTACCAAAGCCAAGTTTTCGTAAGGCGCCCACCTTTATCTATGAAGGTAGAGTTTTCTTAACCACCTACCAGCTATTCCACCTTATTATTTGTCGAGCCTCGACCAAAACAAATCTCCTTTTATTGGATTATTTTCGACGTAGTTATGTAAAACAAATTTTTTCAAAAATTTTTGACCAGATTTCTGATAAACTTTGATTCTATAATGGCCTAATACAGGCTTCAACTCGATCTCTTGGTGGAAGTATCTTCAATCCCATTGATACCAAGTAGACCCAAATAATTCGGTTGGAGTAGTTACCACACAATACCATCGTTTCACCAACAAGAAAGCTGCGAAAAAAAGACAGCAGCACTCAAAAAAAATTTAGGATTTTCATGATTTAGGCGGGTGAAGACTCTAAACCTACGTTTTCTTTAAAGTTGTCGCCATTAAGTTCTAGGTTAACACCCCTTTAATGTTAACCCCTTTAAAATTAATTACATTAAAAGTAAAAGTAAGAAGAATATATATTACAGCCTTCCTAACATGTAAATTCTTTCATTTACTCTCTGTTACATATCATTTGCATAGAGATGTTCCAACCAGCATAAGCTTTACTTTGTTTAAAGGATTCTATTATTTCCACGCATGTGATTGAAGAAAAGTCCAAAGTCAATCACACGACTGAGAGTCCAGCCGGTATTAGAAGCCTAAGACTTAAGGCGCTGGAATTTTCTTAGAATCTGTTTATTGGCGTGTATATATATAAATCCATTCAGATTTAAGGGAAAAAATATCCCCCTTCTAGAACAAATATTCAAAAGTATATTTTCGTTTTCTTTAATTATTAAAATTTTCATCAAATTGGAATTCATGACTTTGACCATCCAGAACAAAAGATGACAAAATAAATACCGAGTCTCTTTGCACTATATAATCACTCACATCTTCAAACTTTTCAACCCATCTCTGTTTAGACTATCCAACCAAAGTATCTCAATATATCAAACCAATCTTCCAGCTAAAATGGGAAATTTCGTCTCAAAGAAGTTTCACAGGAAAAAGATTTCCAGCAAATTTCAAGAAACCAGCAGGGCTGTTCCACAACCCACAAAATCTATTCGGGAATCCAATAAAGCTGTTCCAGAACCCACCAAATCTGTTCAAGAATCCAGCAGGGCAATTAAAGAACCCACCAAAGCTGTTCAAGGATCCAGCACAACTGATTGGCAAAAACGGTCTCCCACAGCTCCACCCGCAAAACTCTACATTATGTATGTTATTTTTATTATCTAATTATTTCTTTTCTTTTCATTGATCATTTGCTCATGAATCTTCATGTGTTGCAACATCCTGGCAGATGCTCTGTTTTTTTGCATATGAAAGGCAATAAAACTAAGTTTTTCTTCTCTAATTTGGAATATTATTGGAATTGTTTTTTATTTTTGGTAGTTACTACTCCATGTATGGACATGTTGAGAGACTTGCCCAAGAGATAAAGAAAGGAGCTGATACCATTGAAGGAGTTGAGGCTACACTATGGCAGGTAACAATTACAGCTCTTATACAACTTTTATGGTGAAGTATCATTTGATCGACAAAATACAATTTTCATTACGGGTCATTGGAAAACAACCATTGTGTAACGCATGAGTATGGTTACGTACATCCGACTCCCTCATACCCTGACCATAGGCGGGACTCTCTAAGGCAATAGGGTAATGTTATTGTTGTTGTTGTATTTTTCCCTTCAGCTCTTATACAGCTTTTAGTTGATGCAATCAATTCAGATACTCTCTGCCTCCCAAAAATATTCTCACAGTAGAGTTTTTAACGTCGTATAAATTGTCTTATATTAAAAAGTGAACTGTGACAGTACTTTTGAGACCGATAGAGTATAATATAAGGTAGCATGATGTTTATGTTAAGGCAGAGGAGAGTAATATAGGTTTCATAGAGCAGCAATGGTTTCATAGTAACTTGTGAAATTCATGTGAAATAGGTTCCAGAGACACTTCCACAGGAAGTCCTTGGAAAGATGGGTGCTCCACCAAAGAGTGGTGTACCGATTATTGAAGTTAATCAGCTCCCAGATGCTGATGCGTTTCTCTTCGGCTTCCCGACAAGATTTGGTATGATGCCAGCGCAATTCAAAGCATTTTTCGATGCAACTGGAGGTTTGTGGCGTGAACAAAAACTGGCAGGAAAGGCTGCTGGACTTTTCTACTCTACTGGAAGTCAAGGAGGCGGCCAAGAAACCACAGCGTAAGTCATATTGCTCTAATATTCTTCCAAGTAAAAGTTTCCATTTCCAATGAAGTCAGGACACACTCTTTCATGACTTTGGAAGATGATGAAGTAGCAGTTGATCGACACAGCTTGACGCAATTATCATTATGGGTCATCGGAAAACATACTCTGTGTGTTTCTAACGCATAGATATGGTTACGTACATTCGATAACGTTTTAACGTTGATTCTTCCAAGTAAAAAGGACATTAAAAAATTCCACTTAATTTCCAAACGAAGATTGAAAAAAACACTGCTGTTCTATGTTTATTAAATTTCATCTTTCTGATGTTATTTCTTCTGGCAGATGGACAACCATAACACAGATTGCCAATCATGCAATGCTATATGTTCCAACAGGATACACCTCCGGATCTGGAATGGTGAATTTAGATGTGGTTAAAGGTGGAAGTCCGTATGGTGCCGGAACTATTGCTGGAGCAGGATCTTTAGCAGAAAAAGGCCCAATTGATCTTGAATTGGAACATGCTTTCCACCAAGGCAAGTACACTGCTGGCATCGCCAAGAAGCTTAAAGGAATCGCATAAGCTCACCCAATGCATCCTTTGCATCCTATCCTATGCATCATCTCGTGGACCTCATTCTTTATAGATAGTATTCGATATAGCAATGAATTGTTGTACTACTGTTGAGTATTGAATCTTATAGAAATTACAGATTCCGGAATTCTGAATGCGGATAGTTTCAATTTGATCAGATAAGATGAATAAAATACTAAAGAATTGTTGAAGATTGCAGAGTTGAGAAGAAAAGTAAGACAATAGAAGAAACTTGTAAGAGACACAGCTCCTTAATTTTTATTAATCAACAGAATGTGGTATTTATACATACATGAAAAATGAGAGAAACCTTTTATCTCTAACGGCTACTAAATGTCAATTCATCCAGTGGATGAACAATACTAACGGCAATAAGCCCTCAAATACAAATAACAAGTAATTTCAACACCCCCTCTTAAGCTTGGTATATATATTGGAACATCCAAGCTTGGACAATACTCTAGGGAATATGCCAGAGGATACAGGTTTAGTAAGTATATCAGCCACTTGCTCAGAAGAAGGAACATACTGTATGCTTAGTGTTTGATCCTCCAGTTTATCTCTAATAAAATGTCTATCAATCTCCACATACTTAGTTTTATCATGATGTACTGGATTTTCCGCCATGTGAATAGCAGAAACATTATCACAGTAAGCTTTGATTTGTAGACTGTCACTCAACTGATGTAGATCCTTTAATACTCTCTTTATCCATAGTCTTTCACATACCCCAAGGGCCAATGTCCGAAGTTCAGCTTCAGCACTGTTACGTGCTACCACAGTCTGTTCTTTTACTCCTCCAAGTCACAAGGTTTCCCCACAGAAAAGTGATGTAACCAGAGGTAGATCTCATATCACCTTTAGAGCCTCCACAGTCAGCGTCCGTATATACTTGTATGTCCCTGCAATTATGTTTTCCAAAGAACAGTCCCTGCCCAGGAGCTCCTTTGAGATACTTCAATATCCTTATAACAGTTTGTAAATGTGAATTAGTTGGTGAATGCATAAACTGACTAACGTAACTAACAGAGTAACAAATATCCGGTCTAGTATGGGATAAATAAATTAACTTACCAACCAACTTTTGATAAGAACGAATATCTGATAGTACTACCTCATTATTCTGAGTACTGGCAAACATACCTGGTTCCAGAGGGGTTGAAACAAGTTTGCTGCAAAGCATCCCCGTTTTCTCTAACAGATCCAATACTTTTTTTCTCTGTGAAATAATCATACTTGTCTGATTCCTTCCAACTTCCATACATAGGAAATACCTTAAAGAGCCAAGATCTTTAACCTCAAATTCAGTAGCAAGATATTTCTTCACTTTATCAATATTTAAGTAATAGTTCCCAGTTAAGATTATATCATCCACATAGACAATTAATACTGTAATAGCACAACCATAAGTATATACAAATAAGGTGTCTTTGAGCTTGTATAAAACCATATTCAAGAAGTACTTCAGTAAACTTACTAAACCAGGCTCTAGAAGATTGTTTTGATCCATAGATTGATCATTTAGCTTACAGATTTTCCCATTAGTCTTAGTGGATTCAAATCCAAGAGGAATGTTCATATACACTTGTTCTTTCAATTCCCCACTGAGAAATGCATTCTTTATATCAAGTTGGATAAGTTTTCATTCAGGATTAACTGCAAGAGAGAAAAAGATCATAATAGTATTCAGTTTTGCCACTGGAGCAAAGGTCTCCACATAGTCAATCCCATATGATTGAGTGATTCCTTTTGCTGCAATCCTAGCTTTATACCTGTTAAGAGTTCCATCAGAATTATACTTTAAAGAAAAACCCACTTACACCCTACTGGAGATATATTTTTTTGGTCTATATACTAATTCCAAAGTGTTATTTTTGATTAATGCTGACATTTCATTATTTACTGCCTGTTTCGAATCTTTATGACATAGTGCCTCTTCAATTGATGTAGGTGTAGATATAGTATCAATACTTGCACTAAACAACTTAAAATTGAGTTTTAGCCTATCATAAGACAAAACTTCATTCAAAGGATAGATAGAACAATATCCCTTATTACTCAAGAATTTTGATATTTAGTGCATTCACGGGTCCCTTTTCTGACATCAATAGGAAGATCAGATTCTTGAGGTTTACCTTGACTATGTTCAATAGTACAATCAGTAGGTACATGTTCCTTCCGTCTGGAGCATACGTGTGTAATAGGTAGATTAGTTCTACCTGTTCTTCTTCTTCCTTGTTCTGCAGTCTTTCTTCCATAGAGATGCTGTCAACGTTTACATGTTCTTCTGAAGTCCAACCACTAGGGGCTGTGACTGTATCACTTCCTGTAACTGAAACATCTATAATACTCCAATAGTCTCCCTGCTCAACATCCCTGTTGCTTGACAGAGAAGTAGAATAATAAGGCATATTTTCATCAAACATAACATCTACAGCAGTATACATCTTCCTAGTGTGTTATGCCCCACACCTTCCGTAGAACAATTAAAGGATAAAAGGAAAAATTAAATGAAATTAATGACAATTAATGGTAATGAATACGAATTGAATGTTAGATTAATTGATATTTATGGAGGGATTAAATATTGGAATTAATTAGTTTTTAATCTAGAATTAAATATTGGAATTTAATTACTTAAGATGAATGAGATGACAGGATATAATTTAGAAACTCAAATTTCACCCTTTCCCATATCAAAACTGACAGAACGTCAGTTCTTTTCATTATTAAGAAAACAATTGATGCATTCCTCTCCTCCTCACCTTAGGCAACTTTTGCAACACTCTAACCCTAGGAAAGATTTTCGATCCGTTCTTCTCTTGTTCTTCGGATCTTCTTCGAGTAATCACAGGCAAGTAATCTACTTATGAGTTTCTGCGATTTGCAAAAGAAAAAAGGTCTATTTTTGATATCAAAATGGATCACCATGCAGTAGTTTCTTTCCGTGAATCTATATGTAAATTATGTGTTTTGGTTTTGAGATTTGGCCATTGTATGTTGAAAATCGTTTGTTATCGTTGTTGATTTCGTGAAATCTTGCAAATCCCAATCCCTTGATCCCTTTTTGTTGTTATTTGCATTTGCAGGGAGGGAGAGTGAAAAGATGAGATTTTTGGGTTTGTTTTGATGAATACTTTGAGTTTTAGGCTTGAATTCTTGATTTGTATATGAAAGATTTTGTTTTGGTGAATTAAGTATGGATTGATAGTGAGGATTAAGCTTGGAATGGTTGAAAGGAAGTTAGAAATCGATTGGGGTTTCAATCTGCGGTTTCTGCAGAAATCGCAGAAGGAGAATGCTGGAAAACGATGACATCGACCGATCGATGTCAGAGGCTGATGTACATCAATCGATCGATGTATAGTAGAGGGAGAGACTGATGTGCTTCAGTTGTACGTGGATCGATCGATGTATAGTTGAGTGAGAGATCGATGTATCCTGATGGACATCGATCGATCGATGTGAGGGAACGACGTCACATTGATCGATCGATGTAGGCTGAGTTAGAGATCGATGTGCCTCAGATGGACGTGGATCGATCGACGTCAAGGGCTGACGTCCATCTATTTTTTGGGAAAATAAAAGAAGAAAGAGGGAAGCTAGAGAATCTTTTGGGTGACCTTACGGATGTATTAGGACCTGATTGAGGTTGGTATAAGTATCGGAAACACGATCTAGGATGATGAATCAACAGGGAGTACTTCGTAGGGTATTCGAATCGGACTTTAACGTGCATGATCTAAGGGGGTTAAGGATGAATGTTTGAGGCTTCGATAAGGTTCAAATGGAACGTGTAAGGAGGGTTTACTCCATTCCTCGTATCCTTAGTATGAACGTTTAGGTGAGGTAAGCCTGAGCATGTGATGCTACGTTTGAAAGTGAGAATGTGATTGGAGCTTGTGTATGAAGAACATGATTGAATAATGAGAAGTTGTGCATTTTTGCATCATGGCACTTGCATTTGCATTATGATTTGATAAGAGTTGTGCCTCGGCACAGGGTATAAAGTTTGCAAAATGAGCTTGATGCGTTATATGGTATAAAGACAAGCTGTAACCATCACAGGGTATAAAGTGAGCTGTAATATGACACAGGGTATAAAGACAAGCTGTGGAACATTACAGGGTATAAAGTTAAGCTGTGATGTGTCACAGGGTATAAAGACAAGCTGTGGCCCATCACAGGGTATAAAGTAATGAGATCGGACATTATGACATGCATCACTGTTTTTGAAAAGCGAAGCATAAGCATTTGAGTTTGTGTAGTGTAGTGCATGTTTTGAACTGTCATGCATCACGTGAGTCGTTCCGGTATGGTTGATTTGTAAGTGGATTGTTATTGAACTGTTGATTGCTTATGAAATACTGTTCTTGTTCTGTTATGCTAGTAACTTATGATCTTTAAATTATACAAGACATGTGCCCCATTATCCCTTGATATAAATATTACTCATGTCTTGCCATGTGTTGATCCCGTATGTCTTATAAGCGGGTTACTTGCTAGCATTTTTCTCTAAGAGTTCTACTCTTTGTCTTGCAGATAAGACTGAGTATGACATGATATTCATAGAGGACGACGGCGAGTGGGCTGAATGGGACGTTTAGAGCTTATCTTGGGATTTGTTTTAGGATGTTTCTTATTATCTTGACTATCTTTCATTCGTTGAGGATTTAGTTGGTTGTAACCACAAATAATCTTTTGTAATTACATTATATCTTGATGTACAGATTTGATGGTTTAGATTTATTTTACACGTGTTTCTGTGCTTACTCTCTTACGTCATTGATGATGTGTATCCGAGAGATGAGACGTCTTGTAGTCCTCTCAGTAGGCTACGACGGGTGCACCGATTCGAGTCTGCTGTCTGAGCCGGGGCGCTACAAGTGGTATCAGAGCCTAGGCTTCAGATCTACCTCGGAGACCTAGGTTATGTCATATAGAGTCCTAAGCTATGATTTTGACCTTAAGCTGATCCATAGGTCTAAGCATCCGATTTTAGATATAAGATGACTTAGGTTGGGTGTGTGCGAGCGCGATAAAATTTAATCAATAAGCGTTACTTTCCTTTTAGTATATGCGTTCCGTACTGTACAACGCATATAGGCTTTCAGTATTTATCTTTGAAATTGCTGAATGCTAATAAGCGCTGATCTTGCAGAAAGATGCCTCCTAGAAGAGATAACTCTTGAAACGGTGGCAACAGAAATGAGAACCCACAGCCACCACAGATGGTAATGCCCCAAGCACTAATGGAAGCCATAACGGTGATTGCGCAAAGTGTTGCTCAACAGTAGCAGCAGCAGCAGCCTCCTCCACCACTGCCCCAGCACGGTATAAGGTATTACATTAGGGAGATGCGAAAGATGCACGCCCCAACCTTTGAGGGGACCACTGATCCAGAGGTGGCAGAATTCTGGTTGGACGAGGTAGAGAAATGCTTCAGGCGGGTACAAATGCCTGAGGAACTTAAGGTGGAAGTGGCCACACCCTTACTGAGTGGCAGAGCAAATGCCTGGTGGAATGGTATTCTGCCGAAGATGACTCCTCCTATCTTGTGGATACAATTTGTTGAGGCCTATAAAAACTATTACGTACCCGAAACTGCTATACTAGAGAAGATGAGACAGTTCGATAAGCTGGAACAGGATCGGATGTCTATTTCTGACTATGCTGATAGATTCCATGCCTTGGGAAAATTCACGCCCATAGTGTTGGAAAACAACAAAATGAAGATGCTCAAGTTTGAGCAAGGTTTGAACCCCCGCATTCGGACGGCTATAGCGGAGTCTAGTCTGAAAACTTTCGAGGAAATGTTGGATGTCTGCTATCGCGTAGAAAGTGATGTGCGCAGGTCACAGCCTAGAGAGGCTTGTGACGATACCAGTGAGAGGCCGAGGGATGATAGTGCTAGGAAATCCGACAAGATCACTACAAAACGCGCAGCAGAAAAAACAAAACTTGATCTCCGATTTCCTACCAAGGATCCATGTTGTTCGTTTAATTTGATGAAAGTAACTCAAAAATTACCTCTGTAGATTCGAAATCTGCAGATGGAAGAGGTGCGAAAACACAAACACCCTCTGTCGGTATCCACACGAATGCTTCCGCCCTGAGTGCTAGCTCTTGAACGGCGCGGCTGAGAACTCTGCTTTTCTCAAAAACGATTTTTTGTCTTTTTGTTTTCTGCTGATTGCTTAGTATACAAGATACACCATGCTATATACATATATATAGATATCAAAATCCGATTCCAGATCGGATTGGTTAATGCCTACCATAATCCGCACCAAATACGGATTCTGTTAGGATTAGATAAAACCAATCAAAATCCATATCAGATATAGATTCTATTGTTATTATCCGATGATATAAATATATACATATAAAAAAACAACAATAATAATAATAATTAATATCCAATATTAATATTATTAATATTAAACACGATAATAATAATAATAATAATTAATATCCAATATTAATATTATTAATATTATTAATCTCAGCCATACGCATTCTTGTGTGTGACCTGATAGGCCCATATTAATTGGTAGTTGATTAAATCTCTATTAAACCAACAAGTCGTAATTGACCTCTAGCAAGGCATTACGACTACCTAATTAATACGAGTACAGTCCAACTAGCCTAATAATAGCACATGCATTAATCCCTTTGTCACATGATATCTAGTTTGAACATAAGTCATGGTCAGCGTCATACTTATATTGGTCAAACATATGATTACTCGACCTCTAAGTAGACTGATAAAACAAATGATATTGATCACACTATCAATTCATTTGAGAACGGCCATGCATTTCACAGTCTCACTAATCGAGAGGCCCAAAGATATCTCTCTCAAAAGAGAAGGACAAATTCTATCTTGATTGTTGAATATCCTCTACATAATTTCTATCACATTCAATTATGACCTTTATTATTATCCAGTTACGGATAACGTTTGATCATGTCAAAATATAATAGTCCTTACGTTGGAAACTATGACAATCTCAAGTCAAAGGATTAAAACATGACTATCATGAGATTTACTTATGACGCTAATCCATGTAGTAATCTCATGATGGGTCTATCCAATACACTGTTCTCTAACAAGTATCTATGAGATTGATTTGTATCACCATACACACAATCATCTCATGATTATCGAATCAATACTCATACTGATTATAAATTATTTTATCTCTATAACAATAATGAACCAGGGACATATATCAAAATTGTGTAACATACTAACCAACAATAATGATAATAAAACCTCTTTATTAATAATAAATGTATAACATGAAACAACCAAATCATGGCCTGGGGCACATACACTAACAGATAGGAGTGGAGGTAGACCCGGACGTTGGGTCAAGATTCCTAGAAGAGGCAAGACGGGACAGATTCAGAGGGCACCACAAAAGAGTCAGCCTAATCGACAGACGATAGGTGTGTGCCCCCATTGCCAGAAGAATCATGTAGGGGAATGTTGGAAGAAAACGGGAGCGTGTTTCAAATGTGGTAAGACGGACCACAGGATCAAGGATTGCCCAAAGTGGAAGCAAAAGCCACAGGGAGAAGCAGGGCCGTCGCAGCAACGAAGGGGTAGGCTCAAACCCAACGCGAGGGTACACATCATGACTGACGCTGAAGTCCAGGAGAGCACTGACGTTGTGACAGGTACAATTTAAGTTATATCTGAGTTGTTTAAGTTGAATTTTAGTCGTTTAAGTTGAAATCAAATGTGCTATACATGAAAACCTTTATGTGCTACACTCTTTGTGTTTAGGTGAATTTTTCTAGTTAATAAAGTATCTGCAAACGTATTGTTTGATAGTGGAGCGAGTCACTCGTTCATCTCTAAGCGATTCGTCAAAGAACTTGACTGTCTACCCGAGTGGCTTGAAACCCCCTTCAGGGTGCAGGCAGCTGGTGAACAAGTACTGGTTTCACACCACCTGTATAAAGACTATGAATTGGAGTTGGATGGGAAGGTGTTTCCCATTACATTGGTCCCAATTGCAATGAGGGATTTTGATGTAATATTGGGCATGAACTGGCTGACCAAATATCATGCCAATATCGACTGCAGACTGAAGGTGGTAACTATCAAAGATTCCGAAATGAATGAAGTGACCGTTCAAGGGAACATCAAGCTAACGAAAGCCCCGAAGAAAATATATTTGACGGCGATTAAGGCTTTCAAAGCTTTGAAGAAGGGAGCGGAGGAACTTATGGTATATGCCTTGGACGTGAAGCAAGAAGTTCTCTCCATGGATCAGATTCCGGTAATCAATGAATTTAAGGACGTATTCCATGATGATTTGCCAGGAGTGCCGCCATCAAGAGAAGGGAGTTCGAAATCAACTTGATTCCCGGTGCGGAACCAATATCTAAAACAACTTACAGAATGGCTCCATCTGAGCTTAAGGAGCTGAAGGGACAACTTCAGGAGTTGTTAGATATGAAGTTGATTCGTCCCAGTGTATCACCCTGGGGAGCTCCAGTATTATTTGTGAAGAAGAAGGATGGCAGCATGCGATTATGCATTGACTACCGAGAGTTGAACAAAATCACCATTAAGAACAAATATCCTCTGCCAAGGATTGATGATTTATTCGATCAACTAAAAGGAGCCCGATGGTTCTCAAAAATTGACCTTCGTCAGGGGTATCATTAGTTGCTCGTGAAAGCAGGTGCCGTCCCTAAAACAGCTTTCTGGACTCGATATGGGCATTATGAGTTTTTGGTGATGCCTTTTGGATTGACTAATGCCCCAGCAGCTTTTATGGACTTGATGAACATTGTACTCGGGGAACAGTTGGATCATTTTGTGGTGGTGTTCTTCGATGATATCTTGGTCTACTCTCCTGATGAACAATCACACGCAGAACACCTAAGAGTGGTGTTGGAAATTTTGAGACAACAGAAGCTATATGCCAAATTTAGCAAGTGTGAATTTTGGCTAAGAAGTGTGGCCTTTCTCGGTCATGTAATTTCGGAGGATGGGATCTCAGTAGATCCTAAGAAGGTGGAAGCCATTACGGAATGGCCAAGACCTATAAATGTGACCGAAGTTAGAAGCTTCCTAGGCTTGGCAGGCTACTATAGGAAGTTTGTTGAAGGATTTTCGACCATAGCAGTTCCATTGAGTCGACTTACTCAGAAAAAGACTAAGTTTGAGTAGACTGCTAAATGCGAGCAGAGCTTCGCAGAACTCAAGAAGAGATTGACCACGGCCCCTATGTTGGTGTAACCCTCCGGCACCGACAGTTTCGTGATCTATAGTGATGCGTCCAAGAAAGGACTAGGTATGTATATCATTACAACTTATGCATTGTATATACATATGCCAGTCTTAAACTAACTTTCTGTTTATAGGTTGTGTCTTGATGCAAAATGGACGAGTTATTTCATACGCATCAAGACAATTGAAACCATATGAGCATAACTACCTGACGCATGACCTAGAGCTCGCTGCTATAGTATTTGCTCTTAAGATTTGGAGGCACTATTTGTATGGAGAGAAATGTGCAGTGCTCACTGATCATAAGAGCCTGAAATACCTGTTCTCGCGGAAAGAGCTGAATATGAGACAGAGGAGATGGTTAGAGTTACTTAAGGATTATGACTTAACCATCAACTATCATCCTGGTAAGGCCAACAGAGCGGCAGACGCATTGAGCAGAAAGTCTAGCCATGCAAGACAGTCTCCTTTAGAGCGAGAGATCGAAGAATTTGGTCTGGATGTTATAGACTCAGTGGCGAATGTTCTCACAGCTTTATCTATCAGTCCAGACTTGGTAGATAGAATTAAATGAGCGCAGAATGATGATGCAACACTGAGAGAAATCCGCGACAAATTGTCTACGGGACTAGTAAAATATTTCTAGTCGAGAGAAGATGGAAGTCTATGGTTCCAGAATCGGTTATGCGTACCAGATAATGATGAGCTTCGGAGAGAATTGCTACGCGAAGCGCATAACTCGAGGATGTCTATTCACCCCGGAAGCACAAAAATGTACAAGGACCTCAAAAGGAATTATTGGTGGATAGGGATGAAAAGGAATATCACGGAGTATGTTGAGAGGTGTCTAGTATGCCAACAGATTAAAGCGGAACATCAACGACCTGGTGGTTTGATGATCCCACTTGAGATTCCTGAATGGAAATGAGAACACGTGACGATGGACTTCGTGATGTGATTACCACGAACCCAAAGTGGTAATGACATGATTTGGGTTATCGTGGACCGTTTGACGAAGTCAGCACACTTCCTAGCTATGCCGCACAGTACCTCGTACGAGAAATTGGCAAACTTGTACGTGGACAACATTGTGAGTCTACATGGAGTTCCCGTCAACATTGTGTCAGATCGTGATTCCAGATTTACTTCTAAGTTTTGGATGGCATTTCAGAAAGCGATGGGTACTGAACTAAGAATGAGTACCGCTTATCATCCTCAGACGGATGGATAGTCAGAGAGGATCATACAGGCTTTAGAAGATATGTTGAGAGCTTGTGCTCTGGATTTTAAAGGAAACTGGGATAGTAGGCTGAAGCTGATGGAGTTCTCATACAATAATAGCCATCACAGTGTAATCGACATCGCACCGTTTGAGGCTCTCTATGGACGGAAGTGTAGATCCCCGCTTTTTTGGGACGAAGTTGGGGAACAGACAATCACTGTCCCAGAGTTGGTTGAGCTGACCATGGATAAAGTGAAGGTTATAAGAGCAAGATTAAGGGTGGCTCAAGATCGCAGCAAAAGTTGGGAAGATTCCAAAAGAAGGCCCCTAGACTTTGAAATTGGTGAAAAGGTCTATTTACGAGTCTCACCCATGAAAGGAGTCACGAGATTTGGGATGAAAGGCAAGCTAAGCCCTCGATAAATTGGTCCATACGAGGTGCTTGGTAAAGTTGGTGAAAGAGCATATCGGTTAGCCTTGCCTCCGAGTTTGTCGCAAGTCCAAAATGTATTCCATGTGTCTCAACTGAGGAAATACATATCGGACCCGAGCCATGTCCTTGAGGCTCAACCATTGGATGTTAGAGAAGATGTCACATATGAAGAACAACCAATAAAGATTGTGGATAGGAAAGATCAACTCCTACGCAAGCGCGTGATTCCGTATGTCAAAGTTCAATGGAGCAATCATACGGAGCGTGAAGCCACGTGGGAGCTTGAGGAGCAAATGAAGGAGTTATATCGACATCTTTTCCAATAAGGTACGTCAGTTTCGAGGACGAAACGTTTTGTAAGGGGGTGGAATGTTATGCCCCGCACCTTCCGTAGAACGATTAAAGGATAAAATGAAAAATTAAATGAGATTAATGACAATTAATGGTAATGAATACGAATTGAATATTAGATTAATTGATATTTATGAAGGGATTAAATATTGGAATTAATTAGTAATTAATCAAGAATTAAATACTGGAATTTAATTATTTAAGATGAATGAGATGACAGGATATAATTTAGAAACTCAAATTTCATCCTTTCTCATATCAAAACTGACACAACGTCAGTTCTTTTCATTATTCAGAAAACAATTGACGCATTCCTCTCCTCCTCACCTTAGGTGACTTTTGCAACGCTCTAACCCTAGGGAAGATTTTCTATCCGTTCTTCGCTTGTTCTTTGGATCTTCTTCGAGTAATCACAGGCAAGTAATCTACTTATGAGTTCTTGCGATTTGCGAAAGAAAAAAGGCCTATTTTTGATATCAAAATGGATCACCATGCAGTAGTTTCTTTCTATGAATCTATATGTGAATTATGTGTTTTGGTTTTGAGATTTGGCCACTGTATGTTGAAAATCGTTTGTTGTTGTTGTTGATTTCGTGAAATCTTGCAAATCCCAATTCCTTGAACCCCTTTTTGTTGTTATTTTCAGTTGAAGAGAGGGATAGTGAAAAGATGAGATTTTTGGGTTTGTTTCTATAAATACTTTGAGTTTTAGGCTTGAATTCTTGATTTGTATATGAAAGATTTTGTTTTGGTGAATTAAGTATGGATTGATAGTGAGGATTAAGCTTGGAATAGTTGGAAGGAAGTTGGAAATCGATTGGGGTTTCAATCTTGGGTTTCTGCAGAAATCGCAGAAGAAGAATGCTCGAAAACGATGACATCGATCGATCGATGTCAGAGGCTGATGTACATCGATCGATCGATGTATAGCAGAGGGAGAGACTGATGTGCTTCAGTTGTACGTGGATCGATCGATGTATAGTTGAGTGAGAGATCGATGTATCCTGATGGACATCGATCGATCGATGTGAGGGAACGACGTCACATCGATCGATTGATGTAGGCTGAGTTAGAGATCGATGTGCCTCAGATGGACGTGGATCAATCGACATCAAGGGCTGACGTTCATCTGTTTTGTGGGAAAATAAGGGAAGAAAGAGGGAAGCTAGGGAATCCTTTGGGTGACCTTAGGGATGTATTAGGACCTGATTGAGGTTGGTATAAGTATCGGGAAAATGATCTAGGATGATGAATCAACGAGGAGTACTTTGTAGGGTATTCGAATCGGACTTTAACGTGTATTTTGAGGCTTCGATAAGGTTCAAATGGAACATGTAAGGAGGGTTTACTCCATTCCTCATATCCTTAGTATGAACGTATAGGTGAGGTAAGCCTGAGCATGTGATGCTACGTTTGAAAATGAGAATGTGATTGGAGCTTGTGTATGAAGAACATGATTGAATGATGAGAAGTTGTGCATTTTTGCATCATGGCACTTGCATTTGCATTATGATTTGATAAGAGTTGTGTCTCGGCACATGGCCTAAAGTTTGCGAAATGAGCTGTGATGCATTACAGGGTATAAAGACAAGTTGTAACCATCACATGGTATAAAGTGAGCTATAATGTGACACATGGTATAAAGGCAAGCTGTGGAACATTACAGGGTATAAAGTTAAGCTGTGGTGCGTCACAGGGTATAAAGACAAGCTGTGGCCCATCACAGGGTATAAAGTTATGAGACCGGACATTATGACATGCATTGCACTGTTTTTGAAAAGCGAAGCATAAGCATTTGAGTTTGTGTAGTGTAGTGCATGTTTTGAACTGTCATGCATCACGTGAGTCGTTTCGGTATGGTTTATTTGTAAGTGGATTGTTATTGAATTGTTTATTGCTGATGAATTACTGTTCTTGTTCTGTTATGCTAGTAACTTATGATCTTTAAACTATACAAGACATGTGCCACATTATCCCTTGATATAAATATCACTCATGTCTTGCCATGTGTTGATCCCGTATGTCTTATAAACGGGGTTACTTGCTAGCATTTTTTTGCTAAGAGTTCTACTCGTTGTCTTGCAAATAAGGCTGTGTATGACATGATATTCATACAGGACGACGACGAGTGGGCTGAATGGGACGTTTAGAGCTTATCTTGGGATTTGTTTTAGGATGCTTCTTATTATCTTGACTATCTTTCATTCATTGAGGATTTAGTTGGCTGTGACCACAAATAATCTTTTGTAATTACATTATATCTTGACGTACAGATTTGATGGTTTTGATTTATTTTACACGTGTTTCGTGCTTACTTTCTTACGTCATTGATGATGTGTATCTGAGAGATGAGACGTCTTGTAGTCCTCTCAGTAGTCTACGACAGGTGCACCGGTTCGGGTCCGCTGTCCGGTCCGGGGCGCTACATAGTGTTTGGACAAAAACACTTATAACCCTTTTGGGAGCTAGAATAACCAAGAAAAATGTGCTTGATTGATCTTCTATACAATTTACCTCTAAACTGTGACTGAAGATAAACATATGCAACACAACCAAACATTTTAAATGGAAGTTCTAATAGTAGTAAGCAGTGAGGAAATACACTAAGTAAACTATCTCTTGGGCTTACAAAACCAAGTACTCTAGAAGGCATTCTATTAATCAAATAAGTTGATGTAAGAACAGTTTCACCCCACAGAAATTTAGGGACATTCATGGTAAACATCAGAGATCTGGCTACTCCAAGTATATGTCTATGCTTTCTTTCAGCCACCTCATTCTGCTGTGGGGTATATACATTGGAGGTTTGGTGATGAATTCCTCTTTCTAACAACATAGACTTCACTTCTTTGTCTAAATACTCACTTCTATTATCTGATCTGAAGTCTTAATACTAGTATTAAATTGATTCTGAACCAGTAAGATAAACATCTTAAATACCTGGGACAATTCTGATTTGTGCTTCATTAGATAAGTCCAAGTTACACGAGTATGATCATCAATAAATATAACAAACCATCTACTACCATTGACATTTAAGATTCTTGAAGGTCCCCAGATATCAGAATGAACTAGATTAAAAGGCTTACTGGATTCATACATTTTTGCAGGGTACTGACTTTTGATTGTTTTCCATACAAACAAGTTTCACATTTGAGATAATCTAAAGAAATATTATGAAATAAGTCTGATTTAATTTTTTTGAGATAAACAAAGTTGGGATGCCCCACCCTTCTATGTCATAGCAAAATAAGGTCTATTCTAGAGTTGTCCATTCTAGAAACATTGCTTTTGTTCACACAAGAATAAACACTAGAACATCTCTCAACAACCCCTGATCTGACTGTGTCCAAAAAATATAATCAATCTTGATGATCAGCACTGCCAATCATCTCCCTGGTGATCCTCTCGTTGAGTGCTTTCTCCTGAAATCAAGAAGAAGAAGATGGTAGAAAATAGCACCGGGATGGTGTAAACACAGTCTAGCATTTGTTACTATTCATCAACTGTTTAACTGATATTAAATTGCAATCAAGGTTAAGTACATACAGCACATAATCAAGAAATAGTTTATTCGATAACTGAAGGTTCCCACAACCTAGAATTTCAATGTTATCCCTGTTTGCTATTTTAACTTTTCTTGGACTAGTAAATGGTTTGAAGTTCTTTAGAATAGACTTATTATAGGTCATATAGTTAGTAGCTCTAGATTCAATTACCCAAATTGCTGACTTATCCCTTATACCTGTACTGGCCATAGTGGCCCTTATCTGGTCACTGGAATTTTGGCTTCTTTGACTGTCAAGGACTCAAAGCACAACATCAAGTTGCGCTTGAGTGAATATAGGCTCTGTGTTAGATCCTGACTCAGCCAGTGCAGCTCTAGGCTGCCTCCAGGAATCTGCATCAGATTTCCATAAACCACTTGAGCTGAACCTATTTGAGTAGCTTGATCTCTGGTTCTGTTGTCTCTGGAAGAATGGGGGTGGTTTAACAGTAGACCCAGGTCTTCTGTAACACTCTTCAATTAGATGTCCTTCCCTGTGGCAATATCTACAATACTTCTTTACAAAACCCTCAGACTTAGATCTTGATTTTCTTACAATGAGACCAACATCCTTCTTACTGTCACTCTCTTGTGTAGTAAGAGCAGATGTTTCAGATGTAGTCACTGTTGTCCCATCATGACCCTAAGCAAGCTTTCTTCCTATCTTATCTCAGAAAACGATGAGTTTATGGTTGGTAGTGGTTTTGTGCTCAGAATTCTCCCTCTCACGGCATCAAAATCTTTATGTCCGGACAGGAAACCAAACAACATTTGGGTTCCTTTGATTCTCCTGTACAACAACTCATCAACAGAGCATTCCCACTTGTATTCTTCCAAAGAATCTATTTGTTGTCAGATTTGTGACAAATTGCTGAAGAACTTACTCACTCCCTGATCACCTTGTTTTACATCCTTTAACCGAGTTTCTAACTCATAGAATTCAGAGATGTTATCCCGTTGGGAATACATTTTTTGGTTGCTTTACAGATGGTTGCAGCAGTTGGATATAACATAAAGGTGTTGCTTACTTCTGGCACCATAGATTCCAGCAGCCATGACATAATCATCGAATTTTCTGCCTCCCATATAGAAAAATTGTCATCTGTTTCTGCTGGTACATCCATTTTCTGTGAAAGATATTGCTTTTTCCCTCGTCCAGTGATGAATAATTCCACAGCCATGCTCCAAGGTACATAATTGTTACCATGCAGCTTTTGATTTGTAATGGTAACTGGGGTTGAATCTAAGATGGAATTAGTAATGTTAGAAGATTTTTCTTCAGTAGAAGCAGATGTGATTTCACTTCCTTGATCCGTCATAAGGAAGTAGATGAAGCTTAATTAATTGTGAGAAAAGAAAGGCAAATTTCAGGATGTAAGAAGAACAAATAGACGTATGAGAAGATGGACTAGGAGATAAAGGAAGTGGAAGATGAAGAAATGATAAACTTTCGTCTGTAAGGACGAATAGACAGAGAAAATTAAAAAGTTGATTTCGACTGAAAGAAGGAAAATTGGTGGGTGCATTAATCAAAGTAAAACGTGTTGAAGAGTAAAAGCAGTGCAATAGTAACAAGCGTTGTATCGGGGAAAATTTTGATGGTTTGCAGCCTTGGGAACTATGAATTGAGCAATAGCTGTCGGGTTTTTCTTCTTGAGTTTTCCCGTAATGCAAAAATTTTTGCATGCAAGTAGACATTTGGCCTGGTATCTGATGTCCACTACATTTAACACGTAGGCACCTTCTGGAAACTTCCCGCGGAACTTAAAAACCTCTGGTTAGACAAATCATCATCATCATCCGGACTCATTATATCCTAACGACATCAAAAGTTATCGTTAGGGTCTAGGGAGGATAAGTGGTAGGCAGACAATACCTATATCCCAAGAGATAGTTGCCCTCTTATAAGAGTCTGTTTGGACCAGATTACCCCTGACAAAGGTTTATTTTTTTCTTTGTTTTTTTTTTTTGAAAGAACTCATTGGTCAACTTCAAGAACCCATGAAATTCATATGAAGAGGAATTTCAAGAACTCGGTGTGGGGAGAAAGGAAAAGACTAGTAGGGCAAGAAATAGAAAAAACGCGAATGATGAATTATTTTGAATGGAGTATAGAGAAGATTCATAATTTGTCTTAGATAGATAAATCGCTGTGGAAGAATTTTATTACTTTGGTTTTAACCAAAGCTCTCATACCATAAAGAATTGTTGAAGATTGCAGAGTTGAGAAGAAAAGTAAGACAGTAGAAGAAACTTGTAAGAGACACAGCTCCTTAATTTTTATTAATCAACAGAATGTGGTATTTATACATACATGAAAAATGAGAGAAACCTTTTATCTCTAACGGCTACTAAATGTCAATTCATCCCGTGGATGAACAGCACTAACGGCTATAAGCCCTCAAATACAAATAACAAATAATTTCAACAAATACTCGTATCGCCTTCTAAGCACTAACCACAAATTGTTTGGTGAAATTAATTGCTAATTATTAGAAAGTTGGATTGAATTTCTGTAATTAAATAGAGAGGCATCAGAAGAGGAAACGAGAACAGTTTTCATGGGGGGTCTTTGCCTCATACGACTACCTGGGTGTTGAGATCTCTGCTGACTTAAGGTCTGATGGGATCTGTCTACGATCTAAAATATTGCAGTATTAAACTGTCAAACAAAATCATATCCAAAAAATGATGGAAAAGTAAAAGTTGAATATTTTGATGCTTGTTGTGGCGACCCGTTCTTAGCCATAATACTCGACACGACTCACTCATCATGTTTCGTTAAGGAAAATAAAATGAATCGAAACCGATACAAAAAGACGTCAGCAATGTGACGCTAATCGATGTCAGCGAAAGTCGAAGTAAACTCTCGAAATCATCATGCATAATAAGTACGGTATAACGGTCTAAGCAACATTAAAAAACGGTACAATAGTATTACACAACCAAAGTTAATAAACTAAATCTCCGAAAATACATCAATGTCAAATCTATAAACTGTCATGACTAAATCCTCATAGATATCCTCGCAGAGCCTCGCCTCGAAATCCTTACTCCCTATCATCCTCAATGTAAATAAAGTCGAATACCTGGTCATCTGGAAAATATAGGAAAGTATGGTATGAGCGACACTTCGCCCAGCAAGTAAGGTAGCAGATAAGATAAGAGAGGAAAGATTTAGATGGCTTGGGCATGTCAAGAGGAGACAGACAACGGTGTCTGACAGAGCAATTGAAAGCCTCACTGTAGAAGGAAAGAGGATTAAAGGCATGCCCAAACTGATGTGAGATAAGAAGATTAGACATGACTTACTAGAGTTGAACCTTTCTGAAGACATGATCCAGGATAGGAGTTCATGGAGGCACATGATTAAGGTTAAGGAGGGGTAGTTTGGATATAGGGGCACCTTAGAGCATACTTAGAGGATTAGATAGTCTCTACACTTTAGGTTGACTATGCACTTTTTTGTTTTGCTCTTTGTCTTTCAACTATTTGTGCATATCCTCTGTTATGACTATTTTAATATCGGAAGCTTTCTATTTATGTTTAATAAAATCCCTTCACTAGTACATACCCCTATTATTGAGCTATCTATGCAGATACATATAGAGCCTCGTTAAAAGCAAACTCTGTATTTCTTGGGATGGAGGTATGGTTTGCCTGCCTCTCACTATCCCCAGACCCTAGCGATAGCTTTTGCTGTCGTTGGAATATACTGAGTATGATGATGATGATGATGATGAAACACTGAACCAATTGAGCTTTTCTGTGACAACAGGAATTCTATCTACATAGTGAAGAACCCTCTGTTCTACGAGAGAACTAAGCACATTGAGATAGACAGACATATTGTAATGGATAAATATCAGGAGGGTGTGAACATACAAATGCCACTCATAACCGTACTTCAGCTGGCAGATTTGTTTACAAAGGCACTAGATTCAAGGAAACTTGACATCCTGACTGAGTCTTTGGGAATGTGCAACATCTTCTCTCAGTCATGATTGAGGGGGGTGTTGAGGAAGTGAAAGGATAAGAGCCAAGAAGCACAATAGCTTGACATTCAGGCAAAAGAGAAGGCAGGAAGCACAATCCAGCTGAAGTAGCATTAGGAGTAGCTAGATCGTTAGATTAGCTATGCAATCAAAAGTTAAAAGCTTAATTGCTGGATAAAAGCCATTGAGCGAAGTTGCAGTTGAGGAAGAAGAAGCTGAATGTGCGAGAGATGGTTCAAACGCTGTGAATAGACAAGACTGTCTTTGATAGTTATGAATAGATGTTTTAGTAAGCAAGGGCAATAATGTAAAATCATTAGTTTTCTAATTGATTTCTGTTTTGCAACTTCTGTATAAATTGAATCAGTTTCCAACTGATTCGAGTATGCAATACACAGAAATTTTCCAGCTCCAATTCGTTTGCAACTTCTTTTCCTTTAATTTATTCATTGTGAGTTCTTTGTTTGATTGAATGTTTGGTTGAACAATCAAATTTTATTGTATAAAGTGCAGGGCGGATTAAAATATTTTTATGGAAGCCATGTCTGAACTCTTTCCCTCTAAAGGTAACTTGCGGAAGAAAGGCATTTAGGTTCATATCATATGCCCTATGATGAGCATGATGACTTAAATCACATCTTCAGGAACAGCCATTTTAAGGCAAGTTTAGGCGTTTTTGTTGATGCCTCATGGGGTGTTGTACTCATGTTTTACGGAAATGTGCTAATCACAAGGCATTATATCCATGACCACAAAAGTAGCGGGTGTTAGGATAATTTTCCTTATTAGATTAGGAATAGGATTCTAAAAATTCCTAGATTGTAGAAATTTAGGATAAAAGTTTATGTTTTTCAAAATTCCTATGTTTTAGTAACCTTTATCTATTCTAGCTAGGATTTGCATTAGGCTAGTCTGTAGTCTATAAATAAGGGTGGCCGGCCATGGCTATGGTGCCAAGGAAAAACATTGTTCGGTTTTTGGAGATAATTTTCGAATAATATACGAGGCGAGTTATGCTTCATATTTGCATGTGTTAATTTCTTTTAACTTTATTTTGTATCAGAGCCAATGGGTTGAAAGGAGTTGTTGGTGATGTGTGTGGGCCGAAGGTTTGTGGTGTTTGTCGTGATCAGTGGAGCGGCCGAAATATCAAGGAGTTCAGACCCTATTGTTCGTCTTCGTTGAAGATTCGTGTTGGCAAAGGAATCTTCAATTCGAAACAATGAACAAAACTGGTGAAAGTAGCGCTCAACTGGGGAGTGGCACCACTCAACCGCGTGGGAGAGAGGTCAAATCGACTGCAGTTCAATGTCCGATGCTCTCTCCAACCAACTACACCATGTGGGCTATGCGAATGAAGATCCTAAGAGTTCACAAGGTGTGGGATACGATTGATCCAGGTTCGGAAAATGCCGAGAAGAACGATATTGCTATTGCTCTCTTGTTTCAAGCAATCCTTGAAAGTTGATCTTGCAAGTCGGCCATCAAGCGACATCGAAAGGAATTTGGGAGACAATTAAAATTCGACATTTAGATGCTGAAAGGGTAAAAGAGGCGCGGTTCCAAACCCTAGCTGCTTTATTAATGGATTACCAAGATCAAAGTATATATACATTGTTGTGTCATTGGAACAAGTGTTGGATTTGAACAAGATCGATTTTGAAGATATTGTTGGTCGCTTGAAAACGTACGAGGAACGTATTAATGAAGAAAGTGTCAATACTACAACACAAAATACTCTTCTATATTCATCTTCTTTGATTCTACAAAATAAGGGATTTTGGATCAGAAAGGCCGAGGCCGTGGGTCATATGGGAGAGGACGAGGCCGAGGAAGAGAGAACACGCAAGACCGAGCCCAAAACAGCCCATTCGCATCCTCTAACAGCCACGGACGAGGGAAAGAACCGAGGAAAGATCGTTGAAAATTAATATGCTATCGGTGCGACAATCCGGGACACTTCGCGAGTAAGTGCCTCGAAAGAAAGGCAAGACCGAATGAAGCACATATGACCGATGTTCATGATGTAGACGAAGCGCTCTTTGTGCATGAAGTTGTAACTCACCACCCTCAAGAGTTTAACTTGAATGAAAGGAACCTAATGCCAAGTAGATTGATTACTCAATCTACGGAAGATCATGTATGGTATTTGGATAATGGGGCAAGCAACCATATGTCAGGAAATATATCTTACTTCTCTTAGATGAATGAAAATATGAGAGGTAAAGTAAGGTTTGGAGATGGATCTTGTGCTGAGATTAAAGACAAATGATCTATTATTCTTCAAGGAAAATCGGGCGAGCAACGATTACTGAGTGAGTTATATTTTATACCAGAATTGCAGAGTAATATAATTAGTCTCGGGCAAGCAACAGAGGCCGAATGTGAAGTGAGTTTGAAAGGAGAATTCTTGTCTTTGTTCGACAAAGAAGGCCGATTGTTGATGAAGGTGCCGAAAAGCTCAAATCGGTTATACAAGATAAGTATACAATCGGGTGTACCTACTTGTCTTCAAGCTAAGATTGATGAAGAACCTTGGAAATGGCATGCACGTCTTGGCCATGTCAATTTCGAGACTTTGAAGAACATGAAGAGGAAGGACATTGTACGCGGATTGCCTTATATTAATCAAGAGAATCGTATTTGTGAATCATGTCTTGTTGGCAAGCAGTCAAGATTACCTTTTCCTCCAAAATCCTTGTATTGCACGGATGGACTCTTGGAGCTTATACATGGCGACTTGCTCGGCCCAATCACACCGAGAACACTTGGCGGCAATAGGTATGTATTTGTGCTTATTGATGATTATTCTCGGTACATGTGGTCATTCATGTTGAAAGAAAAGAGTGATGCACTTGAAGTCTTCAAGAACTTTAAGGTACTGGCCGAAAAGTCTACTTCGAAGGAAATAAAAGTGCTCCGTACCGATAGAGGAGGGGAGTTCACCTCTATTGAATTCAACCGGTTTCATGAAGGGAATGGAATAGTACGGCATTTAACGACTCCATATACGCCTCAACAAAATAGAGTTATAGAACACCGTAATCGGACATTAATGGAGATGAGAAGAAGTATCTTGAAGGCTATGAGTGTGTCGAATTATATGTGGGGAGAGACGGTTCGACAATCTACATATTTGATTAACCGTCTTCCTACGAGAGCCTTGCAAAACAAGATACCATATGAGATGTATAAGGGTGAAAAACCGAGTGTGCAACATATAAAGGTATTTGGATGCCTTTCTTATGCAAAAGTCGATTCATCTCACTTGAAGAAGTTGGATGATAGGTCGCGCCCTCTAGTTCATTTTGGAACCAAAATGGGTACCAGTGGGTACCGACTTTATGATCCCAAGTCACGAAGAATCTACGTTAGCCATGATGTAATCTTTAATCAAAGTATTGGATAGAAGTGGGATGAGCAAAGTCTAGAATCAACGAAGCCACCGGGTATGTTTCAATTAATACGGGGTAAGATAGTCGACGAAGGCAACGGGCCAATACATATATCCTCGGCCCCCCGTCATGATCCAGCCACCCGTGACCGCATCACAATCGGCCACGCCTAGTCCCAAGCCGAATGTGCTGAGTTCAGACCTGCCATTGTCTGCCAGCCAGCCCGCGGATGCGTGCCATCCGCATAATGCAACCGAAACTTTTCCGCCCCATAATGAATAGAATGGTCCGCCTTTGATGCTACAGAAGTCAAGCCTAAATAAGACTCAGCCTAGGTATCTTGATGATTATGTTCTTGCTTCATATGTGGATGAAGATGATTTGTTGCTAAAGGATGATGATGAGCCGAGAAATTTAACCGAAGCTAAAGACTCGAAAGAATGGATGGTTGCCATGAAAAATGAGATTGACTCCATCAATAAAAAAGAGACTTGGGTGCTAGTTGATAAACCCGAAGGTGTTAAACCAATAGGGTTGAAGTGGGTATTCAAGATTAAGAATCATGCAGATGGTTCTATAAACAAGTATAAAGCTCGTCTAGTTGTGAAGGGCTATGTTCAGAAATTTGGTATTGACTACGACGAAGTTTTTGCACCCGCGACACGTATTGAGACTATGCAATTACTTGTTGCTTTAGCCGCCTCTTATAGTTGGGAGATTCATCATCTTGATGTGAAGACGGTATTCTTACACGGTGAGTTAAAGGAACAAGTATATGTGACGCAACCCGAAGGCTTCGAAAGGAGGGAAGAGGAAGGAAAAGTCTACAAGCTTTCAAAATCCTTGTACGGTTTGTGACAAGCATCGAGGTGTCAGAATACGAAACTAGACGAGATCTTAAAAGGCTTGAGTATTGTTTGATGTACCAAATAAAAATCGGTGCATAAAAAGACAAAAGATAAAAGCCTACTTGTCGTGGCCGTATACGTTGATGATTTATTTGTGACGGGGACGAGTGTATCACTTATCAAAGAGTTCAAGAAAGATATGTCAACCAAATTGTAGATGGCCGATCTTGGCCATCTAACCTACTATCTCAGTATAGAGGTCTTCCAAGCACACAATGGTATCACGTGGAAGCAAGAATGTTATGCGTTAAAGATACTTAAAGAAGCGGGTTTACTTGATTGTAATGCATCACACAATCCTATGGATCCTGGCGCTAAACTGACCAAGGTCAAGAATGAAGAAGTTGTAGATGCCACTCGCTACCAAAGATTGGTTGCCTACGATATTTGTTGCACACGAGACCCGATCTTGCTTATTTGGTTGGTGTTATCAGCCGTTATATGCAAGACCCAAGAGAGTCCTACGGAAATGCCATCAAACATATTCTAAGGTACTTTAAAGGTACAACAATACTTGGAATAATGTTTGGACGGGGACCCTTTAAGCAACTTATTGGATGTAATGATAATAGTCACAATATCGACCAAGATGATGGTAAAAGCACCACCACACATGTATTCTACTTCAACGATTCTCCAATCTCTTGGTGTTCACAAAGCAAAAATCGGTAGCATTCTCCTCTTGTGAGGCCGAATTTATGGCAGCAACGGCCGTGACATGTCAAGCTATTTGGCTTCAAGAATTGCTGTGTGAAATAACAAGTTGGAAGCAAGAAAAGGTTGTCATACGCGTGAATAATAAATCGGTTTTTGCACTTCGTAAGAATCCCGTGTTTCATGGAAGGACTAAGCATATACACACACGATATCATTTCATTCGAGAATGCGTTGAAAATAGGTTAGTTAAAGTGGAGAACGTTTGCGGTGAAGAGCAAAGGACGGACATTCTAACCAAGCCGTTGGCGCGCGCTAGGTTCAAGGAGATGCAAAGCTTGATTGGCGTCAAAGAAACCCGTTTGCCTTTCTTTGACTAGTAATGATGATAGTCAAAGTGATAATGAATTAGACGATGACTTGATATTGATAGCAAAAAAACTTAGAAAGTTTTTCAAACGTCCAAATAGGAATAGACAACTTTCTTCTTCTTCTTCTTAATATAAGAAAAAGAACTCTAACAACAAATGGTATACTAAAGAGTTAAAGTGCTATGAATGCGGTAAAAGAGACATATTTCATATGATTGACCAACAAAGAAAAATAATGAAAACAACAATAATAAGCAAGACAAGGACAAAGAGGCACAAGCAACTAAGGCAAAGGAGTCCAAGTCAAAGAAAGGCAAACGAGCAATGAAGGTGAGCACATGGAGCGACTCATCCGACTTAGAATCCGACACTGAGGAAGCTCAAGTATGCTTCGTATCCAACAAGGTAAGTTCTTCTTCTGATACTGATTTTGAAAATGAAATGACATTTAATGAAATGTATAAAGAGTTTTTAAGAATGCATGCTCACTATAAGAGGCTCTCTGAAGAAAATAAGAAACTAATTAAAGAAAATGACAAGTTGAAGACGTCCAACTTGGAATTTTCCGATCAATTAGAATCTTTTAAACAAGAGTCTACTAATACTCTTGATTCTTTAGAGAATAAAATTGAATCACTTAGGAAAAATGAACAAAAGTGAAAAACGGAAAATAGTATGTTACAGTCTAAGTTATAAAGTTGTGATAATGAGATAGCACAACTTAAGTCTTTTAAACTAAACTTAGAAAAAATGTTAGAACAATTTAAATCAGGTGCTAATATGTTAGATACACTAATATCATCACAAAAGTATGGAAATGATAAAACCGGGTTAGGATATAAATAAGAAAATGTAAAAATAGATAAAAAGACTAAATTTGTCTTATCTAGCACAAAGTTGCCATATAATACAACAAAATCAACTTTGCCAGCTACATCTTCTTCTACATCTTTTTCTACTTATATCAAGGCAAAAATACAACAGGCACCCACAAATATACACACGTATAAATGTACATCTAGGCAAAACTTTGCATCTAGACAACCTAGAAATTATGCCTACATGTATACAAATACAACAAAACATAATAAAATGCATCCAACTTATTATGAACCTAAGTATAGGCAACACTCATATAAGTCTTATAGAAATGCCTATGAACACACTTATATAGCGCCATTCAAGAAACAAAATCACATGCCTTATACACACTATCAAAATTGGCCAAGACATAGTACTTATCAACAAAGATATAGCATGTATGATAATGCAACATCTTTTTTAAATGGTCAAACATATGTTAATCCTTTATATTCAACCTATGTCAAAAATGTGCCTAGAAGGTATGTTCAAATTTGGATACCTAAGGGATATCCAAACAAGAATTGTACCATTAACATTCAAGGACCCAAATAAAGGGTACTTAAAACTTTGTCTCATTGTAGGAAAAACACAAAGAATGCAAGAAGGAGGCAAAGTCAAAGAATCTAAAAACCAAATAGTTTTTAGATAATGGATGTTCGAGGCATATGACGGGAAACGCCAAACTATTCACCAAACTTGAACATATTGATGGTGGAAAGGTGACGTTTACTGACAACAACAAAGGAAAAGTTGTTGGAAACGGAACAATCGGGGACTCTAACACATTTCAAATACGAAATGTGTTGTTAGTAAGTAATCTTTCATATAATTTACTTAGTATTTTTCAACTTATAGATTGCGGTTATAATTAGGGCCAAACCGTTCGGTTGTTCGGCTCGTTTGGCTCGAGCTCGAACTCGAGCTTGGCTCGGATAAAAGGTTAATGGACAGAGCTTGAACACCTTTTTTCTGTTTGAACTCGGTAAGTGGCACCGTTCGTTTAAGGTGTTCGGCTCGTTAATGTTATTCGTGAGTTAAACAAACCAAGCTTGAACAATTAAATAGGTTCGTTTAAATAAACGAACAAGCTCAGTTCGTTTGCTAAGTTAAATGAACCGAGCTTGAACAACGCAATGCTCGGCTCGTTCGGCTCGTTTACAGCCCTAGTTATAATGTCTCTTTTCTTCCCAATTCTTGTGATACAATAAATGAAAAAGGAGAAATAGTATTAAAAGGAAATAGGGATGGTAACATTTATACTCTTACCTTAGATAACATGTTAGATGCTAAGGTTAAGTGTTTAATATCGTATGACTTAAATGTAAATTTATGGCATAGAAGATCGGGCCATATAGGAATTTCAACCTTTAGGAAATTATCTAAAAAGAATTTAATTAGAGGTATGCCTAAGTTAGACTTAGATAATTTTCAAATGTGTGAAACATGGATTAAAGGAAAACACATTAAAGAAACATTAAAACCGAAACATGAAGTGAGTACTAGTCATGTACTAGAATTGCTTCACTTAGACTTATTTGGTCCAAATAGGACAAGAAGTCTAGGTGGACACTACTATGTGTGTGTCATAGTAGATGATTACTCACGCTACACATGGACATTGTTTTTAACACACAAAGACGATGCTCCATTAGCAATCGAAACACTTATTAAGCAACTTGAAAACATTTACGAAGAAAATGTTAAACGAATTAGAAGTGATAGAGGTGGAGAATTTAAAAACAAAGATGTAATCAAATTTTGTAAATTACATGGAATAAAACATGAATTCTCACCACCTAGAACACCACAACTCAATGGAGTGGTTGAACATAAAAATAGAACCATTCAAGAAGTTGCTAGAACAATGCTATGTGAAAATAAATTGCCTAAGTATTTATGGGCTGAAATTGTTAGTTGTGTATGATATATTATAAATAGGCTTTCAATTAGAAAGAAATTAAATAAAACACCTTATGAGTTATTAAATAATAGACAACCTAAAATAGATTATCTTAAAATATTTGGATGTAAGTGTTTTGTGTTGAACACTAAGGATAATCTAGACAAATTTGAACAAAAGTCTATCAAATGTATATTTGTTGGTTATTCAACTAATTCTAGAGCATCTAGGTGTTATAATCCTGCATCTAGAAAAATAACTGAATCTATACATGTGAAATTCAATAAAAATGCATGCTTTGAAGTTAGTGATAAAACTCAACATAAACATAAGAATAATGTTGAAAATATGTTTGATGATGATATAATTCAATAAAAATGCATGCTTTGATCTTGTACTTGATCATCTAGAACCAACTCCCCCTGAACAAGATATGCATGAACCCTTAGATGAAATAAATGAAGAAACTTTGCAATTAGAAGATAATACAACTAATGATCAAATTATATATGATAATATTTACACTAATGAAACATTTGAACAAGATGAGGGTGAACCTAGTCAATCTAGGAATTGGTGGCATCCTAGAAAATTAATCATTGGGGATCCAAGTGTTGGAGTTAGAACACATAGAAATATAAGTCAAATTGAAGGACATAGTTTAATCTCACACTTAGAACCTAATAATGTTAAAGAAGCCTTAGGTGATATATCATGGATATATGTCATGCATGAGGAATTGAACTAATTCACAAGGAACAACGTGTGGGACTTAGTACCTAAACCTGAAGACAAGTCTATAATAGGAAGAAATGGGTCTTTAGGAATAAAATGGATGAACAAGGAAACATCAAAAGAAATAAGGCTAGACTAGTCGCACAAGGTTATAATCAACAAGAAGGAATAGATTATGAAGAAACCTTTGCACATGTTGCACGACTAGAAGCAATTAGATTGTTACTTGCGATTGCAAGTCTAAGCAACATTAAACTCTTCCAAATGGATGTCAAGAGTGCGTTCTTGAATGGATACATCCAAGAAGAGGTGTTTGTGAAACAATCCCCTGGATTCGAAGATCCAAAGAATCCTAACCATGTGTACAAGCTTAAGAAAGCTTTATATGGTTTGAAACAAGCTCCAAGAGCTTGGTAGGATAGATTTGCAAACTTTCTTATTGCAAATAATTATCAAAGGGGAACCATAGACAACACATTATTCCTAAGAAGGAAAGATAATGACTTATTAATAGTTCAAATCTATGTAGATGATATTATCTTTGGTACAACTAACCCTACCTTAGTATAAGACTTCGAAGAATGTACGAAGTCAGAATTTAACATGTCAATGGTAGGAGAGTGGAATTACTTCTTAGGGCTTCAAATCAAACAAACCCCTCAAGGAATTCAAATTAGCCAACTTAAGTATGTCAATGATATGATTAAGAAGTTTGGCTTTGAAGAGTTGAAACCAACAACTACCCCCATGAGTGTTAGCACCAAACTAGATAAGGATGAAAATGGTAAACCTTTTGATGACACACTTTATAGGTCTATGATTGGATCACTGTTATACTTAACTGCATCAAGACATGACATCATGTTTAGTGTGTGTATGTGTGCTAGGTTTCAATCTTGTCCTAAGGTATCACATTACGATGCTGTGAAAAAGATCTTTAGATATCTTAAACATACACCTCACTTAGGACTTTGGTATGATAGAAATGCTATGTTGGAATTACACACATATAGTGATGCTGATTATGGTGGTTGAAAATTAGATAGAAAATCCACTAGCGGTACGTGTCAATTCATAGGAACCAACTTGATCTCTTGGTTTTCTAAAAAGCAAGCTAGTGTAGTTCTTTCCACCACTGAAGCCGAGTATATAGCTTTGAGTTTGTGTACTACCCAAATACTTTGGCTTAAACAATAACTTAGTGATTTTGGCGCTAAAATGAAAAAGATTCCAATTTTCTGCGATAGCACAAGTGCGAATCAATCTTTCACAGAATCCGGTGCTTCATTCTAACGCCAAACACATTGAGGTAAGATACCACTTTCTTCGAGATCATGTTCAAAATGAGGATATAGTTATAAACCATATAAGAACTGATCACCAAATAGCTGATATATTTACCAAACCCCTTAATCAAGCCACTTTTGAAAACTTGCGAACCAAGTTAGGTATGATGACTTACGATACCATTGCGTAGTTCTATCTTTTGCATGATTTGCAAAATAAAAGGAGAGATAGAATAAGAACATGATTTGAGTTGGTAAGTCATGCTAAGTTTCAATTGGTATAAGTTGAGCATAGGTTAAGGGGGAGAGTATAATTTGAGGGGGAGAGCACATGAATACATGACAGTTGAAAATTTGAAAACAATGTGAAAACAATTGGTAATTGGTTGGAAATTAGTTTCTAAAACAATTGATACAAATTTGGTGAAACAATTGATAGATTTATGATAAACGATTGGTTATAAGTTGTGACATTAAAATCATGTTAAGTTATTTTAAAAACATCCAAATGGGGGAGTCTGTTGAGAAATATAATTGGATAATTTTCAAAGGCATGATTTTAAGTGGTAAATACTTAAAAATATCATATATGGTCATTAAAAGTTGAAAAAGTTGACATAGATCTCTGAGGTTGTTGCACATCGATCGATCTATGTACATAGATCCCTCACATCGATCGATCTATGTAAGACAGTAAAAGTTCAAGACCTTACTGTGAGACATCGATCTCTAAACCTAAGACACATCGATCGATCGATGTACATGGAACCCTCACTTCGATTGATCGATGTAGGTCAGAGACAAAACTTGAACCTTTCTGTGAGACATCGATCTCTGAAGCTGAGGCACTTCGATCGATCGATATCTAGGGCTTTTAGAAATAATTTTCTAAAATGTGTTAAAATGGTTGTTTTCATTTGTATATGATTTATACATGTTTATTATGTGATTATTATGTGTTTTTGGTGATTATAAATGTCTTGTGACTAACGTGCCTTGGAAGTTTCTTCAACTTACCAAAAAGGGCAAAATTGGTATTTTGAGTTTTGTAGGAACATCACATGGTGAAAATATTTCAAGGGTGTATTCTTATACTATTTATCATGAAAAATTTGATATCATGATTATTTCTGACCATCCGGGTCACTTTTGGAGTTTTCTCATACCAGGGCATTTTGGTCATTTCACCCTCAAGGGTATTTTTGGTATTTTCACAAGGAATCTCTTGAACATATTATTATCTTCATTCTGGTGTTGAAATATTATTATTTTGAATATTGTATGGTGATCTTATATCATTTCTCTAATTTGATGGTATTAATGATTATAGCTGGATATGTGACGATTTGAGATGTCACATTCTATTTCTTTCTTGAAGACCCTCTTATATATGTTATAAGAGAATATTTATCATCATTATTCAGAGATATCAAAGGTGTTAAAGGTGTGGAAATGATCACGACATTTAAGAAGAAATATTGGGAATTTTGGTGTTACACATTGATATAATCTTGTCAACTATTATCGATTGATTTCTTCTTTGAAAATTTGAGTTGCTACACGTATATGTATGATCAAAAAAATGTGTATGAGCAGGTGAAGGTGAAATATTATTCATTTTATAGCTTGGGGATAAGTGGACCAATCAAAAAGGAGCTAGTTGGCAAAAATTGCCAACTAGGATATTTCAAATGTAACCTAACGGCTACATGGCTATTTTCAACTGAATTTGTTGGTCAAATGGCAGCCCTCACATGTCCTATTCTTGTGCTTGGAGTTGAGGTTATTTTGGTGGTATATCCTTTCTTATTATCTTCATTTTACAAAAGATAATCAAGATTTGTTTTTAGAAAATACCAAGTATTAGCCAACGGCTACTAAGGAGTAATTGCAGCTGAATTTTTGTTTGAAATTTTAAATGCCCACATGCCTATTCTCAAGCCAAGAAGTTGAGGGTATAATGGAAGAATATGCTATCTTATCTTTTGCTATTATCTTCACATTTTCAAGACATTCTAAGGTGTAATTTTCGGCCAACATCATTGTGCCAAGGTGGACCAATTATGTTTTCTTATTTTGCCAACTGTACAAAGCCAACCAATGATTTGAAGACACTTGGACTTGATGATGAAGATGGTGACACATGTGCATTATTATCTCCAAGGCTCAATTCACACTATAAATAGGAGGCAATGGTGAAGAAGATGAAACACACTTGAAGCTTACAAGCATTTGTTGAATTGTCTAGCTATCATCTTCTTCTTGTTGTTGTTCTTGTTCCATTCTTTGAAGCAAAGGTGTTCTTGTTGTTTTTGTTGAGCTACAAGCCTCTTGACCTTCATTTGTAATATTGATTAGCCATTCCTATAAGGCTATATCAATAGGTGGTAGAGGTGTTGCAACTAAGTGTTGCTTAGAAGGTGATTATACAAGTCTTGAATAAGGTTGGTGTATAACCCAAGGATCAAGCTTGGTTCTTGTTGTAAGGTGATTCATTTCATAGTAAAATCCAAGGAAAGGTGTTCTTTGGGACTGGAGTAGGTCACATTGACCGAACCAAGATAAATCCTCGGTGTTCTTGTCTTATTTCTTCATTTCTGTTTTCTGCCTGTTTTTACTGCAGTTTTCACACAACTTCTCACTATTTGAAAAAATAGCTAAACACTTTCAAAATTCGTGATTTTTGGTGGACTTATACTTCAGACTGTTAGCTTTCATTTTCAACAAGAATCACTTGATTTGAGCTAGAGAAAGTTAGCATTTCAATCTTTGCAAGATAACTGCTCTAATGTGGCTGCAATCTGACCAGTTTTGAGAAAACTTAAATTGTGTATTTATCAAGAATTTTTAAGTTAAGGGCCTTTTGGAAACATCATCTACACATCCTAAGGAGTGTTTTGATATAAAGATCAACCTTTTTGGTTGAGTATTCAAAGAGAAACAAGTTTTCCAAAATTAGTAACATTCTGTCCAATTCTGTCCAGATTGACCATGTGAATCTTTTTATTTCTTTGAAAGGCCAAATAATCTTAGTTTTGTCTAATTTTTGGACAGAGTCTTGTTAAAACATTGAAATTAAGTTCTGAAAAGTTTCATAATGTTTGGAGTTGTGTACAATTATTTTTGAATTTTTGAACACGAGTTCTGAATCTGAGGTGGTCTCAGATTCTGTTTTCAAAGGGGATTTTTACAAAGGGTTGTAGTGCAATTTCCGCTAACCACTATTCATCCCCCCCTCTACTGGTGTTTATTGCAGGTGCACGGTCCAACAATATGAATATTAGATTCAGGAGCTACTGATCATATTGCATGTAGCTTAAGTCTGTTTCACTCCTATAAACTTGTTAGTGGAATTTCAATTAAGCTCCCAAATAAAACGTCAGTGTTGGCCACTCATTCTGGTTCAGTCATCATCAATCCTTTACTTATTATACATGATGTGTTGTTTGTACCTAGCTTTGCATATAACCTTCGCTCAATCAGCAAACTTGTTTCTTTGCCACTATACTTATTCAATTTCTGGGCACCTCTTGTGTCATTCAAGACCAAGTCTCACTGATGAAGATTGGTTCAGGTGAGTTGAACAAAGGTCTATACTACCTGCAATGGGCTGACAAGCAAGCTTACTCTTCACTCCATTCAAAGTGCTTGTCAGCTGCAGTCAAACTTTCAGATTCACCTTCATTGTTATGGCAATGTACAGAAATTTGATTCTTGTGCTACATTACCTAAACAGTTGTATTCTTGTGTTGTGTGCCCATTAGCAAAAATGAGAAGAAGTCCATTTCACTGTCTGAATTTGCTTCAAAATCTTCTTTTGATCTCATACATGTTGATATATGGGGACCCCATAGATATCCTACTGTATATGGTCAAAAATATTTCCTTACGATAGTTGATGATTTTACAAGATATACATGGCTTTATCTCCTAAAACAAAAGTCAGAAGGTAGAACTGTCATTGAAAGTTTTTGCCATTATGTACCAAATCAATTCAATAAACATGTCAAGATTCTGAGATCAGACAATGATCAAGAGTTTAATATGCCTAAGTTTTATATGAGTAAAGGCATACTTCATCAGACCAATTGTGTTAACATCCCTCAACAGAATGGAGTGGTTAAGAGGAAATACCAACACATACTAAATACATCCAGGGCATTGAAATTTCACTCAAATATACCCATGGGATATTGGGGCTTTTGTGCCCAATATGCTGTCCACCTTTTAAACATTCTCCCTACTCCATTACTCAATCACAGGAGTCCTTGTCAACTATTATACCAAGTGGTTCCTTCCTATAAGCATTTAAGAGTTTTTGGATGCTTAGCTTTTGCTAAAGAAACAGCAACTGGGAAGTCTAAGTTTGCACCCAAATTCATCCCTTCTGTCTATCTTGGCATGCCCCATAATGTGAAAGGATATCTCATGTTGAATCTTGACACAAAAGCTATATTCATTTCCAGAGATGTACAATTTCATGAACATACCTTTCCTTTTGAGAATCCTAATCACAATCCAGAGCCTGCCAATTCAGCTTCTGTCACCCATCAAACTCCAACACTTTCATCCCCTTCTGAATCATACTCTGAGTTCTCCTCATCTGAGATTCCTGCTCCTTCAGTACAACATCATGAAGATCCTAATGCTTCATCTTCTGATTTTCTTGACACATATACCACTACCAGTACGCCATCTGAAGGCAGCGTTTCACCTTACTCAGACCAGACTCCATCTAACATGCTTGAATCATCTAGAGAAACTCATCCTTGTACTGGTCTTGAGATATGCCTTCCTATTATACCTACCAACTCTGATCATTCCTCAAGAATTAGAAATCCACCAAGTATCTTCAAGACTATTACTATCATCTCCTGTGTCAAGCTCCTCTATCTCAACCTACCAATTGTACTCCTTATCCCCTTCAAGCTTACATGTCATATGATGCATTATCTCTTGAATATAAAGTATATATTCTCAATGTAAGTCTGCAACAGGAGCCTAACTCCTATCAGGAAGCATCCATTTCATCTCATTGACAGAAAGCAATGCAATTGGAGTTAGCTGCCTTGGAAGCTAATCATACATGGTCTTTGGTTTCTCTACCCCCAGGTAAACAAGCCACTGGTTGTAAATGGGAGTATAAGATTAAATACAACCTAGATGGCACTATAGAGAGACATAAAGCCCGCCTAGTAGGCAAGGGATATGCTCAACAACTAGGAGTGGGCTACACCGATACATTTTCTCCTGTTGCTAAGTTAACTACAGTCAGGCTCTTACTAGCTCTGTCATCTCTCAAGCATTGGCATGTACATCAACTTGATGTTAATAACGCATTCTTACATGGTGACCTTACCCAAGAAATTTATATGCAGTTGCCTAAAGGTATTTCTTCTGATAAGCCCAATGCTGTGTGTAAGCTACATAAATCACTTTATGGGCTCAAACAGGCAAGTAGAGAGTGGAATAACAAGCTTACATCTTTTCTCATTTCTGAAGGATTTTCTCAGTCTAAGAATGACTATACTATGTTTACCAAGAAAGGTCCTCATTCTTTTCTGGTCCTACTTGTGTATGTGGATGACATCATTGTTGCCAGCAATTTTGTCTCTCAGATTACAGGTATTAAACAAGCTTTTAACAATGCATTTAAGATCAAGGATCTTGGATCTCTTAAATATTTTCTGGGTATAGAGGTGGTCAGGTCACCAGGGGGTAATGATATGCCAGAGAAAATATGCTTTGGAACTGGTATAACAAGCTGGTTTTCTCGGAGCCAATCCTGCCAAGACTCCTATGGAACAAAACCTAAAGCTTGCATATATGGATTCTCAGCAGATATCAGACATTTCAAATTTCAGAAGATTGGTTGGCAAGTTCTTGTACTTAACCATAACTAGGCCTGATATTGCGTTTACATTTCAACAGCTCAGTCAATTTCTGGATCAACCTACTGAATTACACCTTAAGGCTGCATATAGACTATTGAGGTACTTAAATGGAACAGCGGGCCAAGGGATACTCTATCCAAGCCAAGGTAAAATGGAGCTAAAAGGCTTTTCTGACTCAGATTGGGGAGGATGTGTTGAGAGCAGGAAATCTATAACAGGTTATTGTATGTTTTTGGGTGATTCCTTGATATCTTAGAAGGCCAAGAAACAAACTACCGTTTCTAAGTCTTCGTCAGAAGCTGAGTACAGGGCATTAGCTTCAGCCACGTGTGAGATACAATGGCTTTTATACTTGTCGAAGGATTTGGGAGTGGATCATAATAGACCCGTGGAGCTGTTTTGTGATAACAAAAGCGCGATTTACATTGTTGAAAATCCTGTATTTCATGAAAGAACAAAACATATAGAAATTGATCGCATATTGTTAGAGATAAATTTGTACAAGGAATTGTTCATCTTATGCCCATCAGAACATAGATGCAGTTGGCAGACGTATTTACTAAGGCTCTTGACGCAAAGAAGCTGCAGTACCTGACTTCTATAATGGGAGTGTGCAATATCTATAGTAAGTCAGGTCTAAGGGGGTGTTAAAGTTGATGTTGATGAGAAGTGTGTGCAGCAGGTGGCATCTGGTGAAACAAGTGAGATCAAAGAGAGTTTGTTGGATCAGAGGAGGAATTAAAGGCTAAGATGATTGGATGATGAGCTGGCAAGTTGGTTGGAGCGGTTATTGTAGGGGGACGCAGGTGGCCTAGAAGATCAGTAGGGGCACCACACAGTAGCAGTCCAGAGCTCAGCGAGGGAGAAGAAAGTTAGACGAAAAGGATTTAAAACATGTGAAATGACCGTTATGCCCTTAATGAATAATGGAGTCAATTGTAGAAAGAGGGCAAGCTTGTAATTTCTTGTGATTCTTCTTCCTTTTGTTGTTAACCGTTTGTATATATTGTACAGAGCAGAACGCATTTCATTCCAAGAAATAAGCAACAAAATTTTTCTTTGTGTGGTAGTTTTGTTCTTTTTGACATAATGTAGCGCTCCGCTCCTGAGCCCTAGCATCGGGAACAGTGCACCCGCCGTATCTCGCTAAGGAGAATACAAGGCGTCGAATCAATCTCTTACATGTCAGAAATGACGTAGAAATTTTTCTCGTAGAAACGTAAATCATAACTTAAATTAACCTTCAATAATCGTCTTTACATTATTGAATAAAACTCTAATAATAAAAGTAATAGAGAAGTCTGTGAAAAATCCCCAAGGTATAAATAAGAACAATCAGCTACAGAGTCCCCCTCGTATCCTAGCTGAAGCTATCAACCAGCCCACTCAGCTATGTACGTCCCGTCATCAACGAAGATATGCTCGTAGTCCTCATCCGGCTCACCTGGGAAGTAGGGGTGAGTGACAAAAATCACCCAGTAGATGCCCGCCTCAAATGAATACAAAACATGCATACCGAATTATATAACCACATAGCACATAAATATGATATAACATGCATAAGATAAAGTAAATGCGGTAAGTAAAGCACTCCACATAAAAATGCGCAACTTCGTGATGCATGTCCTACTATGCATGTCACACGTAACAAAGTCATGTCACACAAAATGCCGATATCTCCGCCATGCAATGCATGATCTCGGGACCTACTGAGTGGCTGTGGGTCGTACCAACCCACAGTCACCATCCTGAGTGTACTTGGCACCGCCACCGTACACCATCCTGAGCACCCGTGATCCGTACGCTACGACCCACCATTATGCAATGCACGTGCCATGAATGCAACCAACACAATCGCCTGAGGCCCCTGGCCCATCCTCCGGCACTCAAATTTAGGTTCGTAAATTTTCTGAATATTAGAAAGTTGTTATTTATCATCACCCTTAATTTTCCCTTAGCTTGTATTAATTTTCTAAAATGTTCTACTCATTTTTCATATTTCTCTCTTATTTAATTCTATTTATTACTATTTATTTCTAATTTCTTGAATTTACCAAACTTTAGAAATTAAGTAGAAATAATTTAATTTTAACCCTTTATATTTTCTGGAATTTATTTGAATTTTACTGGTATTCAATTATATTTTTTTATACATTTTTTTGAGTGGTTAATGGGCCTCCTTCGGTCCGACCCGCTGGCCAGCCGGCTCGGTCCGTTGGCTGGCCAGTTCTCTGCCTTAAATTAATTAATTATTTATTTATTTATTTAACTGGATGTTCCACCAGTGGCAACGCCCGCTGTGATTTGTTTTTCGATCTCAACCCCCATTTTCCCCTATTTCCAGTCTATAGTAACCTATTCTAAGGCCAAAACACAACTTCTTAAAGACTTCTAATGTAAAAGTTCCCCTTTTTCCCCATTTTTTATTATTAGTATTGATTTTATACTACAATTGTTTAGATTCGAGTCTAGAGGAGAAGAAAGTTGATTCGTCAAAAAAGATAGGTGCCTCTTCCCCCTCAAACGGGTATGATTCATGCATGCTTTGATGGTATACTAATGTGTTTCGTTGTTTTATTTGTTTAAGTTGTAAATTTTGTTTCGTTGTTTTTATTTGTTTAAGTTGTAAATTTTGTCTATGTTGAAAAGCATGAGATATATTGTTTATGGCTGCTATGTGCGTGTATGTGTGTGTGAAATTGGTGGTATGATTGAATCGAAAACAAAGGTTAATTTGACTTACTTAACATAATTAGTTCATAGCTTTCTATTTTTTCCCTTGTAAGGGTAAATTTCCAAAATATGCTATGCACGATTTCCAGAATTATTTTCCAAGTAATTTTCAAAAGTATCCGATATGCCCAATAAACCAAATGTTCTAAAATCAAATACACCAAATAATCTCAGGATCCCAAAAGTACCAAATGTACCCTCTCAGCCTCATACATAGATACATATATATATGCTCACACCCATACATGTGCACATATACGCACATATGTATACGTTCTAAAGATAGCAGAATACGAACATTAGAATTTGTAGTAAAGGTTAGAAAATAACATTACTGTATATATAAGTGAGAAGAATCAGTTTAAGATATACGTTTAGAATGACATATTTAATATCATTCTTATAAGAAAGCGCGTCATAATGATTTACAATGAATACACGTATTAATGAATTAATAATACACATTTCATAATACAAAGAAAATTTACAATTATAATCTAAATGAGCTAAATGAAATTATTAATGTTTGTATAATATATATAATGTTAAACAGTATATATATCAAACATTTTACTATAACAAAACAAACAGATAACAGAAATTTATATTACTTTTTGGAAGTGGGATGTAATTATAAATAATAATAAATTATGTCAGTTAGTATGTTTTTCCATTAAAATGAACATTTCAATGTTACATTTCATATAAACTTAACACTGACCCCTTTTATATTTGGAAAAAAAACAAAGTTTAACTTGAACACACACGCACGCCAAAACATGTATATTGCAAATGACAACTCTTAAAATAATCATTACATATAATTTTATTATATTTTGTTTCCTTTTACGAAATCACGATTCATAACACATAAACAGCCAAATCTTTGGTGGCAGCTGCCAAAATTGACCACATAATACATTCCAAAACAAATAAGCCAAAACGAAAGACAAAAAACATTGTAAAACACAAATTGACTTGGTAGAAAAAACAAACGTACATACGCAACTAGACTCTCGATTTTCGCTTGCTGTAAACAAAGAAATCCATAGGAAATGCATTTCATTCTTAGTGGCTTGGCAATATCCAAACTTCCATTACTCTGTGAGTGGTACAGCTGGTGGATTTTGCTTGCATGTTTGGTCTGGAATGAAGCAATGGCAGTTAGGCAGACATGGCTCGTCATCAGTGCATCCAATCTGGCTTCCATTACAATCATAGGGGATTTGATCAAGCGGCTTCCTCATGAATTGATTCCGAAATCCGGCTACAGCTCCCACGCGAATGATCATGTCGGATCCAGCTAAAAGAAACACAATTGATTAGAAGTCTAAGCAAAACAATTGTTTTCCGGTTAAAACTGTAATTGTTTTCCTAGACTGGACCAGTCGAAAATTTCGACGGAGTTTACAACATTAGATATCGTCTAGATCATAGTATGGATTGATGTATTTATATGGCATAAAAAAGAGCGTTTCCACTGTACTAGACTCGTACATTTGTGCAGCGTCTGAGGAAGGATAGACTCATGCATTTTTGAAGGGTGAGGAGGAACAGGATCGTTTTGCGACTGATGTACGCAGCCTTACCATACTCTTTGTGTAAGAGGCTGTTTTCGCGATTCGAACCGAAGACCTCAAGTTTACAAAACAACAACATTAGCTGTTCTAAGACTCGCGCTCTTATATTACGTAAGTACTTATCAATTTAATTTTCTCGATAACAGGTTGATTCAATATGATATTAAAAGACATATCTTGCATTGTAACGCCATGTGCGTGGCCTATATTCGGACTTCTTATCTTCGTAACATGATCTGTGAAGCTGGTATTGAATCTCAAATCAATTAACTGGGCAAATTGAAAAGGTTTAACATAAAATGACCAAGACCAGAAAAAGAATATAGATATGAAAGTGGAAACAGAAAAAGAAGAAAGAAAAAGAAACTAAGGAGAGTGTCCAACAATAACAATTGAGTATATCCAATGACAGCAAAAGCTATCGTTGGATCTAGGAAGGGGTAGAGCCAGACAAACAATACCACTATTCCAAATGATAGAGAGCTTACTTCCATGACCCCCGGCTCTATATGTAGTTACATAGACAAATAATGAAAGATAAATAATAAAAGACAAACACAAACACAAAAAAGTGAAAAGTTTGTAGAGACTCTCTAAGCCCTTAAATGCACTCATGAATAAATTGAATCAGTGATTCTAGTCGAAGTAAACGTTGATGAGAAAAATTGCAGACGGAAAAATGAAAGGATACTAACCAGAGGCGATAAGGAGCACCAAGAGAGCAAAGCATACAGTCTTCTTCATCTTCTTCACCCTTAGCGTTTTGATATTTTTCTGAGTGCATATCCCATTGCCAAATCGCTCGTTTTATAGCAATGAAATTAGCTTAGGAATTAGTCTTCAATTGTTATAATACTAATAATTGATGATGCTGGCTCTTACAAGATTACAGTGAAGCGTTAGCCAAGCCGTCTGAGGATAGGACATCCAACTGTTGAATTGTTTCTTCCAAAATAAAAATAAAAAAACATATTGGTAAACACAATTTCTCCAAAATTCAATTGCTCCCTCATTGCTATTCGGTAAGCAATATAAAAATCCAAGTTGCTTGGTAGTTTAGCCGACTTACCATTGACACAAAAAGAGACAATGGCAAACAATACTCAGTACACTAAAGGCGTGTCATTTTTGGTGGGGTGGAAACCAAGGAAGGTTTTAACTTCATCTTCGGACACTTTGTACTTGTAGTTATCCCAATTCCATGGATCAAAATCATCAACACCCTCATCAGGAACACCAAGGAGTTCATTTATTGTTCTTGAATCAAATGAGACAAACTGACCTTCTACGACTGAATTTAATGAAAAAGGCATGTCATTTAGATATTTTACCTACATATTTGCATAAAACATTCTTGTGTATCGGGTGGACATGTAACTCATTTCTGATACATCCCAAACTGGTCTCCATTTTTAATCATCAAATCAATTGATGATTGGCCTCAACTCCTCATTGCTCAAAATATCCCCAATTTTGAGCAATTTCAATGGAATGGTGGACCTCTTGTGGTTTTCCCATTCACTAAACAACAATTGAGCTCTAAGTGATATGTAGTTATATATACATGTACCAGTTGGCTCCTTCAAAGCATCATCATATTCTCCTGATTTGAGCCATGGAAAATTGTTGAGGACAAGTCTTCCCCTTACCTCAACTACCATACTCTCTTGAGATGGGGTTGCCCTCTTCCTTAATCATGGTGTTTTAGACCCGTTGGAACCTGAGGAGATTGAGGCACATTTGCTTCCTCCTGAGTTGCTCTTGCTCTTTTCTTTTTGGGGCCATTGGAGGGTTATGGTACAAATTTTTTCAGAAAATGGGGATGGGAATGATGAGATTTTGTAAAAAGAGTGACTGATTTGAAGAAAGAATGAAGATTCGCACAAGAATTTTGAGTTGAGAGAGATGAGTTTCGAATTTCTGAGAAAAGGGGGTTAGGATTCGTTGTTTAAGGGGAAGAAAAAAAATTAAGAGAAATAAGGTTTTCGCATCTTTTAATTTTCTGCCCGCGACGACATCGATCGATCGATGTCTGTTTTACATCAGTCTCTGAAACAGCTACATAGATCGATCGATGTATGCTGAAGTTTCCTTTTTTGGCAATTTTGACCCTCTAACCATTATTAATCATCCCTAATCTTGTTCTAATTGATTCGAATGTCTCAGTAAGGAGGGATTTGGTAGAAATATCAGCTAGTTGGTCATTGGTTGGAACAAATTCAACGCATACTAATCCTTTTTGAATGCAATCCCTTATGAAGTGATGCCTCACTCAATATGTTTGGTCCACTATGGTGTACTGGGTTTTGTGCTATACTTATGGCTGAAGTGTTGTCACATAAGATTGGGACTTTGTCAAACTTAACATTGTAATCATTTAGGATGTTGATCATCCAAAGAAATTGTACACAACATGAAGCGGCCGATATATATTCGGATTCCGCCGTTGAAAGTGACACACTATTTTGTTTCTTGGAGAACCAAGAAACTAAGCAATCTCCAAGGAATTGACAAGTTCCAGAGGTGCTTTTTCTATCGACTAGATTTCCTGCGTATTCGGAGTCACTATACCCTCTTAAATCAAAACAACCATTTTTAGGATAAAACAACTCAAAGCTCAAGGTTCCTTTCAAATACCTAAAGATACGTTTAATTGCAACAAAATGCGATTCCTTAGGCATACTTTAAAATCTAGCACATAAACACATAGCATGCAAAATATCCGGTCTACTAGCGGTCAAATAGAGTAAACTACCAATCATACCCCTATATTTGGTTACCTCAACCGGCTTTCTTTTTTCATCTTTGTCAAGCTTTGTACTAGTACTCATTGGTGTGCTCATACTTCTTCCATTCTCAAATTTGTATTTCTTGAGTAGATCCTTTGTGTACTTTGTTTGAGATATATATACTTCATCTTGAGTTTGCTTGATTTGAACACCAAGGAAGTAATTGAGTTCACCCATCATGCTCATCTCAAATTTTCCTTCCATCAACTTTGCAAAGTGCTCATAAAGAGAGTCATTAGTAGCACCAAATATAATATCATCCACACAAATTTGAACAAGCAATTGATGATTTTCTTGTTCTTTAATAAAAAGAGTAGTGTCGACGTTTTCTATTGAAAATTCATTTTCAAGTAGAAATTTAATCTTTCATACCATACCCTAGGAGCTTGTCTAAGTCCATAAATGGCCTTTTGAGTTTAAATACATGATTTGGATAATCATGATTTTCAAACCCCGGTGGTTGAGCTACATGCACCTCTTCTTGAATTATTCCATTCAAGAATGCTGATTTCACATCCATTTGATATAGTTTGAAATCCTTATAGCATGCATATGCTAATAGCATCCTAATAACTTCTAGCCTAACTACGGAGGCAAAAGTCTTATCATAGTCTATGCCTTCTTCTTGTCTATATCCTTGAGCTACTAGCCTAGCTTTGTTTTTAGCGATATTTCCTTTATCATTCATTTTGTTTCTAAATACCCATTTAGTGCCATTATAGGATGATCATTAGGTTTAGCTACTAATTCTCAACCATCACTTCTTTCAAATTGATTTAGCTCTTTTTGCATGGCTAATACACAATCTTCATCATTTATTGCCTCTTTTATATTTTTAGGTTCGACTTGTGAAATGAAGGCATTTTCATAAAATTTTCTTCTTGTCATTATGCCTTGACTTGTTTCACCTAGTATCAGTTCTTTTGGGTGATCTTTCTTATATTTATATGATTCCGGTAAATTTGATGTGTCTCCTCTTACTTCTTCATCTTCAATTTTAGGTTCAAGTGGATCAATCCTAAGGTCAATGACAATATTTCTTTTGGATTCTCAAAATTTCGATGTGGCTTACTTCAATTATTTCCTCATCATCATCATCATTTATGCATGGTTCATCCTCAAGGAGTTCACTAAATTTTTGACATGAATTGACTCTTCAACTTTCATACTTCTTTTGTTGTATACTCTAAATGCCTTGCTATTTTGAGCATAACCCATAAAGATTCTTTCATCCGCTTTGAAGTCGAGTTTATCCAAGTTCTCTTTGGTGTTAAGTATAAAGCAATTACAACCAAATACCTTGAAATAACCAATATTTGGTACTCTAACTTTCCAAAGCTCATAAGGAGTCTTTTTGAGAAATGGTCTCAAATAAACTATGTTGATCACATGACAAACGGTATTTACCGCTTCGGCCCAAAAATACTTGGTTAGCTCAAATTTGTTTAGCATGGCTCTACTCATTTCTTGAAATGTTCTATTTTTTCTTTCCGTAACGCCATTTTGTTGAAGAGTTCTTGGAGCCGAGAAATTGTGTACATACCCTTTGGATACACAAAATTCTTGAAACTCACCATCAAACTCACCACCTCTATCACTTCTAATTTCCTTAATTGTGTCTTCTTTTTTATTTTCTAATCTCCTACAAAGTTTAATAAACTCTTGGCATGCATCATTCTTTTTGGCTAAAAACATTGCCCAAGTATACCTAGAGAAGTCGTCTACCACCACAAAGGTGTAATGCTTTCCACCTAGACTTGTCATACCAATATCCCCGTACAAATGCATATGAAGCAATTGTAGAGGTTTGGTGGTGGAGATTTCACTTCTGGGCTTGAAGCTTGTTTTAACAACCTTTGCCTTTAGACAAGTGTCATATAAGCCATGGTTTTCGAAATTCAATTTTGGAAGACCTTAGACCTTTTCATTTTTGTAAATATCTTTGAAATTTTTTAAACTAATATGTTCAAGTCATCTATGTCATAGTTGAGTTAAATCATTTTTGGCAACTAGGAAAGAAACATTTTGTGATATCAAATCATGTAAACTAAACTTATAAATATCATTTTTTCTTATAGCCTCAAAAACAATCTTATCATTCTTTTTCATAATGCATTTTCTTTTCATAAATTCAACTTGAAAATTAGCATCACATAGTTGGCTAACACTTATCAAATTATACTTAAGTCCTTCTACATATTAAACAACATTAATAGTAAAAGAAGAGTTACCAATTTCTCCATGTCCAGGGATTTTGGCTCTCTCATTGCCAAAATGTTTCGTTCCACCATCTTGGAGCTTGAGCTTGGTGAACAAAGTTTTGTCTTCAGTCATGTCTGTTGAACATCCGCTGTCCATGAGCCATTTGGTTCATTCTTCTTTGGTTACTCCATTTATCTTGAGAGCCTACAAAACCAAGAGATTTAAGTATTGGTACCCTTTGATAGTTGGGTCATTTAGGGTTAGCTTCTCGACCCTTAGGCTTCCAAACATGCATACTTCCAAATCTAGCTCTGCATGCACCCTTCACATGTCCTACTTTGTTACAATGAAAACAAGTGGGTACATGGCTTGGTTTATAAGATGATGAGTCATGTTCTGTTTTTCTCTTGTTTGCTTTTTTCTTTGATGATTAGGCTTAATGGAAGAATGTGAAAAATTAAATCCTAAACCGGATTTATCATTTCCAATTCTTTGGTTTCCAAGTAGTTTGTCTAGTATTTTTACCATTGGTTAGTCTTTGTAAGTCTAACCTTAGTTTCTTACATTCTTTCCTAATTTCCACATTTTCAAGAGCTACGATTTTATGCATGGTGAGTATGATGTCATGATCTTAAAACATCAAAATATTTTTATTATGCAAGCTCTTGTTTTCTAATATGCATTTTTTAAATTCTTTCTTCAAATGTTTATATTTTAAATTTAGTTTTTCAAACTCATCTTGCAAATCTCCTATTTCATCTTGAAAATTAGAAGAGTTAGAGTTTACCTCAATGTCATTCTCGATTGCCATGAGACAAGTATGTTGTGCTTTTGGATTTTCAACTATTGCAACAAGTCCAACATCTTGGTCTTCGCTTTCTTCTCATTCCGATTCGGAGAGGAGATCATCCCACGTGGTTACCTCCGCATTAATGGCTTTCTTCTTTTGAGGAAAGACCTTCTTTTCATGTTTTTACGGCTCCTTGACGTTGCAATCGGCAATGAAATGACTGGGTCGACCATGTCTATAGCAATTTTCACTTGCTTCTTTTTCCTTAGGTGGTCTCTTGAAAAACTTTCTTGTTTGAGCCTTATTTCTTGTTGCCATCCTTCTAAACTTTCTTACTAGAAGAGCAACTTCCTCATCCGATTCAACGGACTCTACCACCAATTCTTTGTGTGATTTTTGTGTGGGCTTGATACGGTTCATCATATTTTATTCATCAATAAGAATTTCATGAATAAGAAGATTACCGGATAGCTCATCAAGTGTAAGAGTTTTGGGATTCTTTGATTCGGTGATAGCGGTGACTTTAGGTGTCCATTCTCTTGGCAAAGAATTGAGGAGTTTTGAGACAAGGTCTTCATTTGAGATTTTATTGTCCCCCATGAAGAGTTGATTCACTATTCGTGTGAATCAGTCAATTGTATCCTCAATCTTTTCACCGCTCTTCATCCTGAACATTTCAATTTCCTTTATGAGTATAAGTCTTTTGGCCATTCTTACTCGCTCAGTCCCTTCGTGTATCATTTCAAACCTTTTCCATGCTTCATGGGCTGTTTTAAGACCTTGGAGTCTTATGAGCTCGGCGGTGGTAAGAGCACTTGAGATAATATTGAATGTTTTGTCATTGATGGCGAAGTTTATCTTTTATTCATCGATGTAGTCATCCTCGTCTTTGAACATTGATTCTCCTTTTATGTTGGTAATCATAGGAACTTCGATTCCTTTGACAATGGCTCTCCATATATTAAATCCACAGCCTTTTAAATGATTGATCATTCGAAATTTCCACAAAGAATAGTTTTGGGCATTAAAAATAGGTGCTTTAGTGTTTGATCTTGAGAATAGTGCAGTTGGAAACCGTGTGCAAGGCACACAAAAGCGAGACGACCGAGCCCAACAAAAAGCTCCTACAGTTATGAACTCTCAAACAGGTTTAGGGACATTAAATGCTACAAATGTCAAGGTTGTGGTCATATAGGAAAAGAGTGTCCTAATGCTAAAAGAGTCATGTTAACTGATGAATATGTGACTGAGTCCGAACATGAAAATGAATCTGAGCATGATAATGAAACTAAGCCTAAAGAGAACCTAGGCGCGCTAGGTAATTATGACACTAAGGAATTCCTTGTTGTGCGTAGAGCTTTGAATGCATATCCGAAATTAGATGATTCCAGTGATGATACAGCTCATGATTCTTATGATGATGATGCTGAAATTTCAATTGATATGCATGTTGTTCATGATGATAAAGTTGATGTGCCAGATGAACATGACTTACATGATAAGCTTCTTGAACTGCATGATCCTAAATTGTCTAAATCTTGTTTGTCTTAATCTGATTCCAGTAATGATGTTGTTTTGCACTCTAAAGTGTATGAACTTGACAAGAAATTGCGTGTTTGTTTCCATGATGATGTTGAAGTTGAACATGACTGTGTGAAGTTCTTAGAACGTAATTCTGACTGATGAAGAGGTTGTCATTGCCATAATCTTTAACCTTGCTACTTGCAAAGATTGGCCAAGCAATCAAGGTTAGGCTCTGATACCAATTGTTATGTCTGTAACACACTCTAGAGGGGGTGAATAAAGTGTTTGACAATTTTGCAGAATTTTCTTGTTTGGCTCAAATCAAATGGAATTCAAAATCAAAGCAAGAATGGAGATGAGAAACAATGAATGAGTACACTTGATATAGAGTGGTTCGAATCGTAAATGATTCTACTCCACTACCACTTTGTTGCCAAAGTGGATTTTCAACAACTACACTTCTTATTAAAGCTAATAAGAACAACCACACCAATACTTACACTAACAACTTAGTGTAAGCAATCACAACAACAACTTCTTGCACAAAATACACTTGTGCAACTATAGCAATACAGCAACTACAACTCTAAGCAAGAACAACTGCTTACTACCTCACAACTTCAACAAAGTTCTCTCAAGAATTTTCTCACAGTGAGTTAAAGGAAATAGTAGGGTTCACAATTTTTCACCAGTCTAAACACAAGCAAGAGATCAAATATTTATGGTTCCTCTTGTGTTAGACTCTCTACGTCTCAATATACAACAATGAAGAAGAAAGAAAGGCTTAACAAGCTTTAAGCACTATTACAAATATGAGAGAAGTACACTACAATGAATAATAAAGCTTGATGATAGTGAAAGTGTGTGTTTGCCCCATCCAAGCTTCCTCTATTTATAGAAGGTGTTCACCATGTTTTTGAAGCCTCCACCATGTCTTCAACTCCATCAAATGTCAAGATAATGTCCAAATAGTTTTTAGCCACCATATGGACTGATTTGATCATCAATAGCCAACCTAGAATAGCTTAGACATGGATATAATAATCAAGGAAGCATGTATTATGATGTAGTAAAGTCTATAAAAAATTTGAGCAAGATTGGATAGAGAAAACACAATGAATCTCTCTTGGACTTTGTTACAACGTTCATAAAAATTTGATTCTGGGGGACATCGATCGATCGAAGTACCCGGCTGAGAGATCGATGTCCTCCAGAAACTTTGCAGTTTTGAAATCACTTGATATCGATCGATCAAAGTCTTCCCTGGAGAGACTGATGTCAATTCGATCGATCGATGTCCCCTGGACTGAGAGATTTATGTTTGACAGAAAGTTTTTTGTCTAACATCGATCGATCGAAGTCTCTCTTGGGAGAGTCTAAAGTGACATCGATCGATCGATGTCCTCAGGTTGAGAGATCGATGTCAGACAGAAACTTTTCTGCCGGACATCGATCGATCGAAGTCTTTCTTTAGAGAGACTGAAGTGACATCGATCGATCGATGTCCTCAGCTTGAGAGATCGATGTTGGACAGTAAGTTCCAATCTCAACCATTTTTGACATAGTGTATTCTTCTCATCTTGCATTAAGTCTCAAGTATAAATTTAACTTATTCAAAACATCTTTACATCATCAAAACATTTTTATATCTTAACAAGGGCTATGAGATACCTGGCAAAGAAGACCTGGTATGCAAATTGCAGAAGAGCTTGTATGGTTTGGAACAAGCTCCGAGGCAGAGGTACAAGAAGTTCACAACTTCATGACAGAGGTCGGCTACAAGCGATGTCATGGTGATAACTGATGTTACTTCAAAAGGTTTGAAGGCACTTATATTATCCTAGTACTCTATGTATATGACATGTTAATAGGAGGAGGATGCAATGATGAGATCAAAAAGCTGAAGGAACAATTGGCCAAGAAATTCTCTATGAAGGCCTCAGTACGGCAAAAAAATACTGCAACTCTGTATTGAAAGAGACAAGAAGAATGAAGTGATGAGGCTAAGCCAAAGAGACTATATCACTAAGGTTCTAAAAAGATTCAATATGGAGAATGCAAAACTGGTGTCTACACCTCTGGCAGGGCAGTTCAAAATTTTACCAAAGAAGCAATGTCTTAAGACGAAAGATGAACTTAAAAGAATGAAGAAGGTATCCTATGCCTCAGTCTTGGGTAGCTTGATGTATACTATGGTGTGCACCCAGCTAGACATAGCCCATGTAGTGGGAGTTGTGAGCAGATTCATGTATAACCCAGGTCCTGATCATTGGGTTGCAGTGAATTAGATACTAAGGTACTTCGTTGGAACGCAAGGCTTGACATTGCAGTTCGGCAACGATGACCTGAACATGTTTGATTTTGTAGACTCTGATATGGCTGGAGATGTTTATGAATGCAAAAGTACTACAGGGTATGTTTTCAAGCTCGGCAATGCTACAATCACTAGGTATCGAGGTTACAAAAGATTGTAGCACTGTCAACAACTGAAGCTGAGTATGTAGCAGCTGTTGAAGCTACCAAGGAACTAGTGTGGGTGATGTAGTGCCCCGCTCCTGAGCCCTAGCCTCGGTAGCAGTGCACCCGCCGTATCTCACTAAGGAGAATACAAAGCGTCACATCAACTTCTTACACGTCAGTGTTGGCATAGAAATTTTTTTCTTTTCGCGGAAACGATTAAACACACCACTAATTAGAATTTAATGAACCTCAATAAGATAAGACATCATTATTAGGCTGACCAGGCCCTACAAGTCAAAGTCAACTGTCTGAATTAAAAGTGTAAAAGAAATGTCTCAACGTACTAACGTAAAAATATAAATCTCAATGTCACCCCAAGAATATCATAAACAGCCCGTCTCTGCCCTCGCCGCAATCATATCTACTGGTCACTCGGCCCACTCCACGACATCGGCACCATCCTCGAGGAAAATATAATCATACTCCGTCTCGGCTACATATGGAATAGTAGGGGTGAGTGATGGTAATCACCCAGTAGGTGCCTCTCAAAACAATACAAAGAGTACATACCCAAAAAGATATCAACACATAACACATAAAACATGATAGCATGACTTATACGGAAAGGTAAAGCACTCCACATAAAATGCGCAAGTACGTGATGCATGCTCAAATAACGTGTCACACGCAACTAGAAATATGTCAGGCAATATGCTCCTAGACCTATATGCAATGCATGCTCCCGGGTCCTAAATCCAGCGTCGTGGTCTCTAGCCACCACTTGCCGTTTGGACACCCACGCCCTATAGACGCAGTATGTCTCATGACCCTGGTGCCCTATAGACACGGTAAGTCATCCCGATACCCACGCCCTATAGACGCAGTATACCTCATGCAATGCACGTGCCATGAATGCAGGAACACCACACAGCCGCCCTCCATTACTTCCCTCTGTACCACGTCCGTCTCCCATTACCTAGTCTACTTATTTTATTATTTTATTTTACCCCCTTTTTTTCTTTTTAAAATTGGGTTCAGCCGAACTGGTCAAACCCTTTGCCCTTTTTATTATTATTGTTACTTTTTATTTATTTATTTTTTATTTAAATTGGGTCAGCCGATAGGCCAACCCCCTTTTTTTTAGTTAATTAATTAATTTATTATTATTTTTTTAATATATTTCGGCCAAAACCCTTAATCCTTTTTCTTTTTTTTCTTTTTAATATACTTTAGGTTCGGCCGAATGGCCTAACCTCTTAACTTAAATTTTTTTTAATTTTATATGTACGGCATGCACACAAAAAAACACAAAATCCAAAACATAAACAAATTAATATATAACCAAGAAATTGTAGGATTTCGGCCCCCTCCCTTTTCAAATTCAATTTAAATTTTTTTTTATATATATAAGTGTACTGCTTGGAATCGGCCCTACCAGGCCCAGCACCAATAAAAGTTTTTTTATTCTTTTTTTTATATGTAATTGTCGAAAATCTAAAACAACAGCAATCCACCTTTACAAACATAAACAATTAATATACAAGGAGAATACATCAATAGGATCATATTCGAATCAAGAATAGAAGAACAAAAATAAACACTTTGTGATACATCAATAGGATCATGAATGAAACAAGAATAAAAGAACAACAATAAACACATAAAATACCGTTTTGAGCATGCAATCTTCATACCATTTTAAGGAATAAATAGTATGCACCTACCTCAATCCTAGCAAGACTTTTATATATGAGAGATGATGGTGATGATGTGGTTGTGATTTCTACTCCTCTTGAAGCCTTGGATCAAAAGTCTTTTTTTTTCCTTTCTTGGCTAACGCAAGTTTTGATGGGGAAGAGGGGAAGGGGATGCGTTGTTTTGAGAGAAGGTGGGAGGGGAATTAGGGTTTGATATATATTAATAAGAGATTGGGGAATAGAGTGTGAGATGATAAGTGAGAGAAATTAGAGATAGAATTTGGTTAATTAATTGATTAGGATAAGATTTAGTTAGTTTAAATATTTTATCATTCTTTTTTTTCTGTTTATGCGGATATAACATCCTACCCCCCTTACAAAAAGTTTCGACCCCGAAACTTGTCGTACCTTACTCAAAGAGGTGGGGATAGCGGTCGCGTATTTGCTCTTCTAGTTCCCATGTCGCTTCATTCTCCCGGTGGTTGCTCCATTGAACTTTGACATAGGGAATAATCCTTCTTCTTAGTTCCTGATCCTTCCGGTCAAGAATTCTGATCGGTACCTCTTCATAGGAAGCATCTGGCCTGATCTTAAGTGGCTGAGCATCTAACACATGACTTGGGTCTGACACGTACCTCCTCAACTGTGAGACGTGAAATACATTGTGCACCTGAGCCAGCATCGGGGGTAGCGCCAGTCTGTAGGCCAAGTCTCCAACCTTCTCGAGTATCTCATAAGGTCCAATAAAACGAGGCTTCAACTTCCCTTTAACTCCAAAACGTGTCACACCCTTCATAGGTGATACCTTGATATAGACTTTTTCTCCCTCCTCGAACTCCAAAGGTCGTCTTTTTATGTCGGCCCAACTCTTGCTTCTATCTTGAGCCGTCTTAAGACGTTCACGAATCAGTTTCACTTTCTCTTTAGTTTGCTCAATTATCTCAGGGGCCGTCAACACACGCTCGCCAACCTCGTCCCAGTGAACAGGTGACCTACACTTACGTCCATACAAGGCCTCGAATGGTGCCATGCCTATGGCACTGTGATGGCTGTTATTATAGGAGAACTCAATCAACTTAAGCATGCTGTCCCAGTTCCCCTTGAAATACAACGCGCACGCCCTCAGCATGTCCTCCAGGGTCTAAATGGTCCTCTCAGACTGCCCATCGGTCTGAGGGTGGAAGGCAGTGCTCAATCGTAGCTCAGTCCCCATTCTCTTCTGACAGGCTGCCCAGAACTGAGAAGTAAACTTCGGATCACGATCAGATACTATGCTGACTGGCACTCCATGAAGGCATACAATATTGTCGATGTACATAGTCACCAACCTCTCCATAGTAAGTCCGGTAGGGATAGGTAAGAAATGAGCAGATTTTGTCAATCGATCTACGATTACCCATATCACATCATTTCTTGTCTTCGGAAGTCCAACCACAAAGTCCATTGTTACATGCTCTCACTTCCATTCGGGTATCTCTAATGGTCGCATCAGTCCATCCGGTCTCTGATGTTCTGCTTTAACTTGCTGGCAAACAAGGCACCTTTCCACAAACTCAGCGATGTGCCTCTTCATGCCATTCCACCAATAATGTTTCTTCAGATCGTTATACATTTTCGTAGCACCAGGGTGGATAGATAGTTTCGAATTATTTGCTTCTTTCAACAATTCCCTCCCGAGGTCCTCAACATCCGGCACACACAACCTTCCTTGGTACCACATACTGCTGTCATCATGAACCTGAAATCCATCTACCTGGCTGGTCAGCATTCTTTCTCGGATATTCCTAATTGCGGCGTCATCTTTCTGTGTTTCCTTAATCTGATCCACTAGAGTTGGAGTGATAATCAGTGCTGCCAGAACATCTGTAGTAGAATCCACAAGGTCCAAGTCAAACTCTGCCATTTCCTTTTCTAACGTCGCCTGTCGCGCATGGCTCGATTTCCTACTTAAGGCATCAGCAACCCGATTGGCCTTCCCTGGATGATAGCTGATGGTCAAATCATAATCTTTCAATAACTCTAACCATCTCCTTTGGCGCATGTTCAACTCCTTTTGCGTGAACAGATACTTGAGGCTTTTATGATTAGTGAACACCTCGCACTTCACTCCATATAAATAGTGGCGCCAGATTTTCAGTGCGAACACCACCGCTGCTAGCTCCAGATCATGAGTCGGATAGTTCTGCTCATAGGGCTTTAGCTGTCGTGAAGCATACGCAATGACCTTGTCGTTTTGCATCAACACGCATCCTGAAATATAAGAGTTAGACCACATCTTTAATTGTATACAATTCAATTGAAATTATATACATTTACCTAGCCCGTTCTTAGAAGCGTCACTGTAAATGACAAACCCTTCTGACGCGGAGGGCTGAGCAAGAATTGGGGCTGTGGTCAGTCTCCTTTTTAATTCAGCGAAGCTCTGCTCGCACTCGGCGGTCCATTCAAACTTCGACTTTTTCTGCGTCAATCGGCTCAGAGGCACTGCAATAGATGAGAAGCCCTCTACAAACTTCCTGTAGTATCCAGCCAGACCGAGAAAGCTCCTTACTTCGGTCACATTAGTGGGCCTAGGCCACTCGGTGATCGCCTCTACCTTCTTTGGATCCATCGAAATTCCCTCTTCAGAGACCACATGACCCAAAAAGGCTACGCTCTTCAACCAAAACTCACATTTACTAAACTTGGCGTACAATTTGCTTTTCCGAAGGGTCTCTAGGACCTCCCTCAAATGCTCAGCGTGAGTCTCTTCGTCAGGAGAGTATATCAGGATATCATCAATGAACACTACAACGAACTTATCCAGCTTTTTCTGAAATACTGTGTTCATTAGATCCATAAAGGCGGCTGGGGCGTTGGTTAGTCCAAAAGGCATAACCAAGAATTCGTAGTGGCCATAACGTGTTCGGAAAGCGGTCTTTGCTGTATCCCCTGATTTGATCCTCAACTGATGGTAACCGGATCGCAAATCAATTTTGGAAAATACTCTAGCCCCCTGAAAGAAATTTTGTTAGTGACGCAATTTAACGAGCAACCGAAAAGTTTAGATTATAACTCCAAATTTATCATTACCCGTAGCTGATCAAAGAGATCCTCGATTCGAGGTAATGGATACTTGTTCTTGATGGTGATCTTATTGAGCTCCCGGTAATCTATGCATAATCTCATGCTTTCATCCTTCTTTTTCACAAACATGACTGGAGCACCCCAAGGTGATACACTGGGCCGAATAAATTTACGGTCCAGCAGTTTCTGTAACTGCTCCTTCAACTCCTTCAGCTTTGCTGGTGCCATGCGGTAGGGTGCCCTGGAAATGGGTTCAGCACCGGGTACAAGATTGATCTCGAACTCTACCTCTCTTTCTGGAGGTAGTCCTGGTAGCTCCTCAGGAAAAACGTCTGTAAATTCCTTCACTACGGGAATTTGGTTAATCTGTGGAACCTCCTGCTCGACACCCATGGAGAAAATCAGGAATCCCTCTCCTCCTTTTCTTAGTGCTCGGAAAGCCTGAGCTACAGTCAGATAGATCTTCTGAGGTGCCTTCTTCAATTTAGAGTTCCCTTGAAAAGTAGTTTCCCACAACTCCGGTGTCTTCATGCTGACGTGGAGTCGTCGTCAATCAATATTGGCATGATACTTTGCCAAAAAGTCCATGCCCAGAATAATGTCAAAATCGTGCATCCGGATCGGTATCAAGGTCGCAGAGAACTGCAGATCATTAATCTCTAATTCACATCCCTTGTAATGATGATGGGACACGAGTACTTGGTCGCCAGTAGCTTGTATACGGTAGGGAGTCTCAAGCCATTCAGGGAGAACATCCAGATTCTTCGCAAACCTCTTTGCCATAAACGAGTGACTCGCCCCACTATCGAACAGAACATTGGCTGGTACTTTGTTAAATAAAATCACACCTAACACGTTTGAGGTTTAGCACATAACATGCAATAACAACACATAGAATTTAATGCAACTTCGAATTTAAATACTTAAATAAATATACATGTAACCACGTCGTCTGACTCCTCGACCTCTGCATCTGTCATCGCATGGACCCGAGCATTGGTCCGGCCTCGGCCTCCTTGTTGTGCCTGAGTCTGCGGATTTACTTGAGCTGGTGCAGAGCATTCCCTGGCGAGATGTCCTTGCTTCCCACAGTTATAGCAAGCCCTCTGAGCCTTCCAACATTGCCCCGGATGGATACGTCCACACAGTGTACACTGTGAGGCAGGTGCCACAGCTCTCACTGGCTGCGCATCGGTCAGTACCGGTCCCTCAATCATCGGTATCTGACTCGCTGTACCCTGTTGTCGCTCTGGTCAGAAAGGTTGTCCGGATTGAGGGCGTCGGGGCACCTTCAGCCATCTCCCTGATTTGCCGGCATGCAAATTCTCACGAGGTCTCTTAAGTATATCCAGTGCAGCAGCGCTATCCAAGTTCCTCTCAACCCGTCTGCATACCTCCAGTAGTCCCTCAAATGTCGTGGGCTCCGCACAAACAATAGCCTGCTGGATGCGAAAACTCAAACCGGTCTGGAACTTCAGCATCTTGGCCTCCTCATTGTCCATGATACATGACATGTACTGACCCAGCTCGTGAAACTTCTTAGAATACTAATCAACTGTCATGGACCCCTGCGTCAGCATCTGGAACTCTGCCATCATTCTCTGAATAGCGCTGCTCGAGACATAGTGCTTCATATACTCCTCCACAAACTGCTCCTAAGTCACCGGTGGAGTCAATCTGCGCTTCACTCCATTCCACCATCTTTCAGCTTCCCCTTCTAGAAACGGGGTCGTTATCTCCACTTTCAGATCCGCAGGTACCTGTAAAAGCCTTATCTGTTCGGTCACATTTTTGAGCCAGATCTCGGCTTCCTCAGGCTGAGTGGTACCTCTGAACATCGGTATCCGGGAGTTCTGCATCTCCCTATAGTAGAACCGCAAGCCTTGCTGCGGTGGTGGCGGCGGTGGTTGTTGTTGTTGCTGTTGAGTTTGCTGAAGTATCTGAGCGATCTATGCCTGTTACTGTGCCATCTGAGTGTACTGTTGCGCCATCTGTGTTTGCTGATTAGCTATCAAGGCCGTCAGATTGGCCAGCGTATCAGCAAGGTTTTGGGGGATAGCCCCTTGCCCATGTTGCTCGTCTCCGTTATGTCCTCCATTCCCTGGTGGTTCACATCGTGATGGCATTGTCTGTAGACATGTCAAAACATGTTATACAAAATTTAAGTTTAAGAGTGTCGTAAAGAGATATAAAATTTGGAGGGCAAAACGGTAATCTATAACGTATACTCACTAACGGCACACACCACCCGAAACCCAATCATAGCTTATGTCTACTTCATTTTATTTAAGTTAAAATATCATTTGAAAACAGATCGTCACTTATTTCTAGGGGTGATTAACTAATCTCACGTTCCCGAGGCGTATCTGAAGCCTGGGCTCTGATACCACCTGTAGCGCCCCGCTCCCGAGCCCTAGCCTCGGTAGCAGTGCACCCGCCGTGTCTCACTAAGGAGAATACAAAGCGTAACATCAACTTCTTACACGTCAGTGTTGGCATAGAAAATTTTTTCTTTTCGCGGAAACGATTAAACACACCACTAATTAGAATTTAATGAACCTCAATAAGATAAGACATCATTATTAGGCTGACCAGGCCCTACAAGTCAAAGTCAACTGTCTGAATTAAAAGTGTAAAAGAAATGTCTCAACGTACTAACGTAAAAATATAAATCTCAATGTCACCCCAAGAATATCATAAACAGCCCGTCTCTGCCCTCGCCGCAATCATATCTACTGGTCACTCGGCCCACTCCACGACATCGGCACCATCCTCGAGGAAAATATAATCATACTCCGTCTCGGCTACATATGGAATAGTAGGGGTGAGTGATGGTAATCACCCAGTAGGTGCCTCTCAAAACAATACAAAGAGTACATACCCAAAAAGATATTAACACATAACACATAAAACATGATAGGATGACTTATACGGAAAGGTAAAGCACTCCACATAAAATGCGCAAGTACGTGATACATGCTCAAATAACGTGTCACACGCAACTAGAAATATGTCAGGCAATATGGTCCTAGACCTATATGCAATGCATGCTCCCGGGTCCTAAATCCAGCGTCGTGGTCTCTAGCCACCACTTGCCGTTTGGACACCCACGTCCTATAGACGCAGTATGTCTCATGACCCTGGTGCCCTATAGACACGGTAAGTCATCCCGATACCCACGCCCTATAGACGCAGTATACCTCATGCAATGCACGTGCCATGAATGCAGGAACACCACACAGCCGCCCCCATTACTTCCCTCTGTACCACGTCCGTCTCCCATTACCTAGTCTACTTATTTTATTATTTTATTTACCCCCTTTTCTTCTTTTTAAAATTGGGTTCAGCCGAACTGGCCAAATCCTTTGCCCTTTTTATTATTATTGTTACTTTTTATTTTTTTTATTTTTTTATTTAAATTGGGTCAGCTGATAGGCCAACCCCCTTTTTTAGTTAATTAATTAATTTATTATTACTTTTTTTAATATATTTTGGCCAAAACCCTTAATCCTTTTTCTTTTTTTTCTTTTTAATATACTTTAGGTTCGGCCGAATGGCCTAACCTCTTAACTTAAATTTTTTTTAAATTTTATATGTACGGCATGCACACAAAAAAACACAAAACCCAAAACATAAACAAATTAATATATAACCAAGAAATTGTAGGATTTCGGCCCCCTCCCTTTTCAAATTCAATTTAATTTTTTTATATATATATAAGTGTACTGCATGGAATCGGCCCTACCAGGCCCAGCACCAATAAATTTTTTTTATTCTTTTTTTTATATGTAATTGCCGAAAATCTAAAACAACAGCAATCCACCTTTACAAACATAAACAATTAATATACAAGGAGAATACATCAATAGGATCATATTCGAATCAAGAATAGAAGAACAAAAATAAATACTTTGTGATACATCAATAGGATCATGAATGAAACAAGAATAAAAGAACAACAATAAACACATAAAATACCGTTTTGAGCATGCAATCTTCATACCATTTTAGGGAATAAATAGTATGCACCTACCTCAATCCTAGCAAGACTTTTATATATGAGAGATGATGGTGATGATGTGGTTGTGATTTCTACTCCTCTTGAAGCCTTGGATCAAAAGTCTTTTTTTTTCCTTTCTTGGCTAACGCAAGTTTTGATGGGGAAGAGGGGAAGGGGATGCATTGTTTTGAGAGAAGGTGGGAGGGGAATTAGGGTTTGATATATATTAATAAGAGATTGGGGAATAGAGTGTGAGATGATAAGTGAGAGAAATTAGGGATAGAATTTGGTTAATTAATTGATTAGGATAAGATTTAGTTAGTTTAAATATTTTATCATTCTTTTTTTTCTGTTTATGCGGATATAACAGGTGAAGATTTTACTAAATGATATGCGACATCCTCAGATCAGCTGCAAACTATTTAGTGACAGTCAGAGTGCAATTCACTTGGCCAGAAACTCTACGTGTCACGCAAAAACAAAGCATATTGACATCAAATATTATTGTATAAGGGATATGCTTGAGGGAAAATAGTTCGACTTGGAGAAAATTCATACCAGCCAAAATCCAGTAGACATGATGACGAAGATTGTTCCAACAGAAAAGCTTGAGCTTTGAAAAGCTTCTCTGGGTCTTGTTACTTGATGAAAGTGCTAAAGAGCAGCAGTTCGAAGAAGTAGAAATTCACGATGCGTCAATGTTAAGTTCCAAGTGGGAGATTTTGTTAAGACTGGTGGAACTGAAGTCAGCAGAGCTGAAGTGAGGCCTATCTCAAAGGACTTGGAGATATAAACTACTGGCGAGCATAGCTGATTAGTGTCGAGCTGGACAGAAGCAGTGACGAGTAGAGCTGAGCATCGCATCATTCGCTTCAACTCTGCATTACTCCAGAAGTTTACATAAAGGAATATTTCTTTATTGGAGATTTGATTGAAGGGAATCCAATTCTGAGTCAAACTTTCCATACTTATCTTTTATAAGGAATATGTGATAGAGTCCTATTCAAGGTAAATTAGTGATGTAAAAGGAAAACACCATAAATCGTGTTTATCATTGCCTCCATATAAAATCCCCTGTTGGGCGCAAATTCGATGTAACCGAAATCTCAATTGGTGATATTGAATTTCTTGGCTTGCCACCGCTGTGGGGTTTTCTTCCCCTTGAGGGTTTTTCCATGTTATATATTGTGTTCTTCGTTTTTGTTTTCTTTGGTTATTGTTCATCACTTGTGTGCATTCTGGCAATTATCGTCATGGTTGTCTCTGCTGTTCCGCGAATTTTCCCAATAGTATTGACAGGGAGGAAGGGGAATAAAGGGTAGAGATGCGGAGATGGTGGTTAATGTGTACATATCAAAGGAGGAGGGGAGGAAGGGTACGGCAGGAGGAAGATGTGACTGTGGAAGCGGGAGCCGGGTTGGTAGAACGTGACGGTAATTGACGCTGTAATGGTGGTTAAGGTTAACGGAAAATTGATCAAAATTGTCAGCTTGTTACGCTTTAAATCTGACATATTATTACAAAAGAAAATAGAAAAAAAATATCAGTTTTATGCCAAACTATATGGAGTACAAAAACTATGAGTCAAACTAGTGGTTACAGCTCATAACTTTGACGCAGTTTCTATATTGATAAACCAGAATTAATCATCTGTTAGTTAACAACAGTCAACGTTACAACTCTTGCAGTTCAGCACCCAAGTATTGTTGTTCAGTTGTGATTACACTTCGGCTGAGCCACATGGCATCCTTTTTGCTATCGAAGAATAAGCCAAGGACTGCACTTCGGCACCGAACCCCAATATCAGCTTCAGCTCAGGTGCTGCACCTCAGGCCACTTCAGCTAGATTCAACGTTGCACTTCAGCAAGACTTGATCTTGCACTTCGGCAAGGCCTGGTTGGGCACTTCAGCGAAGGGATCAAGCACAGCGTTACATCAAGGAACCATCAGACATAACTACAATTTAAATATAGTGACTACAGCTGGCTATTCAGTCTGTACACTCCAAGGTCACTCCAGCAGACCTATTAGTCACATTAGCCGGTCTACCAGTCACATCAGCAGACCTACGGCGTCCTAGGCTTTCTGCCCCAAGCAAACATCTCGTCTGCTATTAGAGACCAAGGGCGGGAAACAGCTGATAAAAGCAAGCCAATACAGACCAGAAAGGGGATCCGAATCCAAAATCTATTCCTCATACAACCTGGAGCTAATACACTGAACTTTCTCTTCAGCTAAGACCTGTGAGAATTTTCTAACTTCATACACTAAATTACATTCTCAGTGAGAAATGGCACAAACTGACTTGAGCGTCGGAGGGTTTTTCCCGGGGTCATCCCCCCGGGACCTCTGATCTTTGCTTCCTTGTGCAGGACATTCAGGAAGTTATTACAGCACCAACCTTCAAACCAGTTAACAACTCTTCCAGTTAACTGACGACGTTTATTTGAGGTCATCTTTGACCCTTGGTGAAGATCCAGCTTCATCATTTGGCGCTAGAAAGAGGGCCCCTTAGTCCCTTAATCCAGTAAAAAGTTCAAACTCAAAACAGACAACATCTATCTATGATGAAAGGTCGTCGTGAAGGTTTGGGTGAGTCATCTAACCAACCATGACGCATGGTTACGCATTCAGGTGTCCCAGATTAGGTTTCTCGGGTACCTGAATCACCTATGCCTAATCTTAATCATGTCCCGGAAGTTTCAAGGTAAGAAACGGATAAAGCAAAGAAATACGTTGCAGAGAACATGGACGTGTTCGAAGCCATGGTACAGCATCTCAAAGGCAAACAGCCAGAGGTGCAAAATATGGAGGAAGATCCACCTCTTCCCCCTAGAGAAGCATCGCAAAACCAGTCCTCTAGATCGCCTAAAGGTTTTATGGCGGATGCTAGAAGACACAGTTTCAAGGCTCCAACGGTGGAGTCAGAACATTTGTCCAGACCTCACTTAAGTGTGCGGTCAAAGTCTCTGAAAAGCATTCCCAGGGACGAAGAAGTTCTTTGCAGGCCGAGAGCTTACTACGAAGAGCACAGGCAAGAGTTTGTGCAAGCAGTTCAGGAAAGTCCTTTTTCCTAGGATATAGCAGAGTATTTGGCACCAGACAGCTTTAAGGTGCCAAAGATGGACACTTATGATGGGACCACAGACCCAACGGATCATCTCTTCCAGTTTCAAACTGCAATGAGTCTGAAAAACATCTCAGACCCTCTGCGTTGCAAAAATTTCCCTTTATATTTAAGGGGAAATGCCAGAAGATGGTTCCAAGAGCTTCCATCAAAATTTGTGAAGTCTTTTAAACAGCTGGCACAGAAGTTCAAGTCACAGTTCGTGTCCAGCACCCTATTTGTGAAGAACTCATCTCATCTGATGACCTTGAGACAAGGTCCAGATGAATCTGTGTTAAAATACATGCAGCGTTTTTCAGATGAGTCACTGCAAGTCAGTGACAGAAATGAAGGTGTCAAAGCTCCTGCTTTTATCAACGGCCTCCTAGCTGGCCGCCTCTTTTCTCAACTAGCTGAAGAAGGGCCCACAACTCTAAGAGAATGCTTGGAGAAATCTCACTAGTTTGCCCGAGGAGAGGAGGCAAACAGATTAAAGCGGGAGGCAGAGTAAGGAGCTCGGCAGGAAAGCCGATTCAGGTCTAAAAATGAGGATCGGAGCAATGAAGGAAAAGGCCGTGAACGGCGCAACGCGTTCGATCGCATGGGCGAAAAAGGCAAAGGTGATAATGAGGGCTTACCCCTATTGGCCTCACAAGATTATATTTTGACCATCATGGAGAAAGACGATCTGAGGACAGAACCAGAACCTCTGTACGGGCCTAGAACAAAGAGAAATCATAAACTATATTGCCGCTACCATAGATATATCGGGCATGATACAGAAGATTGCATGCAGCTGGCTCAGGCTATTAAACAACTGATCGAACAGGGTCATTTAAAGCAGTTTTATGACCCTCGATCACACCTAAACAACGGTCTAGATTTTCATAAAGACCCTCAAAAGGACAAATGCCGACCAGAATCCCCGCCTCGACAGCGTAGGAATGACGATAATGAGGGGCAAGGAAGGCATGGGGCTGCAGGTCGGCCCCAAGTCAACACCATTATTTATACAATCTCTGGAGGTCCACCTCACACAGGTGAAGGAGCACCTAGTTCCTCAGGAACCTCATCATGACTACCATCTAAAAGAGCCAAGATGGCAAGAGAACTGACTTATGGGCCAGAAGATCCCATTCCACTGGACTCCAACAACGCAGGATTAGTAATAGAGCTGTGTATACACCTTCCTCCTGATAAGGTTGTTGAGATCCGACGTGTTTATGTAAACACCGGCAGTGCCGTGAATATAATGTTTATCGGGTATATCAGCAGCTTGGTTTACCCGATTCCTTGATGAGGCCGGTTACCTCTTCCTTGTATGGATTCACTGGAGCTGCAGTATGGCCAGTAGGTCTGGTCACGCTCAGCTGCAGTTTTGGCAAACCCCTTTCCTATCGGTGCATATGGATAGACTTTGTGATCGTCAAGGACGCATACCCATACAACGTCATATTGGGATGCCCAGCTTTGGTGGCATTGGAGGCCATTGTATCACCTCTGCATGTCAGCATGAAGTTTCCCACTCCAGGGGGAGTGGCAACTATACAAGATGATACATAAGTGGCACAGAGTTGTTACGCTATTGCTACCAAGGGAAATGAATTAGTTCAGCAAGTCAGCCTTGATGAATTAATACCTTCAGATGAGGAACACTTACAGTCGGATGATGCAGTACAAGACTTCGTCCTTGATCCGAGCCGGCCTGAGAATGTCATAAAGATCATGACATGGATGCCATCCGAACTGCTGGCTCAGCTACAGGACTTGCTGACGGAGTTCGCAATTATCTTCGCATGGACTGCGGAGGACATGCTGGGGATTCCTTCATATTTAGCTGAGCATAAGCTGAATGTTGACCCTTTGGCAAAGCCAGTCAAGCAAAAGAAGCGGAACTTCGCTCCAGAAAGGAATAACGTCATTAAAGAAGAAGTCAAAAAGTTATTGGCTATAAAATTTGTTGTTGAAGTGCTTTATCCGGTCTGGTTGGCTAACCCATTGGTGGTACCCAAGCAGGATGAGTCTTGGAGAATGTGTATAGATTACACTGACATCAACAAAGGATGTCCAAAAGATTGTTACCCACTTCCGAAAATTGATATGTTAGTGGATTCAACACTTGGGCATGAAATCTTTGATTTCTTGGATGCCTTTAAGGCTATCATCGGATCATAGTGGCATTAGAAGATCAGGAAAAAACTGCTTTCATAACAGAGTCAGGTACTTATTGTTATGTAACTATGCCATTTGGATTGGAGAATGCCGAGGCCACATATCAACGTCTGGTCAATTCCTTGTTCAGTGAACAAATTGACCGGATAATGGAAGTCTACATTGACGATATGCTTATCAAGAGCAGGACTCTTGATCAGTATATTCAAAATTTAAGAGAAGTTTTCACTGTGTTGAGAGACTCACGCATGAGACTAAACCCGAAGAAGTGCACGTTTGAAGTACGCACTGGAAAGTTCTTGGGATACATGGTTTTCAAATATGGGGTACAGGCAAACCCCGCTAAAATTGAAGCCTTACAAAACATGCATCCCCCTAGGAACATGAAGGAAGTGCAGAGGTTAACAGGCCGAATTGCCGCGCTGAGCATATTTCTATATAAGTCGGCCGAAAGATCCCTTCCTTTCTTCCAGGTTCTGAAGAAGAAAACAGCTTTCCAGTGGGACGATCAATGTCAGAAAGCCTTCGACGAGCTGAAGTCCCATTTGGTTGAGGTGCCAATGCTTACTTCACCTCTGCCCGGAGAAGAGCTATATATATATATATCTCTCAACGTGCAAAGAAGCTGTAAGCGCAGTCCTGCTCAGGGAGCAGGATAATGTGCAGAGACCCATCTATTTCGCAAGCAAAATCTTACATGGGCCTAAAGTGAGATACCCCAATGCTGAGAAGGTAGTCTTGGCATGTGTAGTGGCAGCGAGGAAGTTCATGCCATACCTGCAAGCCCATCCTATTATAGTGGTCACTGACCAGCCCTTAAAACAAATCTTATCAAGGCCAGACACATCTGGCCGAGCTGAAAAATGGGTTGTGGAGCTTGCAGAGTATGATATCTAATACAAGTCAAGAATTTCTATCAAAGCCCAAGCCTAAGCAGACTTCTTGGCAGAAGGGGTATCCGTGGAGGAAGATATCAAGCCAGTGGCTGACTGGACATTATATGTGGATGGGTCTTCCTCCAAAGATGGTTGTGGAGCAGAACCCCTAATCATCAACCCCAACAAAGAAGAATTTGAATACGCCTTGCGATTAGACTTTGAATCAACTAACAACGAGGCAGAATACGAGGCCCACATAGCAGGATTAGGCCTCGCGAGAAAGTTCGGGGCAGAACGAATCATCTTCCGAAGTGATTCACAACTGATTGTTTCTCAGGTCAATAGGGATTATGAGGCCAAAGAGGAAAACATGAAAAAATATCTGGCTAAAGTGCTGCAGCTCGGACAGGCATTCGATCACTTCATCATTGAACATATCCCCAGATCTGCCAACAAAAGAGCCGAAGCATTATCTCGGCTAGCATCATCCACTTCAATAACATTGGGGAAAAAGATAGTTGTGGAGCTAGTAAAGCATCGTGCTTATGATGCTAATGAAGTGTTGCAAGTGGATTATCGCAAATACCTGGATGGACGAACTCGTTAATTTCTTGCAGCATGGAGATCAGCCCGAGGACAAACGTGCATCTTGGCGCCATCGTTTGAAGGCAGTAAGGTATGTCCTTTTCAACGACCACCTTTATAAAAAGTCATTTTCGCAGCCCTGGTTGAAGTGCGTGACTGAAGATGAAGGAGATTACATCCTTCGAGAAATGCACCAAGGAATCTGCAGAAATCATTCTGGTGCCCGGTCGTTGGCAAGGAAATGTTATCTTGCTGGATACTACTGGCCCACTCTGCGACGTGACGCAGAAGAATTGGTCAAAAAGTGTCCAGCATGCCAAGTCAATGCTCCAATGACACATTTGCCAAGTCAAGAGCTCACTTCTATTGTAAGTCCCTGGCCATTTGTACAATGGGGGATAGATCTTGTTGGACCTCTGCCCCAAGCTCCAGGATCAGTCAAACTTTTGGTTGTTGCCATTGATTACTTCACCAAACGGGTGGAAGCAGAACCCTTAGCTACAATAACGGGGAATCAGATCAAGAAGTTCTTGTGGAAGAACATCATATGTCGCTTCGACCTTCCATAAGTCCTTATATCAGACAATGGAAAACAATTCGCTGATGATCCTATTAAGAGTTGGTGTGCCGAGCTCAAGATTGAACAGCGTTTCACTTCGGTAGCACACCCTCAAGCTAAAGGACAAGTTGAGTTGGCTAACAGAACAATCAAGGATGGATTAAGAAAACGTCTATACCAAATTGGAGCAAGTTGGGTTGAGGAGCTCTCAAGCGTATTGTGGGCATATCGAACTACTCCTTCTACCTCCACTAAGGAAATGTCGTTTTCCTTAGTGTACGGCACTGAGGTGGTCATCCCAACCAAAGTTGGTTCCAGCTCTACTCGAACAGATTATTATTCTGCTGGAACCAATAACCAGGAGTTGCAGCAGAATTTGGATGAACTGGAGGAAAAAAGGGAGCGGGCTCATGTCCTCATGGCTCAATACAAGAATCTAATTGCGCAATACTACAATTCTCGAGTACGGCCAAGATCCTATCAAGTGGGGGATTTGGTATTGCGCAACAATGAAGCAAGCCATGCAGCACCGATTGGAACTCTTAATCCTAAGTGGGAAGGACCTTATCGGATAGAGGAGGTGCGCTCAAATGGGGCTTATAAATTACAGACATTGGAAGGCAAAACTTTACCAAGGACTTGACATTCTACTCATTTAAGGCTTCTACATCAATGATGAATTTCACCTCAGCAGGTCTGAGTGGTTTTCCCAAAGAAGTCTTTCACAGTATTCTTTTACTAGCAGTGCTAGAGAAATGTAAGTCATTTGTTACCAGTGGTACTGAAGATTGAATAAAACAATGCTCGTGACAGAGTCAACTTATGATTTATTCATTTTGCCTAAATGGATTAAGTAACAGGTTTACTTTATCTAAAAAATTATTATCATTGGCAAGTTAAAGCCTGGCAGAGCTGCAGTTCAGTTAAGCGGCAAGACATTTTTGGTAAGCCAAGAGCAAGTAAAACTTCGCAGCGCAGAAGAAAAATACTTGCATTAACTATGGATATAGAGCAAATGGAACTTCGCAGTGCTGAAGATCAATATTTGCAAACAATGGAAATAGAGTAAGTAAAACTTCGCAGTGCAGAAGAAAAATACTTACATATAGCAAATGGAACTTCGCAGAGCAGAAGATCAATATTTGCAAACTATGGATATAGAGCAAATGGAACTTTACAGTGCTGAAGATCAATATTTGCAAACTATGGAAATAGAGTAAGTAAAACTTCGCAGTGCAGAAGAAAAATACTTACATATAGCAAATGGAACTTCGCAGAGCAGAAGATCAATATTTGCAAACTATGGAAATAGAGTAAGTAAAACTTCGCATTGCAGAAGAAAATACTTGCATATAGCAAATGGAACTTCGCAGAGCAGAAGATCAATATTTGCAAACTATGGACATAGAGCAAATGGAACTTCGCAGTGCTGAAGACAAATACTTGCATTAACTATGGAAATAGAGCAAATGGAACTTCGTAGAGCAGAAGATCAATATTTGCAAACTATGGAAATAGAGTAAGTAAAACCTCGCAGTGCAGAAGAAAAATACTCACATATAGCAAATGGAACTTCGCAGAGCAGAAGATCAATATTTGCAAACTATGGATATAGAGCAAATGGAACTTCGCAGTGCTGAAGATCAATATTTGTAAACTATAGAAATAGAGTAAGTGAAACTTCGCAGTGCAGAAGAAAAATACTTACAAATAGCAAATGGAACTTCGCAGAGCAGAAGATCAATATTTGCAAACTATGGAAATAGAGTAAGTAAAACTTTACAGTGCATAAGAAAAATACTTACATACAGCAAATGGAACTTCGCAGAGCAGAAGATCAATATTTGCAAACTATGGATATAGAGCAAATAGAACTTCGCAGTGCTGAAGATCAATATTTGTAAACTATAGAAATAGAGTAAGTGAAACTTCGCAGTGCAGAAGAAAAATACTTACATATAGCAAATGGAACTTCGCAGAGCAGAAGATCAATATTTGCAAACTATGGATATAGAGCAAATGGAACTTCGCAGTGCTAAAGACAAATACTTGCATTAACTATGGAAATAGAGCAAATGGAACTTCGTAGAGCAGAAGATCAATATTTGCAAACTATGGAAATAGAGTAAGTAAAACCTCGCAGTGCAGAAGAAAAATACTCACATATACAAATGGAACTTCGCATAGCAGAAGATCAATATTTGCAAACTATGGATATAGAGCAAATGGAACTTCGCAGTGCTGAAGATCAATATTTGTAAACTATAGAAATAGAGTAAGTGAAACTTCGCAGTGCAGAAAAAAATACTTACAAATAGCAAATGGAACTTCGCAGAGCAGAAGATCAATATTTGCAAACTATGGATATAGAGCAAATGGAACTTCGCAGTGCTGAAGACAAATACTTGCATTAACTATGGAAATAGAGCAAATGGAACTTCGTAGAGCAAAAGATCAATATTTGCAAACTATGGAAATAGAGTAAGTAAAACTTTGCAGTGCATAAGAAAAATACTTACATACAGCAAATGGAACTTCGCAGAGCAGAAGATCAATATTTGCAAACTATGAATATAGAGCAAATGGAACTTCGCAGTGCTGAAGATCAATATTTGTAAACTATAGAAATAGAGTAAGTGAAACTTCGCAGTGCAGAAGAAAAATACTTACATATAGCAAATGGAACTTCGCAGAGCAGAAGATCAATATTTGCAAACTATGGATATAGAGCAAATGGAACTTCGCAATGATGAAGACAAATACTTGCATTAACTATGGAAATAGAGCAAATGGAACTTCGTTAGAGCAGAAGATCAATATTTGCAAACTATGGTAATAGAGTAAGTAAAACTTCGCAGTGCATAAGAAAAATACTTACATATAGCAAATGGAACTTCGCAGAGCAGAAGATCAATATTTGCAAACTATGGAAATAGAGCAAATGGAACTTCGCAGTGCTGAAGATCAATATTTGGAAACTATGAAAATAGAGTAAGTGAAACTTCGCAGTGCAGAAGAAAAATACTTACATATAGCAAATGGAACTTCGCAGAGCAGAAGATCAATATTTGCAAACTATGGATATAGAGCAAATGGAACTTTGCAGTGCTGAAGACAAATACTTGCTTTAACTATGAAAATAGAGCAAATGGAACTTCGTAGAGCAGAAGATCAATATTTGCAAACTATGGAAATAGAGTAAGTAAAACTTCGCAGTGCAGAAGAAAAATACTTACATAACTATGGATATAGAGCAAATGAAAATTTCTCAAAACAAGGACAAATAGTTGCATTAACTATGAAACTTCGCAGAGCAGAAGATCAACATTTGCAAACTATGGAAATAGAGCAAGTAAAACTTCGCAGTGCTGAAAACAAATACTTGCATTAACTATGGAAATAAAGCAAAAGAAACTTCGCATGCAGAAGACACTCAAGGAAATTTAAACAAGCTGAAGAGCAGGAGTAGGAAAAAAGTGGATTTTCATTAAAAAAAATTCATCTATTACAACTACAAAAGATTACAAGGAAAAAATCCTAGACTACTCCTCCTCCTGGTCAGCCTCTCTGAGGTCAACCCCTTCCTTGAATTGCTCAAGAAGCTTATCAAATATGGCTTCGGCCTCAGGGTTGTAGAGATCGGCAAATTGGGGGTGGTCCTTATCCAGGGCTGGATAGACTTCTTGGCAAGCATCAATTGCACAAGTCTGCCCCATAGCCAAAACAGCGCCTTGCATCTTCAGCAGATTGTCTTCAAAATACTGGGACTTCCTGAACTCAGCAACAGAAGACTTCTGATTTCTTCAGCTTGAGACTCACATTGAGAGATGAGCTCAGCTTTGCTTTTCTTCTCTGCTTCGAGTTGCTGGGCCAGTTCATCCTTAATCTTCTGATCTGCTTTAGATTGGCTCTTTAGCTGGGACAATTCTTGCTCAACATCATGGAATCCCTTCTGGAAGAACCCCAACTCAGCCTGGGTCTTGGTAGGTGCCAGCTCTAAGTTGGAGATAACTCCTTTCAGCTCGTCCACTTGCAAATTGGCTACTGCCAGCTGAGTATCACACTCCTCCTTGCCTTCCTTAAGCTGGGAATTCTTAGATTTTAAGGAGTCCAACTCTGATTTTGTTGAGTCCATCTCTGACCTCAACGTCTTCAGCTCAGCATCAATCTCTTCCAGCCTGGAGTCATCAGGCCTTGCCATCTCTGCTAACTCATCATTGGCTTTCTTCAGGTCAGCGTTGTCCACGGAGAGTTTCACCACCATGCTGCGCATTTCTTCTGCTCTACTCAGCATGTCACATTCTTGGACACAGTACTGTAATAACCAACATGGTCAAGATATCATTTCAACAATCTAAGTAAAAGGATTGGAGGAGTTGAAAGAAACTCACCATGGACATGTTTCTGTAGTACGTATCAAAAGCAGACTCCCACTCCTGGCGTGCAAAACGATCCCCATCCACGGGCAGCACTGGCAGATCTGCCAACTGTCTTGTCACCCCTGGATAAGCCGTAGTATCAGCAACTCAGTACACCAATTTCGTCCAGGCGCGGCGGTGCAGATGTGAGGGCTCCCCTTCAGATGGAGCCTTCCCAAGAGGGTGTCGTGGAGAAGCCTCCCCTGAAGTTATAGCGACTCCTCCAGTGAGGGCATCTTTTGGATCCCTGATAATTGACCCCTCTGGAGGAGAGATTAATGCTGCCGAGGCTGCAACAGAAGCTGGTGCAGCAGGAACTGGATCAGAAGTGGGTGCAGCAGGAGCCGGATCAGCACTGGTTAACACGGCTGGTGGAGTGACTTTGGCTTGAGGAGCCTTGATGATGACCTTGGGCGGAGGAGCAGTCTTCTTGGCACATGCCCCCAGCCTTTGCAATGGATATGGGAGGCAAGGCTGGGGCCCCAGAAGCCTTCTTCTTCATAGGCTGAGCTACAGCCTGAACAGGCTTCTTGACTACAGCAGATGTGCCAACTGAAGTTCGGGCTTGCTGCAACAAGAAACTCAAATCAAAATGCTGAAACAAAACAAACAAGGCATAAAAACCGAGGTTGATGGTTCTTACCTTGTTTGGGTAGAGGAGCAACAAAAGGAGCAGACAGGGCCCGCATCTCAGTAGGAGTCTTGGAGGACGGCTGAGCAGAAGAATGTTGTTCGTCCTCTCTTTTCCTCTTCTTAGGAACCAGTTTCTTCAATTTTCCAAGGTTTTCAGACACCATGGTTCCTGTAAAACGCAACAACAGATTAGTCAAAATGTATGCACAATATCAAGAAAAGTCAATAGATGTCTAAAGCATGTAAACATACCCAAGATTAAGGCTAAAGCAGATGAGACAAGGGATTCAAACTGGTGTGACAGCCACATGTGATACAGATCGGCCGCCTTACATTCGACCTGTCTACCATCTTCCAGTCTATGGCTTGAGGAAACTGTAGTAACCTAGAGGCTTCGTCGCAGGCTTTTTTGGAGCTGGACTTCTAGAGGGTTCTCTCAGGTAACCCTATGGTCTTGACAAAGAAAAAGCGGCCTTTCCAATTCTTGACGAAACAGGGGATGTTTTTGGCATGGTTAATGGCTTTGTTAGGATGTCTCCTACTAAAGTAGTACCAGCTTTCTTTGTGTTTACACACAAACATCCCCCTAAATACGGCTAAGTCGAACTCAGCCTCAGCTGCTCTTAGGTAGAGCAGATAACTGCAATGGATTTCAAACCATTGGGTATGATTTGAGGTAATCTAAGATTGTAAAAAATCAAGGATTTGAAGAAAAAGGCCAGGGACAGGAAGGTCAAACCCTGATTTGAAGTACTCTTCATAAACTGCCTCATACCCAATGGGTGGATCATAGGCAGTTTGATAAGGAAGAGGCAAATTAGAGAAAAGGTATCTCTATCTATTTAAACTCGCTACAAAAGTGGAAGAGGTCAGCAACCTTCAAATTGCAGGTTGAACTCTGTACTATTGGAGAAGGTGAACCCCTGTCAACAAATGGTAAGGCACTATGGAAGAAGAGGTAGTGGCAACCGTGGAAGGTTCACCAGCAGGGCGTAACCTCCTCAAGGGGCGGTTGTCTTCACTGGAACCAGACCTCTCTTGAAGGGATTGAATCTCTTGGTCACCCTCCAGATCATCTGGGTAAGAATAGGTTGATCTATTCTGAGAATCCGAAGAAGGAGGGGATGAAATAACAAAATCCATGAGTAAGATGAAGAAATGCTTACAGAAGATAGAAGGGTTGAGCTGAAAGGAAGAGCACCGGAGTAGAGATGGAGAAAGGCTTCGAAGACTACGAGCAGAAATGCAGAATAGACTATGCGTAGAATAGAAGAAGAAGAAAAGAAAGGGTTAGGGCAATTGTCCCTATTTATAAGAAGAGAAATAAAGGTTACAACTTTTCATTTGAAATTCGAAGAGGCGAGGGTTCAGGTATTTTCCCCCCTCGGGAGCTGTAACCGTCGAAAAGATAATGATGAGGCGTTGGAATTACGTTTACATTAAAGGCGGGAATTATGACTCAGATAAGAGGATAACTGCCCGATTAATGAAGACACGTCACAGACTCAGAATAGATTTGTTTGCCCTCACAGTTCAGCTCAGCCACACAAAATCTGGGGGCGAATGATAAACTAAATTAATCGTCTGTTAGTTAACAACAGTCAACGTTACAACTTTTGCAGTTCAGCACCCAAGTATTGATGTTCAGCCGTGATTACACTTCGACTGAGCCCCATGGCATCCTTTTTGCTATCGAAGAATAAGTCAAGGTCTGCACCTCGACACCAAACCCCAACATCAGCTTCAGCTCAGGTGCTACACCTCAGGCCAATTCAGCTAGATTCAACGTTGCACTTCGGCAAGACTTGATCTTACACTTTGGCAAGGCCTGGTTGGGCACTTCAGCGAAGGGATCAAGCACAGCGTTACATCAAGGAACCATCAGGCAGAAGTGCAATTAAATATAGTGCCTACAACTGGCTATTCAGCCTGTACACGCCAAGGTCACTCCAGCAGACCTATTAGTCACATCAGCCGGTCTACTAGTCACATCAGCAGACCTACGGCGTCCTAGGCTTTCTTCCCCAAGCAAACATACCATCTGCTATCAGAGACCAAGGGAATGAAACAACTGATAAAAAGCAAGCCAATACAGACCAGAAAGGGGATCCGAATCCAAAAATCTATTCCTCATACAACCTGGAGCTAATACACTGAACTTTCTCTTCGGCTAAGACTTGTGAGAATTTTCTAACTCCATACATTAAATTACATTCTCAGTGAGAAATGGCCCCAAATGACTTGAGCGCCGGAGAGTTTTTTCCGGGGTCATCCCCCCCGGGACCTCTAATCTTTGCTTCCTTGTGCAGGACATTCATGAAGTTATTCCAGCACCAACTTTCAAACCAGTTAACAACTCTTCTAGTTAACTGACGACATTTATTTGAGCTCATCTTTGACCCTTGGTGAAGATCCGGCTTCATCATATATCTTTTTGTCTTGAGCAGACAAGATAGACAGCATTTCCTTTGTTATTTAATGGAGAGGTCGGAGGTAGGGTGTGTACATGGTCCGGTCCGGCCGGTTTTTGAGAATCTTACGGACCAAACCATTTGTTACGGTTTGGAAAATAGAAAACCAAAAACCGGACCAAACCAGTCAACAAACCGTTTGACCGGTCCGGTTTAGTCCGGTTTGGTTTTGGGTTTTCTTGGTTTTATCCACCTGAAGCATTGATAACATCGATTAAAAAATCGAAATCCACAATCAAAATTACGGACAAGTTTTCTTCCTGAATAGCATTTTTCTCAAACTAAAAATAAAACTATATTCCCTTAGTAAAATACTATTATACCTTAATTTATCATATAATATTACTATACCTTAATTTATCATGTCTTGGCAAGAAACTCATACTAGAATAAACTACCCAAAGTGCCAGACCCTCAACAAAAGAATGGATAAGGTGATAGAGTAACTTAATCAAAAAAACCATCTAAGTATCCTTAATACTCAATCAAGTAATCACATTATTTGCATACAGAATAATCATCCAAGTAACAAAATTTCAATTCTTTCATACTTTATCGGATGATAACCAAAGCATGGAAATAATGATACTCTAAGAATTACTAAAAATCAAAGAAGTAATTAAACGAGGAGAATAAATCAAAGAAAAACTAATATTTTCTTAGGTATAACCGGACAAATCCACTACGGTACCAACCTTTGTTCACTAAGAAATGATTAATCAACTGAGTTTTTCCTACCCATGTCATAAACATCCGATAAAAACAAACTCACAAACAATATAAACAATATAAACAAATAACTAAAATACTAATATCATGTGTAAATATAAATAATTATATATCGTACCATCAAAATTCTATATATTTAATATAACTGGTTTTGGTCCAGTTTATACGGTTTTTGAAATTCTTAAAACCGGAAACCGAACCAAATGAAACGGTCGGTTTTTATCATTTGTTAAAACCGACCGTAAAACCATGGTCCGGTTTTTTACGGTTTGGTTTTTTTGAACGGTTTGGTGCGGTTCGGTCGGTTTTTTCAAAATCATGTACACCTCTAGTCGGAGGCATTTTGCTTTTGAATATCTAACCACTTAAATCCTCTCATGACAACATGAATAAATAAATAAATAAACACAGCTTTTTCTTGAGCAGAACAGATCAATGTCAATTCAATTGTAATGTCGACAGTATTTTTATTTTGAATGATCTAATCACTTGAATCATTTCATGACAAACAAAAATAAATAAATATATGAACACCTCTAAAATAAACAAAAATAAAACGTATTTTTTATTTTGTCACGGCTGTCTTGGTGAGACGAGGTCAAGGGCATTTATGTTGCAATTTTATGGAAATATCGACGGTATTGCCACTTTTCTAACTCTATAGTGACATTATGGATCATCTTAAAACAACTTCTATGTCTTTTTAATACATGAGTATGGTTACGTACAATCCGATTTCCTATATTTTCGTTTGTCACGGTAGAGTTACAACAACAACATCATTATCTTATGTATAGAGACTCCCATCTATACTGAAATATAGAAGATCGGATGTACGTAATCATACTCATGTGTTAAAAAAGACATAGAGGTTGTTTCAACATGATCCATAATGTCACTGTAGAGTTAGAAAAGTGAAATACCGTCGATATTTCCATAAAAATTGCAACATATATAAATGCCCTTGACCACGTCTCACCAAGACAGCGGTTGGTTCATATATTTATTATTTTTTGTTGTCATGAAATGATTCAAGTGATTAGATCATTCAAAATAAAAATACTGTCGACATTAACAATTGAATTGACATTGATCTGTTCTGCTCAAGAAAAAGCTGGTGTTTATTATTTATTTATTCATGTTGTCATGAGAGGATTAAGTGGTTAGATAATTCAAAAGCAAAATGCCTCCGACCCTCTCCATTAAATAACAAAGGAACATGCTGTCTATCTTGTCTGCTCAAGACCAAAAGATATTTGATGAAGCCGGATCTTCACCAAGAGTCAAAGATAACCTCAAATAAACGTCGTCAGTTAACTGGAAGAGTTGTTAACTGGTTTGAAGGTTGGTGCTGGAATAACTTCATGAATGTCCTGCACAGGAAGCAAAGATCAGAGGTCCCGGGGGAGATGACCCCGGGAAAATCCTCCGTGCGCTCAAATCAGTTTGGACCATTTTCTCATTGAGAATGTAATTTAGTGTATGAAGTTAGAAATTTTCACAGGTCTTAGTCGAAGAGAAAGTTCAGTGTATTAGCTCTAAGTTGTATGAGGAATAGATTTTGGATTCGGATCCCCTTTTTGGTCTGTATTGGCTTGCTTTTATCAGCTGTTTCCCGCCCTTGGTCTCTGATTGTAGATGGATGTTTGCTTGGGGCAGAAAAGCCTAGGACGCCGTAGGTCGGCTGATGTGACTGGTAGACCGGCTGATGTGACTAATAGGTCTGCTGGAGTGACCTTGGCGTGTACAGTGCTGAATAGCCAGCTGTAGTCACTATATTTAAATTGTACTTCTGCCTGATGGTTCCTTGATGTAACGCTTGGTGCTTGCTATCCCTTCGCTGAAGTGCCCCAACCAGGCCTTGCCGAAGTGCAAGATCAAGTCTTGCTGAAGTGCAACGTTTGAATCTAGTTGAATTGGTCTGAGGTTTTGTAGCACCTGAGCTGAAGCTGATGTTGGGCTTCGGTGCGAGGTGCAGTCCTTGGCTTATTCTTCGATAGCAAAAAGGATGCCATGGGGCTCAGCCGAAGTGTAATCACGGCTGAACATCAATACTTGGGTGCTGAACTGCAAAAGTTGTAATGTTGGACTAACAGACGATTAATTTTAGGTTTATCATTCGCCCCCAGATTTGTGTGGCTGAGCTGAACTGTGAGGGCAGACAAATCTATTCTGAGTCTGTGACGTGTCTTCATTAATCGGGCAGTTATCCTCTATCTGAGTCATATAATTCCCGCCTTTAATGTAAACGTTAATTCCAACGCCTTATCATATCTTTTCGGCGGTGCAAGCTCCCGAGGGGGGAAAATACCTGAACCCTCGCCTCTTCGAATTTCAAATGAAAAGTGTAACCTTTTATTTTCTCTTCTTATAAATAGGGACAATTGCCCTAACCCTTTCTTTTCTTCTTCTTCTATTCTAGCATAGTCTATTCTGCATTTCTGCTCGTTGTCTTCGAAGCCTTTCTCCATCTCTACTCCGGTGGCTCCTTCCTTTCAGCTCAACCCTTCTATCTTCTGTAAGCATTCTTCATCTTACTCATGGATTTTGTTATTTCATCCCCTCCTTCTTCGGATTCCCAGAATAGATCAACCTATTCTTACCCAGATGATCTGGAGGGTGACCAAGAGATCAATCCCTTCAAGAGCGGTCTGGTTCCAGTGAAGAACAACCGCCCCTTGAGGAGGTTACGCCCTGCTGGTGAACCTTCCACGGTTGCCACTACCTCTTCTTCCATAGTGCCTTACCATTGTTGACAGGGGGTTCACCTTCTCCAATAGTGCAGAGTTCAACCTGCAATTGAAGGTTGCTGACCTCTTCCACTTTTTGTAGCGAGTTTAATATAGATAGAGATAACCTTTTCTCCAATTTTGCCCTCTTCCTATCAAACTGCCTATGATCCACCATTGGGTATGAGGCAGTTTATGAAGAGTACTTCAAATCAGGGTTTGACCTCTTGTCCTGGCCTTTTTCTTCAAATCCTTGATTTTTTTACAATTATTAGATTACCTCAAATCATACCCAATGGTTTTTGAAATCCATGCAGTTATCTGCTCTACCTAAGGCAGCTGGGCTGAGTCGACTTAGCGTCTTTAGGGGGAGTTTGTGTGTAACACAAAGAAAGCTGGTACTACTTTAGTAGGAGACATCCTAACAAAGCCATTAACCATGCCAAAAACATCCCCTCTTTCGTCAAGCATGGAAAGGCCGCTTTTTCTTTGTTAAGAACCATAGGGTTACCGAGAGAACCCTCTAGAAGTCCAGCTCCAAAAAAGCCTGCGACGAAAGCCCTAGGTTACTACAGTTTCCCCAGCCATAGACTGGAAGATGGTAGACAGGTCGAATGTAAAGGCGGCCGATCTGTATCACATGTGGCTGTCACACCAGTTTGAATCCCTTGTCTCATCTGCTTTAGCCTTAATCTTGGGTATGTTTAATGCTTTAGACATCTATTGACTTTTCTTGATATTGTGCATACATTTTGACTTAATCTGTTGTTGCGTTTTACAGGAACCATGGTGTCTGAAAAACCTTGGAAATTGAAGAAACTGGTTCCTAAGAAGAGGAAAAGAGAGGACGGACAACATTCTTCTGCTCAGCCGTCCTCCAAGACTCCTACTGAGATGCGGGCCCTGCCTGCTCCTTTTGTTGCTCCTCTACCCAAACAAGGTAAGAACCATCAACCTCGGTTTTATGCCTTGTTTGTTTTGTTTCAGCATTTTGATTTGAGTTTCTTGGTGCAGCCCGAACTTCAGTTGGGCACATCTGCTGTAGTCAAGAAGCCTGTTCAGGTGCAGCTCAGACTATGAAGAAGAAGGCTTCCGGGGCCCCAGCTTGCCTCCCAATCCGTTGCAAAGGCTAGGGCAGGTGCCAAGAAGATGCTCCTCATCCCAAAGGTCATCATCAAGGCTCCTCAAGCAAAGTCACTCCACCAGCTGTGTCAACCAGTGACTGATCCAGTTCCTGCTGCACCAGCTTCTGTTGCAGCCTCGCTGACATTAATCTCCTCTAGAGGGGTCAATTATCAGGGATCCAAAAGATGCCCTCACTGGAGGAGTCGCTATAACTTCAGGGGAGGCTTCTCCACGACACCCTCTTGGGAAGGCTCCATCTGAGGGGGAGCCCTCCCATCTGCACCGCCGCGCCTGGACGAAACTGGTGTACTGTGTTGCTGATACTGCGGCTCATCCAGGGGTGGCAAGAAAGTTGGCAGATCTGCCAGTGCTGCCCGTGTGAATGGGGATCGTTTTGCACGCCAGGACTGGGAGTCTGCTTTTGATACGTACTACAGAAACATGTCCATGGTGAGTTTCTTTCAACTCCTCCAATCCTTTTACTTAGATTGTTGAAATGATATCTTAACCATGTTGGTTATTACAGTACCGTGCCCAAGGAATGTGACATGCTGAGGAGAGCAGAAGAAATGAGCAGCATGGTGGTGGTGAAACTCTTTGTGGACAACGCTGACCTGAAGAAAGCCAATGATGAGTTGGCAGAGATGGCAAGGCCTGATGACTCCAGGATGGAAGAGATTGATGTTGAGCTGAAGACGTTGAGGTCAGAGATGGACTCAACAAAATGAGAGTTGGACTCCTTAAAATCTGAGAATTTCCAGCTTATGGAAGGCAAGGAGTGTGACACTCAGCTGGCAGTAGCCAATTCGCAAGTGGACGAGCTGAAAGGAGTTATCTCCAACTTAGAGCTGGAATCTACCAAGACCCAGGCTAAGTTGGAGTTCTTCCAGAAGGGATTCCATGATGTTGAGCAAGAATTGTCCCAGCTGAAGAGCCAATCTAAAGCAGATCAGAAGATTAAGGATGAATGGCCCAGCAACTCGAAGCAGAGAAGAAAAGCAAAGCTGAGTTCATCTCTTAATTTGAGTCTCAAGCTGAAGAATCAAGAAGTCTTCTGTGCTGAGTTCAGGAAGTCCCAGTATTTTGAAGACAATCTACTGAAGATGCAAGGCACTGTTTTGGCTATCGGGCAGACTTGTGCAATTGATGCTTGCCAAGAAGTCTATCTAGCCCTGGATAAGGACCACCCCCAACTTGCCGATCTCTACAACCCTGAGGCCGAAGCCATATTTGATAAGCTTCTTAAGCAATTCAAGGAAGGGGTTGACCTTAGAGAGGCTGACCAGGAGGAGGAGTAGTCTAGGATTTTTTTCCTTGTAATCTTTTGTAGTTGTAATAGATGAATTTTTTTTAATGAAAATCCACTTTTTACCAACTCCTACTCTTCAGCTTGTTTCAATTTCCTTGACTGTCTTCTGCATGCGAAGTTTCATTTGCTCTATTTCCATAGTTAATGCAAGTATTTGTCTTCAGCACTGCGAAGTTTTTACTTCCTCTATTTCTATAATTTGCAAATATTGATCTTCTGCTCTACGAAGTTTCATAGTTAATGCAAGTATTTGTCCTCGTTTTGAGAAATTTTCATTTGCTCTATATCCATAGTTATGTAAGTATTTTTCTTCTGCACTGCGAAGTTTTACTTACTCTATTTCCATAGTTTGCAAATATTGATCTTCTGCTCTGCGAAGTTTCATTTACTCTATTTCCATAGTTAATGCAAGTATTTGTCTTCAGCATTGCGAAGTTCCATTTGCTCTATATCCATAGTTTGCAAATGTTGATCTTCTGCTCTGCGAAGTTCCATTTGCTATATGCAAGTATTTTTCTTCAGCACTGCGAAGTTTCACTTACTCTATTTCCATAGTTTGCAAATATTGATCTTCAGCACTGCGAAGTTCCATTTGCTCTATATCCGTAGTTTGCAAATATTGATCTTCTGCTCTGCGGAAGTTCCATTTGTTATATGTAAGTATTTTTCTTCTGCATTGCGAAGTTCCATTTGCTCTATATCCATAGTTTGCAAATATTGATCTTTTGCTCTGCGAAGTTCCATTTGCTATATGTAAGTATTTTTCTTCTGCACTGCGAAGTTTCACTTACTCTATTTCTATAGTTTGCAAATATGATCTTCAGCACTGCGAAGTTCCATTTGCTCTATATCCATAGTTTGCAAATATTGATCTTCAGCACTGCGAAGTTCCATTTGTTCTATATCCATAGTTTGCAAATATTGATCTTTTGCTCTGCGAAGTTCCATTTGCTATATGTAAGTATTTTTTTCTACACTGCGAAGTTTTACTTACTCTATTTCTATAGTTTGCAAATATTGATCTTCAGCACCGCGAAATTCCATTTGCTCTATATCCATAGTTTGCAAATTTTGATCTTCAGCACTGTGAAGTTCCATTTGCTCTATATCCATAGTTTGCAAATATTGATCTTCTGCTCTGCGAAGTTTCATTTGCTATATGTAAGCATTTTTCTTCTGCACTGCGAAGTTTTACTTACTCTATTTCCATAGTTTGCAAATATTGATCTTCTGCTCTGCGAAGTTCCATTTGCTATATGTAAGTATTTTTCTTCTGGCATTGCGAAGTTTTACTTACTCTATTTCCATAGTTTGCAAATATTGATCTTCAGCACTGCGAAGTTCCATTTGCTCTGTATCCATAGTTTGCAAATATTGATCTTCTGCTCTGCGAAGTTCCATTGCTATATGTGAGTATTTTTTCTTCTGCATTGCAAAGTTTTACTTATTCTATTTCCATAGTTTGCAAATATTAATCTTCAGTACTGCGAAGTTCCATTTGCTCTATATCCATAGTTAATGCAAGTATTTTTCTTCTGCGCTGCGAAGTTTTACTTGCTTTTGGCTTTGCCAAAAATGTCTTGCCGCTTAACTGAACTGCAGCTCTGCCAGGCTTTAACTTGCCAATGATAATAATTTTTTTAGATAAAGTAAACCTGTTACTTAATCCAATTAGGCAAATGAATAAATCAGAAGTTGACTCTGTCACGAGCATTGTTTTATTCAATCTTCATTACCACTGGTAACAAATGATTTACATTCTCTAGCACTGCTAGTAAAAGAATATTGTGAAAGACTTCTTTGGGAAAACCACTCAGACCTACTGAGGTGAAATTCATCATTGATGTAGAAAGCCTTAAATGAGTATAATGCCAAGTCCTTGGTAATGTTTTGCCTTCCAAGGTCTGTAATTTATAAGCCCCATTTGAGCGCACCTCCTCTATCCGATAAGGTCCTTCCCACTTAGGATTAAGAGTTCCAATCGGTGCTGCATGGCTTGCTTCATTGTTTGCGCAATACCAAATCCCCCACTTGATAGGATCTTGGCCGTACTCGAGAATTGTAGTATCGCGTAATAGACTCTTGTATTGAGCCATGCGGACATGAGCCCGCTCCCTTTTTTCCTCCAGTTCATCCAAATTCAGCCGCAACTCCTGGTTATTGGTTCCAGCAGAATAATAATCTGTTCGAGTAGAGCTGGTGGAACCAAACTTCGGCTGGGATGACCGCCTCAGTGCTGGTACACTAAGGAAAACGGCGTTTCTTTAATGGAGGTAGAAGGAGTAGTTCGATATGCCCACAATACGCTTGGGAGCTCCTCAACCCAACTTGCTCCAATTTGGTATAGACGTTTTCTTAATCCATCCTGATTTTTCTGTTAGCCAACTCAACTTGTCCGTTTAGCCAACCCGAACCTGCCACGCTCCTCGCGGCTATGGATATAGCCTGGGCTGGTTTCGTGTACAAATCGGGTAAGACCTAAAACTACTCGCTAAGAGTGGATCGTGTCCAGGTACACCTGCAGTTACCCATTTATACTAGTCATACCCGATTTTTTAAATATATTTTAAATATAAATTATAAAATATTAAAATAAAAATTATAAAAAACCTTTACAAACTAAAAACCTAATCCCTGATTTTAAATTTCACATTCTATTACTTCTCCATTTCTCTTTTCTTCACTCACTCTTCTCTACTTCTCACTTAAGCGTCAGCAGGCAAGCAATCGATGTTGGTTCCGTTCCGACAAAGTTGGTGAAGCCGAAGGACATGCTGAAATTCCCTCCAAACAGAAAAGGACATTGTAGAGATGAAGATAATTCAAAGTTGTGATTTAAATTTTATTCTCTAAGATTTGAAATGCTTTCTGTCCGAAAGTCTTCCATTAGCAATACGCCATCACCGTCCTCATCCTCCTCGCCGGAGATATTCCTCTCTCCTCCTTTATTTTGTCGCAGGACTTTTCACCTTCTTAGTATTCAGGTCAAGTTTGTGGGTATACTTGATACACGACACGAAACCTGACATGTACAAGTTTGGGTATCTACTTCCATACACGCAAAACAAAACGGTAATTTATGAGCCTGATACTTTAATATCTGAAACCCGAAAAACACGAAACACAAAAAACAAAATACGATATATTTGCCACCCTTGTCCCATAGTGATGTTGTACTTATGTATCTTAATTTGTACATGATTAGTCTAAGTTATTGAGCGTTAGCTCATCGTTTGTAAACGTTTGTTGTGAATGAAATTGAATCATTTTCTGCGAAAATAAAAGCAACAAATGTAGGTTGGTTAAAAGAGATGGTTAACCGTTGATCCGTGAAAGTTTAGAGAAAGCGAAAAGAAAAGAAAGAGGAAACAAACACAACTGCCGTGAACGTAATAAGCATTTAACGCGTCTTCTCAGCTCCTTTTCTCCAAATCTCTTCCGTCGCCGTTGACCTACCAAGGAGGCAGGCTGCGTGGTGAATGAAGTTTTAGAACTTCCCACCACTCATCTGCCCAGAGAGTCAGCTTGATTACTTCACTCTACAGTAATTATTTCTTCTTTTTTTTTCTTCAATCCATTCATAGCTATAATCTATATTCTTCTTGTTTCGTGCATATTCTTGCAAAGTTTGAACTACAAAGGTATCAATTTTAAAAAATTGCTTTTCCAGAAAATGATTTTGCTCTGATCTAATATTTGGTTCACTGTTTCGGAATCTTGGTGTTTTTTTTCTTTTTTCTAATCCACTTTCTGTAACTCCCTGCTCTTTTTTTTTTTTTTTTGAGGGAGTTTCAAGTTTATTTTTTTTTGAAGTTTGTCTTGAAGGTGTTAATGGTTTTCAATTTCATGATCTCTACCCTGCCGCATTTGGACTTAAGGGTTTTGTCATCATTTTCGTGATTGAAATTGGGGTTTTAGCTCTTCAGTTGCAGTATACAATGTCGATAACGCCAAGGAGATTTACATTGGGGAAGCAGTCGTCCCTGGCTCCGGAGAGGTGGGAGGATGAGTTGGGGAAAGAAGATGAGAAGGAGGAGAATTGGGCTGCAGAGAACATTGACCCCGGGGTAAGGTTGATGTATTTGTCTAATGAGGGTGATTTAGAAGGCATCAAAGAGCTTCTAGGATCTGGTGTTAATGTCAATTTCCGTGATATCGATGACCGTACTCCCTTGCATATAGCTGCCTGTCAGGGGTTTACTGAGGTGGTCGAGTTATTGCTCCAACATGACGCAAAGGTTGACCCCAAAGATCGATGGGGTAGCACGGTAATATATTTGCAAGTACATCACCTGGAAGTTAAATATTTGAGTTGGAATTATGTACATATCATATGTTCCCCAAGAGAGAGATTTGCGTAATTTTAGGGAAGGCCATTGCATCTGTTTTCATTGAACAGCTTTTGGTTATCTCCTATTGGTTTTCAGGTTATTGAGGTGTCTGCTTTTCTCGTGGTGGTAGTGTCAATTATTATGTCTACATTTAGCTAGACTGGTTGTTTTTGATGCTCGCTTTAGCTTGTGATGATCAAAGGATTCATAAACAATTTGCCTTTTAACTTTTCTTGTTTAAAAAAAATTAGATTATGGCTTTGCTGTTTTATTGTGAGTTACTATGTCTTGGTTATGCTTGGCTGGTTTTAATGCTACGTTGCTATCGTGGTCAAAGAAT